>CM053609.1:25101864-25134289 GCA_028646535.1 Procyon lotor
CTCCCTGCTCGGCAGGAAGCCTGCTTCTCCCGCTACCATTCCCTCTGCTTGTGTTCCCTCTCTCACTGTGTTTCTCTCTGTCAAATAAATAAAATCTTAAAAAAAAAAAAATATGAACAAGGAAGTTCATACCAGTTTTATTCTTAATAGCCAAACACCGGAAAAAGCCCAAAGACCTATCAACAGGTGAATAAAAATATTTGGTTATATGTAGACAATGGATTACTCCTCAGGCATAGAAAAGCATTAAATACTGGTACAACAACATGAATAACTCTAAAAAAAAAACATTACACTGAGGGATCTACTTATTCTCCTAACACAAGCCTTATTTTTCACCTTTGTAAGGGGTTTTATTCTTGGTTCACTTTTGTTTTCTACTTGATCAATATCCTTCCCAAAGATGGCCTTCCTTGCGGAGGTGCACGGGACAGCCTACCCAGGATTTTGCCAGAGCTTCACTACTAGCTCCAAGCAATCCTCCTGTTAGTCCAGTTTGGATTATTTTCCCTGAATGCAGCTCCCGGTATTTTCCTCTCCCAAAACTCATCTACCATTTTCTTGTCCACTAATGGCCTTGAAATACTTCCTGGCACTTTGATCCCTTTTGCTCAGCATTTCCTTGCAGACTTTGAGAATTCTTCCTCCCTTTCAGCATTGTTACAAGTAGTTAAGTGTGTTCTGATCTGAACATCAGGCTTCATGTCTGCATCCTTTAGGTTCAATTCTCTGTACTTTTCTTTGTTCTCCATGGACTCTAAAAATTATGTTTTTCTCTCAGGCACAGGGAAGGGATAGAGTTTCAGCCTCTGGCCTTCCCTCATCTGCACACACATCAGGTCCAACTTTGATTACACTTTTGGGAGAAAGCAGAAAGGTTTTGGACCATGGAGTCAGACCTAGGCTGAATTTCAGCCCCTTTCTAGCTGTGTTACCTTGGGAGACTTATTTAACCTCTCTGAGCCTCAATTTCTCAGTATCAAATGGGATAATAGTCTTTGCTTCAGAGGATACCCAAAGAATACAGAGGATGGACCCATTTGATGGCCAGATGATGGAGGGATCATTCACCCCCCCATCTACCCCAAGGGTGACTTGGCCTCCCTTTGCCCTTTTAATCTTTATAATAAAAACAAGAGAGGCTCCTAAAAACATACTTTTAAAAGCTAAGCTGGGGGTGCCTCAGTGGCACAGTCAGTTAAGCATCTGTCTTCAGTGTGGGTCATGATCCTAGGGTCCTGGGATTGAGCCCCATGTTGGGCTCCCTGCTCCGTGGGGAATCTGCCTCTCCCTCTCTCTCTGCCTCTCCCCCTGCTTGTGCATGTGCTCTCTCTGTCAAACAAATAAATAAATAAAATCTTTAAAAAAACACACACACACAAAAAAACATTACACTGAGAAGAAGAAAGCAGGGAAAACATAGGTATGATTCCATTTCTATGGAGTTCAAGAACGGGCAAAAATTAAAATATGGTGAAAGAATATGAATCTGTAAGTCATAAGGGAGTAAGGACTGACTGGGAAGGCACATAAAGGATTTTTCTGGGGCAAGGAAATGTTCTCTCTCTTGTTCCGGGAAGTGGCCACATGCTCAAAGTCACACGTACACAAAATGTCATCAAGCTCCACTGTTAAGATTTGCACATTTTGCTACAAATAAATACCTCATTAAATTATTGTTAAATTTTTCTATAAATATAGAAAATATATTTTCTATATTTAGAAATATAGAAGATATAGAAAAATTGTAAATTTCCACTCAAAACCATACCAAGTTTGAATTGGGGGGGGGCTTTGTAATAAAACCTCTGAGTTATCTCACTCTTTTTTTTAAATTTTTATTAACACGTAATGTATTATTTGCCCCAGGGTACATGTCTGTGAATCATCAGGGTTACACAATTCACAGCACTCACCATAGCACATACCCTCCCCAATGTCCATAACCCAGCCACCCTATCCCTACCCCTGACCCCCCAGCAACCCTCAGTTTGTTTCCTGAGATTAAAAGTCTCTTACGGTTTGTCTCCTTCCCCGGTCCCATCCTGTTTCATTTTTTCCCTCCCTACCCTCTATAGCCCCCTGCCCTACCTCTCAAATTCCTCATATCAGAGATATCATATGATAATTGTCTTTCTCTGATTGAATATTTTTACCTCTGGTTTGCAGTTTGAGTTTTACATACTTCTTTGGGTACACTTTGAATTTTGAAGGAAAATTAGCATGTATTCAGGTTGGTACCTATTTGTTGAGCTCACTGAGTTTGCAGAGTGGAAGTGTGTTAGACCTTTCATATTCAACATATTCAACAGCTAATTTTCATAACATCTAGTTGGTAAATTCACGCCAAGTGACAGATCTGAAACACGTGCACAGTGTCCTGAGTTCAGGCACTTATAGATATTTGCACTTGGGACTGAGCCACAGACAATTTTTTCCAGACTTTCCTCAGTCTCAGTGCCCTTGCCCAAAATAGGCAGCTCTCACCCACCCAATCCCATGCTGATCCTAGTGGATGGTTGGCAGGCTCAGCCAGTGTCCTGCTTCCATATTCCTGTTCATTTGGAGCAGCCCACTGAGCAGGCCATGAGTAACTATAATAACTTCCTTGAGGTTGGCAGAACAGTCTAGAAGCTGAACCCCTTGCACCGTCTCTCAGGTAAGCCTGATGGCTGCCTGGGGTGGTGTGATCAGGAAGCAGGCTCTCTCGGGCCCACGTGGCTGCCAATTAAGGTCACCCAATTAGTCTCAGGATGAAGAGCCCCACGTGAGCAGCTGCCTGATGCCTAGTCATCTCCCCTTAACCATTGTGTCAAATACACCCACAGGTGAGTATAATCAGAAGATGCCTCTGTAAATATTCACTTGGAGCTTTGTTAATACCCATATAGTGTTGCTATGGGCAATGCTTGGTAAACTCCCCAAACTAAAGCCTCAACCCTCAGCTCTGGCCATGTAACAGTTTTTCCTTTCTTAGGAGAAGGGAGGGTATGAATAGATTATGCCCATTGTTCCTGAGCAAGGAAGGCTGAGTCACCACACTCTTTTTTGGTAAGATATCTGTCTGGGAACCCTGAGGAGGATGAGTATTATACACTAATCTTCTGGTTAGAGACCCTTTTGTTAAGGAATCCAGTTTGCTTGCTCTTTTGCTCTATAAATAGATTAGGAAGAATTGGTCTCTTTTGTGTCCCAAATAAGGCAAAAGGAAGTTGTAAACAGATTGCTTCCTGGGCTACACTATCCATTCTGGAAAGAAGAAAGAGAAATAAGGATTCTTCTCCCTTTTCTGGAAAAGTTGCTCTGCTCAGGCAGAGGGTAGAAAGTGGTGCAGATAAAGCTTATTATTTTTTTTTTTGTATTGTATTGTATTGTTGATGCTGCATTTGGTCAAGATTAAAGGGCTTTGGTAGTCGCTCAAAGCTCAGCTTGGCTCCAGGAAAGAAAGCCCCCAAGCCTGGCAGTCCCCGAAGCAGATGTCCCTAGCATTCTAGCTAATAAACCCAGTAGACTCTGGGCAAGTGAGGCCGCCTATCAGAAAGGTTCGAAGTACAATCTCCAGAGTCGGACCAACTGAGGGTTGGATCCTAGCAGCCATTTTGCCTCCTGAGGACCCCATTTCCTCATCTATACTCTAGCGTTAATAACTACCTCTGTTAAGAGAGTGAAGTGAGAGAAGCCGGGCAAATCACCTGGTTCAGAAGCCTTAGTGTTATATTGCCACTCGTGATAACACACAGGAGAAACTGCATCGTTTCTGGGGAGTTTGGAGATTTAAGAGGAAATGTAAAGTGGGAAACAGTGAACAGTCCTCCTGCCAGGACAAGGAGGGGTCTGGACATCTTGAAAAATGAGGAACAGTTGAAGAAACTGAGGGTATTTCAGCTGGAAGAGAATGAACTATCAAATCTTTGCACAGCTACCTTTTATTCCGGTAGCGGCCCCAAAGCCACCTGAGAGGCTCTGTCCTGCCCTGGATGGTAACTTTTAACTCTGTGTGAAATTTCAGTCTCCCCAAAGGGCTCTGCCCCGAAGGCAGGAGAGATTGGAAGGTAAAGGCCATGGCTCAGGGTTGGCACCTGATGACATCCAGGGACCCTGGTTGGAGGACGCTGAGCTGACACCAATAAGCCAGGCCCTCTGGCTAGGCTGGAAGGACCTGGAACTCAGAGCAGCCCCAGGAAGAGAGCAGACAGTGGTTTATCCTAACTATCCTAACTGCAGAGGCCTTTTGGACAGATCCCAGTGCTCTTCCTGGTACTTTGTCCACTTTTAGGAGAGGCCACCTCAGGTCACAGGAGCACCCCTCCTGGGTGGAGTGAAGTTTGTTTCTTTGTGGTCTGGCCAGGAAGCGCCAAGCCGGGTGGCCGAGAGGCTGGCCGCCTTGGCTGAAAGGCTGAGTGACCAGCCAACTGGTGTGTCTCCAGAGAGCAGACTGACCCGCCTGGACAGGCCAGTCCTCTGGCCGCCACCACCACCGGCAGAGTGTCCCCCTCCAGCCGGCTGATTTTCTCACTGCAAGGCTTGGAAATGGCGTGATTTATGACGGTGCTCGTCCATTGCTGGCCCCTAGGTAGACACGCATTCCCTTCCAGGCTGGGAAGTGAATAATGAATTAATCACCCTGCCTCGGGTTCAATACAGAGCTGAGTGTTTGCAGATCTTTATTGTAGTGTGCAAGCCAACTTGAACTGCTCAATTTCCACTCGGAATTCATTTGAGTTTGTGCAATTCTGCCTGTTCCTGGGGAGCTGCCGTCTCGTGGCTTCCTGGTCTCTGAGGAAGCCTCACTCCCCGATCCCAGACGTCCTCTCCTCCTGAGAGTGAAAGCCAAAGACTCCTGGGTGCTCAGAGAAGCCAAACCACTTCCTCAGAGACTGCTCGCTGGGATGTCTCTTGTCCCAGATGGGGCTATTTTGGGCTTTTCTCAGCATTGAGAAGCAAGAGCTGAACTGGCCGATGCCAGCCCGCGTGCATGGCACAGAGAAGGCACACAGGATTGTTTGTTGAATGAATGACCCTGGCTCTGTGGACACAGATGCTTTTATCAAAACAAAAGACACAGATGTTTTATCAAAACCAATGGTTCCTCTTTTCCTGTGTTCTGGCGCTTTAGGGCTTTGGGGGAAGAGCTTTCTATTCGGTCTCGGTCCAATGAGATCCTGAGCCTGGAGTTGGGGCAAATTCTTTCTCAAGTCCACTGGGAAGCAATGGGAGGTGAAATCTGCATTGCCAGACTTGGAGCTTTTCAGCTTTGGTCATTTTTCTTCGCCTTCCAGAAACCAAGGCTGTAAGCAGCGACCTTTTACCCAATGCTTGAACACAAAAAGCAGTGGACCTCAGGGCTCTGGACGGGAAGGCTGACGCAGGCTTCCTCGTGATGGGCTCCGAGAAGGGGGCACGTCCTCCCAGACCCAGTGCTGCTGAGATGCTGCCTTGTCCACGTCACCTGAACGCACCTGGCCCTGCAGCCCAGAAAGAATGCGCCTGAGCTGTCCTTCACAGAACTTTTGTTCACACTGTTCCCTTCAGAAGCCTTGATTCCTGCCTCACTGCTTGCTGGGCTACTTTTCCCCCTCTCTCCCCCAGACCTGTCTCTAAAGCTGTCTCCCCATGAAGCCTCTCCGGCCTCTTTGCGTCCATGTGGCCTCTCTTTCTTTTTGGCCTCAGCTACATGTTGCCGGTCCCTCCGTTAGCCCCTCTCGATCTTTGACCTACTTCCTCATCTCCCATCTGACTGAGTGTGGTTCCTTCATCCTCAGTCCAGAGGATGTTAAAGTCTAGGTAAAATGTGAGGATGAGAGAGAGCTGAGGGCAGTCCCCACGCCCGCTATTGGGAACATCCTCACAGACCAGCTACAGCTGCTTTCTTTCACCCATTAAACAAAAACATTTCTAGAGCCCCGACCCTGCTCAGACAGCCATGAACAACTTCACCTCCTCTTGCTTTTCCCCTCCAGGCTCCAGCCACATCGACTTCCTATAGTGTCCTCAAGCCCACCACGCTCCCTCCCACCCAGGCTTTTGGTATACGTTCTTCTCCGGCTATCAAGGAAAAAATATATAAAGCACACACTAAAAGACAAAAGACGCAATTTGAAAAGATAGAGCAAGGGTCAGAACAAGGCATGCAGGGATGTTGGAATTATCAGACTGGGAATTTAGAACAGCTGTGATTAATATGTGACGGGCTCCAATGGATGAAGTAGGCAGCATGTGAGAAACGAGCGATCAAGCCCCACAAAGGCCAAGAGGAACCTTAAAAGAATATTATCACGTGAGAGAAGCCAATCTGCTAAGGCTACCTAGTATAGCCTTGACATTCTGGAAAAGAGAAAACTCTGGAGACAGTGAAAAGATCAGTGGTTGCCAGAGTTTGGGGAAAGAGGTGGGGAGGGATGAACAGAGAGCCCACAGAGGATTTTTAGGGCAGTGAAACTATTCTCTGATACTACTGTGATGGATACAGGGCTTTATACATTTGTCGAAACCAATAGAATGTACAGCATCAAAATCAGCCCTAATGTAAACTATGGACTTCAGTTAATAATGTATCAATACTAGTTCATTAATTGTGGCAAATGTACACACTAATGCAAGATGCTAATAACTGGAGAAATTGGAGCTGGGAGGTGAGGGAAACTTTCTACTGCCTGCTTAATCTTTCTGTAAAGCCCCCAAGATTTGGGTGGCTCAGTCGGTTTAGCAGTCAACTCTTGATTCTCTTGATTTCAGCTCAGGACATGATCTCAGGGTCCTGAGATCGTGTCCCGCATCAGGCTCTGAGCTGGGCTGGAACCTGCTTAAGATTTTCTCTTTCCCTCTTCCTCTGCATCTCCCCATCCATCCCCCCCCTTAAAAAAATTAAGCCTATTAATTTTTTAAAAACAACAATATGGGAATAGTGGCATTAAGTGATTGGCAAGTGTTTTGGGGTTTTTTTTAAGATTTTATTTATTTATTTGACAGAGAGAGATCACAAGTAGGCAGAGAGGCAGGCAGAGAGAGAGGGGGAAGCAGGCTCCCCTCTGAGCAGAGAGCCTGATGCGGGGCTCAATCCCAGGACCCTGAGATCATGACCTGAGCCGAAGGCAGAGGCTTTAACCCACTGAGCCACCCAGGCCACCACAGCCACCGAGGCAAGTGTTTTTTGACTTAGTTTGCAACCTGGATTCAGTTGAATGGCATGTATTCAGGGACATCTCCTAACCTAGGCAAAGACAGACCCCCAAAGTGCCTCCTTGGTGGCTTTTTTGCTGTTTTCTTCATGCTGCAGCTGTTTCTGAACTTGCATTTCGCCATTTCTCTGCAACTTGCCCCATTTGGTGACTTGAACAATCGCAGCTCTCTTCTGGCCCAACACTAACTAACAGGGCTGGTATTCTTATGCGGCTGGCATCTTATGCTAGGAGAGTTACTAACCACATTCTTTATCTTTTCCCTTTACAAGGCAGAGCTGCATAAAGTGGCCTAGCAATCATTTTCATAACTAATGAAATTGAGGAGCTGAAGAGCTAATCAGTCGCCCTCACAATGCCCAATGGCTCAGAAATTAGCAACACAGGATACCTCTGGAAATAGGAGAAAAGTTAGATCAGAAAAGAAGAAAGTGGGGGAAAGGCAGCTAAAGGAGCAATTAGACCCCAATGCCCTGATCCACTCAGCTCAGCTAGGGAATGGCTCCTCTTTTGCTCTGCAGAACACTGTAGGTTCATTCTTGGGAAACTGCAAAGGTTCTCTGGGCTAAGAGACACCGGAAAGGATGGAAGGCAGGAGTTACACACTGGAAGTTGAAGCATCCAGTTCTCTTCTCACACTTGGATTTCAGAATCCTAGAAACTATACACGCTTCTGACAGGTGATTGGGAGAAAACCCTATGGGGAATCTAGCAAGTCTAAGAGAAAAATACCTGAGAAACTGATAACAGGATTCTCTCCAAAACAACCCATGAGGATCACTAGTCAGTGAAGCCTCAGTGGACAAGACTTTCCCACTTGCCTGAATGTCCAATCACCCTTCTAGTGCCCTACTTCTTAAGCAAACAGCACAACATCATTAATTACCAAGGAGATGGAAATCAATACCAAATGAGGTAAAACTACACAACCATGAGAATGACTAAAATTAAAAAGACTGTTAATACCAAGTGCTGCTAAAGACACAGAGCAGGGGCGCCTGGGTGGCTCAGTTGTTAAGCGTCTGCCTTCGGCACAGGTCATGATCCCAGAGTCCTGGGATCGAGCCCTGCATCGGGCTCTCTGCTCAGTGGGGAGCCTGCTTTCCCCTCTCTCTCTGCCTGCCTCTCTGCCTACTTGTGATCTCTGTCAAATAAATAAAATCTTTAAAAAAAAAAAAAAGAGAGAGAACTGAACTACAGATCTACATCTCATTGATGAATCTCAAAAATATTACAAATGACACTATAAGGTATCTAGAACAAGCAAAACTAATCTATACTGGCATAAAGCAGATCAGTGGTTGTCTGGTGCTGGAGTGACTGCAGAGGGGTGCTGGGGTGATAGAAATGTGCTATATCTTAATTATGCTGAGGGTTACACTGGTGTATACATGTCAATTATGTGTAGATACCAAAATGTATTGAACTTCACATTAAAATGTGTAAGCCAGATGATTCACAGACATGTACCCTGGGGCAAATAATACATTATATGTTAATAAAAAATAAAAATAAATAAATAAAAAATATATACAAAGCAAAAAAAAATAACTTCACATTAAAATTGATGTATTTATTGTATGTAAACTATAGCAAGGAGGTTAAAATACAAATTATATCTCAACAAAGTTTTTTTTAAAATTCAGCATATGACCAAGGATCATTGAACCTTTGAGAAAAGCATTTCATATAGGAGACAGAGGCCAAGGGAAACAGAAGATGCAAATTGAAAAAAACAGACTGTGTACGGATTAAAAAAAAAATTAAAAAATGAAACTTACCATTAATGTCCTGAGATATTTTTCTTCCAAAATATGACGTTACTCTATAAAATGAGAAAAGTTGCTATAGTAAAAGAAATATTTAGAGAACAATAAAAACGCCCTTGTAAATTAAAAATACTATAACAAAAATTTTAAAAACTGAATAGAAATGGTGGAAGATTATAGTAATGATTAAAAGAAGACATCATGGTGAAATTTTAGAAACTAAAAATGAAAAGGAGAGGTTTCCAGAGAGATGGGAAAAGTTTTTATACAAATTATCAAAAGTCAAAATTACTTTGGACTCCTTGACCACAAAAGCAGCTAGAAGACAAAGAATTATTCCCTCAAAATCTGAGGGAAAACTGTATCTGACCTAGAATTCTACATCAGGGCAAATTGTCAATTATAGTGAGGATATAATAAAGACATTTTCAGATGTGCCAGGTCTCAAAAAAAATATATTGTGCATGTTTTTGCTTTTGTTGTTTTTTTTTTTTAAAGAAAACTACCCAAAGTTGTAATTCCTCAAAACATAGCACTAAATATAGAAAGAAATGGGAATCAGGGACCAGGAAATTCAAGAGAGAAAGGTGAGGGAACCCCCAAGTGATGGGGAAGAGAAGCCAACATCCACAGCCATATTGTAATGAGCCCAATGTAAAGAAAACTACCCAAAGTTGTAATTCATCAAAACATAGCACTAAATATAGAAAGAAATGGGAATCAGGGACCAGGAAATTCAAGAGAGAGAGGTGAGGGAACCCCCAAGTGATGGGGAAGAGAAGCCAACATCCACAGCCATATTGTAATGAGCCCAAAGTGAAACAAGTCAGAAGGCTACAGGGACAGATACCTCAAGAAAATGAAACTGAATGTACATCTGATGCATCTGGAGATATGAGCAGATTTAGACAAATGACAGAAGATTTGAGGTTGAATTCATGAAAAAAATACATGCAAAAAACTAAGCAACTTGTAGGGGCTCCCACTGGCCCCGTCTGGGACAATCTGAACACTAAAATACAGCAATGTGTTATAAACCATGGGAAAAAATAAGTCTGTCAACCTATACTGAAAATTGATAAATAATAAGCAATAACAAATACATAGATGGGGAAGGGGAAGGGAGGTTCAGGAAGAATGCCCAACTGGTACATGTTGAGGGAGTGCTGGAATTGGAAAATCATCACTTTGTATTCAGCATTACAGAGATTAGGTCAGGTCAGAATCATCAATGGATACTAATTCCAGGGGAAATTTCGACGAGAAGCAAGATATTATATGGTCTTAAAGTGTCTATCTATAGGCTACTTATTAACTGCAAGGAAGAGGGGCAAAAAGGAAAGAATTCTATAGTAGGAGAAATTGGGCAACACCTTTGAGAGTGATTAAAATTAACAGCAGCCCCAAAACAATAAGATACCTAGGAATAAACCTAACTAAAGAGGTGAAAGATCTATACTCTGTAAACTATAAAACACTGACGAAAGAAATTGAAGAGGACACAAAGAAATGTAAAGATACTCCATTCTCATGGATTGAAAGAACAAATATTGTTAAAATGTCTATACTACCCAAAGCAATCTACACATTTAATGCGATCCCTATCAAAATACCAACAGCATTTTTCACAGAGCTGGAACAAACAATCCTAAAATGTGGTATGGAACCACAAAAGACCCCAAATATCCAAAGCAACTTTGAAAAACAAAAGCAAAGCTGGAGGCATCACATTTCTGGACTTCAAGTTTTATTACAAAGCTGTAGTGATCAAAACAATATGGTACTGGAACAAAAACAGATACATAGATCAATGGAACAGAACAGAAAACCCAGAAACAAACCCACAACTATACGGTCAATTAATCTTCAACAAAACAGAAAAGACTACACAATGGGAAAGAGTCTCTTTAACAAACGGTGTTGGGAAAACACGACAGCAACATGCAAAAGAAAGAAACTGGACCACTTTCTTTCACCAGACACAAAAACAAATTCAAAATGGATGAAAGACCTAAATGTGAGACCTGAAACCATCAAAACCCTAGAAGAGAACACAGGTAATAACTTCTTTGACATTGGCCTAGCAACTTCTTACTAGATATGTCTCCCGTGGCAAGGGAAACAAAAGCAAAAATAAACTATTGGTCACAAAACAAACTGAGGGTTGCTGGGGGGTAGAGGGGGTAGGGATAGGGTGGCTGGGTTATGGACATTGAGGAGGGTATGTGCTATGGTGAGTGCTGTGAAATGTGTAAGCCTGATGATTCACAGACCTGTACCCTGGGACAAATAATACATTATATGTTAATAAAAAAATAAAACATAATTAAAATTAAAAAATAAACTATTGGGCCTATATCAAAATAAAAAGCTTTTGCACACCAAAGAAAACAATGAACGAAACTAAAAGGCAACTGACAGAATGGGAGAAGATATTTGCAAAAGACGTATCTGATAAAGGGTCGGTATCCAAAATATATAAAGAACTTATCAAACTCAACACCCCAAAAAACAAATAATCCAATTAAAAATGGGCAGAAGACCTGAACAGAAATTTTTCCAAAGAAGACATACAGATGGCTAAAACACATGAAAAGATGCTCAACGTCACTGACCTGGGGGAAATGCAAATCAAAAGCACAACGAAATAATACCTCACAACTGTCAGAATGGCTAAAATCAATAACACAAGAAACAATATTTATTGCGCTACTGGGCATTTACCCAAAGAATACAAAAATACTAATTCAAAGGGGGTACATGCACCATCATGTTTATTGCGGCATTATCTCCAATAGCCAAATTATGGAAACAGCCCAAGTGTCCATCCAGTTAGAATGGCCAAAATCAACAGGACAGTAAACAACAAATGTTGGAGAGGGTGTGGAGAAAGGGGAACCCTCTTATACTGTTGGTGGGATTGCAAGCTGGTGCAGCCACTTTGGAAAACAGTGTGGAGATTCCTCAAGAAATTAAAAATAGAGCTACCCTATGACCCTGCCATCACACTACTGGGTATTTACCCCAAAGAAGCAAATGCAGTACAAAGAAGGGCCACATATACCTCAATGTTCATAGCAGCAATGGCCACAATCACCAAACTGTGGAAAGAGCCAAGATGCCCTTCAACAGAAAATGGATAAAGAAGATGCGGTCCATATATACAATGGAATATTATGCCTCCATCAGAAAGGATGAATACCCAACTTTTGTATCAACATGGACAGGACTGGCAGAGATTATGTGGAGTGAAATAAGTCAAGCAGAGAGAGCCAATTATCTTATGGTCTCACTTACGTGCTGAACATAAAGAAAAACATGGAGGGCATTGTGAGAAGGAAGGGAAGGGGGAATAGGGGGAAATCAGAGGGGGAAATGAACCATGAGAGACTGTGGACTCTGAGCAACAAACTGAGGGTTTTGGAGGGGAGGGGCTGGGGGGGTTGGGCGAGCCTGGTGGTGGGTATTGAGGAGGGCACGTACTGCATGGAGCACTGGGTGTGGGGCATGAACAATTAACTTTGTAACACTGAAAAAATAAAATAAACATATTTGGGGGAAAAAAAGATGTGGTATATATACACAATGGAACATTACTCAAGCCATAAAAAGAGAAAACTCTTGCCATTTGCAACGACATCGATGGAGCTAGAAAGTATAATGCTAAGTGAAATAAGTCAGAGAAAGACAAATACCACATAATTTCACTCGCGTGTGGAATTTAAGAAACAAAACAGATGAACAAAAGAAAAAAGAGAGAGAGAGAGAGAGAGAGAGAGAGAGGCAAACCAAGAAACAGACTCTGAGCTATAGAGAACAAACTGATGGATAGCCGAGGGGAGGTAGGTGGGGAGATGAGTGACAGAGGTGATGGGGATTAAGGAGTGTACTTGTCGTGATGAACACCAGGTGAAATATGGAAGTGCTGAATCACTATATTGTACACCTGAAACTCATATTACATTGTATGTTCACTAACTGGACTTTAAATAAAAACTTTTTAAAAATTAAAAAAATAAAATTAACAGCAGCTATGATGGACAAGTGAACATTACATACTTCAAAATGAGATACCCTAAAAAGGATACATCTCTAATTCTCCAATACAGTATTCTGGTCATAAAGGCACAGCCACAATTTAATCAAAATGAACACTGTATAAATGGGAAACATTCTGGTTAAAAAGGCAGGTGGAAGGGACTGTATTCTTAAAAATGGCAGTATCAGGGGCACCTGGGTGGCTCAGTCGTTAAGCGTCTGCCTTCGGCCTTCGGCCCAGGTCATGATCCCAGGGTCCTGGGATCGAGCCCCGCAACGGGCTCCTTGCTTGGCAGGAAGCCTGCTTCTCCCGCTGCCATTCCCTCTGCTTGTGTTCCCTCTCTCGCTGTGTTTCTCTCTGTCAAATAAATAAAATCTTTAAAAAAAAAAATGGCAGTATCATGAAAATCAAAGAAAGGCAGTGGGAAAGTTGTAGATTAAAAGAAGCCGAAGAGATGTAACACCTAAAGGCAATACTTAAGGGGCGTCTGGGTGGCTCAGTGGGTTAAAGCCTCTGCCTTTGGCTCAGGTCATGATCTCAGGGTCCTGGGATCAAGCCCCTCGAGCTCTCTGCTCAGCAGGGAGCCTGCTTCCCCCTCTCTCTCTGCCTGCCTCTCTGCCTACTTGTGATCTCTCCCTCTCTGTTAAAAAAATAAATAAAATATTTTTATAAATAAATAAATAAATAAAGACAATACTTGAACCTGGACTGGTTTCCGTGCTGGAGGGGAAACATGCCATCAAGGACGTTACTAGACCAACTGACATAATTAGAATACAAACAGTATATGAGATAAGATGTCATATATCAGCGTAGTTATACATGGATAAAGTTGATAATGGTGTATTTATGTAAGAGAATATCTCTATTCTTAGGAAATACCAAAGTATCCAGGGGTAATGGACCATGATGAATACATGGTTTTCCATCAAATGGGTCAGGAAAAAAATTAGGCAGAGAGAGAGAAAGAGAGAAGATGATAAAGTAAACAGGTTTAAAATGTTATTAGTAAGTAAATTTGGGTAAATGGCACTCCTCATTCTATTTTTATAAATTTGAAATTACTGTCAGATAAAAAGTTACAAAGAAACTAAATGCATTTTGATGTCCCCAATTTAAGTAAATGAAACAGTAATACAACAAATACTATGTATCCATCTTAAGAAATAAAATATTACTAATGTAGTTTAAAAAATCACATTGAGGGGCGCTTGGGTGGCTCAGTCGTTAAGCGTCTGCCTTCCGCTCAGGTCATGATCCCGGAGTCCTGGGATCGAGCCCCATATCCGGCTCCTTGCTCGACAGGAAGCCTGCTTCTCCCGCTACCATTCCCTCTGCTTGTGTTCCCTCTCTCGCTGTGTTTCTCTCTGTCAAATAAATAAAATCTTAAAAAAAAAAAAAATCACATTGAGCAATCCTAGTATTACGTATATTATTTGGGAAAGACTAATAAACCACAGGTTCCAAAGATATAAACATATATGAGACACAGATTAGGTATATATGTGGATATATTTCCATGTTCCTCTTTGTATGACCTCCCATCTGGAGTCTGTTGACAGTGCTTAGAGTTTAGCATATACTGTATGGCATCAGTGATCTAAAAAACATTAAAGTAGGGGCCCGCGTGGCCCAGTCAGTTAAGTGTCTGACTCTTGGTTTCGGTCAGATCATGACTCAGGCTCAAAAGATTGAGCCCCACATTGGGCTCCTCGATCAGCTGGGAATCTGCTTGAGATTCCCTCTCTCTCTCTCTCTCAAATAAATAAAATTTTTTTAAAAATTACAGTTTTAAAAATTATGTTATTACTATAAGAAAATACACAAAACTGAATATATCATTTTCTGCTTCATAAATTTATGTATTCTCTAAACTTCTTATGAGTATTTATTATATTTATTATCAAAATAGTTGCAATTTAAAAAATCAGCCTATATGATTTTGCATGTATCCTATGATTACACTCAGTAAAACTACAGACAACAAAAGAACAAAAGGGAATGTACCAAAAATGACTATTTCTGGGTGGTGAGAACATGATGTCTTTTCCTTCTGTCAAAAGTTTTATATGTTCCTAATTACTACTATAATGATGAAACATCAATTTTCTTTTCTTCTCAACGAGAGAGTCACAGATTATTTTTTAAATGAGGTCCACACCTTACTCTGTGTACCAAAATTAATTGCAGGGATTTTAAAGAGTTAAGCTTTCAAATTGTAGAAAACTTGGGAGAACATGAAATCAAACCTCTTGAAGGGGATGTTTTTCTCAACCTAGGAACACTAAGAGAAACCACAAAGCAAAGAATTCGCCGTGTAAAAATTCTGTAATATCATAAAGTCAGAAGGGTATCTGACTTTATGGATGGGATGGGAGCATTTATGGATGGGATGGGATGCTCAGGATGGGAGCATCCTGAGGCTGGGACTACACACGTTGAAAGAAACGCTAACATAAGGCTCCTTAATCTTTCAGCCCCGTGGACTTATGCTCCCTGCAGCCCCCTCTCCTTCCTGGCTCCAACTGGCCCCTCGTTACTCATTTCCGCTCCGGGTCTCCTGTAAGACAACCTGAGGGCTTCTAGTGCAACAGGCGCCCTTCTTGACCTTAACAGAAAGCATTCGGGATGCTCAACACCCTCCATCTATCCGTCTTCGCTTCCCGACTCTTCTGGGGAGGAAAGCTGCAGAATGCCACTACCCTCCTTTATCCCGCTTCCTGGCAGAAGGCGCGCGGTTTCTCTTCTCAGCTTGGCCCGGGACTCCTGCAGAAGGGCCAGTGTGGCTGTCCTCTCTCCAGGACGGCGTCTTTGTCTACGATTGCTCTTCCATCTCCGGCAGCAAGGGAGACCATCTGCTGATGCCTGCCACCAGCTGTCGTGTCTCGTCTTTGCTTTCTTGTCTCCCCGGAGAGCTCCCCAACTTTCAGGCACATGGTATTCTCTCTTGCCCTTGCTCAGCCTGGGTCTGTATCTTTTGGGAGTTTTCACGATCCCTCCCCTTCACTTAGCATCGCCCTGGCTTCCCCCTGGGGACTGAGATCTGTCGCCCTCCCAGAACGAGTCCCCTACTGTCATGTGCCCCATCCCGTGGGACTACAGAAAAGGGCATGCGTGCTGGAAGGTATTGAGAGCACTCACAAGGGACAGATAGCTTCCGCCAGAGCAAAACAGATCCTGCGGCTCTAAGTCCCAGGGGATCTTGGTTTCAATTCCCCATATGGAGTCTCAAACCTGTGAATCACACCCAAGGTTGAAATTCGACTTTGGTGTGGTTTCATGGGGGAAAGAACAACAGCAACCACCTAAAAAGAACATGCTTATTGAGCTAAGACTCTTTTCCCAAACCTAGAAAGCTCTCCCCCACGTCTTCATAGTTTCAAATCAGATCTGTCCATCAGGGTCTGGAATAAACGCCATCTCCTTCAGAAAGTCTTCTCCAATCTTCGAGATGAATGTTATTGTTCCTCCTCAAATCGCCGTGTCCTGTGGTCATACATCTCCCGGGCAAAACAGATGCTGCCCGTCCCCGGCTGTGATGCCATCCCCTCCCCTTCTCGGCCCACTGCTGGGGCCTCAGCAGATGCAAGGCCCAGCTTGGTCAAGTTACAGTATGAACTGAATTGACCCGAGTAGATAGAGCTGCTTACGGGCCCACAGCCATCACGGTCATAACTCTCTTTGAATAGCGGCTGGCCAGCTGGCCGGACACAACTCCTACCAAGGCCGCAGAGCTCTGTTTCTCAGGGCTGCGTCGTGCCCTGCCCCTCTGCTCTCTCCATCATGACCTCGTCCGCGCGGGGCCCAGGACACGTGAGCCACGCAAGGTTCTTATAACACTCACAAGAGATACTTATAGTTCATTTGTCTTCTTCCCCTCCTTTTAAGGCAGGTCCCTAGAAGCAGAGTGAGGAAGTGCTCCTAGGAGAAACCTAGAGAGGAGCAAGAGAAGCCAGAGAGGACAGGGCAAGGGGCTCAACAAAGATGTCAGGGGCCATCTAGCCACAGCCTGATCCATGCAGAGCCTTGTAGCATCAAGGGCCTAGAAACAAAGGAGCTGGACGGTTAGACTCCTTCATCAGTCAGTCAGTGGTTGAGATGCATCCCGAGGGCGAGACTTGCAACTTCCCACACCTTCAGCTGCAATCAGCCAAGGGCAAGCCCTCAGGGGGCGGACAGGTGTGCGCTAGAAGCAGCCAACACCCACAGCAGCTAGGACGTGGGTGTCCAGGGGATCTGACACCCATCACAGCTGTTACACCCCCAGCGAGGGGCAGAATGTTTGTGCCCCCCAAGTTCCTATGTGAAGGCCCTAATCTCCAATGTGGTGTGTTTGGAGATGGAACCTTTGAAAGGTCATTGGGTTCGGATGAGGTCATGGGGCTAGAGCCCCCATGAGGGCATCAGTGCCCTTATAAGGGACTGAAGAGAACAGACTTCTCTCTCAACCATGCCAGGATACAGTGAAAAGGCAGCTGTCTACAAGCCAGGAAGTGGGCCCTCACCATCACTTGACCACCCCTGGATCTCAGACTTCAAGCCTCTAGAACAGTGAGAAATCATTGTCTGTGGCTTAAGCCCCCGGTCTATGGTATCTTGTTAGAGCAGCCCTAATTGACTAAGACATCCCCTTTCCTTTTTCTCTGCTCACACATCTTTTCTTTGAACAGGTCTGTCCCTAGCCTACTTTCACTTTCCTTTTTTTAAACTTCAGAGTTGGACGCAAACACAATCAACTAATTCCAATCTTGATCAACAATACTGAAACCCCAGACCACTTGCTTCCTCAGTTTGGACAGGGGGTCATTTTCAACATTCATCAGGGAAGCTTAGAGATAATCTAAGAATCTTAGATTCTTCAATCTAAGAAATGAAGTTGTTTCTTCATTTCATAGATAAGGAGATGGAGGCATAGAGAGATAAGATTTACTTTGTCCAGCAAATTTTGTAGCAGAACCAAGTCCAGGTCTGCCTAACTTTGGGGCAAGAGCTATTCCACCATACCCTAGTCCTCTTTACATCATTGCATTGTAACTATTCTGCTAAGACTTTCTAATTAATCATTATTGTAAATGATCATTAAATTCAATGCTTGGGAAAAAAGTTGCATGCCAGGAATAGTATTCCCTCCTGTGGTTTATGTCTTAGATGGGGACATGGAGTTAAGCCAGATATAGAACCTACTTAAAACCTAACAGAGTTTTAAACCAAACTTGAACCTTCTGGAGTTCATTTATTTATTCTTGGCAACTTGCAGCTTCCTGGTTCTTGGAAAGTTGCTGGCTCATTTAGAAGAAAAACTCATGAGACTTCTTGTGCATTGAGTAGCTCTTACAAAACAATCTTTTGAAGTGTAAAGTGTAAATGAATACGAAACAGAAGACTGAAGTTCTCCTAAAATACACATGGATGCAATCATTAAGGGAACAGGCACACTAGGCAAAATTCATAATTGTTTCTTATGCCCTAAACACTGAGGAATAGTCTTGTGCTCAGCAAATCCGAAACACGCTAAGTTTTCCCTTTGTCTGAGACTCTCCTTAAGTATGTGGGGGACTTGGGTTTGTTACAAAAGGCACCAGAGGTCAGGGCTAACTAAACCCATTCCACTCTGTGTCCCAAGCATTTCTTTTACAGTATGCTCTGTGAATAAGGGTTCTTTCTTCTTCCTAATCCAAACTGGACAGAATAACTTATCATGGAACAAGATAGTCTTTAGGCTAAAAGAATGTGGTCGTGGCCACTGCATGCCAATTAGGACAACTGCTCTGCTGTATTTAAAGGCCTACTGCTCTGAAGGTTTAATATCATAGAAGAGGGGTCTCCTCAGAACACAAATGGTTTCTTTTGACACAGATAAAATATTTTCTCTTCTTACTTGGCCTTTCAGTCATCAAGAAGATCTCTACCCTGGTCCACACTTTAACTCTCAGCCCAAGTTCAGCTCAAGGCACATTAAGATTTCTTATTTAGTTCCTCTGTGTTGTATGTTAGAAAAGAATATAAAGCTATCTTCATTAATAGCTGGTCTATCCATCAAAGAGAAGAGCAAATACAAACAATTGTCTAATGCCTGGAAACTTGGTTTTGGTTATTCTAGCCAGCTGATTCCTAATTCATCACACACATCATTATTCTTCAGCATGAAGAATTAAATTACATAAAATTTTCCCTCCAGCCCACCATTAAGATGGGCCATCACCCCCCACACACACAGCTACAACTCTTTTCAAGACAATTTTCAATACTGTTCACAAGCTTTTGAGCAGCCTGGATCTCCCTGCTAAGTTACAAGATGGCAGATACAGCATGGCTGAGTAGATGGAGTCAGACTTTGGAGTCAAGTGACCTGGGTTTAAATCCTGGTTCTGCTCCTTATGAGCTTGGTGGCCTTGGATAAGTTACGTGACATTTCAGAATCTGAGTCTCCTCATCTATATACCAGAGGAACACTGGTTAGCTTGTCAGGTAGCTATAAACTTGAATGAATTAATGTGCAGACATGCCCAGCCCATAGCAGGTGCTCAAAACCTGGGGGCAATTACTCTTATTACTGTTGAGACTATGCAAGAGCACCCAGACCTCTTTGAAGGCCCTCTTGCTGGCAGCTGGTGGTGACCTCTGAGCTGTTCCTTTGAGCTGGTACGCAAGACCCTTGCTGCACTGTCTCCTCCTGCCCTGTCAATACCCACCATGAGGAAGAAAGCATAGACTTGTGAGGAGCTGAAGTGACTTGCTAAAGGTCTAAAGGTCTCCCCAAATGAGGAAGGCTTCCTGAGTAAGGGAGCCCTGGAATATGATCATTCCTTGCCTGTTACTTCTCCAGGTTCCGTGTGGAGATGGGAGTATGTGGAAGCATCAGCTCTTCTCTTTCTCCCCACTTCCCTCTACCTCTGACTCAAGAAAAAGCCTTAAATCAGCCATTAGCTGCTATATGATTTCACTCCCACCAGAGGGGCTAGCCAGATCTCTAGGTATTTCTGGTTATGTATCGGGCACCTAAAAATGTGGGCCTGGAGTTTGGGAAAAGTATAAAACATGGAGACATGGATTTAGCTATCATAGTCAGTTGGGGCTGCTATAACAAAAATGCCATAGACTGGGGGGCTAAAACAACAAACATCTATTTCTCACAGTTCTGGAGGCTGGGAGGGCCATGCTCAGTGAATTGGTAGAATGCATGTCAGATGAGGGCCCATTTCCTTGCTTGTAGGTGACCACCTTCCTTCCCCCTGTATCCTCACGTGGTGGAGAGAGCAGGGGATAGCTCTCTTCCTCTTCTTATAAGGCACTGATCCTATAGAACCCCATGAGTGTTCTACCTTCACAACCCAATTGCTTCCCCAAAGCCCCACCTCTGAATCACATTAAGGCTTCAACATATGAATTTGGGGGAAATGCAAACATTCAATCTATAGTAGACGTCCTTTACCTGAGTGGTTAATTGAACCCCCAGGGATGGGTGCAGTTTCTGAGGCGCCAATAGAGCCCATATGTTAATAGAACCAATATATCATATGTAGTATATAATATGATCTATTTTGTCATAGCCAAGAAAACTTTGAAAAAAGGAAACAATGAGGGAGGGGTTAACCTTAGGGGATGCTAAATCGTATTGTAAAACCAGTTTGCAACAAAAATCTACACAGTGTCTCCTAGAACAAAAGAAGCAGTCCAGACCAAGGATAGTACACACAGAACAACTTCATATGTAAACAGTAAATGGCACCTTGTAATTAGTTATTTGAAAAATCTAATTTGATCTTGAGGCAGAAGCAGTCAGGGCTCACCAAATATTCTAGACTCTCCAACTGAAAACAAAAGACTTTGAGATGGTGGAATTGCAGGCAGAAGCAGGCAGGACCCTAAGATGCTGCCTGGAAGACCACCACTCCACAGCGTCACCTGACCATCGCTGGACTTGACATCAGTGAGAATTAAGGCTTTGTTCTGTTAAGGCATTGAGATTTCAAGGCTTGACAGTTGTAGCAGCTAGCATTAATTATCTCAAATATAACAACTTCGCACCTTACACCACACATCAAAATCAAGATAAATTCTAGGTAGAATAAGAAATAAAGTGTTATAAAAAAAAACTGGATGAATATGAAGATGGACATTTATTCAATCCCTGGATGGGATTTTTCTAGGTGTAAAAGCAGTAGAAGAAATCACAAAAGGAAAAATCCATAGCTTAACTGCATGAAAATTCTTAAATTATGTTTAAAACAGATTAGAAATTAAAAAAACAGAATTGAATAACAAACAGAAAGGGTATATTTGCTGCAACTGTGATAAAGGGTTAATGTCCTTAATATTTAAAGAACTCATAAAAATGGAGGCCAGGGGAGAGAGAAAGGATTATCTGAAGCAAAGCTTTAATCATAGCTGGCTTGTCCTGATACCTAAAATGTTTCCGAGTCCCCAACTTCTGCCAATTGGTGTGCATTCTGTACATGCAAACTGTATTTAACATTGGCTCAAACCCAACCTAATTAGTAAAGTCAATCTGCCACAAAGAAAAGATCATTATAATGCTTCATGCAGCCAAATGTCCATGATGTTTCTGGTATGTGCTATTGGAAGTTCTCCACATGACTGCTCCCCTCTCTTGGTGCAAGAAATTTAGACCTGATCATACCCCCTTCTTTGGGAGTTCAAGAGTAATGGTAAGATTGTCCCCAGGAACAAAGCTGGTGTAGACAATGAAGAAATTCAAGGCAATTTAAAAAACTAATCCAACTTGTATCTGTTTGGTCATGCGGCCCATTATTGAGCCTGGTGATAGTCACTTTTTTTTTCTTTTTTTCTTTTTTTTTTAAGATTTTATGTATTTAATTGACACACAGAGAGAGTACAAGTAGGCAGAGCAGCAGGCAGAGAGAGAGGGAGAAGCAGGTTCCCCACTGAGCAGAGAGCCTGACACAGGGCTTGATCCCAGGACCCTGAGATCATGACCTAAGCCAAAGGCAGCCGCCCAACCTACTGAGCCACCCAGGCACCCGCCCCCCCCCATTTTGTTTTGCATTTCTTTATTTAATCTTCACAACAACCCTATAGCTAGGTATCATTTGTACTTTCTTCAAATAAAGAAACTGAGGCTGAAATTGGTGAAATAATTTGGCCAACATTACGCAAGGAACTGGCAGAGCCAAGATCTGAACCACAGTGTGTTTGACTCTAAGGGCTTGTACCTAACTGCTGACCGCGTTGCCTTCTGTCAATCTAAAGGAAATTTCTGCATAGATGGCATTTCTTGGCAATAGCAGGGTTTGAGGGGGCATAGGAAAGAATGGAGAATGGATAAAGAAGGAGGCACAGGAATGACTTTGCTGCCAACTACCTTCTGACCTAAAACAACTAAGAAAAACCTGAACAAAATATATGAAACAGCAGGTTTTTAAGAAATAAATGAGGTAAGTTCTAAGATTGCCTCACCTAACTGCCCAGAGAGATCACAGGCCACACTGCAGGCAGAGCCGAGCAGTGTCCCGAGCTGAGGAGATGGACGTGGGATCCCCCTGTGGCTAGAATTCATAGGCCAGTGACTGAACACTAGAGAGCTCTGGAGATCTGCAGAGAGTTCTCCCTTTGGCTAAGTTCTGATCAGAGCATACATGTGAAGAAGCAACCTCAGACCAAGGAAAGAGACAAGGTTAGAGGGGGAAATTCCTGGAGCTCACACAAGGCTGAAGATGTTTTTTGTCTTCAAGAGCCAGGCTGGAAAATCTCAGAATTCATGGGGCCCTGGGTAAAGTACCAGAAAGAGTTTTGCCTAATGTGTGAGGCAGAACTGGTCCTAGAATAAATTCCGTTCTTGTTCAGTGTAACAAGACTTAAAAGTAAGACCTGAAAAACATTAAACTCTTTCCAAGTACCTTAGCTGCATCACAGAATAAAGCTCAAGAATTTTGTGGGAAGAAAAAGACATCGAGCACCCAACAAGGTAAAATACACGGCGTCTGACATAAGGAGAATAAGACATAACGAGGAGAGAATCAACCAACCAAAACTGACCCAGAAATGACACAGATGATAGAACTGATAGACAAGGATTGTCAAACAATTATTAAAACTGCATATCATATATTCAAGAAGCTTAAGGAAAGATGGAGCAGGTTTAGTGGAGACATAGGGGATATAAAAAAAGACTCACATCAAATGTCTAGAGATAAAAGCTACAATATCTGAGACGAAAAATAAACTTTATGGAATGAGACATCACAGAGAAAAGAATAATGAACTTGAGGACACAGCTGTAGCGACTATTCAAAATAAACTACTGAGAGAAAAAAAGACAAAAAAAAAACCAACAGTGAGCTGTGGGACAACTTCAAGAAGTCAAATACACAGGTAATTGAAATCCTCAAAGGAGGAGAGGACCAAAAAAAAAAAAAATGTTGAAGGAATAATGGCTGGCAAATTTCCAAACTTGATGAAAGCCAAATATTCACATATGCAAAAAGTTCAGCAACCTCCAAGTGCAGGAAACATGGAGAAAAATACATCAAGACACATTGCAATTGATTGCTTAAAACAATATAACCAATAAATCTAGGAGGGCATAAAATGAAATAATAAAAAATAAACAATTCCCAAAAAGGCAGGAAAAGCATACAGAAAGCAAATAGCAAAATACCAGATTTAAACCCAACCATAAAAATCACATTAATATGTATGGCCTAAACTCCCTCAGAAAAAGACAGAGATTATCAATTGGATAAATAAAGCAAAATTCTACTACAGGCTGCCACCAAGAAACCCACTTTAAATGCAAGACACACAGACTAAAAGGAAAGGGATGGTAAAACTAAACCACGCTGCATTAGATTCTTAAGGCTGACATAACAAGTCAGCATGAACTTGATGACTGAAAATAACAATTCTGGAGGCTACAAGTCTGAAATCAAGGTGTTGGCAGGCCCATGATCCCTCTGAAGTCATTAATGAAAAATCCTTCCTTTCCTCTTCCAGCTTCTGGTGGCTCCTCCTGTTCCTTGGATTGTGGCAGCATTCCTTCAATCTCCCTTGTGTGTTTGTGCATCCCTTTCTGTCTCTCATAAGGACATTCTCATTGGATTTATGGCACGCTCTAATCCAGCATGATCACCACTTGCATCTGCAAAGACCCTATTCCAAATAAGTTCATATTCTGGGGTTCCTGGTAGACATGAATTTGGGGGAGACACTATTCAACCCACTACACATTCTAACACTAATCAAAAGAAATCTGGGGTAGCTATTAAAACCAAAGTAGATTTCAAACAATGAATATATCCAGGGATAATAATATCATTTCATATTGATAAAGGGGTCAGTTATTTTTTAATTTTTTTTAAATTTTTATTAAACATATAATTTTTATTAACATATAATGTATTATTTGCCCCAGGGTACATGTCTGTGAATCATCAGGTTTACACATTTCACAGCACTTACCATAGCACATACCCTCCCCAATGTCCACAACCCAGCCACCCTATCCCTACCCCCCTGCCTCCCAGCCACCCTTAGTTCGTTTCATGAGTCTAGGAGTCTCTTATGGTTTGTCTCCCTCTCCACCCCATCTGGTTTTATTTCTCTCCCCCACTCCCCCCAAACTCCCACCTTGCCTCTCAAATTCTTCATATCAGAGAGATCATGTGATAATTGTATTTCGCTTAACATAATACCCTCCAGTTCCATCTATGTCATTGCAAATGGCCAGATTTCGTCTCTCTTGATGACTGCATAGTATTCCATTGTGTATATATATACCACATCTTCTTTATCCATTCTTCTGTTGATGGACATCTAGGTTCTTTCCATAGTTTGACTATTGTGAACATTGCTGCTATAAACATTCGGGTGCACATGCCCCTTCAGATCACGACGTTTGTATCTTTAGGGTAAATACCCAGTAATGCGATTGCTGGGTCGTAGGGTAGCTCTATTTTCAACTTTTTTTTTTTAAGATTTTATTTATTTATTTGACACAGAGAGAGAGATCGCCAGTAGGCAGAGAGGCAGGCAGAGAGAGAGGGGGAAGCAGGCTCCCCGCCGAGCAGAGAGTCCGACGTGGGGCTCGATCCCAGGACCCTGAGATCATGACCAGAGCCGAAGACAGAGGCTTTAACCACTGAGCCACTCAGGCGCCCCTATTATCAACTTTTTGAGGAACCTCCATACTGTTTTCCAGAGTGGCTGTACCAGCTTGCATTCCCACCAACAGTGTAAGAGGGTTCCCGATAAAGGGGTCAGTTAATCAAGAGACATAGTAATTCTAAATATTCATGCACCTAATAACAGAATTTCAAAAGACATGAAGCAAAAACCGATAGAACTACAATTCATAATTATAGTTGGAGATTTCAACACTCCTGTCTCAGCAATTAATACAAAGAATAGAAAAGTGATCTCTAAAACATAGAAGACCTGAAAGCACTATCAAAAAACTTGATTTAATTGATATTTATAGAACATTCCACACAACAGCAGTAGCATAGACATTCTTCTCAAGTGCATAAGAGTATTTACCAAAACAGAATATATTCTCAGTCATAAAACAAGTTTCAATCATTTTAAAAAGAGACAATTCATACAAAGTATATTCTCTGATCACAATGGAATTAAATTATAAATCAATAACAGCAATATCTCTGGAAAGCAATACTAATACTAGCAACTAAATAACACACTTCTAAATAGCCCACAATAGGCCAAAGAAGAAATCAAGAGGAATTAGAAGTATTTTGAAGTGAATGAAAATGAAAACATAACACATCGAAATTTATGGGATATAATTGAAGTGATACATAGAGTGAAATTTACAGCGCTAACTGCTTATATTAGAAAAGATCTCAAGTTAGTGAACTGAGATGGAACTGAGCCTGGTGATTTCACCTTAAGAAACTAGAAAAATAACGAACAAAGTTAAAAATATATTCAGCCTTCTTGGTAATAAAATAGTTGCAAAGTAAAAAAAAAAAAAAAACTAGAAAAAGAAGAACAAGATGAACCTAAAGAAAGCAGAAGTCAATAAAATCAATAACAAACAATAGAGAAAAATCATTAAAACCAAAAGCTTAAAACTTATTAAAAAGGCCAATAAAATTGATAATCCCCAAGCCAGTCCGATCAAGAAAAAATAATAAAACACACAAATTGCCAATGAGTCTAGGAGTCTCTTATGGTTTGTCTCCCTCTCCACCCCATCTGGTTTTATTTCTCAAAATTGCCAATTTGTGTGTTTTCACACAAATATCACACAAAAATAAGAGAATAAGAGATCTTATTCCTGACAGCAAATATTTCTCTTATTCCTGATAAGAAGGAATATCAGGAATAAGAGAAATATCAGGAATAAGAGAAAATCATTACCACAGATTCTAAAGATATTATAAGAATAAGAGACCATAGGGTGCCTGGGTGGCTCAGTGGATTAAAGCCTCTGCCTTCGGCTCAGGTCATGATCTCAGGGTCCTGGGATCGAGCCCCACATTGGGCTCTCTGCTCGGCAGGGATCCTGGTTCCCCCCCTTTTTCTGTCCGCCCCCGCCTGCTTGTGATCTCTCTATCAAATAAATAAATACAATCTTTTAAAAAAAAAAAAAGAAGAATAGACCATAAATCTGAGTAGCCCTATAAGTATTTTAAAAATTTCATTTGTAGTTAAAAACATTCCCCACACAAAACAAATTCCAGGGTTAGATGGATATATTGGTAAATTCTATCAAAACTTTAAAAAAGAAATAATGCCAATTCTACACAAACTCTTTCAGAATATTAAAGAGGAGGGAATACTTTCCAACTCATTCTATGAAGAAGGCATTATTACACTGAAACCATAATCGAACAGATACTAGAAGAAAAGAGAACTACCAACCCATGCTCCACACTAACAAAAAACAAAATTTTAGGAAATTGGATCTAGCAATATATGAGACATATACATCACAATGCAGTGGAGCTTATCCCAATAATGTAATATTTGTTGAATATTTAAAAACCATTGAATGAGGGGTGGCTGGGTGGCTCAGTCAGTTGGCATTCCAACTCTGGATTAAGGCTCAGGTCTTGATTTCACGGTCATGAAATTGAGCCCCACATTGGGCTCCGTGCTGGGCATAGAGCCTGCTTGAGATTCTCGCTCTCCTTCTCCCTCTGCCTCCTCCCCACTCATGCTCTCTCTCTAAATAATAATAATAATAACAACAACCATTGAATGAAATATATCATTCTGTAGATGCAGAAAAAATACTTAGCAAAACCCAACATCCATTCCTGACAAAACCTTTCAGAAAACTAGGAATAGAAGTTTCTCAACCCAATAGGGGATACCAATAAAAACTTAGAGGCAACATCATGCTTAATAGTGAAAGACTGAATACTTTCCCCCTAGAAAAAACTGTCTTAGAAAAAACTAAGACATCATCTTGCCATCACTTACATTTAACATCGTACTGGAGATTCTAGTCAGTGAAATAAAGCAATAAAAATAAATAAAAGGCAGATTGAAGAGGAAAAAGACCATTTGCAGACAACACAGTCATCTATATAGAAAATCCTATGCCATATGCAGAAGTCACTAGAACAAAGAAATGAATTTAACAATGTTGCAGGACAAAAATCAGGAAACAGAAATCAATAGTTTTAATGAGGTATAATTGACATATAACACTGTATTAATTTCAGGCATACAATGGGATTTCTTAATTGCAGACATTGTAAAATGATCACCACAATAAGTCTGTTTAACATCCATCACCATAGTTATAAAAACCTTTTTTCTCGTGATGAGAAGTTTTAAGATCTACTGTCTTAGCAACTTTCAAATACACAATACAGTGTTGTTAACTATAGTCACATTACATCCCCATGCCATTTTATAATTGGGTGTTTGAACCTTTTGACTTTTACCTATTTTGCCCAGTCCCTACCCCTCACCTCTGGCAACCACCAATCTGTTCTCTGTGTCTATTTTTTTCTTTCTTTCTTTTTTTTTTTTTTTTCAGATTCTATATCTAAGTGGGATCATGCAGTATTTGTCTTTCTCTGACTTATTTCACTTAGCATAATGCCCTCAAGGTCCATCCATTTTGTCACAAATGGCAGGATTTCTTTTTTTTTTTTTTATGGCTGAATAATACTCCCTTGTATACATACACCACATTCTCATCCATCAATAAACAACATAGGTTATTTGTCTCTTGGCCATTGAAAATAATGCTGCAAAGAACACAGGGATGCATATATCTGTTCAAGTTAGTGGTTTGCCTTCTTTTGATAAATACCCAGAACTGGAATTGCTACATCATATGGTAGTTCCATTTTTTATTTTTTGAGGAAGTTCCATACTGTTTTCCATATTGCCTGTACCAATTTACATTCCCACCAACAGTGCACAAGTGTTCCCTCTTCTCTACATCCTAACCAATACTTGCTATTTCTTGTCTTTTTGTTAATAGCCATTTTAATATTGTGAGATGATATCTTCTTGTGGTTTTGATTTGCATTTCCTGATGATTAGTGATGTTGAACATCTTTTCATGTGTCTCTTGGCCATCTGTGTGTCTTCTTTGGAAAATGTCCATTCAGATTCTCTGCCTATTTTTTAATGAGATTGTTGTGGGTTGGTAGAGTTTTTTGGTTTTGGGGGGTATTTTTTGTTGTTGTTGTTGTTGTTGTTTTGGCTATTGAGTTTGTGAATTCTTTATATTTTTTTTATATTAACCCCTTACTAGATACATAATTTGCAAATATTTTCTCCCATTCTGGAGGTTGCCATTTCATTCTGTTGATGGTTTCTTTTACTGTGTGGAAACTTTTTAGCTTGATGTAGTCCCACTTATTTATTATTATTTTTGTTGCTTTTGCTTTTGGTGTCAAATTGAAAAAATCCTCACCAAGACCAGTGTCAAGGAGGATACCACCTATGTTTCCTTCTAGTACTTTATAGTTTCAGGTCTTCTGTTCAACTCTTTAATCCATTTTGAATGAGTTTTTGTGTGTGCTATATGATAGTGGTCCAGTTTCATTCTTTTGTATGTGACTGACTGTACAGTTTTCCCAGGACCATCTGCTAAAGAGATTGTCCTTTCCCAATCAGATAGTCTTGCCTTCTCTGTTGTAAATTGATTGACTATATATGTATGGTTTTCTATCCTGTTCCATTAACATGTCAGTTTTTATGCCAATACTATACTGTTTTGATTACTATAGCTTTGTAATATAGTTTTTGAAATCAGGGAATGTGGTGTTTCCCACTTTGCTCTTCTTTCTCAAGATTGCTTTAGCTATTCAGGGTGTCTTGTGGTTCCATACAAATTTTAGGATTTTTTTATTCTATTTCTGTGAAAAATGCTGCTATATTTAAATAGGGATTGCATTGAATGTGTATACTGTTTTTGGGTAATATAGAAGTTTTAACAGTATTAATTCTTCCACTCCATGAACATAGAATATCTTTCCATTTATTTGTGTCCTCTTCAATTTCTATCATTAATGTCTCAGGATTTTCCCTGGACAGGTCTTTCACCTCCTTGGTTAAATTTATTCCTAGGCATTTTATTCTTTTAAGATGATGCAATTGTAAATGGGATTTTTTTCTTATTTTTCTCTTTCTGATAGTTCATTATTAGTGTATATAAATGCAACAGATTTTTATATATCAATGTTGTATTTTGCAACTTTACTGACTTTGTTAGTTTTAATAGTTTTTTTGTGTAGTCTTTAGGGTTTTCTGTATATAATTTCATGTCATCTGCAAATAGTGACAATTTTACTTTTTCCTTTCCAATTTGGATGCCTTCAATCTATTTCATTATAATACCAATGAAGAAACAGAAATTGAAATGTAAAGACTTATACCATTCCCAATAGCATCAAAAAATATAAATTGCTTAGGAATAAATCTGATAAAAGACATATAAGCTCTGTGCATTGAAAATTACAAAGCTCTGATTAAAGAAATTAAAGATAACCCAAGTAAATGAATAACTGTGCTCATAGCTTGGATAACTTAATCTTGTTAAGATATCAACTCTCCCCAAATGTATCTATAGACTGAACACAATCTCAGTCAGAATCCCAAAAGGACTTTTTGAAGAAACTGATGTACTTATTAAAATTCATGTATGTCAAAGGACTTAGAATAGCTAAAACAACTTTGAAAAAGAAAAAGTTAGAAAACTTATACTATCAGATATCAAGATTTATAAAGCTACAGTGAGTGATCAAGATGTTGGTGTAAAGACGACAAATATGAAGCAGCATAGAGTCCATAAATAGTCCCATAACATATTTAGCCTATTGATATTCAGGGAAGGTACAAGATAATTGTACAGTGTGGAAAGGATGAGTTTTTTTTAACAGTGGTCTCAAATAACTGAATACCCATATGCAAACAAAAACAAAACAAATACTTCGATCTTTATCTCATATCATCTACAGAATCAACTCAAAACTGATCATAAACCTACATGAAACTTAAAACTATAAAACTTCTAGAATAAAATCCAGGAGAAAATCTTTATGAACTTGGTTTAGTCAAAGACATCTTTGATACAACCCAGTAAGCACAATCCATAAAAAGATAAAATTGAAAAATTGAACATCACCAAAACTAAGAACTTTTATTCTTCGATAGACATTGTGAAGAGAAATGAAAAACGAGCCACAGACTTGGAGACAATATTTTCAGAGAAAAATACCAGATAAAGATTTGTATCTATAATATATAAAGAACTGTCAAAACTCAGTAATAAGAAAACATACAACCCAATTTTTAAAATAGAAAAGAGATTTGAAAAGACATTTCACCAAAGAAAATATAAGTTGGTACAAGAAAACATGTTCAACATCATTAATCACTAATTGTCAGGGAAATTCAAATGAAAACCACTAACCCTATTGGAATATCTGTAATTGAAACAGACTGATCATTCCAAGCATTGGTGACAAAGTAAAGCAATTGGAAGTTTCATACACTGCTAGTAGGGATGTTAATCATGCAACCACTCAGAAAACAGTCTGGCAGTTCCTTAAAATGTTAAACTTATATCTACCATATGACTTATCTGTTCCACTCTTTGATGTTTAACCAAAATAAATGAAAGCATATGTTCATACAAAGACTTGGACATGAATGTTGTTCATAACAACTTTATTCAAACAAGCCAAAAAGTGGAAATGACCCAAATGTCCATCAATGAGTAAGTGGATAAACAAATTATGATATATTCATGCAATAAGTTAGTTCTCAGCAATAAAAATGAATGAACCGTTGATACATGCAACAACAACGTGGATGAATCTCAAAATAATTATGCCAAGTGAAATAAGCCAGACCAAAAAAGAATACATATTGCATGATTCTATTTACATAAAGTTCTGCAAAACACAAAACTATATTGACGGAGGTTGCCTGAGGATTGGGAACAGGGTACATAAGACAGGGAGGAGGGGGCAGGAATATGGGGGTACAATGGATATTTTTATCATCTTGATTGTAGTGACTATTTTCTGATTGTACACATATGTTGAAATTGATCAAACTGTACACTTTAATATGAAGTAAGTTATACTTTAATAAAACTATTAGAAAGACCAACAGATAAGAAAAACTAAACAGGAGGGCCTGAGAGGGTTGGGAAATACCACTGGAGAGTACTTTGGGATTCATGACTTTTGAAGGTGAAGGATCCAACTGAAAATAATAGAAATAACATAATAGTAATTCATAATACCATTTTTTCATATGTCTGTTGGCCGTTTGTATATCTTCTTTGGAGAAATGTCTATTCGTGTCTTCTGCCTATCTCTTGACTGGATTTTTTGGGTTTTTGGGTATTGAGTTTGATAAGTTCTTTATAGGTTTTAGATAGAAATCTTGCCATTTGCAATTATGTGGATGGAACTAGAGGGTATTATGCTAGGCAAAATCAGTCAGAGAAACAAATACCATATGATTTCACTTATACGTGGAATTTAAGAAACAAAACAGATGAACATAGGGGAAGGGAAGGAAAAATAAAATAAGATGAAAACAGAGGAGGAGGCAACCGATAAGAGACTCTTGACTGTAGGGAAACAAACTGAGGGCTGCTGGAGGGGAGCTGGGTCGGGGATGGGTAACTGGGTCATGGGTATTAAGGGGGGCACTTGATGGAAGCACTAGGTGTTGTGTGCAACTGATGAATCACTAAATTCTACCTCTAATAATACAGCATATGTTAATTAAATTGAATTTAAATTTTAAAATTTCATTAAAAAGAGAAAAAAATAATATTTCTGTTATATCTAATGCATATTATCTGCTTACTATTTTTTTTAAATTTTATTTATTTTTTTCAGTGTTACAAGATTTATTGTTTTGCACCACACCCAGTGCTCCATGCAGTACGTGCCCTCCTCAATACCCACCACCAGGCTCGCCCAACCCCACCCCCATCCCCTCCAAAA
>CM053609.1:25134389-25160022 GCA_028646535.1 Procyon lotor
ACTGTTGGTGGGATTGCAAGCTGGTGCAGCCACTTTGGAAAACAGTGTGGAGATTCCTCAAGAAATTAAAAATAGAGCTACCCTATGAAGCAGATGCAGTACAAAGAAGGGCCACGTGTACCTCAACGTTCATAGCAGCAATGGCCACAATCACCAAACTGTGGAAAGAACCAAAATGCCCTTCAACAGATGAATGGATAAAGAAGATATCTGCTTACTATTTTATATGTGTACATATGGGGAAATGGAAGCTCAGAAAAGCCAAGCCATTTGTTCAAGGTCACAGAGCTAGTGAGTGATGGAATAATAATTTGGGTCCAGAGCCCACACACTTAACCAGATCACTGGGAAGTTCTCAGCACAGACCACAGGGCAGCCTCGGTTTCCTTTAGCACTGGGGAGGTTTAGCACAAACCCAGTCAGAGTGGTTCCCAGCCCTCCAGACTCCGCCCAGCCCCACAAGCCCTTCCTCTCTTGCTTTTGCTCCTGATGCTCTGAGGCCAGGCAGGCAAAGCCCTCCCTGACAAGTTTTGATTCAGGCAGTACTGGTCTCACAAATTCCAAGCCAGGAGGCTGGGAGCCAGGGCTCTGAGGGACATTGGAGAAGATGAAGATGAAAGCTGTTAGGAAAAGTGACGCACAAAGACATGCCTGGAATATCTACAGATTCAGTCACTTCTCTGAGTCTCCCTGGGGGGTGAGGGTGGAGAGGTCGGGTGGGGGGGCATGTGGGCCAGTCAAAGCAGGTGCTCCAGGAAGTCTCATTAGGCCTGAGAGGGCCTTGGAAGAAGACTAGTCTCTATTCATTAAAATAACCTTGAATGCCACATGCAAAACCTTTGAAACAGAATCCTTCGAAATGGTCTACATAAAATACTTCATATGCCCCTAGAATATAGCAAATGTTCTGGCTACCGGAATTTTTGTTGTAATAGTTCGGAGGCAATAGGACGAAATACTGTCTTAGAATGTAGTAAATTCTGGTTCCACACAGCTCAAATATGACAAGTGTGATTCGATGAAGGTAGAAGGAGTTTGCTTTAAATCTGCATAATCTTTAGAAATAAAGGAAGCTTTTGTGGGAAAAGAGAGAGAGAGATGAGAGAGAGAAGCAGACACAGTGAAGCCTCAGGGCCCTTAGCCAGAGAGGAAGCAGCCGTCACAGCAGGCGGAAGGTTTCGTTAGGTCAGTGTGGCGGCCAGAGCCATGCCCTCCTCCAGAGCTGGCTCTCTGGGTTGTGACAGGGGAATCCTGTGTACCCTCGCACTTTGCAGCCACACAAGCTGGGACTTGGCCATCCCCAGCCTGGAACCCCATGGGATTCTGCTGCAATCAAAAAGTCTGAGACAGTCGCACTCCAGGGAAGCCAGGGCAGGGGCCCTGTCAGTTTTCTTGACAGTAGAGTCATGGGTCAGGGGACTGTTCCCACTGTGTCACTTTCTTCTGCCACTGATGGTAGTGCAACCCTGTGTCTCATTAATTCCCCTTGGGGTAGCCGTGTTGGAAAAACAGAAGGGAATTCCCCCCAACTTTCCCCTTCCCGATCTCCCCTACCCGACAATGTTAGTATCCTGTGGCTGCTGTAAGAAACTGCCAGAAGCTTAGTGATGTACAACACAAATCCATGATCTTACCGTCTGAGGCCAGAAGTCAGACGGTTCTGGCTCGGCTAAAACCAGTGTGTCAGCAGAGCTGCTCTCCCTTCTAGAGGCTCGAGGGCTAGTATGCTTTTTTTTCCCCCTTTTTCTTTTTCCAGCTTTTAGAGACCACCTACATTTCTTAGTTCCCTATCATGCCCCCTCCCCTTGTGTGTTCAAAGCCAGCATTATGCTGGTTGAAACATCTTTCTCCCTGATTCAGACTTCTGCCTCCTCCTTTCTCATACAAGGACACTCGTGACCACAATGGGCTCACCTGGATAACCCAGTGTCATCTCCCTATTTTAAGGTCAACTGATTAGCACCTCTAATTCCATCTACAGCTTTAATTCTCTTCCTCCATGTCACCTAACAGATTCACAGGTTCCAGGGATTAGGACACAGACATCTTTGGAGAGTCTTTATTCTGCTTACCACCCCCACCCCCAACACAGGTAAACCCTGAATGTCCGGTTAATTACAAAGATTAAACAAATCTTATGTTTCTAAGAAGTAAAAAGAACAAAAAGGTGCATGAAGGGAGCGTCCCAAAATTTGCTTTGGGCAAGATGGTTGGTGAACAGGAAAAATATTGCTTCGATTCTTGGCATAAAATTTTACCCATAGCGTTCCATCTCTCTCTCTCTCTCCCTCTCTCCCTCTCCCTTTCTCTCTCCTGAAAAGATCATGGAAGGCACTCAGGAAATGCTTATCTTTATAAAGACCTCCAAATTCATGAAGAGAATGATGTCAACCCCTCAGGATCTCACCCAGTCAAAATAAGGAGTTTTTTTTTTTTTAAGATTTTTTTTATTTATTTCACAGCAAGAGAGAGATCACAAGTAGGCAGAGAGGCAGGGAGAGAGGGGGAAGCAGGCTCCCTGCTGAGCAGAGAGCCCGACGTGGGGCTCGATCCCAGGACCCTGAGATCATGACCCGAGCTGAAGGCAGAGGCTTTAACCCACTGAGCCACCCAGGTGCCCCAAAATAAGGAGTTATTTACAAAGGGATTCAGGAAAACTCTTCCCAGCCAGAAAGATTACCTTTTCTTAATCCTGAAAAGGTTGCCCCTTTCGGGCAGTCAACTAGTTGTGTAGAAACACATGTCTATTATGGCTGTGTTTTCCTCTGTGTTAAGCAACTAAAAGCTGGACCTTGAAGCGAACTCTCATTAGAGCCCCTCTCTAGATTCCAGTGACCCATATTGCCAAGTCACAGAGCCATGCTGGATTTAGGCGGGGCACCTACGAGTGTGTGTTAGTAACCTGTGGCTGCCGTAACAATTTATCACCAGTTGGGGGGCTGAAAACAACAGAAATTCCTTTTCTCATGGTTGTAGAGGCCAGGAATCCAAGATCAAGATGTCAGCAAGGCTGGTGCCTTCTAGAAGCTCTGAGGGAGAATTTGTTCCAAGCCTGGTTTTTGATGGCTGTCAGTAATCCTAGGCATTCCTTGGCTTATGGCTGCCTCTATCCTCACACGGCCTTGTCTCCTGTGTCTTCTCCTTTTCTTATAAGGACACTTCATTGGATTTAGGGTCTACCCAGTTACTCCAGGATGATCTTATCTGCACCTCCTAACTCTGTGACAACTGCAAAGGTCCTTTTTCCAAATAAGGTCACATTCACAGGTATGATGAATCAGGACTTGGACGTCTTTTGGGATGCCATAGTTCAATCCATTACAAAGTAGAATCTGGCCCCCAAATGCCATTGGGTAGAGTTCTGCCACTGAGCCCAAACCCATCCTAAACTATTAAAGGCCACCCCACATCACTATATTTCACCCCCTTTGCCAATCTTCACAATGTTTTCTAGCCAAGAATGCCCTTTCATATGCCTGGAAAATTCCTGGTTCCCCCAAATCCATCTCAAGAATCACCTTCTTTATAAGATCTTCCCTGGCCCAACTGCACAGGTGATACTGATCAAACTGTCCTTGCTCTTTTCTTTCTCCAGCAAATACTGTATGTTCTTCTATTATAGCATCTATTATAGTGATCACTTCACACATCTGTTTCCCCTGATTAACCATGAACAACCCAAGGATTCAAAAATCCTCAGCTTACATGCATTCATTCATTCAACAAATATTTACCAAGTGCCTGGTATGCATTAGGCACATAAGAACAGCCAAGGAGAAGTACACACAACTAAGACATCTTAAAATTTGGGAACCCGGGGCGCCTGGGTGGCTCAGTCGTTAAGCGTCTGCCTTTGGCCCAGGTCATGATCCCAGGGTCCTGGGATCGAGCCCCACATCGGGCTCCCTGCTCGGCGGGAAGCCTGCTTCTCCCGCTACCATTCCCTCTGCTTGTGTTCCCTCTCTCGCTGTGTTTCTCACTGTCAAATAAATAAAATCTTAAAAAAAAAAAAAATTTGGGAACCCAACCTAATCCAGGTCTGGGAGACCAGAGAAATTTTCCTCAGGATGTGGTATCCTTTGAGCTGAGTGCTGAAGATGATGGTAGGAATTAACTAGAAAGAGAAGGAAAGAGTATCCCAGGCAGATGGAATAACATCAGCAAAGACCCAGTGGTGAAAGTAACTTGGCAGGTTCAAGGGCCTGGAAGAAATCAAGTGGTGGCTCATGCAGGGTTGGGAGCTCCTGTGTTAACAAAACAAGGCTGGGGATACAAGTGAGTCTCAGAGCACACAGGACCTGAAGCACACAGCACACAACACTTGTTAAGGTGTTTGGTCATTATACATCTTTATGTTCCTGCTTAATCAGTGTTGAATTAATGGACAAAAACTGACCATAGGGAGAGCCTGGGTGGCTCAATCAGTTAAGCCTCTGCCTTCAACTCAGGTCATGATGGTCCTGGGATCGAGCCCTGTGTCAGGCTCCCTGCTCAGTGGGAATTCTGCTTCTCTCTGACCCTCCTCCACCCCTGCCCATTCCATTGCTCTATCTCAAATAAGCAAATAAATATCTTTTTTAAAAAATTAAGAAGAAAAAAACTAACCATCATCCATGGAGATCACATCAGCATATTTGTGCTTTCGCCATGTATACAAAAACAAAATACATATTTATCATTTTGAACTGAACTCATACCCAGCAACAATTTGATTCAGAGCTGAAAGTCTAATTTTTTTCTAATAGCCCCACATTATCAAGTCTCTTTATTCTGGTATCCATGTATTTTTTTTTAAGATTTTATTTTTTTATTTGACACAGAGAGAGAGAGAGATCACAAGTATGCAGAAGGGCAGGCAGAGGGAGAGGCAGACGCCCCACTGAGCAGGGAGCCCAATGTGGAGCTTGATCCCAGGACCCTGGGATCATGACCCGAGCCAAAGGCAAACGCTTAACCTTCTGAGCCACCCAGGCACCCCAAAAGTCTAATTTCAAACGAGAGTGACTCGAGTGATAAGTATTTATTGAAAATGACTGGTAGAGTAAGATCTGTACCAAATATGGAATTGGTCCAAATCAAAGGTACTTCTAACTTATGAAGGAAAGAGAACACAGTGAGATTAACGGAAAGTTAAAATACTCACCCCAAGGAGGGAGGGCAAGCTGCAGCATTGATTGATCATCCTGAGCACAGTGAGCTGTCTCAGTTGCCTGGGGGGGTCATTAAATTTATAACTTGTTAAAAATAGAGGTGTTCAGACCCACCTTAGTCCCACATCAGAACATCTGAGCATGTACGCTGAGGATCTTTGAATCCTTAGCTGTCTGTGTCCTGGGAGGAGAACGTCCCAGATCAGACCGTCCAAGGGTGTGGCTCAGGCCACAGCCTGCCATTAAGCACCTCCCAAGCACACCAAAGTTTGAGGATCACTAATATAGTGATGCTTTTATTAGGGCAAAATTTATCTAGTGATTTTTTTTTAATAGTAAAATATTAGTGGTGTTACTTATAGTGAGGCTAGAGAAAGGACAAGATCTAGGTCATGAAATGAGGGCGGTCGTGGATCCTGGGAGGGTGAAAAGTCCAAAGGGGAGTGGAGAGGGAGGGAAAGTTTAGGCTCTTGAAATAAACAACCCTGAAAGGTCTGATTAGTACTTTCTAGTCATCAGGTCTCCCTTGGTTGGTGAAGAAGATGTTTAGGTGGCTAATATAACTTGAGGTTCTTATTCGCCTAGGCAAAAATACCCAGAAAGGTGCCACCTTGACCTTGCTCCTTCCTCTTGATCACAAAGTGCGATCACTAAGAATCTGAGAGGTGATGGCAAAGCCCAAGGGCTGAGAGCCCAAGAGCCAGGGAGGAAGCCAACCCAGGCACCAGAGCTCTCCCAGCCCCCCACACGGCTGGAGGAGAAGCAGGAATCAACACTGTGTAACAAGCACAGTTCTCCTGGGGGCAGATGCTGTCTCTGACAAAGGATTTGGTCCTTAATAGTATCCAAGGATGGCTCTGCATCCTGTAGATTTGGCATCTGGCCTGGGAGACCGAGAGACCCCTCCAGAAGGCAGGAGGTCAGTGCAACCTGGATGCTCAGTAGACACAAGGGGGAGGGTGCACAGAAGTAGCCTGGGGAGCAGTCCCTGTAGGGTCCCCTGGCTCTCAGCCAGCCCCTTGTCAAAGGATTTCAGATTTCCAAACATCTCCTCAAATTATACATATTTTTAAGATCTTATTTATTTGAGAGAGAGAGAGAGAGAGAGAACATGAACAAGGGGGAGGGGCAGAGGGAGAAGCAGACTCATTGTTCAGCAGGGAGCCTAAGGTGGGGCTTGATCCCACATGACCTGAGCCAAAGGCGGACACTTAACCGACTGAGCCACCAGGTGTCCCCCCAAATTATATTTTATAACATACTAAAAACTTTAATAAACAAACACAGATGCTTTCTTAGAGCCTGGTCATCAGGCCTGGGCTCCCTGGCAAGAGAGGAGTCTGTTTATAATCTGCTTGAAGCTACAGGCTGGGCAGAGGAGTCTATGGAATATGAATGTTTGTTTCCATGTTGCTGGTAAGTGGAAAAGCCTTTAGATCAAGGCTAAAGTCTGGGACAGGGCAAGAAAGAATAGGTCAGAGTTGGCATAGACCTCTCTGGATACACTTGCTGCAGGTTTGAAATATTAACCAATGAATTCTACTCCTTCCTCATTCTTTCCTTCAGCCCAGATTTCTTTCCCCATCTGAACTAAGCAAATCATCATTTATTGCCTTAGGGAGAGGATGACAAAGCGAAGGATGGAGTCAGTTCTCAACCTCTGAATTTCAAAAGCCTAATCACAAAGGGTTATGGAAACAGTCTGGTTGCAGGAGAGATTTGGGGGAATTCATAATTTACAGAATTCAGAGCTTCCCCTCCCTTTGGAGATTAGACCAGAGCCAGGACCAGTGCAGCAGCTAAACAATATCACAATCTATGATCATGGTGACCCCTAGAGTTGTGCAATGTACAACCCACATGGCTGTGCAGAGTGGCCTCAGCACTGGGGTCTTTCCCTATTTCTACTCACTCTCCTTAACATGGAGGTCACTCTCCTCATTCTTGCCTCCTCATAGTTTTAGCACAGCTCCTGTACCCTTAGGTTTTACATCCATATCCTAGGTGGAAAAAAGAGGGAAGGCAAAAGGCCTTTAATGAGAATTATTATTCAAGAAAAGATGTCCTTTGGGGGTGCCTGGGTGGCTCAGTAGGTTAAAGCCTCTGCCTTCAGCTCAGGTCATGATCTCAGGGTCCTGGGATCAAGCCCCGCATCAGGTTCTCTGCTCAGCAAGGAGCCTGCTTCCTCCTCTCTCTTTGCCTCCCTCTCTGCCTGCTTGTGATCTCTCTCTGTGTCAAATAAATAAATAAAATCTTAAAAAAAAAAAAGAAAGAAAGAAAAAGAAAAGATGTCCTTTGGATTGACTTCTGCCTTGATCTCATTGGCCAGAATTGTGTGCATCCTCTACTTACAAGGAAAACTGGGAAACAGTCTTTTCATTTTCCAAGCTCTCTCACAGCAAGGCAAGAGAGAAGATCTTGAGAAGCCAGTGCCCATTATCTGCCACAGAGAACCTGTGAGGCAGGAGACACAGCATTTGCAAAGGCTTAAGAGGAAAAGCATCCCTGCTCTACTCCAGGGGCCTATAACAGTGCTGGGACGTACTAAGCACTCGCCAGACACTTGCTAGGTGAATGAATGGAGAGATGAAGTGACAGCATAGCATGGTAGAAAGATTAAAAGAAATTTACAGGAGAGGAAGAGAGGAAGCAGCAAGACAAGAAGCAAGAGGATTCAGTGGAGCCCAAGCATGCAGGGCCCTTGTGTTTGGATCTTCATCCTAAGATCAATGAAGAGCCTTTGAAGAATTGTCTGCATGGGTGTAACTTGGTTTAGATTTGTGTTCCAGGAAGATTGTGCTGGCTACAGGGAGAGGCACATTTTGGAGATAGATAAGACAAAAAATAGAGCCCATTTAGAGACTATTGCAATATCCCAGCTAGAGAAAATGGTAGCCTGTTGGTAATAGAAATGGAAAGAAGTTGGTCAGAGTCAAAAAAAAAAAAAAAGTTAGAGTCTAGAGATATCTTGGAGGCAGAACATGGGGGATTAAGGAATTGAACAATGGGGGAAAGAGGAAAAGTCAAGGACAACTCTATAGTTTCTGGCTCAGGTTATTAAATCAGGAAGCATAGAAATACCAGGCTTGGGTTTGGAGAGGGGTGATGATAAATGCAGCCTCGACATTATTCCAGATCCTGTTATGTACACACCCCAAGTTTTGCTCATCCCCACCTACCCCCGCCCCCAGACCTTAGTCATCTGTCCAATGGGGAGTGCCCAGCTTCAACCACTTGTGCCCACGTGACTTATCCCAAATCAGGTTGGTCTTGGAGCAGTTCTCTTTAGCTATTTGAACTGTTTCTCATGCAGCTATAGCAAGGGCACTGGCTCTTTATGTGGTCGACAGGGGGTGGACTTCAGTAGCCGCACCACCGGCAGCTGTAACTGATGGTTAATTGGGTTCCACCCAGGTCCTGCAGCTTGTCCAGCAGTTTCCCAGGTGATGTACTGTCTCCAGTTCCTTGTACACCATGCAGCTTCCCTGCTTCATCCCCCTTTGTCTACATCAATAAACCTTCAAGCTCCAGCCTTTCTTAAACTTGGCCGGACCCATTCCAAACTATGGCTTCTCTGATCAATTTAAGCTTACCCTGAAACACCAAACTGGAAGCTTGTGGTCTAGCTTCTCCAATGGATGCCTGGAGGGGCCAGTTAACACAACCCAGAAATGCATGAGAGTTAATACTCATGAAGCAGACCTGACCCATGAAGTATAGGACAAAGGAAGAAACCACTGGATTTTTATGTCTCCTACCCCAAAAGCATATTCCTAGACATGGTTCTTCTATAAGTCATGTCTAGTAGACATTCCATGTGCCCAAGCAACTGGCTGCATTTTTTTAAATAAAGATTTATTTGTTTACAAGAGAGAGAATGAGTGGGGGGAGGGGCAGAGGGAGAGAGAGAATTCAAGCAGACACCCTGCTGAGTGTGCAGCCTGACATGGGTCTCAATCTCACAACCCTGAGATCACAACCTGAGCCAAAACCAAAAGTTGAATGCCCAGTGAACTGCACCAGCCAGGTGCCCCAACTGGCTGCATTTTTTAATGAAACCGTGGCTGGTTTGGTATAGTACTTTCCCATAACAAAGTACCTGGGTGGCTTAAAACAACAGAAATCCATTCTCTCAGAGTTCTGGAGGCTGAAAGTCTGAAATGAGAAGCGAAGGCTGTGCTACCTCTGAAGGCTCTAGGAGAGAGTCCTTCCCTGCCTCTTCTAGCAGCTTGCGTGGCCCCAAGTACTTGTGGCTTGTGGCAGCAACACTACAGTCTCTGCCCTGTCTTCACATGGCCTTCTCCCCTCTATGTCTGTGTCTCTGTGTGTCCTTTTCTTTTCTCATGAGGGCCCCAAATTGGATTTAAGACCTACCCTATTCTAGTAACTTTCCCTTACGTAGCTGCATCTGCAAAGACCCTATTTCCAAGAAAGGTCACATTCACAGGTACTGGGGGTAAGGACCTCAGCATATCTTTTTGAGGGACACAGTTCAACCTGAGGTCTAAGCTAAGCAAATAGCCTCAGAGGGCTCTGAGGATCCCTAGGGACAGTCCCCCCCGGATGACTCAGTTCTTCAGCCTCCCTGTGTAGCTCATTTTCCCTGACAGAACAGCTCCAATTCTCCCCTCTCCACATTTTGCCCAAAGAAAGCAGGGCCGGGGAGAGAATAAAGTCTGAGAAAGCAAAACTTAAATGCCTACAGATGTTCCTCAACCATCCTTCCCAAGGAAATCAGCACTGGGCTCCGAGTAACTTCATTAGACCCAGAGCAAGGCAGGAGCCTCTGAGTGAATGGCAGGATGGTCGGGAGAGAGGAGTAGGAAATGACGGCTTTCTAGATCTCTTCTGGCCAACCAGCGAAGGACAGTCATACTGTTGCCGGAAATCTGCCCGGATTAGAGGCCTCTAGACTATCAGCCCCCTGTCCGGTACCAGAAACGTGAGCATTTTCCATTGACACATGCAAACAGTGATCCTACTCCTAGAAGTGACTCCCAGGGAAGGATCTTGTGAGTCCTGGGCTAGGAGAGGCTGCCCTCCAGAGCCTCGTCGAGCCTGGGACAGAGCAAGCGAGGAGAAAGGGGATTTCCTGTTTGCTAGGGACCACCATGTTCTTGCTGCCCAGCCAGCTGCCAGCCTGGAAGGGAGGGAATGCGTGCCGCCGCTGCCCAGGCTGCCCAGTGGAGGGCTCCAGGCTGGGAATAGCTCCCTTTTATTCCCTTCCTGCTGGCAGGAGAGGGGCTGAGCTGCCACAGAAGCACGGGCAGGCCTTGTGTGGGGCAGAGGCGGGCACTGAGGGGTGTGCGAGGGACAACTTCCCTTGCAACTGTCCGTCGCCCGCTGCTCTCCTCAGGCTGGAGCCAGCCTCTGCCTTCACACTGAGCCGCTCTCCCAGGATTGCTGGACACTCGGTAATTCTGGCCTCAGTCATGACATAGAGCGGGGCAGGGGGTCGGTAAGGATGAGAGGCTCTGTGGCAGGGCGGGGGGCGGTTTCCAAGTGGGCCTGGAGCTCTGGCTCGACACAGGAAAGTTACTGAACCAATGTCACCTGAATGGGATAGTAAGGTAGCAAAAGGAGGGAAAAGCAGAGTGCCTCTCGGGGCCCAGGTATGTGTGCAGGGCGGGGGCAGGGACTAGGGGGCAGGGGGAGCAGAGCCGTGCACGTGCATATAGAAATGTTACTCGTGTGATGAGATGAAGGCCGAGTTGTGTGGAGGGAGGCCGAGGAGGGCATGCCTGACACTTCAGAGCACGATGGACTAGTGATGGCTGTGTGATTCTCTGTCTTCCGTTAGTTATATTAGTCACCTGTACATAACAAGGACCCCAAAACTTGGTGACTTAAATGGACAACACTCCTCATTTCCCAGTTGCTGTGGGTCAGGAGTCTGGGCATGGCTTAGTTGGGTTCTCTGGCTCCTAGTCCTCCACAAAGTGACAAGCAAGGTGTCAACCAGTCTATAGTCATCTCGGGGCCTTACTCCCCTGGCTGTTGGCAGGAGTCTGTTCTTTGCCTCGGCTCCTCGCCTGTTGTCACCTGGAGGCCATCCACAGGTCCTTGCCACACGGGCAGAGGGGAGCTCACAACACGGCAGCTGGCTTCATCAGAACAAGCAAGTCAAGATGAGAGAGAGAGGCAGAGAGATGAGAGTTACCGTCGTCTTTTATAAGCTTATCTCAGAAGTGACGTCCATCACTTCCACCATATTCTATTGGTTGGAAGCGAGTCACTAGAACCAGCCCACCCTCAGGGGAGGACGCTACACAAAGGCACAGCTGCAGGGCTGAGGGGGTAGGGGTCCTGGGGGGCAGCTTCCAATGCTGCCTGCCACAGCCCTTACAGGTATCCTCCACTTTTTGAAAGCTCAGTTTACATTTTCACTTTTACGAAAAACCTGCATCTGCACCTGCTTTCACAAACAGAAGAAAGTCCAAAGAGGATTTCCGCTGTTATGAAAAAAGGCAAAAATTTTAAAAAGTGTGAGGTGTTTGTTTTGCAGGGGGACAGTATGAGCCCCAAATAGTACCAGTGCTCCCCCCACCCACCGCCGCACCCCTTCCCCAGGAATGACCTCAGCATCTCGGCGTTTGGCCACCAGAGCTCTGAACTGTTTCTGGGAGCATCAGTCTTTATCTCAACTTATTTTGTGCATCCATGACCAAGCTGCGGTCTCAGGTATAAGAGAAAGAGGGATTACTTTTGAGTCTGGGAACACTAAAAAATGTTTCCCTATAAATTAATGGTCATTGCTTCTTTGTGTTACACCGTTTCAGCTTACACAAGTGTTCACAGGAACTCTACTTTCAGAGAGCACGGGGAAAACCTGTAATTCATTCAGCAATTATTTAATGATGACCTGCTTCGTACCAGGCAACGTGCTAAGTACAGAGGCTAGAAAAAAACTGTGACTGTCACTTGAAAATTACAGTCTGGTAGGTGAGGCACATATTAATTAAAGAAACACAAAAATGAATGTCGAATTCCACTACAGAAAACATCACCAGGGGGCTGGGGCATGGTGAGGTGTGCTCTGAGAGCATTGCACCAAGGGCTGGGCCAGGGTCTCCCTGAGGAAGGGATGACTGAAATGTCGGCTAATGTGGGGGGGGCGGGGCAGGAGCGAGCAGGATGATAAGAGGTGGGAAAGGCAGAAGAGCACAGCAAACCCAAGGATGATGGTGGTGAGTGTACGTCTGCGTGCGTTTTGCACCTGGGGGAGCCTGTGTGTTCATACCATGTGAGTGGATGTCTTAGGTACCCAGCACCACTGATGCCCTTGAAGACTCCAATGAAGGGACGGGAAAATGGCAGAGAGGACAGAATCTGAGCAGTGCTCTCTGAACTTTGAGAATTACGCTCCTGCATTATTCTCCCTGCTCCCCTCTCTCCCTCTCCTCTCTCTGTAAGGCTTCTTTAGGGAGTCATATATGTCCTCATAAAAAGCAGAAATCTGCTGATGCAGCTTAATGTATCATCTGGAAAAGCAAAGCTGTCTGTGCGGGCCGGCTCTGTCCCCGCCCCAGCCTGGAGGCTCCATCCTGCCAACCAGCATCTCCCTCGTTAAAGAGACAGCCTATTGATTGAGACCAAAGTAACTTTTTATGGATCCAGAGAAAGGAAGGCAGGGGCCCCTGTTGGAGGGAGGTGAAAGTCCTACAGCCAATGGGAAGAGAGCTGGGAGAGCCACTGGCCAGGACGAGGTCCCTTTGGGTGTCAAGAGAGCCAAGAGTAGAAGGTGCTTCGATGCCAATAGGTTACAGTGTGACAAGGAGCCAGCCCCACACACCTGTGTCCCAGGCTAACCAATTCCATGGAGATTGGAGACAAGCCCAGACACATGCAAATCAGCAAAACTGAGCAAAAGTATGTGTGGTCCTAAGGGTACCTGAGGAGGAGGACTTCCCTCCTTCCTACAGCATCTTGGTGGACAATGCAAGCAGATTCCATGTCTAGAATCCTGCTCCAACCCCTCAGACCAGGACCAAAGATATGACTCCTGTTTATTCATGTTTTCATTCACTCAATAAACATCCATTCCTGTGTGACAGGCACTGCTTTAGGCTCTAGGGACACAGACGTGGTCCTTGCCCTCATAGACCTTAGAGTTTAAATAGCAAATAATCATCAAACAATGATTCATATCACCATGTAGTGATAATAGAGAAAGAGACACGAAGGAAAAACACACACAAGAGCTTGCATGGTTTGGAAAACATCATGGAACCAGGGAAGCGACTCCTGGTCTATGTGTTGTCCTCTGGTTCCTCCTGAGCACTGCAGAGCAACCAGGCCTGTCTGGGCACCCAGGCTGGCCCCCTATCCATTCCTGAAACACTGTCCATTGGTGTGACACGTGGTCTATTTTCCCAGATTAAGTGCACAGACAGTCTCTGCCTTATGATGGTTTGACTTAGTGATTTTTGGCCTTATCGTGGTGCAAAAACAATAGGCATTCAGGAGAAACCATACTTGGAATTTTGAATTTGGATCATTTCCCAGGCTTGCAGTAAGTGATACCATAAGCTCTCGTGGTGCTGGGCATTGCGCCCGCAGCTCCTGGTCAAGCTCACCATCACGGGGTCAACCACTGATAAGCTTAGAACCATTCTATAACCATACCATCCCTGTTTTTCTGTTTTTCACTTTCAACAAATTACATGAGATATTCAACACCGCATTATAAAATGGGCTTTGTATTAGATGGTATTGCCCAACTGTAAGCTACTCTAAGTGTTCTGGGCATGTTTAAGGTAGGCTAGGCTAAGCCATGATGCTTGGGAGGTTAGGTGTATCAAATGTATTTTCGACATAATATTTTTAACTTACATTGGATTTATCAGGAGGTAACCCCGTCATAAGCAGAGGAAGATTTTAGGGTGGTCTAATCCCTTTTGACCATCCACCCATTTTTGCTATGGCTGGCCCCATCAATCCTCTGAGATTGATGCCAATTCCACCCTGCACTGGACTGGAACTGTCCTTCCCAGTGCTTCAGCTCCAGGGTCCCCTCGCAGCCATGCGAACTCTCCACCATCAGACATGTGCTGGGCCCCTCTCCAGAGGGCAGGAACATTTGCTTATCCCCAAACCACCGGAAGTGAAGAAGTCTCTAGGGGAGGTGGAATAAGAGCCTAATCCAGGTTCTCCCTAACTAAATGTTCCACTGGTCATGTTCACAAGTTTTAGAAGAAATGAGATAAAAGATTCCTCCACCAAAACCTGTAGACACCACCTTACTCCAGTGATTAAAGGTAACATCCACCACTAATAAGAGAGACTGGCAGCACCTACCCTCGATGAGATGCAAGGAGAAGGGCACATCACTTCTGTTATATTCTTGCCCAAAATACATAATCTCAGTCCAATTGTAAGAAAACCAGAGAAAAACTCAAATTGAGGGACATTCTACAGATTCAACTGATGAGTATTTTTCAAAAGTGTCAACATCATGAAAGACAAAGACAGACTGAGAAATTATCCCGGACTGGAGACTACCTGACCACTGAATGAAGGGTGGCCTCCTGGATTGGGGCATTGTAGACCTAGAAATTCATAGACATTGGGACATAGAAGTTCACCTGAAGCCTGTAGATACCTTAACAATATTTTATCAGGATTTTATTTCTTGGTTTCTCTCATTGTATTGTGGTCCTACAGCATGATAACTTTAGGGGAAGCTGGGTGAAGGATATGTGGGAAATGACTGTGCTTTATTTGCTCTTCAAGTTCCCTATAAATCTGAAATAATTTCCAAGTAAAAAGCTAAGAGGTTAAGAAAAAGGCGTCTCCCCACTTCACATCCCCAAACCTATCCACAGTGTGAGCCATGACACAGGGACTGAGCTACCAGCCCCCAACACTGCTGAAGTTTCCTCTTTCTGTGCTGTTAATCTACTTTCTTCCCTGCTCAAACACCCAGTTCTCTGAGCTCGGGATCTTCAGAGCCCACACATGCTTTTTTCTCCACCACAGAGCCTGACTTTCATAAATGAAAAATTTGCTTTTATGGCCATTATAATTCCGGTTGCTTTACAGCCGTGGTTCTTAACCTTGGCTGCACTTTGTAGGGACCTGAAAAGTTCCCATTCCAGTAACTTCTGATTTAATTGGTCTGCTGGGGCTTAGCCTGGGCAACAGGATCCTTAAAGCTCCAAGATGCTTCTATGTGCGGCTAGAGTCAAGAAACACTTCTTTGAAGAGTCCCATTTATGAATAGCAATGACTTCTTTTGTCTCAGCCAGTCCTTCCCCATGAAGAAATCTACACCTCAGCAATACATGTTAGTTCTGGCCACTCCTCCAGGTGCTTGGGACATAGCAGTGAACAAAATAAACAAAAACCCCTGCACTTGGAGAGCTGGCATTCTAACCAGAAGAGTCAGTCCAGAAACAATAGCAATAATATGTAGTAAATTGCACAGCTCTTTGCAAGTGACAAATGCAAAGGGGGAAGGAAGAAAAACAGGGTAAAGGGCTGAAGGATGGAGAGAGGGCATCAAGCTAGATCTTATGGGGAAGATGACATTTGAGAAAAGATTGGTGGGCAGACATTTCACAATATTATTTCTCCGCACGTATTTAGGAAAGAGAATCTACCAGACCTGGTAGTTGGACATTGACAGCAGAAAACAGTGAGAAAAGGGATCCATCAAGGATGACTCTTCAATTCCTTGCATAAGCAAATGTGAATTTGAAGTTGTCATTCACTGAGCTGGGGACACTGAGATCTAGAGGTGGAAGTTCAGAGTTACCTGAGGACATGCTGGTGTGAGATGTCTACCAGACATCCAAGGGCCCCAACAGATAGACCAGGGGCCACCGACTACAGTCCACCAACCACATCTGGTTTTTACATTTTGTAAATGGTTGACAAAAATCAAAAGGAGAATAGTATTTCCTAACATGAGAATGGTATAAAATTCTTATTTCAGTGTCCATAAACCAAGTTTTATCAGAACATGGCCACGCCCACTTGTTACCATATTGCCTATGGTTGAGTTGAGGAGTTGGAACAGACACCATTTTTAGCCCACGGAGCCAAAAATATTTACTATCTGGCCCATTTCACAAACATTTGCCAAGTCTTTATATAGATAATTGGATCCAAAGATCTGGAGCTCAGAAAAATCATTGGGGCTGAAGATCCAGCTCTGGGCAGCATTAGCAGCTAGAGGTATTTAAGCTATGGACATGGGTGAGACCGGAAAGCAGATGTGAAACCAGAAGGGAAAAGACTGATGCTGGGCCCTGAAAAACCTTTAAAGCCTAGATGGAGGAGAAGGAGCCCGAAAAAAAAGGCTGAGAAGGGGTAGCCAACAGGCTGGAGGAAAATCCAGAGAATGTGTCATCATGGAAAACAAAGAAAAGGAAGGTATTAAGAGAGACTGAGAGGCCAAAAGGTCAATGCTGCTGAGAAGCCAAATAATATGAGAATGGAAAATGTCTAATTAATTTAATGGCAAGAAGGTAATTAGTGGCCGTGATGGGGCCCTTTTGGCGGACCAGGGAGAGCATGCCAGATTGGAATGGGACAGAGGACAGCAAGGAAGTGGGGACATGATGCGAAGACAACTTTTTGGAAGAGCTCAGCTGAGAAGGGAGGTATATCAGCCGTGAGATAAAATGATGGCTGGCAGCTATGAAGGTCAAGGAGGTTTCATTTCTTTGTCATTGTTATTTTAATATCAGATTGATTGGAGGGCATTTGGCCAAGAAAGAAGATGAAGACACAGGAGAGAGATCGAATAAATGGATGGGATAAAGTGGTCTGGCCCCGTGGCAGCTCACTGGTGAAGCTGAAGAGCCAGTGGGCCCTACTTGGGCCCCTCCTCTACTGCTGTGAGCCCTGAGAAGTTAGGGGACCCAGCCCAGGTGGGGCTAAGAGGAGAACCCTCCCCTTACCTCTCTTCAATAGCAGCTACAATGGAAAAGGGAGGCACTCTGGAACCAGACAGTGTAGTTTAAAATCCTGGCTCTCTGCCTCTTACCAACTGGATGACCTTAGCAAGTCACTCCTCAGAGTCCCCGTCTCCTTACCTATCAAGTGGGGCTAAGCCTCCTTAGTTCACATGACGGTGAGTGTCAAACGCAACAATGCCCATTCACCAGCCACTGCCTCTGACAATGTTAGGTTCCCTCCTCCCTGTTCCAAACCGCTCCTAGCCCAGCGACTTCCCAGACACTGTCTTAGAAAAAAAAAGAAAAGAATCTTGGACACAAACTTGGCCTACATTTGATGTCAAGTCTCTTGTCTTTCAGGAAGGAGAGAGAGGCAACCCCAGGGATGTGCTCAGCCAGCTGGCCTGGACTGGCCAGATGCATTGCCTTGGAAGCTCCCAGCTAAGCAAGAATTCTGAAATCCCTTCTTCCCATCAGGTGTTGGCATGAGCCCTTTGGCCACCTGAACTCTGGAAGCTTTTGTCAAAAGAGGAGTTCCTAGCCTCATTTGTCAGGGTTTGAGTTTGTAGCTGGTTTTGTAGTGTTACAGTGTTTGGGGGTTATCACCAGGTCACCAACCTTTCAGCTCTGGAGACCTTGCTGAGGGCAGAGCCAGCAGAAGGTGGTTTGTCTTTGGATTACTGGGAGCCCAGAGAGGTGGACATTGCCCAGGGTAAAGGAAGGTGTGGGCATGATCAGGAAACGTGGCCGGTCTGGGAAGAGGGAGATTAAGAAGCTGTGTCCACCACTGACACACCTGTGGGCCATCCTCATGGAACCCCCGCCTCCCCCAGGCAGCCCGTTCTAAGTAAGCATCATCTCTCCAATCTGCTGCTGAGAAAAGATAGAATGAATATTTTTCCCTGGCATTTCCTTTTCAAAGCGGTGAAATGGCTGCGATGCTGGCTTTATTCTACATCAGGGAAGCCCCTCATCATTTTCTAGGACAAAAATCCTGGGAAAGGGACAGAACCAGGTTGGTCTTTCATCAAGAGACATCAGCTCAGCAGGCCAGGGAGGGAGAGGAACCATGTGTTCTGGGAAGTGAATCAAAGTATCAAAGCCGCCTCCTGCAATTATTTAAATTAAATATTATGTTTCATTGAATGTAAGATATATAATTAATAAAGGTTCCCCACCTTTTTTATAGTCTTACTGAGCTGCAAAGAGATCATTACCAGAACAAACCTCTCCCACAGTGACCTTGATGATGAGTGTGTACTTGTCAGCTGATGTGTGTGTGTGTGTGTGTGTGTGTGTGTGTGTGTGTGTGTAATGAGAATGTGTGCCAGAGTGTTTTTGAGGACTTGGGCCTTAGGAGTCATTTGAGTACAAACAACCCACCCAAGCCCACTTAAGTGAAAGGGAATTAATTATAAGGAATTGGGAACTGCTGTAACAGACAAGTTAGTCATTTTCTTCTGATTGGACCAGACCGCCCCCCTCACTAACAATCACAGCGTTTGGGACTGGGACGTCTGACTCACGCTACATCAGTTGGCTTCTCAGTCCAAGAAATTTGGGATTGGGACAGGCATGTGCATTTCAGTCGGTTGTTAGTGGTGTAAACATAACTTGTCTTACAGATGCTTGAATTATGCAGCACCTTAGCCCGGTGGTTCTCAAACTTTTGCATGCCAAAGGATCTCCTGGGGCGTTTGTTAATAATGTAGTTCTCTTGGCTCTATTCCCAGAGATTCAGGGCTCTGAATTTTAATAAATGCTCCAAGTGATTTGAGTACAGGTATTTCAGCCAGAGAGAAAAGAGAAGCAGATGATGAAAAACCTGCCCTGTCCCGAAGAGAAAAACGAGAAGGGAAGGCAGGCTGCCTGGGTTGAAAGTGCCTTCCAGTCTCAGCGTGGTCCCTCACAGAGCGCGTCAGTCTGTCCTGCCGTCGTGTTCTGCAGATACCTCTGACTCCTAAGCTGGTTTTGCTTCTTGCCACCAAAGAATCCCTAAAAGCCTTTGTATTTATGGAAGCCAAGGGCAAGTGACCATCGGGCGCAATTAGCCGCACCTGACGGGAGACGGGGCCGGATCACCTGCTGCGAACACAGCCCCCCTTGACCCACCTCAGCGGTTAGGGGGCCGGGGCGGCTCTAAAAAGGGTGTCGTCTGGGAAGACGCGCCTGACACATCCACTATAGTAAACATTTCCGAGAGCGTGTGCAGGCCCGTGGGCGTTTGCCAGTCTGTGTGTGCGTGCGCGCGCACAGCTCCGCTCTGTTTCCTGTGAGGCCTGGGTATGGTATCTTCTCAGGCACAGGAGTATAATTGTGAGTGGGTGTGTATTACTGAATCTGTCTGTGCACGAGATCGGGCGAGAACTAAGCCAAGCTGTATTCGAGGTTGTAATTGTCCACATTAGAGACTCATTAACCGTATCGCTCCATCGCCGTCGTCCACCAGGATTAGATTTAGGAATGAGCTTCTTAAAGAGGTAGAACAGACGACCTTGTTATTTGGGGCGTGGCAGGGAAAGGATAGCATTTGGGAAGGTAAAAGGAGGTAGGAATGGCACTCAATACCTGGGAGCTGGGCAGAGACAGATACCAGGAATGGATGAGGTCTACCCCAGACTCACCAGCGAGCAGCAGGTTCTCCACGCTGCTCTCTCCGTCTCCACGGGGTGGGAATGCGGCCGGGAGCCAGCAGGTAACCAGGACACCGTGGGCCTGTGAGAAGACACCAGAGTAATCAGCAGAGTTCCCATACTGTCTCAAAAGGAGTTTGTAAGAGGCACTTCTGCCTCTCTGGAAGTCACCATAAAATTCTCATCATGCAACAGAGCAAAAAAAAAAAAAAAAGAAGAAAACTCCTTCTCCCCATAACCCCCCAAGCACTTTTATCTGCACGCCTCTGATGTCACATATTAGGTTCTATCACGTGCCATGTCAGGTGGAGGGCGCCCTGGGGCCCCTCCCCCCTCTGATTGCCTCTCCCCAGCAGTGCGCCCACCCTCAGCTTCTGTGTGCTTTGGTACTAATTGTTTGCAGCTGCAACCTTCTTTGATGCTTGCCCTCGGGCTCCTGCCGCTACCCACCAATCCACATATCCTGAGTTCCAGGTGGGAGAGTTTACTTCCCATCCCCTTCCCACCCTCCAGCAATGACTGGCTGGTACAAGGTTACAAAACGCATCTCTCCTGCCTGCAAAGAGCTACAAACTCTCAGATGCAATTTATATTCCAGGGCCCCCCTAGGGGTCAAGCAGAAGTTTGGACTTCAACTCTTGAACTGAAATCCTCCCTTTCGTGGGCTTCTTCTGATACTGCTTCCCCCACTCCCTCACTGATTTCTCCTCAGAGCATTTTTTTTTTAAGATTTTATTTATTTAACACAGAGAGAGAGAGAGAGATCACAAGTAGACAGAGAGGCAGGCAGAGAGTGAAGGGGAAGCAGGCTCCCCACTGAGCAGAGAGCCCGATGCGGAGCTCGATCCCAGGACCCTGAGATCATGACCTGAGCTGAAGGCAGAGGCTTTAACCCACTGAGCCACCCAGGCGCCCCTCCCCAGAGCATTTGATAAATCACTTGCATTCAAATCGTTGCCTCAGAGGCTCTACTGGGAGAATTCTCTTCTTAGCGTTCCAGCTCTGCCCACAGCCCCAGAAAAGATAATTCTGCAGACCATGAGACTTCACCTCCCTGGCCACAACTAATTACTACAGGTGGACCTGTAATGCATGCAGAGCCAGCTAAACTCGCAAAATGGATCACCATCCTACATGTGAGAGAGAACACTGGGGCTCCTGGGTGGCACGGTGGGTAAAGCCTCTGGCTCTTCCTTTCAGCTCGGCTCAGGTTCTCAGAGCCCCCAATTCAGGGTCCTAAAATAGAGCCTTGAGATGGGCTCCGCCCTCAGGGTGGAGTCTGCCTGAGATTCTCTCTCCTCCCTCTGCCCCTCCCGGCTAAAATAAATAAATCTTTTTTAAAAAGAGAGAAATAAAACTATAATACTCTTAGAAGAAGAAAACAGAGGAGTAAATTTTCGTGACCTTGGGCTAGACAATGACATCTTAGGTAGTGTGTTAGCCGGCTCAGGCTGCTAGGACACAATTACTACAGACTGGTTGGCTCCAACAACACACATTTATTTCTTCCCATCCTGGAGGCTGGGAAGTCTAAGATCAAGGAGCTAGCTGACTTGACCCCTGGTTAGAGCCTTCTACCTGGCTTGCAGACAGCTGTTTCTTTTTTCCTTTTTTTTCCCCGCGTGTCCTCACATAGGAGAGAGAGAGCAAGAGAACAAGTTCTCAGTGTCTCTTTTTATAAGGGCACTAATCTCATCATGAGGAATCTGCCCTTATGACCTTATCTCCCAAAGACCCCATCTCCATAATACCACCACACTGGGGGTTAACACATTAATTTGGGAGAGGTATACACAATCCCCCCACTCACTCTTAGGTGCCAATAAGCATGCAGATCAAAACCCCAATAAGATATCAGCTTACAGACACCTTACACCATATGATTCAATAATTCTACGCCTAGGTATAATCCCCCAAAAAATGAAACATTATCCACACAAAAACATGAGTGTAAATCTTCATAGCAGCATTTTTCGCAGTAGCCAAAAGGTCAAAAACAACCATTAATTGATGAATGGATAAATTATATGTGGCATGTCCATACAATGGAACATTATTCAGGAATAAAAAAGAATGAAGTACTGATACATGCAATCACATGGATAAACCCTGAAATCTTTCATTATGCTCAGTAAAAGAAGCCAGATGTGAAATACCACATACCGCATGGCTTCATTTATATGAAATATGCAGGATAAACAGAAACCGAGGGTATATCAGTGGCTGCCTAGGGTTGGTGTGGGGCGAGAGGTAGTAGAAATGGGGCATGACTGCTAACTCATCTAGGATTTCTTTCTGAGGTGTTGAAAATGTTCTAAAATTAGATCATGGTGATAGTTGCACAACTCAGTGAATATGATAAAATCCACTGAATTTCAAATAGGTGAATTTTATAGTATGAGAAATATATTTCTCCATTTTTAAAAACCTCACAGTTTTCCTTTGTATTTCCTTTGTATTCCTTTGTATCTTTCTAATAAACAGGCTATAGAGGAAAAATACTCCTCTGTTTCGCCTCTATACTTTCACACCATTACCACACTCACAACACTAATAACACCAGATTTGGGGGAGGGCCCACACCAAGCAAGTCTCTGGGACACCAGCTGGGTATCTGAGTCAATTCAGTTCTGACTCTAAACTGAGTTAGCTCAGGCTCCACAGGTTAAGGACTCAAGACCGCTGCCCTCACCTCAGATGCCACTTAGGAAGGCAGGTTGTCACCTGTGCTTCTGACCAACCGGCTATAGATCTGAGTTTCCTCTCACCTCTTTCTTGGGTTTAATCATTTGCTCACACCTCACAGAACTCAGGGAAACACTTATCAATTTATTATATAATAAAAGATATGACAACAGATACAGATGAAGATCCAGATGAAGAGATATATAGACCAAAGTCCACAAGGACTCCAAGCACAGGAGCTTCTGTCCCCATGGAGCTGGTATGGAGTAGGTGTGATCAATCATTAACTCAATCTCCAGCCCCTCTCCCCTTCTAAGAGGATGGGGAATGGGGATGAAAGCTCCAAGCTTCTAATAATGGTCTTTCTGGTGACCAGAGCCCATCCAGGAACCAATCGAGCATTACCTCATTAGAACAAAAAGTGTGCCTATCACCTGGGAAATTCCAAGGGATGCAGGAGCTCTGTGTCAGGAAGTGGGATCAAAGACCACATATCAGAACAAAAGTTGCTCCCAGTGCCTTATCACTTAGCAAATTGCTAGGGTTTGGGAACTCTGTGCCAGGAAGCAGGGGCAGATATGTGTGTTGTGGTGTGTGTGTGTGTGTGTGTAATTTTTTCTAGTATTTCACAGTGGCCTTTAACTTAAACTTTCAAGTGAGTTTCTTTATCTTGAAGCCAAGTATTCCTGAAGACATCACGTCCCATCTCCCTTTCAGACTGTAACTTTCTTAAGGACAGGATCTGCATATAATTCATATAAATTGCTCCAGATCCTTTGCATTCTCTTACTGCCAATGTCAGAGGAAGAGCTACCTTTCCAAGTGGACAAACACACCTGTCCACTTGTCACTGCCCTCACACCATCCCACCCCTTCCAGAACCTCCCTTTATCAATGACTCCCTTCCCATGTTTCTCCAAAGTCTTCCTTCAAGACTCTTCCACATTATAAAGCACATTATCTCTGGGGCACCTGGGTTGGTCAGTTGGTTAAGGGTCCAACTCTTGGTTTTTGCTCAGGTCATGATCTCGTGGTTGTGAGACCAAGCCCCACATTGGGCTCTGCGATCAGCATGCAATTTGTTTCAGATTCTCTCTCCCTCTCCAGCCTGCTCGCTCGCTCTCTCTCTCTCCCTCATAAATAAATAAAATCTTTAAAATAAAGCACATCATCTCTGGTCATCCTTGGACCCAGATCTTCTCGAGCTAACCCGGTACTTTCTCCATCCTCCATGGCCAAACTTCTCTGGACACCAATCTATTCTCCCTCGCCCTGTTTCATCAGCTCCTTGGACCACCATAACCTGGTTTCCATACCAACCTTTTCCTGGACACAAGACTGAATTCCCTTTTGGAGTTGTGAGCCCAACTACTAGCTCACAGACATGTCACAGAATGGGAGAAAAGATGAGTCTTCCATTTGACCTAAACCTTCTCGTTCCTGTCCATCGTAGTTGGTTGGATAACTGAACATACATTCCAGTCTCTGTCTCCTTGCCCAACTCCACTCCACAGGCTAGAAAAATGAGATATTTTCTTTCCCAGCTTTCCCTGAAGCTGGGGGTGAGAGGTATATAACCTAGTTCTGGCTAATTAATGAATGCAAATCTGTTGGGGGATTTCTGAGAAAGCTTTCACTTTCCTAATTAAAGGGACATATGTCTCTAGAGCCATCTCTTCCTGGTCCTACCTGCCTTTAACACAGTCATAATGTGACTGTATGGGAAATGTCTAGAGAATCTCAGAAAGGCTGGCACTGACATCGTCAGGCCACTAAGCCAGTGATGACCACCCCTACCTCTGGACTTCTTGTGGTACGAAAAAAGTCTGAACAAACACACTGGGGGAGATATTTTCCACTTATATTCTAAAGAGTTAACATCCCTAATATTTTAAAATTTTTCTAAAATAGAGGAGGCCACAGCTCTAAAGAAAAATATAGGAAAAAATATAGAAATGAACACACCATGAATAGAAAAGAAGATATGAACACTGCAAATGGCTGTTAACCATATAAAAAGATGCTCGATCTTGCTCATAAGAGAAATGCAAACTGAGAGTTCATTCTCACCTACTAGACTGGCAAAAATCTAAAATTAGAACAGAATATTCTGTAAGTAGAACTCTGAGAAATGGACATTTTCATTCTTTGGTGTTGGAAATGCAAAACTGTACAATTCCTAAGGAATGAAATTTGACGTAATTATCTATGCTTTGACACTTTGACCTACCAATCCTACTTCTAGGAATAGATCCCAAGGAAAAAATGGCAAAAATACAAAAAAAGACACAAGTGTAAGGTTATTCATTATGGAACTATTTGTGAGTGCAAAAGCCCCCCACTCGCCCAACAATAGGAGATTGTATATATATACCTATATAATGAGATTATATGCACCTGTAAAAAGAAATAAGGAACATTTATATATACAACTACACAAAGGTTTTGAAGATATATTTTTAAGTAAATAAAGTAAGATGGTAAAAGTGTGTATAGTATGCTACCATTCATCTAGAAAGGATTGGGAGATGATTATATTTTAATGAAAAGATAAATCATAATTTTTAATGATTACCTAAAAAGTAAGGGAGGGAAGATAGCGGAGAGGACAAGGACAGAATCTGAACTTCTCTAAATGTACCCTGTTTTATAGATTTGACTTCCAAATCATGTAAATATTTTTTATAATTATAAGGTAATTCTTTTTTTAAATTAATCTCTAAAAATCAAAACAAAAATGAAATGGGAATACAAAAATGAATATCTTTCTGCCCCCGTTAATAGGATTTCTAATATTAAGTCAATCTTGGATTCCTGGGATAAATCTAATTTGATCATGATGCATTATCTTTTTTACCTATTATAAAATTCTGTTTTATAAAATCTTGGGATTTCTACTTCATTATCCATGTGATATTGGTCTTTAACCTTCCTTTCTCAAACTGTGTTTTTTTAGATGTTATGTAAGTCATATTAACAGAAAAGAAAAAGCATATAATCATCTCCATAGATGCATAAAAAGCATTTGACAAAATCCAGTATCACCTTATAATTAAAAAAAAATGAGGGCGCCTGGGTGGCTCAGTCGTTAAGCGGCTGCCTTCGGCCCAGGTCATGATCCCAGCTTCCTGGGATCGAACCCCTCATCGGGCTCTCTGCTCAGCAGGAAGCCTGCTTCTCCCGCTACCATTCCCTCTGCTTGTGTTCCCTCTCTCGCTGTGTTTCTCTCTGTCAAATAAATAAAATCTTTAAAAAAAAAAAA
>CM053609.1:25160522-25220275 GCA_028646535.1 Procyon lotor
GTCTTCTGGCCCTGGGAAAGCCTTTCCAGCCACAGGACCATAGACAACCAGACCATGAAGGGCCCCAGCCACTGCCCAGGGAGAAGTGGAGCCCCATGGAGAAACCTCCAGTCAGCAGCAGAACTATGCTTCACCTCTAGAAATTCATTAATTCTCTCAGGCATTCATGCTGTAGACACTGACCCAGATGGGAAAACTCTCCAGGACTTGCCCCAAACACTGAAAGAAGGATGTAGTGGAGATAGAGCAAGGAAAGAGAGAGGAAACGATCTCTTCCTCCATAGAAGCTCTAACGGAAACTTCTTCCCACCTAAGGCCTCTTGTCTTCAGGGTCCCCGTGAAGTAAGGTCAGGCCTCAGTGTCTCTAGATCCTGAGCTTGCCACGCTCTTCTTGCCAGTCTTGGTCCGTGAAAGGGAATGCTGCCCCCACCTTGACCTTCAACCCTCCCTCAGTCTCGCCAGCCTCTTGGCCCGGCTGCCAGTTGAGGCAATGCTGACATGACCTGACCAGGCCCCATTTCCTCAGCCCTCCCACCCACTACCCCCGGCACCTCTCCTGACCCTCTACCTCCTTGGGCTGCAGGCCACCCCCCAGTAGGCTGACCACTAGTGTCAGCCCTGAGGGTACACAGCCTGCCTGGTCCCTGGGCTCATCAGTCCATCACACCCCCTGCCCTTACTCTGTGCTGGGCCCAGGAGACAGTGATGACTCAGAGCCAGCCCTGCCCCCAGGGTCCTTCCAGACATGGACAAATAGCTATTTTCCCTCTGACAAGCAGATTGATGCTTTTCTCTCAGGAGAGGCTCTCAGAGCCTGGGAAACGTTGCCCCTTCTGTCTCCAGAGCAGCTCTGAGGGCAAAGAGACCCGTATCTGAGGTCCCCTCCACGCCCACCACCTCCTCCCTGAGATTTTCCATAAATCCTCAGATGACAGAGAGAAATGGACTAAGAAGAGCGAGGGAGAGCTGAGAGAAGTGCACACTCAGACCCCCTCATGCACACGTAGACACCCGTCCAATACCTCCCACTCAGACACGGGCACTCGCCCAACTACACGCCGTGAGCAAGCAAGCCCACAAGACACACACCAATCACACACACACACAGCGCAAGCCAGGAAGAGGGGAGAGGGAGATCTGGGACTTCTTTGAAGGAAGATGAGCTCTGAAAGAGTCCTCAGTCAGGCTCAGGGGCAGACCCAGGGGCCCTGGGATGGGGTAGGTTCCAAGAGAAGTGTCAGGTGGCATTGTGAGCCCAGAGCTGTATAGCTAGCCGTACCCCATGCCCCCCCTCCCCCGGCTGCAAGACAGGCATCTCCAATACAGTGTCCAAACCAATAGGCTGATCCCCAGGGGGCCTCTAGGGGCTTCAGCATCCACCCCCCCACACACCAGCCGCCACCAAGAGGGAGGGAACCAAAGCCACCCTGACCCCTCCCCTCCCCCAACCCCCACCAGGAATCCCAGACACAGACTTGCTGCTCCAGCAGATTTCCATGGATGGGAGCAGAGGAATCGATGGTGCTCCGAGCATTTACAGCCAGTGAGAAAAGCTGCACTGGGCCTCCCTGACACCAGAAATAAATGATTCTGTGAACAGAAAACCACTCAGACACAGCCGGAATGACCCGCTGGAGAGTGCTTTCACCTTGAGGAATTGCCGGCGCTGGCAGCAGCCAACCCCTGCAAGCCTGAGCCAGGCTGTCTGTGTAGTCCAGGGTAGGATCACACAGCATCCAGGCCCCAGGACCCCAGCCGCCCACACCGCAGTCACCACCAATCCTGCCAGGCCGCCTCCCAGCCCTGGGCACACATGCAGCAGGAACCTGGAAGCCCAGCCTTCCAGAGAGCAGCTGCTTGGAAGAATCTGTGGACAAAAATGCGGTTTTGTTTTCTTAAACGGAAAACCTGGTTTCTTTTCCTTCTCACATAACTCCAAGGCTGCTGACACGCTCTAAGAAGGAAGAAACCAGTAGGCAACACTAATTCCCTAGCTCACACGCAGGACCTCGCCACCTGCTAAATCCCCCCAAGTGTTTCTGGGATTCCCAGGAGGTGACCCACATGTGCTCATGGATGAGGCTGGTCAGTTGCTATACGACAGCTGCAGATTTAGTCCTCTTCTCTTAGGGACTGCCTGCCTGACACACTTCTGCTGGGTACCACTGGGTCCCCCAGCCATCACTGTGAAACCAGAGCCTGCCCCTAGGTGCAAAGCTGCCACATGGCCAGGCAAAGTGGGGCAAATCTCTCTCCTCCCGTGCTGTGCCCTGTGCCCTGTCAGAGGTGTCCAGAGCAGGGTGCTTGGGCCCCACTGCCTTACAGAATTTTGGAGAAATGAGTTTTGCAGTTCTGACCATCCCCATGATCCCATCTCCCATGCCTTCGCGTCGAGACTCCCATGGGGGTGGGTGATGGAGACAGAGTTAAGGCTAATTCCAGAACTGCTTTGCCCCTTAATGTCTCCATGGGGCAAACTCTTTGGCTTGGACACCTCTTCCCTTTGGTAAGGACCCTTCCCGAAAGACCACGGTCCACACAAAAGAGGACACTGTCCCTTTGGTTGCCAGAAATATCTACCCTCACTTGAATTCTGGAAATGGACATTGTTTGGGCTCAAGGAAGGAGCCCCATTACATACAAATACCTGTTTTGCTTGCAAAAGTAATGATGACACCTTAACACTGTCAAAAGCAGGGGTCCGATTGGTACTGCTCACCACCAACTCCAGCAAAGATAGCCCAGGGCGCAAGAACATTGTCCCCTGTGGGCAGATTCTTGTGCTCTACAGAAGGCTGAGAACTGAACACCTTCTCTCTCCTAGTATAGTTAAGCAAGAGCAGAGGTTCTAGACTCAGTGCTCACCACTTCCACACCCCTCACCCCAACTGCTTCTTTTTCAGATAAATGAAGACTGTTGGTTTAGAAGAAGGAAGGGATGACTGACCCATGCTAGAAACCAGTGTTTCTCCAAGAACCCCCTCCCAAGCCTCCAGCTCCAGCCTTTAGGAAGCTTGTTCTGTATACCCCAAACCCCCACCCTCTTGTTCTGAGACAGGCCCCAAGGACTGATGACCCTGCAGCCTTGGTAACCAGGCTCCCCAGGGATACTGCTTATACCTACACCTCATTTCCCCTTCAGTCTGGCTCTGCATGATTGTGTCCTGCATTGGCTTTCCATATTTACAGGGTAGAAGCAGCCTCTGGCTGGACATCACCCAAATATTCACACTCTTTTCGATGCTAACAACATCCCAAACTATGTCCTTCTCAAACTATAGCAGCCTGAAGCAGCCTTTTGGAAGAGAAGATTCCCCTAGAAGAGCAAATATGTGTTGTAGTCAGCACAAAGAGAGAGGAAGGTCTCATAGTCAGGAAGTCCCCAGCCCTGAGGATGGTGGGTACCAACCTGGGGCCACAATTCCCCTCTTGCAGCAGCAAAAGGAGTGAAGGGGTTCAGAACATGCCATCCAAAAATATGCCACTTTGGCATGTTGATTATCTTGAGCTGAAGGCACTTGAGAAACAGCAGATACAAGAAACACTCTCTGCCCTCCCCTTTCTACCTAAAAGCAGGACATAAAACTTCCCCTGAGAAAGGTGCCCTCCTGCACCAGGAAAGGAACATTCTTATCAGCAGAGCCTGGGAGTTGACGTTGAAATGGAGCTCTGCAAACAAACCTACAAATACAACCCTTATCTTCCATTCGTTTTCCCCATATAATTTCCACTCACTGTCCCACAATTTATAGCCCCTAGCCCAAGTCCCTTTGTCTTGTCACATCCTACAATTTACTGTTCTTCATGTAAAAAGGCATGTAAGCTTTGGGGCTTAATGGCTTCTTCAGGTCTTTATTTTCCTTCTGAAGATTCCCATGTGCACATAAAAATATTACATCAATTTATATACTTTTTCTCCTGTTATTCTATCTTATGTCAGTTTAATTCTTAGGCCAGCCACAGAACCCAAGAGAGTATAAGAAAATTTTTCTTCCCCTGCAGGAGCATCTTAGAACCTACCAGTCCAAGGAGACATGCAAGGGCTGCTGGTTACTGAATTGCCTCCAAACTTTACTAAATGTCTCAGATTTCTAAAACTCCAAAATTTCTCTGATTCCTTTAACTTTTAGAACTATATCTGATACCTCTTGCTGAACACAGGTGTCAAGCTGTCGACACTTGGGTGCTATCATGAGGAACCAACAAAAACTTAGTTAAGCTCTGAGACCAGCCTTGCAAGATATGTGGAAAATCCCCCAAACGTGAGGGGGCCACAGCCGGGGCTGAGCACTCATTTGCCTTTGGATCAGTCCCAAAGGGAGACTAGAAAAGGGTTCCAAAAGGGGACACAGGGCCCAGGAGGGTTGTGTGGGGAGAAAGGCATCTTGCCCATGGTCTTGAGGACATTTGTGCATGAAGATGAACACAGGGCTTGGGAGTAGCCGGCTAGCAGCATTTCCAGTCCTGAAGGTGACACCCCACAAATCATGAGATGGAAACACTCCTCTCACCATCTCCATGCTCACTCTGCCTGCAGACGGAGAGACAGTGCTGGCCACGTGTGCCTTATTAGTCATGGGTGCATTATTCACCCCAGCAGTTCCCCGGTAGGATTTGTTTCACCTGTCCATGGAACATAGGGTAAAGATACCCTAATACCTTTCTCCTTTTTCTTCTTTCTCCTCTCTCTCTCTCTCTCTCTCTCTCTCTCTCTCTCTCTCTCTCTCTCTCTCTCGTGTGTGTGTGTGTGTGTGTGTGTGTGTGTGTCTGTTATTATTTTAAAATCTGACTGCAGTCCCCACTACTAGTCCTAAGAGGATGACAGAATTCCTCTGAGGGAGAAAGCTGCTCTTTAGTTTAGGGAAACACCTTAATGGATCTTTTAATTATGCAGAGAGAGGCCCCAGGGCTGCTTTGGAAAGGAAGAATGAGACAAAGAGGAAGCTAAATTGCACTGCATAATGAACTCACAGGAATTTTGGACCTATCCAAGGAGGTAGCCTTAAGAAAGAGGGGGAAAGGCAGGAGCCTAAGGAAAAAGGCAGGGAGAAAAGAGTGAGGAATACAGCCTTCCCCACCACCCCATCCGTGCACCAACACCCCAGAGGCACAGTATGGTTTTTCCCACAGCTTTTTGGGATGGAAACCTTGTTTTAATGGAAAGAGCAGCCTAGAAGCCTGGAATGCTGAGACATCTAGATTACAGATTTCAACTATTTCACTCCCCAGGTCTGCAAATTTTTATTATTGTTGAACAACAAAAATTCAACCGAGTAAATTTAAAGATCAAATTGGTTTATGCAACGATTCATGAATCAGGCAGCATCCCATCTGGCAAATAGAAAGGAGCTCAGCTGAGCTGTAGAAAAGGAAAGGTTCTTAAAGGTGGAAAGAAGACACATAAAAAGGAAATTTTAGCAAAGAATGCATTGTTCTGGCCAGGTCCCCCTCCTGAGAGGCCAGAGGGAGTCTATTGGGCAGATCACCTCACTAATGCTGACCCATGTTGACTGGTTAAAGGTCGCGTTTCTGAGTGGTCAAAACTGCCATTAGGTTAGTTATTAAGCCTTGGTTTGCTGACATGGGATGTAGCACAAGTGACTCCATTTGGGGCCTGCTGTCTCCCTTTTAACAATTCGTCCCTTTTGATCAGACCCTCAGCCTAACTGAGAGATGTGATCAAAATTTAAGGCATTGGCATCATTCTCAGCTACTGCTCTGTGGTTCCAGGAGCTTATGTCGATCTTCTGTGTGGTGGTCACAGGTTATGATGTTTCTGTCTAATCTCTGTCATGACTTCAGGTTCACCATCTTTAAGTTGGTCATTCTCTTCGTTCCTTAGACTGTTCCAGCCTAAGGGAGATCATTTGCTTGGTAGTTAGCAGCTCCAAACATACATCTAAAACTTTTGAGAGAATAAAACATACAGGGAGATTACTATGATTACTATAAGCTGAGTAACTCCAGTATTTGGAGTGCACTTCAGAGGTATGGTCCCCAAAACCCAAACCAATCAAGTCTAAGAAAAACCTCATGGAAAGAATCACCTTTTTAAGCCAAGTGGCTTGCTCAGTGATCTTATGTAACTGTGTTTCCATTTTCCCAGAAGTGTTAATCCAGGTGCAGCAGGTGGTCTGGACCATAGCACCGACCCCTCCTTGCTCAGCTAAAAGATAATCAAGGGCCAATGCTATTCTCAAGAAGCATCTTGGCCAGAGTGTCTAAGAATGTTGGAGGGGCAGCTTTCATTTTAGCAGAGGTTTCTGCAATATTCTCAGGAGTTAAGGAGAGATTTCTGATAGTATTCTTGTTTACATTTATTCCTAGCCAGGAAAGTGTGGCTGTGAATTCCTCCTGGTAATTCCTTTCTAACTTGACTATGTAAATCCAAGAGAGTCCACCAATAAGGTAGGGTTAGTTTGTTTGTGTTAAGGACACAACTAGATAACCAAAGATGCATTGCTTGGTTATATGCCAGCCATCTAGGCATTCATAGACCCAAGGAGAATGAGGATCACCACAGGCAAAGACAACTCTGTTGGGCACAAACCATTCTTGCTAAGATGGAACTATTAATAGACAGATGGTCATTTTTTATCACAAATTCAGCAGCCTGAGAAGCAAGGGCTATCCTCTTCCCTTAGTAATGGCCCAGGAGATACAGATGGTATTGATGATAGCATTATCTTTCCAGGCCAGAAAGAATGCGCAAATAAAGGAGGAATGGGAGGAGAAGCAGTTGAACCCATCTTACAGTCTTTCACTGTAGGTACCTTTTGTGTTTTTTTTTTTCTTTTAAGATTTTATTTGTTCGTGAGAGAGTGAGAGTGAGCACAAGCAGGGGGACCAGCGGGCAGAGGGAGAAGCAGGCTCCCCACTGAGCAAGGAGCCTGATGCAGGACTCGATGCCAAGACTTTGGGATCATGACCTGAGCCAAAGGCAGACACTTAACTGACTGAGCCACCCAGGTGTCCCCCTTTTATTTCTTTAATTCTTTACCAGTCTTTTAGAGCGAATCCTTAAAAAAACTATTTTTGAATTTTGAAGCATTTTGGAGGCTTCCACATGCCAGTTAAAGGAGGCATCTCATCCTCTTTGTTTAATTTGAGAACTGTGACTATGGGCACCTAGGTGGCTCAGTGGGTTAAGCATCTGCCTTCGGCTCGGGTCATGATCCCAGCATCCTGAGACAGAGACCTGAGTTAGACTCCCTGCTTAGCGGGGAGCCTGCTTCTCCTTCTGCCCCTCCCCCTGCTTGTGTTCCCCCTCTGTCTCTCAAATAAATAAATAAAGTCTTTATTTTTTTAAAGAGTGTCATTGTTTTATTATTTTTTATTATGTTATGTTAGTCACCATACAGTACATCATTAGTCGTTGATGTAGTGTTCCATGATTCATTGTTTGTGTATGACACCCAATGCTCCATGCAATCAGTGCCCTCCTTAATACCTGTCACCAGGCTCACGCATCCCCCCACCCCCTCCTCTCTAAAACCCTCAGTTTGTTTCTCCAAGTCCATAGTCTCTCATGGCTCATCTCCCCCCCCCACTCCCCCCTTCATTTTTCCCTTCCTTAAATAAAATCTTTAAAAAAATATAATTTGAGAACCATGACTTTCAAGTGCACTTCTTAAATGATCTTTTCGTATTGAAATGTTTTTCATATTCATAGTTCCCTGAGGGCTAGCAGTAGTTTGGGAGGACCTTGAGGTGGGAGTGGAATTTAACTCCCATTTCTGGACAGCCATCTCTGGCCTAAAATGAGGTCTCTTGGAGCCAAACTAATACCGAAAAAGGATGTGCTGTGGTGTTGGGGATTGTGTGGGGCTCTACGGTGTACCTCATTGCCAGGAAATTTTTCTTGAGATTGGCAGGTAACCTACTGTCAATCTAACCCATTCCGTGACTAGTATCTTAACATGGGAGTCTTTGCATTAGGTTTGGCTGGTGAGTGCTCTAACAGCCTTTATTTTTTTTAATTTTATTTATTTGTGTAAGAAAGAGAGAGAGCACAAGCAGAAGGAAGGGCAGAGGGACTCCCTGTTGAGCAGGGAGCCTAATGTGGGACTTGATCCCAGGACCCTGGGATCATGACTTGAGCTGAAGGCAGCCACCCAACCAACTGAGCCACCCAAGCGCCCTCTAACAGCCTTTAAGTGTTCAATTTATGCCCAACAACTTTTGTAGCTTTTTTTTTTTTTTTTGCTTCCAAGATTCCCATTAGCAGGAGTCTTTATCAACACAACGTGAGACAAACATGTGCACCTTTATATACTAACAGTAACCAAGAGATATTACTGCAGACTGGCCAAGGAAAGGTGGTATACACTACCAGCAATTTCCAGTGTGGACTAAACCAGCAAAGCCCAGTAAGTGGGGACTTCAGAATGGAACTGAGGAAAGTGACTCCAAATAGCCAAGGAATTGCAGACAGAACCAAGGGCAAGGGACGCAGGTTTCAAATGGAACTGTCTATCAACTCAAGCTGACTCACTAAGCCCTGGATGGGAAAGCCAATAGACAAAGACAGAGGAGCTCCAAACCAAGAGGAAAGTGAGAAACAGTGAGAAAGACAACGAACTGAAAATGGGCTTCACCAGTACATCTGTGTTTCCCATTGTCCCCAAACATCATCAAAAGTTTACCTCAGATCCTATACAAGCAATTATGAGAGAAAATTATGAAAAACAAGATGCTAACAAATTGGGCAACCTAGAAGAAATGGATAAATTCCTAGAAACATATAAATTACCAAAACTGAAACAGGAAGAAATAGAATATTTGAACAGACCAATAACCAGCAAGGAAATTGAATCAGTAATCAAAAAACTTCCAAAAAACAAAAGTCCAGAGCCAGATGGCTTCACAGGCAAATTCTAGCAAACATTTAAAGAAGAGTTAATACCTGTTCTTCTCAAACTATTCCAAAAAATAGAAGTGGAAGGAACACTTCCAAAGTCATCCTATGAGGCTAGCATTACTCTGATACCAAAGCAGATAGAGACTCCACTAAAAGACACAACTATAGGCCAATACCTCTGATGAAAATGGATGCAAAATTCTCAATAAAGTACTAGCAAACCAAATCCAAGAATACATTAAAAAAATCATTCACGAGGTACCTGGGTGGCTTAACATCTGCCTTCAGCTCAGGTCATGATCCCAAGGTCTTGAGATCGAACCCCTCATCAGGCTCCCTGCCCAGCAGGGAGCATGCTTCTCCCTCCCCCTCTCCCCCTGCTTGTGTTCCCTCTCTTACTGTCTCTCTCTGTCAAATAAATAAATAAAATCTTTTTTTAAAAAATCAGTCACCACAATCAAGTAAGATTTATTCCTGGGTTGCTGGAGTGGTTCAATATTCACAAATCAGTCAACATGATACGCCACATTAATAAAAGAAAGAATAAGAACCATATAATCATTTCAATAGATGCAAGAAAAGCATTTGACAAAGTACAACATCCATTCGTGATAAAAAAAATTCAATAAAATATGTTTAAGAGGGAACATACCTCAACATGATAAAGGCCATATATGAAAAACCCACAACTAATATCATCCTAATATCATCATTCCTGTCAGGAATAAGACAGAGATGTCCATTCTTACCACTGTTATTTAACATAATACTAGAAGTCCTAGCCACAGCAACTAGACAACAAAAAGAAATAAAAGGCACCCAAATTGGCAAGGAAGAAGTCAAACTTTCACTAAATGCAGATGGCCGATGCTATATATAGACAACCCAAAAGACACCACCCAAAAATGGCTAGAACTGATATACCTATTTAGTAAAGTCACTGGATACAAAATCAACATACAGAAATCTGTTGCATTTCTATACACCAATAATGAAGCAGCAGAAGGAGAAATTAAGGAATCAATCCCATTTACAATTACGGCAAAAACAGTAAGATACCTAGGAACAAACCTAATCAAAGAGGTGAAAGACCTGTACTCTGAAAACTATAAAACACTGATGAAAGATGGTGAAGATGACACAAAGAAATGGAAAGAACTTCCATGCTCCTGGATTGGAAGAACAATTATTTTTTTCCCCAAATATGTTTATTTTATTTTTTCAGCGTTACAAGATTAATTGTTCATGCACCACGCCCAGTGCTCCATGCAATACATGCCCTCCTCAATTCCCACCACCAGGCTCGCCCAACCCCCCACCCCCTCCCCTTCAAAACCCTCAGTTTATTGCTCAGAGTCCACAGTCTCTCATGGTTCATCTCCCCCTCTGATTTCCCCCCATCCTCCCTTCCCTGGATTGGAAGAACAATTATTATTAAAATGTCTATACTATCCAAAGCAATCTACACATTTAATGCAATCCCTATCAAAATACCAACAGCATTTTTGACAGAGCCAGAATAAACAATCCTAAAATTTTTATGGAACCGCAAATGATCCCAAAAAGCCAAAACAACCTTGAAAAAGAAAAGCAAAGCTGGAGGCATCACAATTCCAGGCTTCGAGTTCTATTACAGGGACACCTAGCTAGACATGATCTCAGGGCTGTGAGTTTGAGCCCCACATTGGGTATAGAGATTACTTAAAAATAAAATCTTTTAAAATACATTATATTACAAAGCTGTAGTGATCAAAACCATATGGTACTGGCACAAAAATAGACATATAGATCAATAGAACAGAATAAAAAACCCAGAAATGAACTCACAACTATATGGTCAGTTAATCTTCAACAAAGCAAGAAAGACTATCCAATAGGAAAAAGATAGTCTTTTCAACTGGTGTTGGGAAAACTGGATGGCAACATGCAAAAGTGTGAAATTGGACCATTTTCTTACACCAGACACAAAAATAAATTCAAAATGGATGAAAGACCTAAATGAGAGACCTGAAAGTATCAGAATCCTAGAGGAGAAGAGAGGCAGTATCCTCTTTGACATCAGCCATAGCAGCTTCTTTCTAGATTTGTCTCCTGAGGCAAGGGAAACAAACGTACAAATAAACTATTGGGCCTACATCAAAATAAAAAGCTTCTGCACAGTGAAGGAAATAATCAACAGAACTAAAAGGCAACCTATGGAATGGGAGAAGATATTTGCAAATGACATACCTGATAAAGGGTTAGTATCCAAGATATATAAAGAACTTATAAAACTCAATACCCCCCAAAAAAATAATCCAATTATAAAATGGGCAGAAAACATCAATGGACATTTTTCCAAAGAAGACATACAGATAGCCAATAGACACATGAAAAGATGGTCAATATCGTTGATCCTTAGGGAAATGCAAATCAAAACTGCAATGAGACATCACCTCACACCTGTCAGAATAGCTAAAATCAACAATACAGGAAACAACAGGTGTTTGTGAGGATGCAGAGAAGGAGGAACCCTCTCACACTGTTGGTGGGAATGCAAACTGGTACAGCCACTCTGGAAAACAGTATGGAGGTTCCTCAAAAAATTAAAAGTAGGACGACCTTATGATCCAACAATTGCACTACTAGGTATTTACCCAAAGGATACAAAAATACTAATTCAAAGGGATACATACACCCTGATGTTTATATCAGCATTAACTCCAAAACCCAAATTATGAAAACAGCCCAAGTGTCCATCGACTCGACTGATGAATGGATAAAGAAGTGGTGTGTATATATATATACATATATATATATATAAGTGGTGTATATATATATATATATATATATATATATATATATATATATAACGGAATATTATTCAGCCATCAAAAAGAATGAAATCTTGCCATTTGCAATGATACAGACGGAGGTAGAGAGTATTATGCTAAGCAAAATCAGTCAGTCAGAAAAAGACAAATACCATATGATTTTATTCGTATGTGGAATTTAAGAAACAGAAGAAATGAGCAAAGGGAAAGAGAGAGGGAGAGAAAGAGAGAGAGAGAGAGGCAACCCAAGAAATAGACTCTTAACTATAGAGAACACACTGGTAGTGTGTACCAGAGGGGAGGAGTGGGTGAAACAGGTCATGGGCATTAAGGAGTGCACTTGTGATGTATGGAAGTATTGTTGTGCACGGGTGTTGTATAGAAGTGTTGAATCACTATATTGTACACCTGAAACTAAGATTATACTGTATGTTAACTGGAATTTAAAACTTAAAGGAATGATGCTCACTTCGGATCCCATCAGAGCCACCAAATCTGTTAAGTGACAAAAATTCAACAGAATAAATTTAAAGATCAAATTGGCTTTATTCAAGGATTCATGAATCAGGCAGCATCCCACCTAGCAAATAGGAAGGAGCTCTGCCCAGCTATAGAAAAGGAAATGTTTTTAAAGGCAGAAGGAGGGCAGGAAAAGGAAATTATTAGCAAGAATTATTGGCAAGAATTTCGAGTAAGGTCACCCTCCCAAGGGAACCAGAAGGCTCTAACAGGTGGATTACCTCCCTAGTGCTGACCAGGTATTTCCATGTTGACTGGTTAAAGGTTACATTTCTGGGAGGTTGAACCTGCTATTGGATTAGGTATTAAGTCTTCATTTGCTGACATGGTGTTTAGCACAAGCAACTCCATTTTGGGCCTGCTGTCTCCTTTTATAAAGCAATAAGTTGGCATTTGAGTGTCTATCTCAAACTTTCCGGATGTCAGAGAAGGGTAGAGGCAACATGGGGACTGATGAGATAGAGGTGAGGCATCTGGTCACCAAAGAGAGATTCAGAGGTAGGACAGAGATGACCAAGGGGTGTTTGACTCTAGTCTGTCTTGCAGTTTACAGGATTACCAACTCACATCACTTGCCAATGATCTGTGGAGTCCTATCTGGTCTTTGGGGGAGGTAATCAAATGCTGAATCCTGCTCCAGGTGGACATGAACAATAGTGGAGACTCAGTCTGGATTCTCACCTAAAGCGTAATGTGTTCTGTTCAACGGGCTGTCCTTTATTCTTAGATGATGTCCTTCCTGTCTTTCGTGAGGTAATGGGACGTTGTTTCATGTTCCTACTTGAAAAAAATATACATTTTAACCTAGTATTACCTCTTTTTTTTTTTTAAGATTTTTATTTATTTGACAGAGAGAAACACAGCGAGGGAGGGAACACAAGCAGAGGGAGTGGTATCGGGAGAAGCAGGCTTCCTGCCGAGGAGGGAGCCCGATGCGGGGTTCGATCCCAGGACCCTGGGATCATGACCTGAGCCGAAGGCAGACGCTTAACGACTGAGCCACCCAGGCGCCCCTAGTATTACCTCTTTTCAAGAAAGCTTTTCCACTGGTCCTTGAAATCCTAACAACTGACCGGAAGCCACTCTCTGAACGTCCTGTGTCCCGCACAAATCTTACCGAGGTCAGAAATGCCCCTTCAAGGGAAGTGGCTCTCCTGGCTGCTTCTGCATCAGCAGGTACAGGAGAAGACCAGCGCGATCTTTCAGTCAATGAAAATAGCCTTTACAAACAACAGATGAAGGTTGGATGGACACTGTATGTTCTTGGGCAAACTTCTTGGCTTTTTCCTGAATAAGCATCTGACTTAGAGGCACACATATTTTAGTTTGATGTTCAATTCACAGTATCAGAATTTTTTATATCCTCAATCATGTTTAAATACTGGTTAGTCTTTAATACATCATGAGGGGGGCACCTTTTCATGGTCTCTTGTAGTCTGTCTTTATTCCTGTCATGAAGTTTGGTAGCCCTTAGCACCCCTCATCCTACCTCTGTGTCACTGTCCCCAGGCTCCATCTGCTCCCAAGATCTTCTTCTTCCTCTCTGATCATGCCCAGATGAAGTGCTTCCTGCATGGTCTGCCCTTGACCTTGTTCTCTCTCCTTACCAGAGGTCCTGCTGTCATCTGAACCTACGCTCAAACCACTTTTTCCTGTAGGTCTCAGGGGGCTGAGAATAGGCCTGAGCTGGAGCTCGAATGGACCTTAAATGGCACAAAGCCACCTGGTGACCACTCTCCCTCCCCCAGTCAGACCAACACTTGGGTGACCACTTGGGACAGGGCTTCTAGCAGCCCATCTAGCCTAGGTTTCCTGTCACAATCCTTTGGGAAGCCTTCTTCCAGCCACAATGAGCCCCTCCCTCTCCCTCCTCCACAGTCAGCAAGGTCATCTCTCTGCATGGTGGCCCTGTATCTTCATAGTTCATAGGTTTTTAGGTGCAGGTGCCCCAAGGTCAGAAGGAAAGAATATGCGGCCACACCTTCTCTCTGTGTCTGCAGGCAGAGGGAGCATGGGGTCCGGTGGTTCGACACTCTCCTGAGTGATGCCGGTTTTACCATTCTCTCGTTCCTGCTAACACTTGGTATTACTCATCTTCTCTTTTTGCCAGTAGAACATGGATAAAGTAATTTTTCATTGTTGCTTTAATTTGCCTATCTTTGATTACTAATGTGGTTTGAGCATCTTTTCAAATACTCCTTTTTTTTTTCTTGCTTAATATGTTGTCCAGTCATGGGGCACCCGGGTGGCTCAGTGGGTTAAAGCCTCTGCTTTCAGCTCGGGTCATGATCTCAGGGTCCTGGGATCAAGCCCCGCATCGGGCTCTCTGCTCAGCAGGGAGCCTGCTTCCCCTGTCTCTCTGCCTACTTGTGATCTCTCTCTGTCAAATAAATAAATAAAATCTTTAAATATATATATATGTTGTCCAGTCATTATCCTTTACCCCTTGTTCAGTGAGGTTTGTCTCAGCTGCTTGACTTGGCCCAGAGGCCATTGGGAGGGAAAAATCAGTCTAGCCCCCAAATTTACCTCCACCTACAAAAAACACTTCCATTGGCAGGAGCGGCAGCCCTCTCTGCACACTCCGCTTCTTGAACTTTCTCACCCACTTGTGCTTGGAAAAGTAACGAGCTCTAAGCCAGGATGAAGGAGGTGTAAGACCCATAAGCTCAATGACCAAGATACTACATTAGGGAACAGTTTGTCTGGTGGGTGGGTGGAAAGATGCCAAATTCCAGAGTTTTATTTAGCCCCTGTCAGGAAAGGCATAAGAATTATTCTGGGAGACACCAAGTTGGGGGTGGGAAGGGTTGCAAAACGGCCTTGATTACCAGGGGCCCCTTGTGTCTGCACGGGCCTCTCACCTATGGCCATGAGCTGGACTACAGGAGGACATTTACCTCCCTGCAGAATGCGGGCTTTGCTTCCCTCAGATGCGCTGCTGGGATTGAACCACCAAGATGGCGCTCCCACACCAAGGAGGATCTGCACCTGCGCAGCCTTTGCCGCTGGATGCTTAACCATGCCTCCACGTCCGGCAAGCACAAACAATCTGTGGGGGCAGATGCACAGATGTGGCAGGTTTTACAAACTGAAGGCTTGTGGCACCCTTATGGCCGCCGTTTATCCAACAGCGTTTGCTCACTTGGTGTCTCTGTGTCACATTTTGGTAATTCTCACAAGATTCCAAACTCTTTTCATTATGATTACGTTTGTTGTGGTGATCTGGGATCGGCAACTACAACGTGCTGAAAGCCCAGAGGGTGATTAGCGTTTTTAACAATGAAGTATTTTTTTAATTAAGGCATGTGCATCCTCTTTTTAGACATAACGCTATCGCATGCTTAATAGACCACAGAAGAGTGTAAACATAAGTGCACTGAGAAACCGAAAACTTCGTTTGACTCACCTTATTGCTATCTTCACCTTATTGCAGTGGTTTAGGACCGAACCCATAATATCGCTGAGATAGGCCTGTGGGGCATACCTATGTTTTGGGGGGGCGTTTAATATTAATTATATTCTGTTGTACTTGTGTGTACCTGTGTACTTGTGTGTGGGTGAGTGTGTGTATGTGTGGGTCTGCTGATCTGCGTGTGTCTGTGTGAATAGGACTATGCACAAGTCTTGGTGTGCGTATGTGTGCATGACTCTTATAAAGGACAAGGCCATGAGGCCTGCCATACCGTGAAAAATGAAGAATATAGAGAATTCTTAAGAAAAAAAGAAAAGGGAATTGTTATGGACTGAAAGTTTGTGTCCCCCAAAATTCATATGTTGAAATCCTACCCCCTAAAGAGATGATATTAGGATACGGGACCTGTGGGGGTTCCCACCCTCATGAATGGGATTGCACCTTCTAAAAGAGACCCCAGAGAGCTCCCTTGCCCCTTCTGCCCTGTGAGGACATGAGGAAAAGATGTTTATCTCTCGGAACCAGGAAGTAGGCCCTCACCAAGTCTGCTGGTTGTATGGATCTCAGACTCCCAGCCTTCAGGATCATGAGAAACAAATTGTCGGTTAAGCCACTCAGTCATTGGTATTTTTGTCATGGCAGCCAGAGCAAGGACAAGAACTAAAATAATCTTAATTGCGTCTCTCCCTTCTCTTCTTTACTGATCCCTTCTCTGATGTTCAGCACATGGGAACTCAGAAAAGTTAGAAAAAATCTCAGAGCTGGAAAGAACCAGCCCTTGTGCGATATACCCAGCAAGGAATTATCTTCTGTTTAGATACTCCCGATGCGGTCCTTTGCTCACTGCCACTCCAGGGAGCACAGTCTCAATGGCAGGTGTCTCTGGCCACTGGAAATACCTTCCCTTATATCGCCTGAAGTCCATATTGCTGCAAGTTCCGCTCACTGATCCAGCTCTCATGTGACAGGTTTTGCAAAACAAGTCTGTCTTCTCTGTGCCTGCCCTGTCATGGTCTCTTGAAATATGACCCCCCAGGACCAAACGTGATTCTCCAGACGCAGCCAGATCAGAGTAGGCAGGACAGGTGAGAAGTATTTGCCATGTCCAAAACAAGGGAGAGATAGGAAGTGATAGCTAAAAAATCCTGAGAACCCCTGCAAATCAATTCAGTCCAAGGGAGACCAGGATGCACCAGCCTCTGACCCAGCAGACCCTTGCTGGGGTGTATATCCCAAATGCATTCTCATAGGGGCCCACAGGGACAAGTCGTGCAAGGATGTTTATCCAGTTGTGTGTGATTGCAGGAAGGGGGACACCGCCTACACAAAGACCCCAAGGCCCGACAGCTCTTTCCCTCTGCTCTGATGGTCTGGCATTATTTTGAAAATGGAAACTCCTGGAAAATTCAGCACATCCACCTCTGCGTATCTCTGCGGTGAGTCCCCAGGATGGCCAGAAGAGAGAGAACTGGGGAACATACAAGGGGCCAGCCACAGGAACCAACAAAAGCCTGAGGTATTTTCTTGTCAACCTTGAGCAGCAAGGCAGCAGACATAAGCAGAAAACAGCTAAAGCCGTTGCAAGAATGAATATCCTTTTGAAACAGCACAAATGAAAAACAAAATCCTCTTAACCTAGTGACGGACTCCTGATGGAATAAAGCACTTTCTCTGAAACGACCCCCGAATTAGCAAAACCATAATTAGGATTACTAAATGAACAGATCAGAATTCCATAGAGAAAATATTTACTCAGGCAAAACCTCCTCAATTCAATAGCTCTTTCAATTAATTTTTTCTAAAGTTTTGGATTTCCACAGACTAATCTGCTGGTATTTAGAAGGATTTGTAAACCACTTGCCAAGTAGTTAAAAAGTGTGAAAAAGTCTTTGCCAGGAAGCTCTTTGGGGACCTTTGCTAGACCGGGCAGAGAGGAGTGAGGTGTTCATAGAGGCTTCCCTCCAGCCCACGGGACATGGCTCTTCCCACTGCTGGTTCATCCCCCGCTAGAATAGGCCTTACAAACTGTCCCAAGGAGCCAAGGATTGTCCAATGCCCTGGCCAAGCCCCAAAGAGCTGGTTGCCCCTGCAGGAGGGATGGAGCAAGGGTACGAGACTTCTTCGATACAAAACCAAGGGTTCCACTGGAGGAAGCTAAGAAATGACTGGAGCTTACAGGAATTACAGCATGAAAATAGGCTCTGTTGCTTTGAATATAATACTGAATCGAGCCTGGGCCACATGCAGCATGGAGGATTATTGGATTTCTCTAGGATTTGGATGAGCCTATCTGGGAGAACCTTTGATGTGGAAGGAAAGTAAGGCCCTACCCAGAGCCCTAACCCACTTACCAGCACCATCTCCTGCTTCTCTGTTCTTTGCCCCTCCCCATACACTCAGACATATTCCCCACCCACACAGGTCTCTTCCTCCCCTTCCAAACTCACCTTCTGCCCTTTTTGTGCCCTCACTTTAAATGCTCTTTTCCTTAAAGAAGGGAATGGTCAGACTGGAGACCACAGTGCAGAGGTACCCAGGATTCTATGGAGCCCTGAACTTGGACCTGGTGCTCTCCCAGTGGGAGCCTCTGATCCACCCCTCCCCGACCTTAAGGCAACTCAACAGCATTCCTGTCTATTTCTCCAAAGAAAATCCACTGCACAATGCATGAGAGGAAGAAAGACATTTTGTTCCGAAGTTTCAAGGAGTACAGGGTCACAGGGCAAACTTAATATCTCCACTCTCTCTGCAAGTTTCCGCTCAGCCATATCCAGCCCACCTTGCCCCCTACTCCCCCACTCGCCCACCACAGCCTTCCCCTCCAACCGCCCCCCCCAGGAAGTTTCAGTCTCTGTTTCCACCACCCCCTACAGATTTCCCTCTCTTTCTGCAGAGCAGTTGAACTCTTTCTTGCCTTGCTTCCAATTTTGCAGACTCTTTCCCATGACCCGTTCCACAGTCTTTGTGCTCCATCTTCTTTAGAAGGCAGTGGACAGTTGTAAATAACAAACGATATTTTTCCCAGGGCTGGGATAAGGGTACGGAGCACCGATTTGGAGTCCTGGCTGGGGGGGGGAGTGTCTGGATGTCTGATATGCCAGCAGGGGGCAGCAGTGAGCAAAAACCAGGAGTCCTTTGTAGGCTGACTTGCATGGCTGGAAACTGAATATACCAGGAGGGAAACCCTTGGGAGGACTGGACTTCCTGTTACTCAGATTGGTGGGGGTGAAGAACCTTCATACATTGAAATATTTTTGTTCAGGAGCATTTTGTCTGCAGAATGCGCCAACTTGGATGTTGGCAGATATTTACATAGATATTTTACACTGATTAAGATGTGCATCTGACAGATTGAACTTTCCAAAGATGGCCACGGCAATATCACTCATCCCACGTGTCCATCTATGAAGTAACCCTGCCACACTCCTATCAGGAGGTGGAGTTTATTTCTCACTTGTATTTCAGTTTCCAAGGTCTGCTCCAACCAACAGAGAATAGCAGAAGTGATTTCACTGTCTTGGTTGCTTCTACTTCTTGCCTCTTGGAATGGTCAGTCTGGAGATGATCCCTTTCAGAATGCTGTTACTATATTGACTATATTTACTTATTTTCTCTATTCTTAGTCCTGAAGATACTGTCCCTCCCAGGGTTAGCGAATTTCTAGAGCCTTCCTCATGAGTGTGGCTTTGATATACAAACCAACCTATCCAGCGCCCGCACTTCAAACCATCCCCTTTATGAAATTCTCAGACACCAGCCCAATATTCCCCCTGTCCTAAGTCACCACAGGGCCAGGTACCAGGCAACTAAGGACCACTCCTGCAACCAGAGACCGAAATAATTCAGACTATCCATCCTAAACTTACTCAGCATATCTACCTTGCCTAACCCATTCCTCTTCACGAAAGCCTTTACTGGCTTTCCTCTTCCTCCTCTTTGCCTCCCCACCGACGGTGGTGTTTCTTCATGTGGCCTTGCATGGTGAGCCGTGCCTCCTGTTTCTGGGGATCTAGAATAGGTATAAACATCTTCCTCCATGACAGTCATTTCATTATCTGCATGTCTTACCATAACTGATTAACATAAATCCTGGGTACATTTTAGAATTCCACCATTGCTGTGAGAAACCCAAGCCACATGAAGAGGCCACTCGAAGGCATGATAGTCAGGAGTCCCTCCTGAGCTCCCTGACAAAAGTCTGTGTCAGCTGCCAACCCTGTAGGCGAGCCCTCTTGGACATTCAGCATGGAAGACCAGCCAACTTCTGATGGCAACTCTGTGACAGATCCCCAGTGAGAACTGCTGAGCTGAGCCCAATCAACCCATAGAACAGTGAATTGTATTTTAGATCACTCTATTTTGAGGGTGGTTTGATACGCAGCTGTAGATACCAGGACATGCATGACGCTCTTTCACTGAAGGATCAGTTCCTGTATCATGAAGTTCCCATGAACGGTACCAGAACTCAGTGCTACTCAAAGCTTCAGCATCGCCTGGAAGCTCATCACAAATGCAGAATTCAACCCCATCTCAAATTTATGAAGCCAGAGCCTGCATTTTAACAAAAGCCCCTGATGAATTGAATGCACATTAAAGTTTAAGAAGCACTGCTATGAAAAAAAAAAAAAAGAAGAAGCACCGCTGTGGCCAATATTGACTATACTCTGCCAAGCTCTCCTTAAATCCTTTAAATGGTTCTCTGTGCTCCTGTCCCACCTTCTGTCTAGGTGTTTTTCTTCCGAGGGCTTGCTTTTGTGGTCGTTAGACTATTGCCCTTGGGTTACTGCAGTTGCTTTGCCCATACATGCAGAGTCAGAAATATCTGGGAGCTTATGCCCCTGGGATAGCACACACAGTGACTGACTGTATGGCAGTATGAAAGCCCAGCTCTTTGCCTCAAGGTAGAACAAGTTTTATTTTATTTATTTGTTTGTTTGTTTGTTTGTTTGTTTTATTGGGCAGGAGTGGGAAGGGGGTAGAGGGAAGAAGGAGAGAGAGAATTCCAAGCAGGTTGTAGAGCCTGACACGGGGCTCAATCTTATGACCCCGAGATCATGACCTGAGTCAAAATCAAGAGTCAGATGCTTAAGCGACTAAACCACCCAAAGCACCCCACAGGTGGAAAAACTTTTTTTTTATCTTTTTTTAAGATGTATTTATTTATTTTAGAGAGAGAGAGAAAGTTGGGGGGCAGAGGGAGATGGAGAGAGAATCTCGAGCAGACTCTGTGCTGATCACGGAGCCCCTCATGGGGCTCCATCTCACAACCTGAGATCATCACGACCTGAGCCAAAACCAAGAGTCAGATGCTTAACTGACTGCACCACCGAGGTGCCCCAAAATTACACTTTAAGGTGTAATTTTCTCCAGAGCTGCCTTGGATCAGTAGGAGACTTGGACCTTGCCTGGAAAGTCATCCTTGATCTACTTCCTCCTCTTCCCTGTCCTGCTTTCCTCACCCCCTTCCCGATTTCTCTTAAGGGCTCTTCCTTAATAAATCTTCTGCACGTGAACACTCGTCCTAGGGTCTGCAACAGGTTTTGCCCTGTGACATCCTGGTCATGCAGATAGTGGACATTGGCTAACATACCAGGATAGGATGGGGGGGGGGGGAAGGAGGTGATGAGTATAGACAACTCTTTTGAAGAGCTTTGCTATAGAGTGGAACTAAAAAATGATGCTGTAATTGGAGAGAATGAAAGCTGTGTTAATTATATTTCTCTGTAACCCATTACTCCAAAACTTAGCAGCTTAAAACAACAAACACAGTTTCAGAGAGTCAGGAATTCCTCAAGGTGGTCCTCCTCAGAGTCTGTCATGTGGTTGCAGTCATGATGCCAACCAGGGCCACAGTCTCATCCGAAGGCTTGGTGAGGGCTGCTTCCAAACTCACTCATGTGGCTGCCAGCCAGAAGCTTCCATTCCCTCCACTTGGGCCTCTCCAATGAGTGGCTCATGGCATTGCTTCCCCCAGGGTGAGTGATGGGAATGACAGGTATTTGTAAATGCATAGCATGAATTGACAAGGGCACACTGTTAACAGCTGGTAAAAATCCTTAACTCTTGGGGGCGCCTGGGTGGCTCAGTCGTTAAGTGGCTGCCTTCGGCTCAGGTCATGATCCTAGGGTCCTAGGATCGAGCCCCGCATCAGGCTCCCTGCTCGGCAGGAAGCCTGCTTCTCCCGCTACCATTCCCTCTGCTTGTGTTCCCTCTCTCGCTGTGTTTCTCGCTGTCAAATAAATAAATCTTTAAAAAAAAAAAAAAAAACTCCTTAACTCTTGGGAGGATTGAGGAGGACAGGGCTGTATGGATGATGAAGACAGATTTCCAGTTTATATACTTCTGAATGCCTTTTGTAATTTTAAAACATTAAAGGAGAAAGCTTTAATGAATCACCAGTAGTGGGGCGCCTGGGTGGCTCCGTTGGTTAAGCGTCTGCTTTCTGCTCAGGTCGTGATCCCAGGGTCCTGGGATGGGGCCCTGTATCAGGCTAGAAGCTCAGCAGAGAATCTGCTTCTCCCTCTTCCTCTGCTTCTCTCCCTGCTCCTGCTCTCTTCTCAAATAAATAAATGCAATCTTTTTAAAAAATGAATCACCAGTAGCTTATAACGAATAAAGCTACCTCTGTTGCAAAAACATCTATAAGAAGGAGAAATGACAAGGATAGAAAATTTGAACTGAATCATAAAAAAATATGTAAGTGATAAAAAAAAAGGTGGATGATTTTAGAAGCATGTATCTGTACTAGTAGGATTTCTGGAAGCGTGTTATAAGCCCTGAATGCTCCTGACCCCAGGCAGGCGGGAGTTACTACCTCCACTAAGAAAGCCCATTTCCCCTTCCATCTGCTTAGCCCAGTGTAGGGCGGCATCACCTCTGACCCGCTCCACAAGGCTTTCTTTCACCAGCTGCCTGTCTGGGGCCTGACTATCGGCTTTCTGCTCTGATCTTAATAAACACCTCAAATTCAAACGTCTCCTGCTTCCTACAGCGCGCATGATCATTTGCCCCAGATGCAGAGTCCTGACGCCTCCCACAGAGACAACTGAAGCAACTCAGCCCCAGGTTCGAGCATCAACCCCTAGGAGGAAGGACAGGTAAGCGGTTTGTCTTAAACCCGGAAATGTACCTGCCATCTGCAGAGGGAGCCACAACCTCTCAGTTCAAGGAGCAGATGAGCCTGACTTCCTCTCCCACCAGTCTCCGGAGCTGAGCACCGGGCGCAGGAGAGGTCCTGGCTGTGTCAAAGACAGCGTCACACTCTCAGCTCGACCCTTGACTCAGAAGCCTTCCACTCTAGGCATGTCTTTCAAGGTCCCTCATCATAAATCAGTGACTCGGGGAGAAGCAGGGGCTGCAGAGGCTTGTGGAGATGGAGAAAGCTTGGGGATCTGTATCTATGTGACAACAGCGAAAGGAACAGAGGACCTAACAATAGAGCCACATGACGGGGTGAGGGGGAAGTACTCAAACTGGGATTGAAGAAGACAATGGGGTAGGATTCAGCCTGGTGGTTCCTGGTACCACCCTGAGAGGCAAGAGGGTCCCTACCCTGGCTTCTGGGACTTTGAGCAGCACTACAACAAGTGTGGTCTCTGGACCAGAGCCAGTCCACAAAGTGGTCTGTTACTGGGTCACGATGAGCTACGTGCAGAAACAGAGAGGAACTTTCACTCTTTCCCTCTTTAAAACTTGAGCCCCGGGGCCTGGTTGAGCATCTGCCTTCAGCTCAGGTCATGATCCTGGGGTTCTGGGATCGAGTCCCGCATCGGGCTCCCTGCTTGGTGGGGAGCCTGCTTCTCCCTCTGCCTGCCTCTCTCTCTCTCTCTCATAAATAAATAAGTTAATTAAATAAAATCTTAAAACTTGAGCCCTGGATTTTGTATGAATTTTTTTTTAATTTCATTTTTCTAGTGATTTATATTTATTGGATTTGTACAAAACAACTGATCCGTATTGGATGGGACAATTGAAAACCGATCCTGTGCCGCAGAAAGTTTGCAAAGCTCTGCCTTAGAAGCTCCCACAGTATCATGGCTACTCCAGAGCTACATTAAGGAGCACGTGGGAGCAAGGGCTGAGCCCCGAGCAGAGAGCAGCCTACAGCCTAGACATCAGCTTGGGTGACCACACCATTCGGGCCCCAGCGCAGCTGCGTCTTCCGCCCCCCAAGGGTTCAACACAAAGAGCGACTGTGTCTGCATGTCACAGAGGTTTCTGGGTTGTGCTTCTGCCAACATCGGAGACAGACACTGCTTCAGAGTAAGAGGAAGATTTGAGTGGCAGAAGCACTTAAGAAAGAAAAAAGACAAATTAATTAACTTGTCAAATCCTTTTTACCAGATAGCATGAATGCAATAGTTTCTTACAGAGTGAAGTAGCATTTCCCACGAGGGTACATGTCCATTTTCATGCTTCTCTGTGTGCGTCAGTTCATGGTCCAAGGGGGTACTCACGAATTAGTGTGGTATGGACAGGTGCACGTGGCGCCCTACCAACACTTAACTCTGTAAACTGTACATATATAACTACGGATGTCCTATGTGTGGCTAATGCTTCACATCCTAGCATGACTCAAGATATCACTTTAAGAGATGGTGACATTGACACTAGAAGAGGGAGAAATTCATATTGTGGAATTAAAATATTTTGTAAGATTTGGAGCAGTCATGATAAATTTATGCAACTCCATTAAAGTATTTCAACAGGATATGTACAAGTCATGATTCGTTTCCAAATTTAAACACTGCATTTAAGATTTTTTGTGACAATTCCACTTCTTTCTGAAACTTTCTCTCAGTTGAAGTTAATTTTTAGAAGTATCTAAGAATTACGACTCAAAAAGATAGTCTAACTTGGCACCAATTTGCAATAGAACATAAATGGCACAAAAATCTTGATTATAACAATTAATTTTGCAATAAAGAAGGCAAGAAAAGTTAAGTTAATAAAAAGATACATAATAATTTATAAATTATGTATATTTTTATTTTACTACTTTTCTACACATCAGCAGTCAATCAACAGAATAGTCAACTTGTGTAAAAACAATTAAATTCCATCTTCTTTACTGTCTTGCCTACTTTTATTCATATAAAAATCATGGTGTTACACTCTGTAAATTTGTTTTTTATCTTATGAGGGCATATTTTTTTCAGACAGGAGGATAAAATATTTTTACCTAAGAGTTCATTGACTTGGTTTATAATTTTAAATATTTACATACATATTATGTGGGCTTCCATTTAGCGTAGACGCCTGTTTAGAGCTGCCTTCCTAAGTGAGGCCAAGGCTGCCCAACAGCCAGCTGGAGTTTAGTGAGTCTTTTACAGTAGGCCCACTATGGAGCCCAGTGCTGGACTTGAACTCACGACCCTGAGATCGAACCCTGAGCTGAGACCCAATAGCCAGATGCTTAACCGACTGAGCCACCCAGATGCCCCCACTACACATTTTAATTCACTTAAGACAGAGAGCTGCAGGTGGATGGAGATGTGACTTGACCACAAACCACAGAAGAAACACACGGTTTTGAGAGATAATTATTTGCCATTGATTATCTTCATTTAGTAGGAATTTTTGCCTGGCTTCAAAAAGCCCCTGTAGGTGTGACTGGCCTTGAATGTCTGCAACAGCCACTCCCACGGTCCTCCCTTGTTGGGATCCCTTCTTTGATTCTGGAGGCCCTGCCAAGAAGAGCTGTGGGAATGCCTCTGTCCCAGATGATGACTCCCCCAAAACCTGCTTTAGAATCAATGCTGCTGGCTACCTGCATGAGTCATGGGGCTTCTAATCCTCTCCAACTGCCCACCTGTCCAGTGCTCCAGGTGGAGATCTCCTGTGGACTGAAAACACTGCAGTTTACCCCGGGTCTCTGGCCTGTGAACCCTAAGGGAGAGCACCAGCATCTACACCACTTCCTTGCTGAGAGGCATTTGCTTTGTTTCCAGCCTGTGTGTGTATGTGTGTGTCTGCACACCCACGCATCACGCATGCCCCTCTACAATCAATGCTGCAGTAAACACCCTTGCACACGGGCCTTTAGGTAGATGTCTTTATTTCTCTGGAATAGATTCCCAGGAGTGGGATTGCTAGGTCAAAGGGCATATGTATTTTTAATTTTGATGGATTTTTCCAGATTGATTTCTAAAATGGCTGTAATAATTTACATCTCCACCAGCAATGATTAAGAGCACACTTCCCCCTTCCAACATCAAATAGATGTAAAAGTTTAATTTTGCCAGCCTGGAGGGTGCAAACTAGGTATCTTATTACTTCAATTTATATGCGGGGCGCCTGGGTGGCTCAGTGGGTTAAAGCCTCTGCCTTTGGCTCAGGTCATGATCTCAGGGTCCTGGGATCGAGCCCCGCATTGGGCTCTCTGCTCAGTGAGGAGCCTGCTTCCCCCTCTCTCTGCCTGCCTCTCTGCCTACTTGGGATCTCTCTCTCTCTCTATCAAATAAATAAAAATATTTTTTAAAAAATTTACATGCCACTGAATTCTATGGAATTTGAACATCTTTCTATACAGTTGGATATTTTTCTTCTCTGAATTGCCTGTTCATATCATTTTGTCTATTTTTCTGTTGGGTTGTTTATCTGATCAACTGAGAGCTCTTTGCATATTACAGCTTCTAACCTTTATCATTTTCATTATAAATATTTTTTTCCAAATCTACTGCTTGTCTTTTGACCGTGCTTGCAGTATCTTTTGCATGAAAATGTTTTAAACATATATATATATATATATATATATATATATATATATATATACACACACACATCTAACTTTTTGATCTCCTAGATTTCCAATCTGGGTTGAGAAGGTCTCTAATCCCTACTTCATATGAAACCTCCTCGCCGAAATTTTTGTCAAAGTATAACGTACTTATGAAATAGTGCATATATCTTTATGGATCCATGATTTTTCACAAGGTGCTGACACTCAGGTAGCTGGGACCCAGACCAACAAACATAACATCTCCAGCACCCTAGAGGTTCCCTCGTGCTCCTTCCAGTCCCGACCCTCCCTAAAAATTAACCTCTACGCTGACTTCTAACATCATAGGCCTAGTGTTTAAACTTTATTCAAATGAATCACCCATATGCACTCTTGTGGGTCTAACTTCTTTAATGCACATTATGTTTGCGAGATTCATTCACGTGGTTCATTCTTTCTCATTGCTGCGTAGTATTCCTTCATGTAAATGTACCATACTTTCTACTTTTTTACTCGTTGGACTATTTTTTAAATTTGTTTTATTATTGATAGGCATTTGGGCGTTGCTTCCAATTTGGGGCTACTACAAATAGTGCTGCTACAAACATTCTTGTACATATTTTTTAAATATTTTATTTATTTATTTGACAGAGAGAGACACAAGGGAGGGAACACAAGCAGGGGGAGTGGGAGAGGGAGAAGCAGACTTCCCGGTGAGCAGGGAGCCCGATGTGTGGCTCAATCTCAAGACCCTGGGATCATGACCTGAGCCAAAGGCAGCCACTTAATGACTGAGCCACCCAGGCACCCCTCTTGTACATATTTTTGGTGAATTTATGTCTGCATTTCTATTGTATATTCACCCAAGAGCTTAATTTTGGGGTCACGGAGTAGGTATATGTTCAGCTTTTATAGAGACTGACAGTTTTCCAAAGTGGTTGTACCAACTACACCCTGGTCAGTAACGCAAGAGACATTGCTCTGTATCTACCCAGTACGTGGTCGTATCTGACCTTTTCACCAGCCATTCTGGTAGGTATGTGCTCGTACCGCATCCTCATTGGCCTTGTCAGATTTTCAATAGTTTACTTTTTATATTTTAAGCCCTTAATCTGTCTGGAATTTTATTTGTGCAAGGGTAAGGTAGGAGTCCGCTCTCTCTCTCTATTCTAGACAAGCAGCCAGATATGCCCGATACGATACTCTATCTATTTTTGCCCTGGTGTGTCGTGAGGTGTGAGTCACCATCTGCCAGGTGGAGTGGAGAAGGGAAAGCACTCCAGGCTGATGGAGCTGCGTGAACAAAAGCATGAGGCATGAACAGCACGGTGTGGCTAAAATTAAAAGTGAGGGTGCCCGGTTGGTCACGCGACTCTCGATCTTGGGGTTGTAAGTTTGAGCCCCATATTGGATGTAGAGATTACTTAAAAATACAGTCTTTTTAAAAAAGTGTACAGCAGTGAGTGGCACCTGAGGATAGCCATTCTCACAAGGGTACCCGGCTGCTACTGAATGAGCACAGCCAAGGAAGAAGGACCCCCTCTGATTCTGATGTTTGGGGATGTTCTTTGGGATCCTCATTCTGGAGGGTGTGATTATGAAAACATTGCTCTTAGAGGAGTGTTGACTGACATACTTACTAAGATCCATTATCACATATTTCATTTCATCCTCACAGTGAGTTCACAAGGTGGGCACCATTAACCTTGATTGATAGATGAGGGCATGAGGCTCAGAGACATCAAGTGACTGGCCCTCGACCCCATAGCTAGTGAGTGGCAGAGCTCAGTTTGGAGCCCATGCCTGTCTCCTTCTCTCTTTCTTCCAGACACGCAGCTGGCACTGCTGGTGGACAGTGATGAAGTTTCCAGCCACTTCCCAAACAATGGAGCATGTTACCAAGCAAATTTATAACCCTGACTTCAGCCCCTGCCAACAGACCCCGATGGTGGCTATTTTCTCTCCCCCCGTCACACTGAGTGGTTGGTTTCTTGAGAAGCTGAGTCACTGTTCCAAGCCGCTGAAAAGCATGTAGGGTCAGGCTGGGGTGGCTGCTTTGGGCCCACAGGCAAGTTTGTGGTTCCGAGGAGAGAAGGGAGTAGCGCCCCAGCAGAAGCAGAGTCGGGCAGGAGAGACCAAGAGCACGAGGCTGCCACTGTCCTCAGTCCCTTTCTCATTCATGGTACCAGGTCATGGAAGGTCCGGTCGCTCTTCTTTCCCAACTGGGAGAGATCTCTGGGTCCTACACTGATTCCCTGGTAGCCTGTGATCTTGGGAGGTCTCTGCTCCCCACAGCCAAGGAGAGTGGGCGCTCACCGGCATGAACACACTGGCACTCACGCAGGTACCGTGCACACAGACACACACAGGGGCAGGCAAGCTCCACAGGCCACAGAGCGGGGCCAAACGCCCATTGCCAGACACTCTGCCTCCGGCAGTGATGTCCTAGGGAATTAGTCTAGCTCAAGGGTTTTTCAAATTATGCCAAATTACGCCAGGTGAGTTATTCTGCAGAGGAAAGTCACATAAACTATGAAGTAATTTTTCACCAAGGGGAAGATTTTTTTAAAGATTTATTTATTTTACTTGAGAGAGAGAGTGCGCGTTCAAGCATGAGGGCAGGCAGGGCAGGACAGAGGGAGAGGGAGAATCCTTGAGCGGACTCTCCACCTGCCCGCTGAGCACAGAACAGGATGTTGGGGCTGGATCTCACTAACCCCCCCACGGCCCCCCAAGATCGTGAAGATCACGCATGACCTGAGTCGAAATCAAGTCGGAAGCTTAACCTACTGTGCCAACCAAGCGCCCCTCACCAAAGGGAAGATTTTTAACTGCCAGAGATAATTGTAGAAAAGTACACTACTCTGTCAGAGTAAAGACTTTTTACATTTAAAAGTTTTATGTAGGATGCCCAGGTGGCTCAGTGGGTTAAAGCCTCTGCCTTCGGCTCAGGTCATGATCTCAGGGTCCTGGGATCAAGCCCCGCATCGGGCTCTCTGCTCAGCAGGGAGCCTGCCTCTCCCTCTCTCTGCCTGCCTCTCTGCCTACTTGTGATCTCTCTCTTTGTCAAATAAATAAGTAAATAAAAATCTTTTAAAAAAAAAGTTTGATGATACCAGCTGTTGGTGAGGATGTGAAGATATGCCATTTGGCAGGGGGGGAAATAAATGATAAAATAAATGACCACCTCAGCAGAAGGTAATTTGGCGATATATGTCAAAATGTTTAAATGCACCTGCCCTTGAAGCCAGTGATTTCACTCTTAAATTTTTGTTGATAAATATTGATTTATCAATTTATCCCTGATTTATCCCTGATTAAGGGAGTTCATTGCAGCTTTTGTTTATAATACCATAAAATTGGAAACTAAAAAATATCCATTAATATAGAACTAGCCAAGTAAGTGGAGAGGATCCATACCCTGGAATACTACTTACCATTTAAAATGATAAGGTGGACGTCTATGCTTTTAATTGAAAAAAATTTTTTATCCCATTTGTGTTTTGAAACCCATGTTTGTATATGTGTAGAGGGTGTCTCCTGAAGTACACTAAGATCTATTATAGTAGGTAACTCTGGAACTGAAAGAGGAGAAATGGAAGGAAGAAGAGAAGACTAATTTTGTTTTTTAGAGAGAGAGTGGGGAGGGGCAGAGGGAGAGGGAGAGAGAATCCCAGGAAGCAGGCTCCACGCCCAGCACAGAGCAAGAGGCAGGACTCAAAACCTTAGCTGAAATCAAGAGTGGGAGCCTCACCTGACTGAGCCACCCAGGTGCCCCTACTTTTTTATTTAGTAAGCTGTACTACTTTACATTTTTACAGTGAGCATGTATTAATTGTATAATAAATTATTTTAACTGAGATTTAAAATATATGCGTACATACATATTTATATATTAGGATTCGCTGCAAGATTGCACTTAGAAAAAGAGTTCCACTACTAAAAACTTTCAAAAATCTTTATGTAACCCAACCCTATTGTACAAATTGCCAGGAAAAAGTGTGAGAGGCTTTTGAAGGGGGAAGAAAAATGCCCTTGGAATATTGGGCTAGTGTATTCTGGGCTATCAATTCATAGTAGTCTCCACCTTTCATTGTCTTTGAGTCTGTGAGTTGTAGAAAACTGAAAATACACAAATGATTTGCGTCCATAGCAACGCAAACAAATTTTTTCCAGTGGAGGTTCAATTGATGCCCCCCCCCACTGTGGAAGAAGCCAATTTTCTATCAATTAACAAATTCATTTCATTATTCCTGATTGACAGGTATGTGTATCTGGTCTTTACATTGTCCTTGGAACTTATTTTTAGCATATTATTCCCTCACTAAAGAGTTAAAAATCTGACACATATTCATTTTACATTTTTATGAGATTTTCCCTTTAAACAATTATCTTTTAACAAAGCGGCAGTGAAGACCAGTTGAGGAAGAGATTTGCCCAAGGTTAGGTGCCTATGGTTGCGAATGTAGCACTAATCCCCAGCCCTGAGATTTCTTGGCTATTTTACCTACATCGAGTAACAAGGACTAGAATCCTTTCCATTTCGACTTGAACACTTACTCTACATAGACATTTAGTTAATTTAGAATGCGTTCTCGCAAATACAAGTACAGCCAACACCCTGCTGACACGCCAAACTCTCACACAAATGAAGAAACAACCCCCCTACATACATAGACACCCCGAACTCGACACAGGCTAAAGGGCTGGGGATGCAGCATGGCCCCATCCTGCGGACCCTTGATTGCGCCCTGCGGGGAGAAGCGGTGGCCCCCCTCGCTTCTGACAACCCGCCGGAGGCAGAGGGGTGTTCGGGTGCGGCGATGCGGGGCTCGAGTCCCGGTAGGGAGGCAAAGCCCCCACCCCCAGAAACTTCCCGGAGGCGGCGGCCTCCCCGCGGAGGTTTGAAAACCCCGGAGCAAAGACTTGGAGCCCACGAACTGCTCGGCAGCCGCTGGACCGAGCGGGGAAGGAAAAAGCCAAGGCCTGCAAACGCGGACCTGTAAAAGCCCCTGGCGTCTTTGCTGCGCGGGAAAAGAAATCCCCCGAGATGAAGACCCCGCGCGGGTCCCCGCCCACGAACCCCGGGCAGCGCGGCTCCAGCTCCTCCCCCTTTCCCCCCCTCCCTGGGGTGACTCGACGGCCCCGCCCCCGCCGCCGCGGCTCGGGCGGTGGGCTCGCGGCGCCCCCTGCGGGCCGGGAGTCGCTCTACCGGCGCAGGCCTGGCTCTCCGGTCCTCGGTCCCCTGCAGGCACCGCGGCGCTCCCGCAGGCGGGCTCTGTTTTGTGCACCCCCGAAGGCCCAGCATCCACACATCTCCATCACCAAGGGTGTCCGTCCCCATTCCGCAGATGAGGAAACCAAGGTTCAAAAACAGATCCTGTGCCGCGCAGGAAAGAGATGGCGGCTCCCTCCATGCCCCCCCCCACCCGTGCTCCTCTCTCTTCGCCGGGGGACCCCTTTCTTTGCCCTAGAGGGCATAGGTGGGGCCACAGACTCAATGGCTTGCTGTGCACACTAGGGGCCCTCTCTCCCGGATTCCTCCGAGCCAGGGCAGTCATCTGGAGCATCCTTCCTAAGTCGGCTGGCTCAGCTACGGCGTGGACTGGAGTGCGTGTGGCACAGGGTTACTGGAGGGAAACCTGGCAACTGCCTCCGGCGTGCCCTTGGGTGTAGCCACTCCGGTTGTGTGATGGTCTCCTAAGGAGCCAGTAAAGAAACGGCAAAGATAACGCGATGAGAATATTGTTCATCCCTCATTGTTTGTAATAGCCAAAATTTGTCAACGGTCTCTCTACCTGTGGGTTAGGTAAATAGTAGCCTAAGCAGCCATGAAAATTCATGTCACCACAAAAATTTTTGGTGATATATCCAAATGTTCATTATATTGTTTTTGGAAGTTGCCGTACAACATATATAATAATAAAATAACATATCTTTGAAGGCCTATGTGTGCACATTTTTTAAAAAGTCTGCAGAGGCACCTGGGTGGCTCAGTCTGTTAAGCCTCTGTCTTCTACTCAGGTCATGATCTCAGGGTCTTGGGATCCAGACCCCTCAGTCTCCCTGCTCAGTGGGGAGCCCACCTCTCCATCTCCTTCTGTTCCCTCTGCTTGTACTCTCTCTCTCAAATAAAATCGTTTTTATAAAAAAGTCTGCAAAGATGTACATCAAAAAATGAACATTGATCAGTGGGATCAAGGGTGCTTTTTTTTAAAGTACTTGTATCTTTCTGTATTTTCTAAATGATACATACACACTGAACATGTCTTGTTTTTAATGGGTGCTTTTAAGCAGAAAAGGCCCAGGTTTTACCTGCCCCTCCCTCCTGGAAGGAGAAAGCAGCCTAAAAAGTTGGATCCAGAAAGTAAGAAAGGGGATTTGCTGGGACATTTATTTTCCCTGACCCCACAGGAATCATGGTCACCAAGAGCTGCTTCTGAAGAATATGACAGTAATGATACATTTGCCAAAGTGTTGATTATAATACAATTTGCAACATGACCCAACTGACGGATCATACATTTGGCCACAGATCAGAAGTCCTGGAAGAAAAATTGCTACTGGGTACTCACTCAAATTGTAATGGATAAAGTAACCGACGGATGTGCCAGATCTTTGTTCCAGAAAGTTCTCAGACATGAGTGATGTGGTTCCTTTCTTGTACTAGTTTCATGCATATTGACTGGAGCACATAAAGCAACGTCTGAAATCCACAGCTCTGTCAAAGAGGCAAGGGGTTTATCTACTCCGACCAGGGTTTGAGCTCTGGGCTGTGCATGGTGAGCTTGTGAAGCCATCATGTTGATAGATTCAGTTGTGATGGGGAGCAGTGATGACAAAGTAGGCTGTCAGAAAGCAGCAAGTCCTCCAGATTCTCCCCGGCAAGGAGACAACACTGAAAACTACATTAGGCTTTTTCCTTTCAAAACTTGGCAAAGCAGAATTTGCTGAAAAGTAGGCAGTGCTATCTGGTTTTAATTTCATTTCTCAAGAAAATCCAGCGAACTTTCATCATGATTTTGTAAGCTTGTTATCTTTTTGGAAATTAACTTTTTAATGTAACCTTAACTAAAAATAGGTAGATTTGGGTATAAAAGTAAAATCTATTTCTTATTATATTTTTTCAGTGAAGTACTATCCACTTTTTATTTAAAAAGTTGCTCTCTGTTGTTCTAAACAGTAAATAGTGCCAAAAACTAAAAAAAACATGCATTCTAGTTTCAACATCGGGACTGACTTGTTTCAAGAAATCTGTTGGCAATAAATGGTAATGAACTGTAATGCCTCTTTAAAAAATAAAGATTTGGAAATAAATGCCAGATTAATTCATTTTAAAAAAAAAACACATAAGCGTGAATGGGGATGGAGGAAATTAACTGCCTGCTCTTTCTCGGAGGTAGGGGAGTGCACAATGGGGCTTGCAGGCCCTACCACTGCTGCTGAGGCCAGTGACCCCAAGGGCTGACCACTTGGGAGACCAGTTGTTCCTGGACTGGGCACTATGATCTGAATCTATGGTATAAAGAAGGGTCTGAGTCTTTGGTATAAAGAAGAGCTACTGGCAAAGAAGGACATAGATGCAACCAGCTTCATTCTGCCTGCTTCCCGTCTCAGAATTTTTTAAAGAGGGTGTAGTGTGTTCATAAATCAGAGATTCAAATCTCGGCGCCCAATATCCCCACCAACACTACCACAAACTGTGTGGTTTGGGGCAAGTCACTTTATCCCTCCCAACCCAGTTTCTCATCTGTAAAATAGAGAGAACAATAACCATATTATGCACTTGCTGGAAGATGTATTATTTTATTATTCAACAGCTATTTATTGATGCCAGGCACTATTCTAGTCACTGACTAGGACAGACGAGGTCTCTGTTTTCACATAATTCATATTCTAATAGGATGAGATCATGATAAACAAATAAATTAATAAACAAATGAGAAAATCCACTGTTAATAAGTTCTAGACAGAAAAATAACAGAGGGACAGGTGGTAGAGACCCACAAGCTGATGAGATTATATTGTTTGGTCAGGGAAGCTCTCTCTAAGCAGACTGTATTTGAGCAGAGGTAGCAGTGATGGAAAGCAGCCAGGCATGCAAAGATCATAAGGAAGAAGCTGGGTAAAGGGTATAGGGAAACTCTGCACTATTTTTGCAGCTTCCTGTGAATATGTATTTCAAAATAAAATATTTTTAAAGCAACTATTGTTACACACTACAGCCTAAGTGAATATCAAAACAGCTATGCTGAGTGAAAGAAACTAGATCAAAAAGAGGACATACTGTATGATTTCATTTATATAAAATTCTGGGAAGTGTAAACTAATCTATAGTGACAGAGAGCCGATTACTGATTGCTTGTGTACAGAGTAGGAAGGGGGGAATGTTTGGGAAGGAAGGATTACAAAGACACATGAGGAGTCTTTTGGGGATGATGGGTATGTTTATTATCTTGATTGTCATGATGGTTTCAAGATGTATACATAGGATAAACTTATCTAATCATACACTCTAAATATTGTGCAGTTACTATATGTCAATTTTACCTCAATAACGGGATTAAGAAATATTCTGTGCCTAGAAAATAAATAATGCTAAAGATATGCAAAGCCTCTACTCTGAAGTTGAATATGTTATTGCAAGACATTTAGGTAGATCTAAATAAATAAAGAGATCTACCACAGTCTTAGTTTGGACAACTCACTATTGTAAAGATGGCAATCCTCCCCAAACTGAAACTGATTAAAATCCTAACTGGTTTGATTGTTTGTTTTTGATATATCAATTTGAAAATGTATATGGGAATGAAAAAGGGACAAAGATAGCCAAGATGCTCTTGAAAAATAGGGTATAAGAACCTACATTATCAGATATCAATATAGTGAGGTGCTGGTATGAGGATACATAGACCAATGAAACAGAATAAAGAGCCCAAAAACATATATCTACACATATATGGACACTAGATATAGGACATAGGTGGGAACGTGGGTCATTGAGTTATGGTCAGTAAAATACATTGGGTCAGTTGGGTACCTATAAGGATTCCTCCCATAATACACAAAAATCAGTTCCAAGGTCGATTAAACCCTTAACTATGAAATGCAAAATCATACAGCTCTGAGAAGGGAACATAGGAGAATACGTTCAGGGCCTTTTTTTTTTAACAAGTAACAAAAAGCACTGATGATAAAGGAAAAGGCAGCAAGAAAAAGGAACATACATTAATAGCATTAAAATTATGAACTTTAGGGGCACTAGGGTGGCCCAGTTGGTTAAGTGTCTGCCTTCGGCTCAGGTCATGATCCCAGGGTGCTGGGATCCAGCCCCGCACCAGACTCCCTACTCAGGGAGGAGCCTGCTTCTGTCCCTCTGTCCCTCTGTCCCTCCCCCTGCTCATGCTTGCTCTCACTCTCTCTCCCTCTCTCAAATAAATAAGTAAAATCTTTTTAAAAAATAAAATTATGTGATCCCAGCATCCTGGGATTGAGCCCCGCATCAGGCTCCTTGCTCAGCAGAGAGCCTGCTTCTCCTGCTACCATTCCCTCTGCTTGTGTTCCCTCTCTCGCTGTGTTTCTCTCTGTCAAATAAATAAAATCTTAAAAAATAAAAAAAATAAATAAAATAAAATTATGAACTTTGTTCACTAAAGATATTATGAGGAGAATACAAAGACAAGTAACAGGGGTAGAAGGTATTTGCAACTAAGAAAAACTTCATCATGACCATAATAAGACACCACTACACATCCTACAGAGTGGCAAAGCTTTTTTTAAATGGGGGCGGGGCAGAGAGAGAATCTTTTTTTTTTTTTGGTGTTTTATTTATTCATTTGTCAGAGAGAGAGAGCACAAACAGGGGGAGAGGCAGGCAGAGCAGGCAGAGGGAGAAGCAGGGTCCCTTGAGCAAGGAGCCCGATTCGGGACTTGATCCCAGGACCCTGGGGGCAGCCGCCCAACCCAATGAGCATCCCGACAAAGAGAATCTTAAGCAGGTTTCAAGACCCTGAGATCAGGACCTGAGTCAAAACCAAGAGTCAGATGCTTAACTGACTGCACCACCCAGGTGCCCCCAGAATGGCAAAGCTTTAAGAACCTTTTGGTGTGTATAATTTGGAATACCACTCTGGAAGGATGTCTGATATTATCTAGTAAAGTTAAGGACAGGTGTTTCATATGACCCAGGAATTTCACCCTTGGTTTACACCCTGAAAAAACTTATATACATGTGTGTCAGCATTGTAAACGGCAATATTATGCAGAATAGTAAAAACCGGGTGCCTAGGTGGCTCAGTTGGTTAATCGACTGCCTTCAGCTCAGGTCATGATCCTGGAGTCCCGGGATCGAATCCAGCATCGGGCTCCTGGCTCCATGGGGAGTCTGCTTCTCCCTCTGACCTTCTCCCCTCTCATGCTCTCTCTCACTCTCTCTCAAATGAATAGATAAAATCTTAAAAAAAAAGGGGGGGGGGCGCCTGGGTGGCTCAGTCCTTAAGCGTCTGCCTTCGGCTCAGGTCATGATCCCAGGTGATCTCACTGTGTTTCTGTCTATCAAATAAATAAATAAATAAATAAAATCTTTAAAAAAGAATAGTAAAAACCTGGGAAAATTCCAAATGTTCTACTTTTGGAGAACACTGAGCAAATAAATGAGCAAGTAAATTCTAGTATTTTTATACAGTGGAATATTATATAGATGCCAAACAGCCAAAAATAGAAAAGGTCACGGCTCAGTGATCTATGTAAAGATGTCTGCCCGCTTTATAGTGGGAAAATGCCAGACCAGCAGGGCTGAGAAGGAAATTAAAGAGTTCTTAGAAACAAATCGTGGCCATGGCAGGGAGTGTTTTTGTCATGTATCAACATGCACTAGACCCTGTGCTAGGCTCTTTTAAGACATGTCTACTTCTCACAACCATTTGGCACAGTAGGAATTATTTTGCAGGTAAGGAAACTGAGGGACAGAAAGGTTAAAGGACTTGCCTGAATTACATAGTACTAAGTGGCAGAAATGGAGGTTTAAAACCAGGCATCAAAACCCACATTCTTTCCATTGGAGTAGAAGATGGTGATTCCCTTGCAACGACTGTTTACCAGCTCTCCTTTCTTCCAGAACCACAATTTTATCATGGCACGCCCACTCCTCTATGCTATCACCCTACGGATGGGAGAGCAAAAGACGGAACAAGCCTGGGCCCCTGGCCACTCTAGAGCAGACCAGCCATGCCGCACCAGCTGAACGTTTATTGCCTCCTTTTATTTTTTCCTTTGTCTTTGCAAAACAACTCTGGGGCTAAGTGGTTCTAGAATTGTTAGGATTCTTGATGCAAGAAGGAAATACAGTTAGAAGGCCAACTTTCCATTGCCTTCCAAACATACGCTGGAACTGTGACAGAACCCAAGTCAGATGGCTGGACCCACAGTAGAGCCGGCTGACACAGTGCAGGGAGCACCAAGCCGGAGGGCTCCTGAGTGTGGAAGGCCTACAGCAGCCAGCGGGACAGCTTTGCTCCAGGAACGTGGGACAGGCCTAAGCTTCACCCTGCCCCCTTACTCATTTGCCCCGCAAATCTCATAGGCCCCGCCACATAGAAGCCCAGACAGCTTGCCCCTCCCATGCTCAGCACTTCCTCCTAGTCCAAAGCAGTTAATCCCAAAGTGGAAATCCACAGCCACCACACTGTTGATATCCTCACAAACTAAGTTCTCTGCCCCAATCTGTGCTCAGCAAGTCATCCTCCTAGCTCTTCTAGTGCCCTCCTGATGGCAGGTCAGGGAGGAGGGTGTCTGATTGCCCAGGGCTGTGGCTGCAGACATAAAACTTTCTCTTTTTGGATGCTAGGATCTTTTATTCCTTCTCTTTTGTCTCCTGGTTGGGGGGGCGGGTGCTGGGGTTTCGATCCCAGGATCCTGAGATCATGACCTGAGCAGAAACCAAGAGTTGGAGAGTTGGAGGCTGGAGGCTTAACTGACTGAGCCAGCCAGGCGACCCTCCTTAGAGTTTCCTATAACCTTCAAAACTGTGCACTGATTCTGGCCTTTGGGTGTGGTCTTGGTGGGCTGTGTCCCTGGCATCAGCAAAGGCCTTGACACAGTGTGGACGTCAGAGAGCAGCCTGGATGAAATCCCAGAGGCCTGGAACTGTGGAAAAGTGGGTTAGCCTGGCTTACATAAGGACTGTTTGGTACCACTTTAGTTTCTGTTCCAATGTGGGAACAAACTTGCTCCTTAAAACCCTCCAGATCACAGGAGTGGTGTTGACTTGTGTTTATGTCAAAGCCAAAGCCTCAGGCTAATTTGGGAACTGATAGGACTCTGCTAATTCCTTACATAAATATAGGATCTGCATCTTGGCCTTCCAGATCAAGGTCTTGTATAGACATCTGGAGCCTCCTCCATTTGCCTCTGAATTTTCTCGAACCAGATTGGTTTTTTTTCTCTCATTTCAAGGTCCCAGGAGAGAGAAGCAACAGCAAAGGCCACATCTGGAAGCAATCCGAGTGGGGAAGGGGTGTCTTGAGGCCTGCCCAGAGCTTTTCTCTTTGTTCAGCCTAGAGAATGGAGCCACCGCTGCCCACTCAGGGCTCTCTTGTATAAGTGTCCCCTTTTTTTCTGACTTCTAGAAAAAGTTAGCTTGCAGCACATTCCAGACTCCCTAAACAGATAATGATCAAAAGTGACTATCTTTCAAAGAAAGTATTTCAAGAGGGACTGTAGTACCCAAAGAGCTGACTGCTTGCCCCTGAGCCCCTGATGAGGAGTGAGAAGGAATTAAGACCCCTGGGATTGCGTATGTGACCAGAAGTCACATCAGATTCTGCCACGACTGGCAAGTGTATCTGATATTCCTTCCTACAGCTCCTGCTGTTCTCAGTTGGAATTGAGGTCCAGACTCTGGGCCCTTTGTCCAGCCCTGCCACCACCCACAACACAGAGCTACACAGAGCCACCAACCAGCACGTGCCCCAGAGCAGCCTCGATGATGAGCAGATGGGGTCTGTGTACCAGCACCCCATTTGGACTTTCACATGAGAAATAAACTTCCATTTTGTCCCACCTGCTGCTGTTTTGTCTCAGTGGCTAAGTCAAAAGTTCTAGTATGGTATATTTTAAAGTTGCTAAGAGAGTAGATCTTAAATATTCTCATCACAAGAAAAAAATCTGTCGCTCTGTGAGGTAATGATGCTAACTAAACTTACTGTGGTAATCATGGTTCAGTGTATACATGTATCAAATCATGTTAGATACCTTCCACTTCACAGTGTTATAACTGATGTGTCAACTGACATGTCAATGATATCTTAATAAAACTGAGGGAGTGGTGGGGGGGAGTTCTGGCAAGCCTAGAAAGAAGCAGAAGAATTAGGTTCAAAGAAAGTGCTGCCAGTTCAGCAGTTATCTCTGGAGCCAGACGAGAAGGGTCCAAGCAGCTTTCTCTCCACATCACTCTAGTGTGGAGCATTCCCCTGTTTCTCTAGTCTTGTCTGCTCCATAGACCTCTCAGAGTCCAGCTTCCTGAGCTCCTCCAAAACTTCACCTTGGAAATATATTTAACTAACTCTATCTGACCGTCAAGCCCATGTGACCTTGTGGGTCAGGAAAGAAAACAAAACAAACAAATGGAAAAAAAAAAAAAGAAAAAATCTAGCTCCAGACTCTCAGCTCTTGGTCCAAATTCTCAGTAGAGAGAAGTATTCTCTGAGCTTTGTGCATTGGCAGTATCATAGCCAATGAGGTTTATCCAAGGCACAATTATTGCTAATTGACAAGTGTTCTCTGGCATCAGTGGATTCCTTGCTTTTGAGTTAGGTGCTGGTGTAGTCGTCTCTGGGATGGTAGGGAAACATGCCCATTCCGGGCCATGAGAGAGAGCAGTTTCTCTAGGAACTGATTTGACAGGTCTACCTGAGGAGAGAGAAGGGAAAGGCAACTTTAGAGAAGACAGTTTCGTGGCTCCACATAAATCTCATTGGCTCCTTGGCTTTTTTCTTTTACGTGGCAGCCCAAAATCTATTCCTGTGTGAACATCTCCTTTGAAAAGATGGCTATCATCAGGTAGGCTGGGTGGGGTGAGCTAGAGGAAGGGAGGGGGTGAGCTCGGGGAAGGGAGAGGGTCAGGATCCGGAAATGCGTGATGTGGGGCTAGGACGGTTGGGGGGTGGTTAGTGAACCCTATTGCCCAAGATCAAAGCTAGGAAAATAAAGTTTCATTACCAAGTCCAAAGGTCAGGGACAGTGAAAAATCGGACCACAAAACCAAAGTCAGGAGCCAGTAGAACTAGAAAAAAAATGGAACAGGCCAGGGAAGACTAGGCAGTACATGCTGGCTGCTGAGGAGCTGGCAACAAGTCCAGCTTCACTTCTCTTAATGTACGCTCATACACAGAAGGGTCACAGTGAGGAAGACGGAGACTGTCTGGGCTGAAGCCCTATCCCCAACGGAAAAGAGGAGAAACCAATGTTTCTTAACCCAAGTCCATAATCTCCGGAACACAAGATTGCGCGCATTTGTGCATTTTTCTGATATTGCAAAGGGAACAGCGCCCCCAAGAGGGATACTTGAAGGCCTGATTCCGGTCGTCCCGCGAGAGGGATCACGGCGGGATCTCCCGTCTTGGAATAGGCCTCCAGCGGCTGAAAGCCTCCGCTACCCTCCAAAGGAGCGGAATCCACCACCACCCCCACCCCCCGACCCCGCGTGCCCTTGGGGCTCCTTGCAGCGCAGCTGCCGTCTGAGCTAATTCCCTCGGGAAGAAAGAGGACGAGTTAAGCCAGCGAGGGAGGATGGACACACTCGCGGAGGAGCGAATTAAAAGAGGGAGAGTGTGATTGGTGCCCCTCCGAACAAACGCACCCTCGCTCCTCTGGTGGGTCCGGCTGGAGTCCGGGAAGGCCCCCGGGCCCGGGTCCGCGTTCTGGCCTTTCTCCCACCTCCTTGACGGCCTTGCAACCGCGCCCCCCAGCGCCTGCCCGGACACCCGGCGAGCGGCGCTGAGCCCCGCCCCCAGCCCGCCCCTCGGGGGCCGTGGCGCGCCGGCGTGACGTGGCGCGTGTTGACGGCGGCGCACGCCGAGACGGAAGAGGCGCGGGCCGGGGAAGGAGCGGCCGGCTGGCGGCTGTGGCGCCTTGGTCCTCATGGCGCTGTGGCGCGGCTCTACGTATGCCGGCTTCCTGGCGCTGGCGGTGGGCTGTGTCCTCCTGCTGGAGCCGCAGTTGCCCGGCTCGGCGCTTCGCTCGCTGTGGAGCTCGCTACAGCTGGCGCCCGCGCCCCCGGGACCCGGCTCTCCTGAGGGCCGCTTGGCGGCCGCCTGGGACGCGCTCATCGTTCGGCCGGCCCGGCGTTGGCGCCGCGTGGCCGTGGGGTGAGTGCCTGCGGGGCCTGCGTCTCTGGGTCCTTCCAGGAAGTGCGGGAGCTTCGGGCCTCCGAGGGCCGCCTTGGCGGAGTTCAGGCGGCTGGGGAACTGGGAGGTAGAACCGCGCGGAAACAGAGGGTTCCCTGACGTCCCCCGGAAGGCTCCTCGGCGCTGGTGTCCCGCACTGTCTCCTTGGCGAGAAGCGTCGGATGTCTGGGACCAGCCTTGTTCGTCACTGCTGCAGGGACTCAGCTGACTCCTTTTTCCTCTTGCGTGGTCTCTGCGCCCTTCTCTAATCTCGGACCTAATAGCCTCTGCAAATCCCACGCAGCCTGACGCCCTCATGTGCCAGTCTCCTTCAGTCCTGTTTCAGCTCTTTTGGGGACTGCCTTTTTGCGGTCAAAGACACTTGGTCTTAGCACTTTGAAGACACTTGCCCTCTCCTGAACGTCTTGAGTGAGTGGTGTGGTTACTCCCTTGTTTCTCCCTCCTTAATACCGTAGTCTGGGAGACCACCACTACTGAAACTGCTCTCTCAAAGCTCACTGATGATTTGTTGATTTAGTCTTCGTTGGCAACCCGCTGCAGTCTTCCACGCGCTGAACATGGCCTTCTTGAAACTCTTTTCTTCCCTTGACTCCAGTGACATTGCGTATTTACTGTTCTCCCAACTCACAGTGCTTCCTTTCTTTGTATTCCTCATTGTTCCCTTCACACTAACTTTAAACACTGTCTCAGTTCAACTTAAACTTCTTGCCACCACCTCAGAAGCACCATACAAAAGCAGACCTTCTATGAAGTACTCTGCTAGTTTTTGTGAGTGCTGAGGCAAGGGTAAGGTAGAGCAAAGTTACCATGAAGGTTAAACGAAATAATTGTGTAATCTTGCATGGTGTCTTCTGTAAAGAGTGCGCAAATGTTAGGGTTTTTTTTTTAAATATTTAACTTAAGTCATCTCTACACCCAATGTGGGGCTCAAACGTAATCCTGCAATTAAGAGTCACATTCTTCATGTACTGAGCCAGCCAGGTACCCCATAGTACTTTTTTTTTTAATCAGCATATTGTTTCTTCAGATAATATCTCCTTTTACCTCTTCTTTCAAGTTCAGGCCCTTTCACCTACTTCCTTATGAGTTTCTTTTGGTTTTTTTTTGGGGGGGGGTTTGTTTTTAAAGATTTTATTTATTTTGAGAGAAAGTGCACAGGTGCAAGTTGGGGGTGGGTAGAGGCAGAGAGAATCTCAAGCAGACTCCATGCTGAGTACAGAGCTGAACATGGGAGTCCATCTCATGACCCTGAGGTCATGAACTGAGCTGAAATCAAGAGTCAGATGCTTGGGGCACCTGGGTGGCTCAGTGGGTTAAAGCCTCTGTCTTCAGCTCAGGTCATGATCTCAGGATCCTGGGATCGAGCCCCGCATTGGGCTCTCTGCTGTGCAGCGAGCCTGCTTCCCCCCCTCTCTCTGCCTGCCCCTCTGCCTACTTGTGATCTCTATGTCAAATAAATAAATAAAATCTTAAAAAAAAAAAATCATGCTTAGTGAACTGAGCCATCCAGGTGCTCTTCATCATTTTCTTAAGTGTCCTCCTTGGCTTAATGGACATTCAGCAAATACCAGCAACTGTACGGTATGTGTCAGGTCTTTGCTAGGTCCTGGGGATGCAGAAATGGGTGAAGGCAAGGTCCCCGCCTCATTTGTTGAAAACAGATATATTCATTATTAGTGTTCAGGCTGACGTGACAGAATACCACAGACTGGGTGGCTTAAACAACAGGAATTTTCTTGTGTTCTAGAGGCTGATAGTCTCAGATCAAGACTGACTTACAGATATCCACCTTCTCACTACAGACCCCTATGGACTTTCCTCTTTGCATGCGCACTCCTGGTGTCTCTTGTTATACGGAGATTAGTCCTCTTGGATTATGGCCTCGTTTAACCTTAATTATCTCTTTAAATAGTCTCTGTCTTCAAAAACAGTCACATTTCTGGTTAGAGCTTCAACATATGAATTTATGGGGGACAGGGGCACACAGTGCTGTCAATAACAATTATGAAAAGTGCTTTGCAGAACTTGTGGTTTTAAAAAAAAAAAGGGGGGCGGTAGCCTTTGTGTCCCAAAGGATGACTAATTCTTCCTAGGGTTTTGGAAAGCTCCATCTGAGAAGGTGATGTTCCATTTACTATTGCTACATCACAGATCACCCCAAAACTTGGCAGCTTAAATCATGGTCATTTTATTACCTCTCATGATTCTGAGGCTTGATTAGTCTCTGCTAGGCGTTTTTTTTTTTTAAAGATTTTATTTATTTGACAGTGAGAGAGAGAGATCACAAGTAGGCAGAGGCAGGCAGAGAGAGGGGGAAGCAAGCTCCCTGGCGAGCAGAGAGCCTGATGTGGGGCTTGATCCCAGGACCTTGAGATCATGACCTGAGCCGAAGGCAGTGGCTTTAACCCACTGAGCCACCCAGGCGCCCCTCTGCTAGGCATTTCTGACTCGAGGTCTTAATGTAGTTTCAGTCAGATGGTGCCTGGGACTGAAGTCATCTTAAAGGTTGATTGTGGTTGTCCACTGCAGCTCAGTAGCTTTTTCACAGTAGGGTAAGGAGACAGAATGTCCCAATGACCAGGCAGGCAGAAGCCTTAATGCCTTTTATGACCTAATCTTAAGAGCATATAGCGTCACTTCTACCACAGTCCCAGGTGCAGCTGGTTTCAAGTAGATGGGACTCAGAACACGCTTTGATGGGAGGAGTATCAGTGTCACATTGTAAAAAGAACATGTGGAAAGGAACATCTTGTGTCCATATTGGGAAATGTATTCTGCTCTAGTGGCTTGCATGGCATAGGCCCCGGAGAAGAAATGGGATTTCTCCACCCAAGCATGGAGGAATAAGTCCACCTAGGCAGAGCGAACCAAATAGTTTAGAAACAGCAGGTTGACCCTGTTTTGAGGCAAGAAACTTCTGGGAGAGAAATGTCAGTAAATGATGCTGAGAAGGGCCTTTTATATCAGGGTAGGTGGTAGGAGAGCAATAAAGGTTTATAACCAGGTAAATGAGGCTAAGTTTTTTCTGAGAATAACTAGTGGGAATGCAAAGGGTGGATTTTAAGCAGTCGTTCTAATCCATTTGACAGTTTCACATCATTTGTGTGGGTAACAGACACACACTGGTAACATTTTCCATCACCCAAAGGGATTTTTAGCCTAAAGGTGGGGATGTGCAAAGGGTAGGTGTGAGAAGTTACAGTAATTGTACCAGAAGCTCATTTGGGGGGAATGGGGGAGATGTTGTGGTTTAACTTCTCAGGAGAATACACACACACATTCGCTTGCACCCTCTCACGATACACAATGTGGTTTGTGACGAGGAAAGTCTTGAGATCCTGATCCTAGTTAAGAGGCGATTTTAGGGCCTGGGTGAACGGAGAAAAGAGCCTTTTTTCATTGGCAGTGGTACTAAATATGAGATTTGCTAACAGATTGTGGTAAAGAAAGGCAGTTCAAAATGGCAAGTTTTTAGCATCAGATATCTGTTAACAATCTTAAGTAGGTAGATACAAATATTGTCATCCAGTTTTTACAGATAAGTAAACCAAAGCTTAGAAGTATTGAGTGGTCCAAGATTTCACAGCTTCAGAATCAGACTTTGGTGCCAAAGACTTATTGGGTGAATGATGAACCTAGTGTTCATTCCCCAGCACCTGGCTTCACCCTGACCTTTGAAACCTATCTTACTCTACTCCTCTGTTGAACTCCCCAGCAGTTGATCTAACTAGATCAACATTCTTATTGTATCCAGACACAAAGTTAATCCTTTCATCGGCATGCTTGTGCATGCTCCCTGTGAGGGCTTCAGTATTTGAGAAATCTGGGTTTGAATTCAGGCTCTTTCAGTTGTGGCCTTTGGAATGGTAGTCAACCCCCAGCTTCAATTCTTCTCAGCTGAAAGCAGTGTGACTACTTCCCAGTCATACCACGTTTTGCAAATTGGTGTAATCTGTCTGAAAACACCTGCCTTATATTCAGCACTTCATAAATACCAGGCTTCTTTCTCTGTCCAGAGTGCCATCCAGAGTTCAGCCCAGGGGCCACTGCCCCTGCCTCTTTGGATTTCTCTTCTCTGCAGTTCTGCATCTTACGGTGGTTATGATTACCTATTTCAATGTCTTCTTGCTGTCTAGAAGGAGAACTGAGGCCACTTCCCCTCCCCACCAAGAGCCTCTGGCAGTAGGCCTGGAAGCCCAGCCTCCCCTACCCTTCTAGCCCTTCCTCCTGTTTGGGCATTCAGCATCTGTTGTCTTGCTTTATTTTCCAGTTGTTTTATCTGTGTCTTTGTTTTCTCTGAACTTACATTATAATCTTTTATACATTTCTTACTCAACTGTAAAATTCTGCCTAAAGTCATGTGAGCATAACTTTGTCTTCTGGTTCTTTTGCTCCCTTCCTTCCTTTCGTTCCTCTAAGAATAAAGCACCATAGGTAATGTGCTTGTTACATTCTTGGATACTGTTGAATTGAGGTAAGAGCCAAGGGAGATCCTTGCTCTGGTTAGAGTTATAACTAAAAAGCACATGGAGAGGTACTTAGTTAAGTAGTGATCTTTTTATTATTAAAAGCTACTGAGTGAAATTTTTTCCTTTTTAAGATTTTTTTCCCTTAGTATTCATGACTTGAAGTGGGGGGTGGAAAATATTCCTACGGTAGGTACATATTTTTAACTTAAAATCCGTTCTGTTGGGTTTTGTGTTGCAAAATATGTTGAACGTTGTTCTTTTTGGCTATGGGGGGGTTTTTGGTTTGGTTTGGTTTTGTAACTTTTGCAGACTCCCTCCATTCTCATCTTTAAAGAACCAGACCCTGTTCAAGGTCTTAGCGTTTCACTGGGGATGAAGGCGATGTGTTTGTGCAGGCTTCTGTTTTCAAATGTGGGCATCGCTCAGTGTCTGAACTTTTGCTCTGCAGACTCAGGACCCAAATCCATTGGGAAACATTTTCTATATAGGGCCGTTAGGTGGAAATGGTGTCTCTCACTATCCAAATTTGTACTGCCCGATACTCAGGAACCTACTTGAATCTGAGAACCAGGGAAAGTATTCTTATTTAAGAGTCTGTCCTTGGGGTGCCTGAGTGATTTAGTCGGTTAGGCATTTGCCTTTGGCTCAGGTCATGATCCCAGGGTCCTGGGATCCAGTCCCACGTCGGGCTCTTTACTCAGTAGGGAGCCTGCTTTTCCCCTCTCCCTCTGCCTACTGCTCCCCCTGCTTGTGCTGTGTGTGTGCACTCGCGCTCTCTTTCTCTCTCTGTCAAACAAATAAATATTTTTTTAAAAAGTCTACCCTTTAAACATCTAATGTTACATCCAGCAGAAATAAACAACTAAAGAACACCCTGTATGGGGTGGAAATGAGACCAGTTTATAAGGTATGCTTGGTTTATGATCAGTAGGGCTGTGAATGGAATGTATTTTAAACATCATTAAGCACCTGCCACATGAATGTCAGTGTGTTTTATGCACAAAAAAGCATAGTAACTCTTGGATTATGCCTTTCCAATTGACCAGAGTATGTATCTTTGTTTTAAAAGAATGAGAAAATTTGAGTATTTAAATTCTGTTTGGTGGGCAGAAATCTTTTTGAAAGCATGAGATCCATAGGGGAGAAATTAAAGAATCCTTATGATGAGGGTGCAGTGAGTTTGTGTCACTAGGAGAAATGTGTCTCTTCCTTGCCCTTGTAAACCCTGCTTGAGTGATATCAGTGATGTCTAGCCTCCATATGAATCTTTTAAAAATATTTTTTAGTTAACATGTATTATTTGCTTCAGGGGTACAGGTCTGTGATTCATCAGTCTTACACAATTCGTAGCACTCACCGTAGCACATACCCTCCCCAATGTCCATCCCCCAGCCACCCCATCCCTCCAACCTCCCTCTCCTCCAGCAACCCTCAGTTTGTTTCCTGAGATTAAGAGTCTCTTATGGTTTGTCTTTTCTCTGGTTTCATCTTATTTTCCCTTCCCTTCCCCTGTGAGCCTCTGTCTTGTTTCTCAAATTCCTCATATCAGTGAGATCATATGAGAATTGTTTTTTAATTATAAAAGTAATGCATGCTTATAAAATCAGAAATATATCTAGTGAAAAATAAAATTCCTCTCCCTTGCCCAATCTCATTCCTTTTAGAGCTTACCACCATTAATGAATTCGTGTGTTAATTTCCACATCAAGAGATTTTTTTTTTTTTTAAGAGACTAGAAGGGAAACATTTTAGCTATATTCTATTCTAGAATCCAATCGTTTGGGCCTTTTTTATTGATGAGTGTACTTTCTGCTTTCAAAGCTGCTCAGAATTACCCCTGGAAGCCCAGCCATCCTTATCACCAGAAGCTGTTTGTTGGCCTGCTGTGAGCTTTGGCCTTCTCGGAGGCTTCAAACTGCCTGTGTGGTCATCCAGCCCCATTGGCAAAAATGACATCCCCCATAGGCAGAGGCAGGAATAAAGGTGACTGTGGGGTGGGAGACAGGAAGTCCTCTTCTAGGTACCCAGATTATTTGAGCCTTCTCTTCTAAGGGATGGCTTTTAGCAAAGTAACATTAAAAACATAAACCAGAACTTTTCTGGTTTATATTTTTTAGAGAGACCATGCCAGGTAACCATAGTGCTTTATAAAATAGAGAGGCCATGCCAGACAACCATAACGCCTTATAATTTGGTTCCGTAGAGCTAACCAGGTAGTGCAGCATTGGCTTCTTACAGGCCCTTTAAAGGTCATAGATTAGTCCAGTGAACACTTGCCAAGTGATGCGTTGTTAGCAGACTGCAGATGTGCCTCAGTCTTTAAGGCACCACTTAACTGTTGAAGAGTTTCAGCTAGGAGTATTTCGATGTTAGGTATTCAGTGTATCTTACCACCATCCTAATGTGTCTTTGGAAGGAAGGTATCTGATATTTGGCTTTTGACCAAAACTCATATTTTGCTTACTTTGCACCAAGCAGTGTTCCTAAACATATATTAACTTAATCTTCAAAGCAGCTCTATGAGTCAAGCACCCACATTACACCATTTTATAAATGAGATTGAGAAAGTGACCTGCCCAAGTCACAAAGCCAGTAGGAATCCAGACAGTGTGGCTCTGCCAAAATTTTCTCAGAAATGCTGTATTTGTGTTTTCATGATAACTTTGTTCTGAAATGCTGAGCACTTGTTTTTCTCTTTGTAGCTAGCATTAAAAGTTTGCTGCAATGGGGATGCCTGGGTGTCTCGGTTAAGCGTCTGCCAGAGTCATGCTCCCAGGGTCCTGAAATCGAGTCCCACATCGGCTTCCTTGCTTAGTGTCTCTCTCTTTCTCACAAATAAATAAAATCGTTAAGGAAAAAAAGAAAAGTTTACCATCCTGTTGGAAAGAGTACTGTGTTCTGATCCTAAGACGTACGTCCAGATAAAGGAATCTTCCTCCCGCCATAGGCTGTTTATTTCCCAGTTCAGAATTCGATCCACTTCCTCGGTTTTTCTGTTTGGATACAGTTCCTGGAAACATTTCTCTGTTGTTAAATGCGAAGTAGCTGCCCTGGTGCTTCTACTTTTTTCTCTCACACTGCCTCTTTCCTCCTTCCTTCCAGAGTCAATGCCTGTGTGGATGTAGTGCTCTCGGGGGTGAAGCTCTTGCAGGCGCTTGGCCGGAGTCCTGGGAATGGGAAAGATCACAGCATTCTGCATTCAAGGAATGATCTGGAAGAAGCTTTCACTCACTTCATGGGGAAGGGAGCCGCAGCTGAGCGCTTCTTTAGCGATAAGGAAGCTTTCCATGACATTGCCCAGATTGCATCGGAGCTCCCAGGAGCCCAGGTCTGTTTGGTTCACCAGCAGTAAATTAAGATAAGTTGGGGGGAAAGATAGCTTTTTGTAAAATTCCTAGAAGCAACCAAGCAACTTTTCCTCTAGTCCCTCTGGAGGGTGATTGTTAGGAATCCAGCTTCTGTCAAACTATGTAGCTGAACTTCCATTAATTCTACTGTTTCTAGACAGTTCAATTCACCCAACATTTATGAAACATAGTTATTAAAATTTTGGTTCTAGTTCATCCATCGAATTGCTCTTTTTTCATATTACCCAAGTTGAAGGTAGTAAAGATGCCTACTCTTGTTTGGATATTACTTGTAGCTGATAATGTGGAACAATCATAATATGGCTGAGGCCTTCCTGAGCGAGAGAAAAGGCCAAACACACAGAGTGCTAGTTGTAGCTGGTGCATGGGCAGGGGGGTCCTGGATCCTCCCCTCTGCCCTGGTGGTCCAGAGCCAGGTTCCTTTCCTCAGCATTACTGATGCTCCGGGTTGGATAATGCTTTGTGGTAGGGGCTGTCCTGCACAGGGTGAGATGTTCAGCAGCATCTCTCACATCTGCCCACTGAGTGACAGGCAGTAGCACTCCCCTCCTTCCCTAGTTGAGACAGTTAAAAATGTCTCCAGACACCGTCACTTGTTTCCAGGGCTGGTAAGAGGAGGGAAGCAAAATCACCCTGGTTGAGAAGCGTTGGTCTAGATTAGTGGTTCTCAGACCTGAAGCACAGAGTCATTTGTGGGGGGGCAGTTATTTAAACAGATTCCGGGGCCCTGCTCCCAGAGTTTCTAATTCAGAAGATGTAGGATGGGACTCAAGAATTTACTTCCCTTCTGGGAAGTTTCTTGGTTACATTGATGCTTTTGTTCTGAGGACCTTGTTTTTGAGAACCCCTAGTCTACAGGGTAGAACCTGTCAGACCTACGGGTTCCCAAGCCCACACGGTAATCATAAATAAAGCCTTGGGGCCCACATGGTCCGGATACTTTCTTGAGGTTCACATGGAGTAAGAGGCTGTGCTGGGTCTGGAGATCCCAGGCCCTTACCCCAGCATACCTGCTGCTGCACGTGCCCTCTCACCACTTGAGACTGAATTTTGATTGTTTATTTCAGTGTCTCTCCACCAGCCCTCTCCCCACCCCCGAGTTCTTCCTACTCACCTAAAATCTTGCCTCGGCTTGTCACACCAATCTGGATGTGGTTCTTGCTAGGGGAGCTCTTAATGCCATTTTTAATTGGTACTTTTCACAGGCCATTCTTTATGACCACTTTTGAGAACTTTCAAGGTTCATTTTGCTTTTGAAGCTTCTCATTTGAACATTAGAAGTGGGCATGGGCATTACCCAGCTGATTTTGTAAAGCAGACAGCAAGCTGTTAAAATGTCAGCTGCAGTCATTTTTATAGCTGAGCTCACTAGTCAGATTCTGATCTTTTATGAAAGAATCTCAATAGTTCTAATATGATGACAAGTCTGCTAAAAGTCTTTATTATTTTGTATTTGAACCACTAATTCAATTTCTATTCTCTTCTGCCTTGATCCTGCCTTTTGTTTCATGATGCAAAAAAATTTTTTTGTATAAAGACTTCACCTAGCTTTTTGATTGTTCAAGTTATTTCTTAAAATTATGAGATCTAAAATGCTCTCTTTACCTCGATGAGGGTGACACTTCATTTGGTGTCTTTTCAAACTCCCTTAAACTATAAGATTGATGAAACAGTAGTTAATAACTATTACATGACAAATCTAAAATCCACTTCATAGAATCTTAATATTTTCCCCCAAGATTTTTAGTAAATTTTTCTGGCCATAATTGTCAAATAAAAATTCATGCTAGGGGCACCTGGGTGGCTCAGTCGTTAAGCGTCTGCCTTCGGCCCAGGTCATGATCCCAGAGTCCTGGGATCGAGCCCCGCATCGGGCTCTCTGCTCAGCAGGGAGCCTGCTTCTCCCACTACCACTCCCTCTGCTTGTGTTCCCTCTCACTGTGTTTCTCTCTGTCAAATAAATAAAATCTTTAAAAAAAAAAAAAAAATTCATGCTAACATATGAAAAGACCATATTTTAGCCTGTATATCAGAGGAAGCTTTAAATTTACCTATAGGAAGCGGTTACTGTTTACCTGAATCTGGAGATTGGTTCACACGAAGCTTAGGATGAAAGCAGTATCTAGAATCTAGAATTGAATTGTTTAGATTGTGCCTCTGCATGCGGTCGAGGACTAGGAGATGAGATGGTGGCATTCTATCTGAGCAAGAGTATCGATTAGGTTTCTCAGTTTTCATAATGGAGCATCAGCCTTATTTCCTATTTGTCAGGTGTCCAAAGCACGTGAATCCATCCTTAGTCAGCAACATGGAATCCCAGCCTTGAGTCGCCTGCCTCACCAGCTCCAGGTCTGCAGCTGAAACAGGCGGTGTTGAGGAGATATAGTTCTACATTAGGACCCGTTACCCTTAGACTTGCTCCCAGGAAAGCCTTTGTATTTCCTAACACATCTTTCTTGAAATTTAGCAACAAACATTCACTGAGCACTTGCTGTAAGAAGAGAGCCGGTCCTGCCTTGAGGGAGCTAGTCATGTACCCAGATGACGGTAGCCCAAGTGGACAAGGGCTTTAGCAGAGGTTCGAGTATAGGGTTAGCAAGGGATCTGTAATCCTGTCTGGGAGGGTGGCTGTGGAGGCTGAGGTGGCAGTGGGGAAAGGGACAGCAGGCACGGCAGCAGAGGTGCGTGCAGCTGATTCTTGGGAAGGAAGTGGGGATTTCCCAGTGCATGAGAAGGGCCAGGCATCCGGGAGAGGAATAGCATGTGCTAAAAGAACAAAGACAGAGGAAGACAGCCTCAGAGAGCTGCAGGCATGGTGTGGGAGGGAAGCGAAGGAGAGGAGGGTAGAAAAGAGCAGGGAATGGGGGGCAGATAAAGGCCTGTGTGCCTCACTTAAAGTTGAGTTTAGTTCATCGTATCTATTGAATGATTTTTAGGAGGAGGGTAACACAGTCATACACTCATTTTAGTAGGACTGTGGCCCAGAAGATAAGATTGGTCCACATTTTTCATGTTTCCTTTATCTCTTCTAGCTTCCTGAAAGCTCAAGGCCAGATTTATCTACAGTTAAGGCAGTTATACTGATTTTCATGGTTAACGTATTTGGTTTTTTTCACCTTTGTTTATAATTCATTGTCTGTGAACCTAGGTTAACGATCTTATTAAGACCTCATCTGTGTGTCATTGTTGTAAAGCATCCTCAAAATTTTTGGGGGGAAAAAAGGACTATAAATTTAATAAATTAGAAAATTACTAAGCTTGGGTAACATGGTTTGCTAAAATACTGTCTCATAACTTTGAACTATCTTACAGCACTATGTAGGAGGAAATGCAGCTTTAATTGGACAGAAATTTGCAGCCTACTCAGATTTAAAGGTAGGTCAAATTCCCAGATTAAAACCTGTATCTTTCACTAGTGTTTGAATAATTTGGGGAGCAAGAATAAATATTCATCTTGTGGACCACCTAGTATGTGCCAGGCCCTAGGTCTCTTCCTCAGTGCTTACTGTGTGCGGGGCAGTGCTTTACATAGACGAGCTCTGTTAGTCCTAGCCACATCTGAGGCCAGTTGGTGCTGTGGTTGGTATTGTAATTGTCGTGCTTTCCACATGAAGCTTGAGGCATAGAGAAGGTCATAGCTAATCAGAAACGGAACTATTCTAACCTAGGACCATAGCACCCACATTCTTAAATATTATATCACATGATAGTTGAGAGCACTTGGGCTGTGGAATCAGTACCTAGGACTGGGGAACACACAGTGATGAGAGGAAAAACACAGTTGGCTGTATTGGTGTATTAGATCCAGAGTGTTGGTAAATGAAGGCCTCTTAGGTGGAGGTCAGTAGGGGGGTATCTTCAAGTCTTAAACCATTTGGTTTAAACAGAATTAAAAATTACTGCTGGGTTCAAAGTAACATGTGAGTAAGAAGGTTCTCTGCTATGAGTTGAATAGGGGGAGGCCAGCAAGAAAATATTTGCTCTTAGAGTACTACGGAATGTTTAGGGTTTGAATTAGAGCAGCCAGATGGGGAGAAACAGATGTATCTAAAGCCTACTAAAAATGGAATCACTTGAGGGGCGCCTTGGTGGCTTACTTGGCTGAGTGTCTGACTCTAGACTTCTGCTCAGGTCATGATCTCAGGGTGGTGGGATGGAGCCCCATGTTGGGCTCCATGCTGGGTGTGGAGCCTGCTTGAGATTGTCTCCCTCTCCCTCTGCCCCGCTCCCACCATGCACATGCATTTGTGTGCGCGCTCTTAAAAAAAAAAAAAGGAATTACATATGCTAGACCATATGTGCGGACAAAGAAGATAGAATTGACAAAGATGATTCCAGAGTAAACCAACTTGAGAAGTGCAGAATAGATGTGGCTACTGATGACGGGGAACCATGAGTAGTCCTCAAGTTTGTGGGACCCAGCCTGAAAATAAAAATATAGGTCAGGGGAACAGAATCAAAACCCCAGAGATACCCAGAAATACAGATAGATAATCAGCTGTTTGAGGAGGAGAAATGCATGTGAAGCCACACTGTACACCAAGACATAGATGTGGAGAGCATGTTGAAGTGTAAACAGTGGCATTTTTTTTTTTTAAGTTATTTATTTATTTATTTGACAGAGATCGCAAGTAGGCAGAGAGGCAGGCAGAGAGAGAGGGGGAAGCAGGCTCCCTGCTGAGCAGAGAGCCCGATGCGGGACTTGATCCCAGGACCCTGAGATCATGACCTGAGCCGAAGGCAGAGGCTTTAACCCACTGAGCCACCCAGGAGCCCAACAGTGGCATTTTAATAAGAATTAAAGTTCTCATAAAACATTAGGGTGGAAAAATACAGATTTTTTTTTTGCAGCCACTGTCTTTAAGGTACTAATTAACTCCCAAATAGAGATAAGAAATTCCAGGACTAACTTTCAAAAATACCACCAGTTGATAGAAGAGGAGACCAATTATAAGCTCGTTAGAGCCCAAGTTCTTCCCATTAGAATCCTGGTCCCCAAAAGGCATTCTCATGACCCTGAGAAGTAATTCTGGCCTCTGAGAGGACAACACCCTAGAAGTTCTGGGTTAATATAGGATTGACCTTTCAGTATCGACCTCTTCAGAGGCCTGCATTTTCTCTTGGTTTCTGGAAAAGCTGGGCCTAGGACCAGTCCAATTGGAAGACATCCTGGTAAAGTAAGTCTGGCTTTGGTGGGAAATTAAGGGAAGAAAGGGGATTTTCAACACCGTCCTCATAACAGTCTGAAGAAGTAAGGTATTATAACCCTTTTGAACATGAGAAAAGAGGTCCAAAGAGGTTAAGTAATGAGCCCCAGGACACCTAGCCCGGAATCTACTGAACCAGGATTCAGACTCCTACTCTGCCATGATCTTACCGCCCTGTACTAATCTCTCCGATTTAATTTAACCTGCTGAAATGCTTCTCAACAAAGTGATCGTCTGAGATTAAGGACTAGGTATTTTCCAGAGGTAATAATAAAAATAATAGTTAATACTTGCATAGTTCTTACTACAGTTCAGGCACTGTTTTTAGTGCTTTGTATATATGAATTCATTTAACTTTATGATGCCCTATAAGAGAAGTATTATTATTATCATCATCATCATCATCATCATTTTGTAGATAGGAAAAGTGAGGTGTGGAGAAGTTATAACATAACTGTTCAGGGTCGAACACTTGGTAAGAGGCGGAGCTGGGATTTGAACCCAGGTATTACAGTATTACAGCTCCAGAGTTCACTTTTTTTTTTTTATGTTTTTGTGGTTTTTTTTAAGACTTTATTTGTTTGACACAGAGAGAAAGATCACAAGTAGGCAGAGAGAGATGGGGAAGCAGGCTCCCTGCTGAGCAGAGAGTCCCATGCAGGGCTCAATCTGAGGACCCTGAGATTATGACCTGAGCCAAAGGCAGAGGCCCTAACCCACTGAGCCACCCAGGTACCCCCAGAGTTCACACTCTTAATGGCCATGCTATATTGTGTCTCAGAAGTAGACCTTGGTGAGTATAGCGAAGGCAATTTGAGTGGAATGGTAGCATGGAAACCTGATTGCAGGGGGAAAGAGGGCCTTTAGAAAATGTATTTGTTGTTTAGCCAAGAATTAGGAGTAGATACAGTATTTTGTCAAATATGTTTTTGCATCTGTTGAGATGATTGAATGGTTTTCGTTTTTCAGTTTGATATGTGGTAATTACTTTGGTTTCCAAATGTTAAACCAACCTGCATCCTTAGGATAATCCTCACCTGGCTCGTGTGTATTTTCCCTTTTCATATTGATGGATTCAGTTTACAAAATTTTGCTTTAAAAATTTGCATCAATTTCCATGAGGTGTGTACTTTCCTTATATGTCTGCCTGGTTTTGGTATCAGGGAAATACCTTATAGAATGAATTGGGAAAGGTGTGCCTGGGTGGCTCAGTTGATATCAGCGTCCTGGGATCAAGCCCTTTATCAGGTCCCCTGCTCAGGGGAGAGCCTGCTTCTCCCTCTCCAGCTTCACCATGCTTGTGTTCCCTCTCTAGCTGTCTCTCTCAATCATAAATAAATAAAAATCTTAACAACAAAAAGAAAATGAGTTGGGAAATATTTCATTAATTGTTTGTGGAATTTACCAGTGAAACCCCCCAGGCCTGGAGTTTTTGATGTGGAAAGGTTTTTAACAACAAATGTGATTTCTTTAATAGATATGGAGAAATTCAGATTCTGTTTCAAGGAATTTCAAGGAATTTGTCTATATCTAAATTGGTGAATTTATTGGCATAAAATTAATTGTAGTATTATCCTTTTGAGATCTGTAGAATCTATAGTGATAGTATTTCTTGTTCTTGATATTGGTAACCTATGTTCTCTTTTTTTTTTCTGGGAAGTTCATCTTTTTTTTTTAAGATTTTATTTATTTATTTGACACAGACATCACAAGTAGGCAAAGAGGCAGGCAGAGGGCGGGGGGAAGCAGGCTCCCTGTAGAGCAGAGAGCCCGATGTGGGGCTCCATCCCAGGACCCTGAGATCATGACCTGAGCGGAAGGCAAAGGCTTTAACCCTCATCTTTCTTTTTTTTAATTGAAGTACAGTTGACACAGAATATTACTTTCAGATGTACAGAGTTGTGATTTGACAGTTATATACATTACAAAATGATTGCCATGATAAGTATACTATAGTATAATATCACAAAGATTATTATAGTATTTTCTAATATATTTCCTATGCTTTCCGTCCCCATGACTTATTTTTAACTGGAAGTTTGTACCCTATTTCCTTGACCTGTTTTTGCCCATCCCTCTACCTTTCTCTCTAGCAGCCATGAATTCGTTCTGTGTATTTAGGAATTTCATTTTGGGGATGCCTGGGTGGCTCAGTTCGTTAAGCAGCTGCCTTCAGCTCAGGTCATGATCCCAGGGTCCTAGGATCAAGCCCCACATTGGGCTCCTTGCTCAGCAGGGAGCCTGCTTCACCCTCTGCACCTGCCTGCCTCTCTGCCTGCTTGTATTCCCTCTCTCTTTCTCTCTGACAAATAAATAAATATTTTTTTTAAAAAAAGGAATTTCATTTTGTTTTTCATATGTTTTGTTTTTCAGATTCCACACTGAAGTAAAATCAGATTCACTTAGCACAATATCCTGCAGGCCCATCCATGTTGTTTTAGATGGCAAGGTTTCATTCTTTTTTATGGCTGAGTAATATTGCATTGTATATATATGTACACCAAATCTTCTTTAACCAGTGGATGTCAGTGGATATTTAAACTGCTTCCATATCTTGGCTATTGTAAATAATGCTACAGTGAACATAGGGGTACATATACCTTTTTTTTTTTTTTTTTTTTTTTTTTTTTTGGTAAGAGGGCTCCATTCCCGGCACGGAGCCCAACACAGGGCTTGAACTCATGACCCCAAAATCAAGACCTGAACTGAAATCAGGAGTTGGATGCTTAACTAACTAAGCCACCCAGGCATCCCATAACTATATCTTTTAGAATTAGTGTTTTCATTTTCTTTGGGTAAATACCCAGGAGTAGATGTGCTAGATCATACAGTATTTGTATTTTTCATTTTTTGAAAAATCTCTATACTATTTTCCACAGTGGTTGCACCAAATTATTACATTCCTGTCAGTGGTGCACAGCAGTTCCTTTATATACTTCTGAACATTTGTTATTTCTTGTCGTTTTGATACTGACCATTCTGAAAGGCATGAGGTGATCTCTCACTGTGGTTTTGATTTGTGTTGCATTTCCCTGATGATTAGTGATGTTGAGCATCTTTTCATGTGTCTGTTGGGCATCTGTATGTTTTCTTTGGATAAATGTCTTTTCCAGTTCTCTACCCATTTTTTAAAAGTCACATTGGTTTTTTGGTGTAAGGTATAGGAGTTTCTTATATATTTTGGTTATTAACCCTTGATCAGATACATCATTTGCAGATACCTCCCATTCATTAGGTTGTCTTTTCATTCTGTTGGTGCTTTCTTTTGCTATGCAAACTTTTTAGATTGACAATAGTCCCAGTTGTTTATCTTTTGCTTTTGTTGCGCTTGACTGAGGAGACAAATCAAAAAAATATTGCTAAGACTGATGTCCAAGAGCTTACTGTCTGTTTTAGGAGTTTTATGGTTTCAGAACTTAGATTTAGAAGACCTAAATGTAATTGATTTGAGGTTACTTTTGGATATGATGTAAGAAAGTGGCCCAATTCCATTCTTTTGCAGGTAGATGTCCAGTTCTCTCAACTAATTTATTGAAAAACTGTCTTTTCCCTATTGTATATTCTTACCTCCTTTGTCATAGATTGACCATTTAAGCATGGGTTTATTTCTGGGTTCTCTATTTTGTTCCATTGATCTTTTTTATGCCAATACCATATTGTTTCAATTACTATAGTATAGTGTAATGTAGCCTGAAATCTGGGAGTGTGAGCTTTATTATTCTTTCTCGAGATTGCTTTAGCTATTTAGGGTCCTTTCTGGTTCCATATAAATTGTAGTATTATTTGTTCTAGTTCTGTGAAAACATGTTATTGGTATTTCAATAGGGGTTGCACTGAATCTGTAGATTGCTTTCAGTAGTATGGACATTTTAATGATACTTTTTTTCCAGTCCAGGAGCATGGTATATCTTTGCATTTATTTGTGTCTTCTTTGATTTCTTTAATCAGTATCTTAGGGTTTTCAGAGTACAGGCCCTTCACCTTCTTGGTTATATTGATTCCTAGACATTTTATTCTTTTTAATGATTCACTTTTTTTTAATTTCATTTACCTATTTGTCAGAGAGAAAGAGCACAAGCAGGAAGAGCAGCAGGCCAGAGGGAGAAGCAGGCTCCCCCCTGAGCAGGGAGCCTGATGTGGGGCTCAATCCCAGGATCCTGGGATCATGACCTGAGCTGAAGCCAGAGCTTAACTGGCTGAACCACCCAGGTGTCTCAACATTTTATTCTTTTTAATGCAATTGTAAATAGTATTTTTTTTTCTTTATTTTTTTTCCTGCTAATTTGTTACCATATAGAGTGCAACAGATTTTTGTGTTTTGTGTACTGCGACTTTACTGAATTCATTTATTAGATCCCACGGTTTTTTTGGTGGAGTTTTTGGTGTTTTCTAAATACAGCATTATGTCATCTGCAAATAGCGACTGCTTTAGTTATTCCTTAAAAGTCTAGATGCCTTCTATTTGTTTTTCTTCTCTGATTGCTGTGGCTAGAACTTCCAGTACTGTGCTGAATAAAAGTTGCAAGAGGTGCATCCTTGTCTTGTTCCTGATCTTGTCTTATTCCTGATCCATTGAGTATGATGTTAGCTGTGGGTTTGTCATATATGATGGCCTTAATTATAATGAGTTATGTTTCTTCTTTATCCATTCTGTTAAAAGTTTTTATATTTTGTCAAATGCTTCTTTTTTTTTTTTTTTTTGCATCTGTTGAGGATTATATGATTTTTAGCCTTCATTTTGTTAATGTGGTGTATCACGTTGATTGGTTTGCAGAAATTAAACCATTCTTGCATTCCTGGAATAAATCCCACTTGGTTGTGGTGTAAGTTTGTTTTTTTTTTTTCCCCCTAATGTCTAGATTCTTGCTTTATTTTCTAGAGTCAGGATTTCTAACTATCTTGCCAGAACATGCACATTTGAAATTTTTTTTTTTTTTTTTTTGGCTTTTTATTTTATTTTTTTTTATTTTTTAATTAA
>CM053609.1:25220775-25348407 GCA_028646535.1 Procyon lotor
CCCCCAAAGATTTTAAAATACTGTTTCCATTTTCATTCGTCTCGAGGCATTTTTTTTTAATTTCCTCTGATTTCTTTGTTGACTCATTAGTTGTTTAGTAGCATGTTGTTTGGCGTCTACATAGTTTGTTTTTTTCCACTTTTTTTCTTGGAATAGATTTCCAGTTATCACACCATTGTAGTCTAAAAAGATGCTTGATATGATTTTGGTCTTCTTAAATACATCGAGACTTGTTTTGAGGCCTAACATATTATCCTGTAGAATGTTCCCTATGTACTTGAAAAGAATGTGTATTCCGCTATTTTTAGGTAGAATGATCTGTGTGTATCTGTTAAGTCTCCCTGGTCTAATTTGTCATTCAAATCCACTTTCCTTACTGATTTTTGGTGTAGGTGATCTGTTGATGTAAATGGGGTGTTAAAATCCCCTACTGTTCTTGTATTACTGTCAGTTTCTCCCTTTATGTCTGTTAATATTTGCTTTATATATCTATGTGTAGGTTTCCTTTGTTGGATGCGTAGATATTTACAATTGTTAAATCCTCTTGTGAGATTGACCTCTTTATCATTATGTAATGCCCTTTGTCTCTTGATAGTCTTTGTTTTAAAGTCTATTTTGTCTCATTTAATATTGCTACTCCAGCTTTTTTGTTTCCCTTTGCATGGAATATCTTTTTTCTTCCCTTCACTTTCAGTTTGTATTTAAGTCTGAAGTGAGTCTCTTGTAAGCAGCATATTGTTGGTTCTGGTGTTTTCATCCATTCAGTTACCCTGTATCTTTTGATTGGAGCATTTAGTGCATTAACTTTTAAAGTAATTATTGATAGGTATATACTTATTGCCATTTTGTTCATTGTTTTCTGGTTGTTTTTGTAGTTATTCTCTGTTCTTTTCGCAACACTAAAGATGGCTTTCTTTAGTGTTGCACTTGAATTCCTTTATTTGTGTGTGTGTGTATCTGTTGTAGGTTTTTGTTTTGCGGTTACCATGAGGTTTGTGTATAACATCCCGCATATATAGCAGTCTATTTTAAGTTGATGGTTGGACACATTTTAAAAGCACTACATTTTATTCCCCCCCCACCCCATGTTTTATGTACTTGGGATCATATTTTACATTTTTAAAAATTTTGTGTCTCTTAACTATAAGTTATTATAGATTTAGTTGATATTACTCTTATTGTCTGTTAGCCTTCACACTAACTTTATAAGTGACTGATCTACTACCTTTACTATATGTTTGCTTTTACCAGTGAGATTTTTCTTTCTTTTGTAGTTTTCTTCTAGGTACGGCCTCTGCATTTTTGCTTTAAAAAGTCTTAACATTTCTTATGAAGTCAGTTTAGCGGTATTGAACACTTTTTAACTTTTGTTTGTCTGGGAAACTCTATCGCTCCTTCAATTCCGAATGACAGTTCTGCAAGGTATCGTAGTAATAGTTCTCCAGGGTACCGTATCCTTAGTATCTTTGGTCATGGGTGGTTTCCTTTCAGCTCTTTGAATATATCATAGGACGCCTTTCTGGCTTGCAAAGTTGCTATTCAAAAATGAGCCAGCAGTCATAGGTGTTCCTATAAGCAACCAGTTGCCTTTCTCCTGTTGCTTTTAAGATTTTCTCTTTAATTTTTGACATTTTAATTCTTATGTGTCTTGGTGGGGGGGACTCCTTGGCTTGATCTTGTTTGGGGCTGTCTGTGCTTTCTGGACCTGGCTGGCTGTTTCCTCCCCCAGGTTGGAGAAGTTTTCAGCTGTTAGGTCTTCAAGTAAGTTTTCTATCCCTTTGTCTCTTCTTCTGAGACCCCTATAATGCTGATGTTATTTCACTTGATATTGTCCCATAGGTCCCTTAATCTATCCTCATTTTTTTTTTTTTAAATTCTTCTTTCTTTTTGCTGTTCAGCTTGGGTGGTTTCTTCTGCCTGCCTTCCAGAGCACTGATCCATGCTCTGCATTCTCCAATCTGCTACTGATTCCCTCTGGTGTATTTTTCATTGCAGTTACTGCTCAGCTCTGATGAGTTCTTTTTATATTTTCTATCTCTTTGTTGAAGTTTGCACTGAGTTTGTCCACTCCCAAGTTCAGTGAACGTCTCTCTATGACCATTAATTATATTGAACTCTTTATCAGGTACATTGCTTTTTTTCTGTTTAGTTCTTTTTTCTGAATATATTTCTGTCTCATTTTGTCTGTCTGTTCCTATGTATTTGGTAGTTCATTCACGTCTTCTGGTCTTGAAAGTGGTGGCTTTGTGTAGAAGGTATCCTTTGGGGCCCAGAAGTGCGGTCACCCCTGGTCAAGCAGAGGCAGTCTGGAGTGTTGCCTGTGTGGGCTGCACGTACCCGTCTGTTGTGCTGGGCTGCAAGTGCTGTGGGCACATTGGTGGTTGGGGCTTGCCTGGCTAGCTCACAGGCTGTGGCTGCTGCAGGGGTACTGGTGGTTGGGGCTGGCCTCCCCTTCCAGGGGCAGGAGTCACTTTGGAGAGGTGCAGATCCCAGCTGAGGCTGCCCACCAGGTGTGGTGGGACAAGGGCCACTTTGGAGGGGGTACCTGCCAGGGGAGGGGGGGCAGGTCTAGCTGAGCAAGTCTACAGGGAATGCAAGAAAGGGGTGAAGAGTGATAGTGAAGTAGATAGAAAGTGCTAGGACTTTTGTTCCCTAGTGTCAGGCCAGCTAAGCTGAAGGACAAAAAATGGCACCTGCTAATGCTTCTATTCACAGAGAAAGTTCCTCCAGATCCCTTTCCCTCCAGCACACATCCTAAAGTTAGTCAGATTTCTTCCATGGCCCAGGTGCTTTTCAAACTGCTGCCTCTGCTCTAGGTCTTGGCTCGAGTGAGATTCTGTGTGAGCCCTTCAGTAGTGAAGTGTCAATCTACTACGAACCTGTTGTCCTGTAGAGTTAAGCCCCACTGATTTTCAAAGCCAGACATTATAGAGGCTTCTCCTCCCAGTGCAGATCCCTAGGGTAGGGGGTGCCCAGTATAGGGTTTGAACCCTCACTCGTTGGGGAGGACCTCCACACCTGTGCTGTCCCTCCTACTTGTGGGTCAGGACACCAGGGGTTTGGATCTCGACCAAATTGTGTCTCTGTTTCGTCTGCCCTTCTCGGTATGTCTTTTTCTTTATGTCTTTAATGTGGAAGAGTTGTTCTGCTAATCTTCAGGTTGTTCTCAGAGTTGCGCCGTGTGTCGTTGCAGCCTCATTGTGTCTGTGGGAGGAGATGAGCTCAGAATCTTTCCTCTCTGCAATTTCCCCTTGTGATCTTTTTTTTCTTGATCAGTTTGTTTAGTTTTATCAATTTTACTAATCTTTTCAATAAATAATGAGCATTAGGTTTCATTGATTTTTCCTCTATTTTTCTCTTTTGTATTTCATTAGATTTGTTCATGTTTAACTTGCTCTTCTTTTTCTAGTTTAAGGTAGAAGCTGAGGTCATTGATTTGAGACTTTATTTTCTGATATAGATGTTTAGTGCTATAAATCTCCCCTTAAGTACTTCTTTAGCTGCATTCCACAGATTTTGATAATCGTAGTTTTCTTTTCATTCAGCTCAAAGTGCTTTCTAATAACCCTGTGATTTCTTGAACTATTTATAAGTGTGTGATCTCATTTCTAAATACTTGGGGATAGCTAAATACTTCTGATATCTTTCTGCTTATGATTTCTTTCTTTCTATTTTAAAAAAGATTTTTATTTATTTATTTGAGAGAGAGATTGAGAGAATGAGCAGGAGGAGGGGCAGAGGGAAAACAGACTGCCTGCAGAGCAGGGAGCCCCGTGAGGGACTCCATCCCAGAACCCCGCGATCGTGACCTGAGCCCCAAGCAGATGCCACCCAGGTGCCCTTTGCTAATGATTTCTATTTTAATTACCTTGTAGTCAGAGATTATACTTCTCTTGATCCTGTTAAATGTACTGAGACTTTTTTAATGACCTAGAATATGGTCTATCTTAGTAAAGTTCTTCTTTTTTTTTTAAGATTTTGTTTATTTGAGAGAGAGAGCATGTGTGCCAGGGAGAATGGGGATGGGAGGAGCAGAGGAAGAGGGAGAAGTATATTCTGTTGTTGGATGGAATGTTCTATAAATGTCAGGCCAAGTTGGTTGGTAGTATTGTTAGGTCTATATTCTCACTGATTTTGTATCTATTTGATTTGTCAGTTATTGAGAAGCAAGTATTAACATTATCATCTATAGTTAAAGACTTATCTATTTCCCCTTAGAGTTCTATAACTTTGCGCTTCGTGTATTTTTAAGTCTTGTCACTAAGTTTATACCTAACTATTTATGATTGCTATATCCTCTTCCTGAATTGACCTCTTTATCATTGCCAGCATTAAAATCATTTCATAATATTTTCTCTGAAATCACTTTTTTGATTAAAATTGCCTTTGTAGCTTTCTTTTGACTAACATTAGTGTAACATATCTTTTTCCATTTTTGTGTTTTAACCTATTGGTGTCTTTATATTTAAAGTGTATTTCTTGGGCAGTGGGAGGATGGGCAAAATGGGTGACGGGTAGTGGGAGAAACAGGCCTCCAGTTATGGAATGAAAAAGTCATGGGGATGAAAGCTACAGCGTAGGGAATTCTAGTCAATGGTATTGTTATAGTGTCGGTGGTGACAGATGGTAGCTACACTTGTGGTGAGCATAGCATAACATATAGATTTGTTGTCACTATATTATACACTTGAAACTAGTGTAACATTGTGTGTCAACTATACTTCAATAAAAAATAAATGAAAATGAAAATAATAGTGGTAATGTGTCCAGATAAAAACAACATACTAGTCTGTTGCAAAGTAAATAAAATGGTGACTTAGATTTCATAATAAATATTTCTTGTAGGCAGCATATATATTTGCTTTTTAATTCACTTTGACAGTCTCCTTTAATTGGGCTGTTTAGGCCATTTACACTTAATGTGTTTCTTAATAGATTAGGTTTAACAGATTAGTCTGACATCTTGCTCTTTGTTTTCTGTTTGTCCCACCTCTTTATCTTCCCTTTTTCCTCTTTTTCTGCACTCTTTTGAATTATTTTCTATACTTTCATATTATCTTCTGGCTTGTTAGCTATAATTCTTCGTTATTTTAGTGGTCACTTTAAGATTTATAGTGTATGTTTTTAGCAATCACAGTCTGTGGTCAGTGGATATCACACCTCATGTATAATCTAAGGACTTTATAATAAGTGCTTCTATTTCTCTTCTCTGGTCTTTATAGTGTTGTTGTCATATGGTTTACTTCTGTGTATGTTATAAACCTCATCCTGTGTTGTTAATATTGATTGCTCTTTAAACAGTTGATTATCTTAAAGAGATTTAAATAATATAAAAAAGATCTTAGGTACTTATCCAGCGTTACCATTTCTGGTGTTCCTCATTTCATTGTTTAGATCTTTATTTCCATCTGATATCATTTGACTTCTGCCTGAAGGATTTCCTTTAACATTTCTTACAGTGCAGGTCCACTGATGATGTTTCAGATTTTGTATATCTGGAAACTCCCTTAAGGTAATTTGATGTGGCATTTGTAGGTCTTACTCAGTTGTTTTTTTTCCTGTTAGGGATCACTGTCCTTTGTTGTTATATTCAGATGTTGTAAAAAAACCATCGTTTCATATATTTTGTCTTTTTGTTGTTGTTGTTTTGGGAAAGGAGGGAAAATTTAACCTGTGTTCTCTCATCTTTGAGGCTGAAGGAATTAGAGAAAAGAAGTAAAGTGGTAGCTGTACAAGCAAGCAATTAATTAGCAAGTAAAATGCCTTTTGAAGTCTCTGGGTGAGGCATATTAAATCCGAAATGGTATTGATCATCTCTGGGGACTTTGCTTTACATCCCAGTCCAAGGCTCATTGGTGGTTTTGAGCACGTTGGCCTGGCTGTGAGTGAGGTCTAGAGCTGGTGTGGCAGGAGCAGCAGCTTGTGAGGAACAGCAGTAGATGTGAAATGACTTCTAGAAGAGTAGCCAGGGAGAGGCCCAGGTTGGAGTTGAAAAGGTTTAGGGAAAGTTTCAGAGCACCGCCTCCGCAATTTGCTCAATTGTGGTGCTCTTTAATTCCTCTCTCTGGAAGGCTATCCTGCTCACATAACAGCCAAGTATAATAGGGGTCTGATCCCACAAATTAGGTCCTGTAATTGGGGGGCCATATTGTGATCCTGAGGCTCTTTTCTATACTTTGTAAGATTCGAGCAGAATTGTCTTCATCGGGCAGCTCTGAGCAGACAACATGCCATGTCTGTGTGCCTACATAGAATGAGTGAGTAAAGAAAAAAAGTGGGAGTGGGATGTGTCTTAGTTTGCCTCAGTAATAACAAAATGCCATCGGCTAGACGGCTTCGACAACAGAAATTTATTTTGTCACAACTCTGAGGCTGGAAAGTCCAAGGTCAAGGTTCCAGCAGGGTCCAGTTTCTAGTGAGGGCTTCTTTCCTGGCTTGCAGCCACCTTCTGGTGTGTCTTCACATGGCTTTTCTTGAGTGGGTAAGTTGGAAAGAGAGAGATCTAGCTCTCGCTTTTCCTTTTCTTATGAGGCCACCAATCCTCTTGGTTTAGGACCCCAACCAACTGTATGACCCCATACAATCTCCTTTGACCTTAGTTACCGCCTAAAAGCCCTATCTCCAAAAACTGCCACATCAGCAGTTAGGCTTCAATATGGGAATTTGGGGAGGACACAATATTCAGTCACTTGCAGAGTGTATGAGATTCCAGAGCTACGTAGGTATCTAACAGGTGGGATTCGGGTTTTTTGTCAGCCCCTCATTTCTGGTGGCTCTTCCCTCCAGAGGCCCAGGCCCTGGTAATAGCCGCTCTACTACACACCTCCAAACCAAAAGCTTTTAAAATTAGGTTTGGATTCCAGTTTTTGGTTGAAATAAGCAGAAGTGCCCTGGATGTACCTTTTCAGTTACTGTATAGATTCAGTGGGAACAGAGACCGGTCTCCTGATAGATTTCCTGTGTCCTGTCTCCAGGTTCTTCTTTGCGGTCCAGTTGGTCCAAAGCTGCATGAACTTCTTGATGATAATGTATTTGTTCCACCAGAGTCGTTGCAGGAAGTGGATGAGTTCCACCTTATTTTAGAATATCAAGCAGGTAAGAGAAATTAGTAAGTAATGGTGTGAGACTGGACAGGGGACTGTGTGTTGTCAGATTGGGGTGTGACTGTGCTGGAAATTGATCTTTGTAAGTTGGCAGGACCCTTTTTTGCTTTACCGAAGGTTCCCTGACCTCTTAGTTCTGTGGAGCTGATACTAGCCATTGTCTCAAGGATAGACAGTATTATAAAATTGAAGAAAATTCCCAGATCTACAAATAGAACTGATCTGAACCCAAGAGAAATTAGCTCTAAGAAAACCGGCATCTTGAATAAAAATGACAATGTGTTCAACACACATATACAAAGCTTTTCTTTATTACTAAGAAGGAGAAGGGCAAGTAACATCTGTTCAACCCTGTGCTGCATTCTGCCCTAGGCTTTTCTGGCCACCTGTTCCAAGCTGTTTAGGATTGATTGCAGGCCTCTGGCAAAGTTCCTTTGAAGCATTTTATTTTCCCTTGGGTGTGGAAGTGGAAGTGTTTGTGTTTAGCAACACTGACATTATTTTCTATCATATAACGTTCCAGTGTTCACCAGTCCAAATCCAGCCCATCCAGCGTCGCTCCCAGTAGATTTTTGGTGTCACAGAGGCTGCAGTTCTGATTCTTAGCGAATCCTAAATACCTAAACATATTTTAACTATTTATTTAATTTTGTGTATTTGCTGTTGTCTCTTTCCTCTGCTTAGAACTCAGACTCTTGAATTTCTGACTCAACACATTATTAACTCAAGTTAAAGACTTGCATCTAAACAGACTAATTGGTCCCTTAAAGCACTACTTTGATAGGCTTCAGTGAACTGCTTCCAAGTTGATTAAGAGAACCTCACCTACTAAAGTAATTAATGTAAGACAGGAAATAGAATGCTTCTTGAAAATTATGTTTTTTTCTGTGTGCAAAAAAGGAATTGTTTCTCTGGTTCTCTCTGGGTCCTTTTTGGAATCAGGACAGTAGGAAGGCCTAGTTCTGAAACTTATGGACAGAATGTTGCAGTAGGCAGTTCACATTTAATTATATGCAAGTTTTGAGTTTCTCAGAAACTGCGAATGATCGTTCTTACTGCCCGAAGATTGTGGCAAGGGCTCAGAGGTCCTGTGAGCTACTGTAGTGAAAGGCACGAACCAGACTGGACAGGAAGGGTCTAGAATAGCTAAAGATGTGCCTTCGAGGTGCTGCTGCTGCCAGTCCCAGATTGCTCTCCCTTGCACCCTGCTGGTGCTCACCTCGTGACCCGGGGACCTTCCTGGTTCCTGATTCTGTCATCTTCCCTGGTCACTTCAGGGTGGAGAGACTGCTCTCTTCGACCAGGTTTTGCTGTTGGATTTGACAGCCGTTGCCTCACGTGGAGGTAAGCAGACAGCACAGCTAATCTTGAAAGGAGACTGTCTCCATCCTTGGGTTTATAAACCCCACACTTTATTCTTTTCTGTGCCTTATTTTGTTAGTACAAAGCAGGGCCTCCCATTAAACTTTAGGTGAAGTTACATTTTCACTGACCCCTAGAGGAAACCTACTCTGGTGGCAGAAGCCCTCGGATCACTCGTCTTCACAGAAATCCATCCCCAGCTTCTCTCGAATTTAAATGAATAAATTCCCAAAGAGGATTTGTCACCAATGGTTTCCTCCTTTTCCCCTGCCAGGCTTGCCCAGAGAAGCTTATTTTCAGGCTTTGGACTGGAGACCCACTGAGTCACACGTGGTGGCCAAAGGGCAGGACGGTAAATTGAGAGAAGGGACCGCTCCGAGAAACACATTCCGAGCTCTGTGAGAACAAGGGGGCGTTGAGGCTCCAGGCTTGCCCTGTCTTCGTTCTAGTCAGTTCCCTCTCAGGCTGCTCCGTTAGTCCTGTGTGCTGCGGGAACAGCCACGGAACAGCTCTCCACTGCCCTCCTCGTCTGTGCCTTGCGGAGGCCTATTTGTTTTGCCTCTCTCACTTTTCCCTGAGGAAATCCATTTACTTTGAGTGCCATGAGGCTGTCCTGGGTGAGTTAGGCGATGCTTCTCAGCAGCTCTCTCCAGAGGGAGCAGTCCCAGGTCTTGCCCTCAGGAGGACTCTGATGTGGATTTCTCCCCCTGTGTGGAGTCTTGTCAGCGGGGGAGATGTTGGATTTGGAGTCATACCCATTTTCTTTGTTGTCACAGGCCATTGAAGTCCTCAGTCTTTCCTCTCGTTCGCTTGTTCCTTTGCTCATTCATTCATTCACACGCTGCATGCAGGGATGGTGTGAGGCAGGACAAGCTGGTGACAGAAGGCACGAGCCCTGTGGCTCAGCTTGCTGCGGGCCTGGGCTCTTGAGCAGATGATTCCAAGAGCATGTGCCCTGTCCTTGAGAGGCACCAGCAGTGGCCCAGGGGGGAAACCGCTGAGCCTTGTGGGGTTGGCAGAGTTAGGAAAGGCTTCGCAGGGGAGGCTGCCCTTGCTTAAGGTGTTCGGAGATAAAATGGGGTTGGAGCGTTAGACTCAGCTGTGTGGACCATTACTGGATGATTTCTTTGGACAAATGGTACGATGTGGACTGGGAATTAAAGGACTGTGGCGTTGTAGCCAACATAGCCATTATGTCGGGGGTTAGTAAATAGGAAATGTCTTTTTTTGCTTTCAAAGATTTTTATATAAATGACCCACGTGTAAAATGTTTTTCAGAGGAGTGGATTCAGTAAAGCTGAACTCACAGTAAAGGAAGCTGGGCCCTGCCAGCCTTGACCCTCACTCCAGAGTAAGCCCTGCACACACACGCACACTCCCCGTGGAGAGGCAAGGCTTCTGTGTGGAGAGGCCCGTTGTAGGAAGGGGGAAGCGGCTTGCTGACGAGTTAGCACATCAGCCTGCAGTGTGAGGAAACCCTCTGCTGTGGTTCGTCTGCCTGGGGGAGAAACTTTCTGAAGGAATGTCCAGTAACCGTGATAGAAACCAGTGAAAAACGAGCTTCTGGTGTATGAACTCTAATTTTGTGAATGAGATGCATTCTTTACTTGGAGGCAAAGCTCTAGAAACCCAGCTCCTAAATCCTTGCCCCTCAGTCTCTGGAAGTGCCTCCATGCTGGCTGGGGAGCAGGGGGCCCATTTGGGAATTGCCCGAAGCAGGTGCAGAGTCCAGGTGGCCCTTGCGCTGACTGACTTTCGAGATTTGCTGCCGAGCCTTGGGAGAAGAGTGGTGAGGCTTCAGCAAGTGAACCTGGGGAAGGCCTCTGTCGCTTGCTCTGCTTTAGGACCCCCGGCCATAGCACACACCTCTCAGATGCTTGGCCGCTGTGGGGTCTTCATGGGTCGTTCTCCACCCACGGGCGCATCGGACACTCTGGTGGTGGGCCTCAGCACCTGCATATTCAAAACTCAGCTCCCAGGAGATTCTCACTCTGCTGCGGGGCCTGTGGGGTGAGCCACTCCTGTGGTGGCACAGATCCCAAACTGCCCCCCCACCCCCACCCCCCAGAAGACACAGCCAGAGATGGCTCTAGCCTCCCGCAGCTTGGATCCGTTGAGCAGATGCTGAGTGGGTCTGGGACAAAATCTGAGACACACAGTGTTCCCTTCAAGGAGCTGGCGTTCTGTTTGGGGAGTTGGGCACAGATGTGTGAGAAGTTAAGTGATGCTCTAAGTTTGAATACTCAGTCAGAACCGTAGAAGAGATAGCTCAAAGCAAAATGATATTCCCCAAACCATGTGACGGGAAACCTCTGTGGATGCTCAAAGCAGTGAAAGTGCACCTCAGGCTGGAGCAGTCAGCAGCCACTTAGGGAGGAAGTAGCACTTGAACTTGGTCTTGAGCAGGCATTATTCCAAAGCAGCTCGCTCAGAGGAGGCTAGAGCAGCCAGACGCTGCCTTCTGGATCAAGTGCCAGGAAACCACCAGCGGGCAGCGGGGAGGAGGGGCCACAGTCAGCTTGACTCGTGGAATTCCAGGCTCCGTGGGGCCCGGCTGTAAGGTGGGAAGTGTTTCGAGAAAGATAGTGTGTCCCGTGTGCATGGCGTGCACTGGATGCTGGTATCTGGAGGTCGTGCTGCCGCTCTACCAGGGAAGGGACACAGGCGTCCTGTGTGAGAGAGCTCAGTGGGCAGCAGAGCTCTCCTGGGACTAACTGGCAGTCCCCTGACAAAGGTGTAGAGCACCCATGTTGTGTTTGCTGTTTTGCTGGGTTGGGGTTGGGGTCCGGTCCAGTTCATTTGTCTCTTAACTGACTGCCGTCCTCCTGGATGCAGCGCCATGCATGGCTAGGCCATCGTAGCCGGGCTCCACTCAGCCGGAAGCCAGCCTGCCCGGGGCCGGGGCTCCAGGGAGGCCCCCCTCCAGCCCCCACAGCCAGGAGACTTAAAGCCTCTTCCTTTTCTTCCCATTGTGTTGACTGGGCTTCTCTAGGGGAGGAGTGGGGCCGGTTAAAAGCTCCCCATGCCAACCGATTCATCTTCTCCCACGACCTCTCCAACGGGGCCATGAATATGCTGGAGGTGTTTGTGTCTAGCCTGGAGGAGTTTCAGCCAGACCTGGTGGTCCTCTCTGGATTGCACATGATGGAGGGACAAAGCAAGGAGCTCCAGAGGAAGAGGCTCTTGGAGGTAACAGCACTGTCACAGAATTTCCCAGATCTCGGCTAGCGTTTTTCCTCAGGTTCCCGCTGCTCTCAGCCTCTGCAGCTCGTGCTGCCCGGGCCTCGGTCCTGGCCTCCCCGGGATGATTCACGGCCGCCGCTGCGGGGAGGCACCTCCCTGTGCTCCTTCAGCCGAGGGCGGCAGCTCAAGTAGGACAGGGCAGAACCTCCTCTTGCCTGAGCCTCTGTGCCCTGCGCTATGCTGAGTGTGGCTCCAGCCACGGCGTGTGTGGTCTGCGTCCTCTGTGTCGTGTGTGTCGTCTCTTCACATCAGCTGTGCTGTGGTTCCTCGGGGTAGGCCCCCAGGAATAGGCTGCTCCCTGATCGTGCAGGGGCAGTTCTCGGTGCCCGGAGTCTCAGACCCCGGCACCCCCCTGTCGGCAAGAACATCCCTCGTCCGGAGGCCATGGTGACCCCCAGGGCTTAGAACTTTCATCACGATGCAAAAAAGGCAGTGACCGGAGGCACCGCCTCTTGGCCTTGACCCTTTCTTCCCTCTTGCATGAGTTCTGCTTCTGATGGCACCACTGTGCTCTTCTCTTGGCAGGTCGTGACCTCCATTTCTGACATCCCCACTGGTATTCCCGTCCACCTCGAGCTGGCCAGTATGACCAACAAGGAGCTCATGAGCAGCATCGTGCATCAGGTAAGCACAGGGGCGGTGTGTGTGACCTCCTGTGGCCCTCACCCTCGGGGGCCTCGCAGAGAAGTGCGTTTGTCCAGTGGGGCCAGCTCTTTGGGGCTCAGGGGCCGGCTCACTGAGGTAGGGATGTTCCGTCACTCAGACCCGGGTCTGTGGAGATCCGGAATAGGAGCTGGAGTCCTTCTGGACAGGATCTCCTACTAGGTTAGAAACGTGGCAGCGTTCCCCAGTGATCTGTGGGTCCTGTTTCTCCTGGGATGGAGAAGTTGGACGTCATTGGTTTTGTGGTAGAACCCAAATGAGAAAACAGAAAGCCCAGCTCAGCTGCTTTCAGTTGAACTTCCAGAAGCTCAGAGGAGAGGAACTTGTGGGGAGCTTTACTCCCTCACCACCAGGCACTAAGGTGTTCGACTCCTGCCTCTGCGCGGCGGCTGTGATTAGACCCAGGAGTACGGTGGGTCCGGGCCCAGGCTTCGGGAGCCAGGGTTGGAACACCAGCTTTGCCATTCTCTAGCTTTCTGAACTTCGGCAGTTATGTAACCTTTTATTTTTTATCATATGGCCTTTTTAATGGGTTAAAAGGTTATTTATATGGTTCAAACCCCAATAATACTAAGATACACAATGAAGTCTCCTACTGCGTGTGCCCACTATTAGGAATCTTCTTGGTTTCATCCTTATGCCTCCAGAGTCTCTGTACAAAGGGAAGCAGACGGGAAGATAGTTGGGGGGCATCCTGTTATTTCACAGCCAGGTGATGAAAGGTAGTGTGGGGGTCCCCAGGTAATCCACCCTGCACTGTCTTAGGAGGGTGTCTTCGTTCCTGACCTTTGCTATTCCAGACAGTGGTGCAGCAAAGAACTTCGTATGTGACTTTGATTTCCCTGTGAGCAGGTACATGTGTCTGATGAATTCACAGGAGTACTGGGGACAGCAAAAAGGCCTTTGTAAGTTTAATGACGCCAGGATGCCCTCCACGAGACCTGTCCCCAGTCACCTCCGCTAGAACCCTTTACAAGTGCTCATTTCCTCGTATCCTTGCCACCAGGATGTGATTAGAAACACATATTCTTTGACCAGTCTGACAGGTGAAAGATCCTTGAGGACAGTTGTGGGTTGTTTTAATCGACTTTACCTTTTAGGGCAGTTTCTAGTTCGTAGCAAAAGTGAGTAGCCTGTGGCGAGTTCCCAAATACCCACCACGCACAGCCACCCCCTCCCCCACTGTGGGCGTCCCACCGCAAGCAGGGTCACCCACAGTGTCGCCCCCGTGAGCACCGGCCCCTCACGCACGTGGTCACCACCCACAATCCGCCGTTTATGTCAGGGTTTGCACTTGGTGTTTCTCAGTAGAGGTTTTAATTTGCATTTCCCCCTTAAGGTTACATTTCCACTTTATAAAAAAGCCATGTTGATTCCATTTTCTGTGTATCTGCTTAACCTTTCTGAGCCTCAGTCCTCATATCTGGTAAATGGAGGCGATTCCTCCTGCTGGGAGAGGGTGATGGCAGGAATTGAATGAACTAAAGCCGCCCGCTCAGGGCCTGGCACAGCACGTGATGTAAGTGGAAGAGCTCTTACATTAGCAAAGGTGCATGCATGCATGCACACACACACACTACCCCTCCTCCGGTTCACCGCGTGTGCGGTTCTCTGGCTCCGAGGAGAGAAGCACCAGGTCAGAGAGCGTGAGGTCATCAACACAGCGGCTCTCCTTAAGACTAGAACTGGCTCAGAGACTCCTGTTCAGTACCCTTTGCACACCGCTATCACTAAATGCAGCCTTCCTTGACCCACACCTGCTTACAAAGCCGAGCTCTAACAGGAGACCTTTCTCCTGCTGCTTGGTGTGTACACGGAACCACGTGACCCCGTGTTCTGCCCTGGCCTTCTCTGTTCCACCGACGCGATGCTGCTGGCGTCGGGGAACCGAGAGCCGTGTCCCACCGGCAGGCAGAGGGTCTGCTGTGTGTGCACAGTCACAAGCGAAGCACCATGGACAGAAATAGGAAGTAGGTGCCCCTCTGCCCTTGGAGTGAATATAACAGAAGACCAAGTCGGCAGCAGTGTCCCTGCCACTTCCTGGGTTTATCCCAAGGGATAATGAAGGTGCAGTTAGAGGTGTCATGGCCAAAGCAGTACCTGTGACCATCACTTCTGGGGCGGGGAGTCTCGTGGGAAGGAAGGAGGACACCGTTCCGCCTGCCTCCCTTGACTGTAGTCACTGGCTGTGTCCTCGGGGCTCTCGGGAGCAAGGCGTCCCATCAGAAAGAGACCTCCGTTGTGTTTCTGTTAGCAGGTCTTTCCTGCGGTGACTTCCCTTGGCCTGAACGAACAGGAGCTGCTCTTCCTCAGCCAGGCAGCATCTGGCCCTCACTCCTCTCTCTCTTCCTGGCATGGCGTCCCCGACGTGGGCATGGTCAGCGACATCCTCTTTTGGATCTTGAAGGAACATGGGAGGAGTGAAAGCAGAGCCTCGGACCTCACCAGGATCCATTTCCACACGCTAGTCTACCACATCCTGGCAACTGTCGACGGACACTGGGCCAACCAGCTGGCGGCCGTGGCCGCAGGCGCTCGCGTGGCTGGGACGCAGGCCTGTGCGACAGACACCATCGACGCCAGCCGAGTGTCCCTGCGGGCACCCCACGAGTTCATGACTTCCCATTCGGAGGCGGGCTCGAAGATCGTAATAAACCCCAGCGAGCCCGTAGCCGAGTGGCACAGGGAGGGCATATCCTTCCACTTCACACCAGTACTGGTGTGTAAAGATCCCATTCGAACAGTGGGCCTTGGAGATGCCATTTCCGCCGAAGGCCTCTTCTACTCAGAAGTCCGCCCTCGCTCCTAGGAAGGTGGCTGTAGGTAATTTTTCTGAAGGAGAGCTACCCAATTTAAGAAGTACAGGAAAAATAAGGTAGAAGGGTGTCCAAACAATTTCTAGATCTAATCGAAAGATAGATAGCCAAAGAAACAACAGATTCAACTGTATCAGATACATTCCAGCCTGTTGACAATTACACAAAAACCTTTCAGGTTTTAATCAGAATTTAGCTATCTACTAACGAAACTGGATTTTGGGGGGGTTTTATGTTGTGTGTTAGAGGGGTAAAACTTGATTGCCATGTCCCCGTTTTGTGCAGCGTTGTCAAGTATTTTAGGCCAGACTCCGCTTTGGAGAGCATGTCTGCCGGAGACAGCACTTCCCCTGGGGCCCAGGGCAGAAGCGTGCGCTCGCTCTCCCCGGCTCCCAGCCCTGTGAAGCCCAGCGCGAGGGTCTTGTGTTCTCCCTCCGCTCCGTGCTCGTGGGCAGGATCACGATTTCCATTCAGTGTTACAACGAAAAGATTTAATGAGCACACCTTCGGAGTCTTGTGCCGTCAAACTGAAGACGGAGCCCCAAGTCGCGACAGAACAGTCACCCCTGTGCTTCATAGTTGCAGCCAAGGCTCTGTGCGGGACAAGGACAGGGAGGCCTTCATTTTCTGCCTTTGCTCGGAAGCCTGGCTCGCCTGCGGGGCGGCCTTGGGGGCTGCTGGTTAGAGCCCGCCGCGTCCGGGCCCAGTCTCACCCCCGGCTCTCGATACGCTTTCCACGGCGGAAGACTGACCTTCGTTCGTTCTGATCCTTAAAGGAATTCGCTTTTACAACTGGAATATGCTTCTGCGTGTGTAACAGATCATGGCTGTTTTACGTTGACACACCACATCCATTAAAAAGTTTTACCTCATCAGAGCCCCCAGAATCATGAGTAAATCGGTCATGTTAATGTATTTATTTTTTTATAAGTCAAGGAGACTTCTCTGTGCTTTTAAATATATTAAAAACAATTTGCATTTCAGGAATCCTAAGTCTGCTTGTGATCGAGTCTGTCTCTCCCAGCACCACTCTGGAGCCGGAAAAAGTATAATCGTTTCTGCTCTAGACTAGGGTGTGAGTTGTAGGTCACTCTGCTCCCGAGGTGTTTATCTTGTCTTCCCCGCCACTGAGCCCGAGCTGTGGGTCTGTGGGTCTGTCGTCTGTCGGTTTAAGGTGACAGCAGACAGTGGTATCAGGTCGCCAAGCCACCGTGAAACAGCCGTTTGGAAGAGTGCGGCGAGCCTCCCGAGTCGTCCAGCTGCTGGCAGGCTGACTTAGGTCAGGGGTAATCAGTTCATACCTGGCTCTTTGCGGCTTCTGGAACCTCAGAGCTACCCCGGGTTCTTCATGTATGACCCCCCCTCGCCCGCCGTGGGTAAGAAGGAAAGGCGTGATCACTCCTTCAAAGAGAATTTAAACCTAGAGCTTGAAATTCAAAGCAAGTCGCTTATTAAGGGAATTTCTGGCTGCTGCTCATCAGTCTCTGCCTCCAGGCCCCATTAAAAATAAACACCAAGCTTCTAGCCTATTTGTATTAGAAAGGCTGAGGTGGGAGGAGATTTCTGTTTTTCTAAGAAGAATTGGGAGTAACTCCTCACTTCTGTTGTATAAACCCAAGACAACTGAGAGTACTGAGGTGTTTCCCACGGGACTTAGTCCCGCCTCTGAGCTGTCTGCCCCCCTCCCCTCAGTGTATACAAGTTGTCCAGTTTCCCGGCTGATGTCCAGAACATGCAATCAGCACGTACCTCAGAGCAGTGGTTTCCAAAAGCTGGGTCTTGAAGTATTTATAGTCACTCAGTTTGGTGGTTAACACAGAAAGCATCAAAATGCATCGCGCTCACAGGGCAAGTATCCCTTCCAGTCTTGAGAAGCTTTACGAGGGCCCGAATGAGCTGCACGGGGGTTAGGAATGTGCACGGGCCCCTCCGAACGTCCCACCCTTTGGAGAAGGCAGCTAAGCTCCGGCAGGAAGCTCGGACTCCAGCGCCTGGGACAGGCTTTGCGAAGTGAGCCGCGGGGATAAGGGGCAGGCACGGCCGCAGCCTCCACCCGGAGCTCGGAGCTCGGAGCGGTACCGTACAAATCTCTCCGCGTGGGACTGGAGAGGAGGTTGGAAAATCCACTGGACTAGAAAAGGGCGCCTGGTGAGAAATGTGCCTCCTACCAATGCAATTAACACTCACTCTTAACGTTTGCTTGAAATGGTTTAACCCCCGGGGGGAAAGCGCCAGCCACACCAAACTGTTGGGACGATAATTTGGCCCCAAATCAGTCACCTCAATCATGCAGACCAAGTTTGCATTTTATTCTGGCTCCTGGGGACGGGGAGCTCATCCGAGAAAATTCACATTCTGTGCAGGGTGTTGGGGTGGCAGGTATTGTATGATGGGCGTATGAGCCTCACTTGGCTCATCGATGAAGTGGGGTGCATGGTGGTCCCTCCCCTTAGGGTCTTAGTATATGTGTAAAGGAGAATGTTGTGTAAAATATTTAGCACAGTAAACAGCACGTATTTAAAAGCTTAATAATTGTTGGTTACTGTTACCAAACTGAACTGGCAATTTCCTGGGTCTCTTTAGAACTTTTTAAAACCTTAAAAAGCTACCACAATGATGACTTAACATTTCACTCTGGGGTCTTGTTGTAGGTGAAAATTTTCATACGGCGGAGCTCCACAGATGTCACGTGTACCATTTGGTGGTTCTGACAGATGCGTACGCCTGTCTAACCCAAATGCCTATCCAGATACAGAATGTTCCCATCCCTTCAAAGTGACTGAACTATTTTATTCCCAACAATGATGTGTGACAGTTCGGTGGCTTCTCACTGGCACCAGGATTCGGAGGTGTCCATGTTTAATTGTACCGATCTTGAAGGGTAAGTAAGTAGTGGCATTTCACTGTAGTCTAATTTTGCATCTCCCTGATGGTGAAATGTGTTTTTTACATGATTATTGACCAATCGTCTTTGTGAAATGTCCAAATCTGCCTACTCTTTTTTTTTTTTTTTTTTTTCTCACAACTGGGTTGTTTTGTATGTATTGTTGTTTGGGTGGTTAGTTTTATTACTGAGTAGTAGGAGTTCTTTATATATTCCCAGTCTGTAGACAGATACCCATTTTCTTTCTGACTGACTGGTCTGAAGCACTCATCTGTTCCTTCACGCCTGTAGTCTCATTATTCTCTTCTAGAAACTTGACCATTTTAGGTTTTACACTCCAGTCTACAATCCATTTTCAGTGACTTTTTGTGGATGGTACTGGGTTGGGATCAGATTCACTGTTTTCTACACAGCTATCGGGTTGGTCTGGCACTGACTTTCCTTCTCCCTCTGCATTGCTGTCATGCCTTTATCAACAGTGACCGGATAAGTGTAAGTCTACTTACGGGTCTATTTGTCGGATCTATTTGTCCCTGTGCCGGTATCACATGATTGCTATTCTGGTCACGCCTTGAAGTGAGGTAGTGAGTGTAGGTCCTTCAGCTTTGTCAAGATCACCTTGGATGCGCTAAGTCCTTTATATCTTCCTCACATTTTTTTTAAATTTTTTTAAAGATTTTACTTATTTATCTGACAGAGACACAGCAAGAGAGGGAACACAAGCAGGGGGAGTGGGAGAGGGAGAAGCAGGCTTCCCGCTGAACAGGGAGCCCGATGCGGAGCTCGATCCCAGGACCCTGGGATCATGACCTGAGCTGAAGGCAGACGCTTAAGGACTGAGCCACCCAGGCGCTCCTCTTTGTCACATTTTAGAACCAGCCTGGCAGTTTTTACCTCAAATCTTGTTGGGCTTGTGATGGGAATCCGTAGACCTATTTGGAAAGAATTTTTACCTCAATGAGATTTTGTTTTCCAGAACGTGGCCTAGCTTTCCTCTTCGGTCTTTTTCACAGCAGAGCTTTGTAGTTTTCAGGGTACAGGGGCTTAAGTGTTTAAGTTCATTCCTAAGTATTTCACATCGATAGTACTTGACGGTTCTATAAATGGATTTTTCCTGAATTTCATTTTCAAACTCTTCCTTGGTGGTATATAACAGTATCATTGATTTTTGTCAGATCCAGTTATCCCTTGTGGTACCTTTATTTACTTATTTTTAGGATTCCTTGGGTTTTCCTACATAAGCGACCATGTCCTTTGTGAAGTTTTCTGTCTATACCTTTTTATTTCTTGCCTTTGTAGCACTGACTGGAACATCTAGTATAGCGTTAAACAAAACTGTTACAAGTGGACATCCTTGCCTTCGTCCTGATCTTAGCGGCAGAGAGGTGAGTGTTTTACTACTAAATGTGATGTTCACTACATCCTTTTCCATAGCTGCCTTTTATCAAGTTGATGTTCCCTTTTATTCCTGACTTGCCATATTTTTATGATGGCTTTTGAAAAATTGCTTTCTTTGTATCCTACTGAAATCATAGGGGCGCCTGGGTGGCTCAGTTGTTAAGCGTCTGCCTTCGGCTCAGGTCATGATGCCAGAGTCCTGGGATCGAGCCCCGCATCGGGCTCCCTGCTCTGCGGGAAGCCTGCTTCTCCCGCCCCCATCCCCTCTGCTTGTGTTCCCTCTCTCGCTGTGTTTCTCTCTGTCAAATAAATAAAATCTTAAAAAAAAAAAAAAAATCATAGGACTTTTCTCATTTATTTTGTTACACATGAATACTTTGATTTTCAAATAGTAAACCAAGAGTTAATTTAAAATTATTCTGAGATAACCCCAACTCAGTCATGATATACATAGTAACCTTTTTATATACTGCCAGATTTTATGTGCTAATAGTAATTTTCTAATATATTAAGTACTTTTGTACCCATGGTCATGCAGAATAACGGGCATCATTTCCTTATTCTGTAATGTCTTTGTCTGGTTTTGATATCAGGATTATGTTGGCCTCAGAAAAACAAGTTGGGAAGCTTTTGTTCCTGTTTTCTAAAAATTTTTGTAAATTTGGATTTAATAAAATTTACCAGCTAAATCATCTGGGCCGAGAGTTTGCTTCAGGTAGGTTTTGATTTACAAATTCAGTTTCTCTGATAGAACTTTTAATATTAAGGCTTTATATTTTGTTTCAATTTCAGTATTTCAGTTCTTTTTCAAAGATGTTATCTATTGTGTCCAAGTTGTCCATCTTATTGTTATAAATGGTTCATAATGTTCCTTGATTTCATTTCCATAGGATCTATAATGCTATTCTCTTCTTCATTCCCGATATCTTCATATCCTGATTTGTCTCCTCCTTTTTCCTTCATTAGTTTTAGCAGAACTTCTGGCTTTTTAGATCTTTGTCTGCTCTGTAGTTAGAATTTATTTTGCTCTTCTTTTTCTAGCTTAAGGTAGGAACCTCTGTCACTGTTTTTCTGCCTTTCTTATGTTCTAATGGAAGCATTTACAGCTAGAATTTTCCTATAAGCACTGCTGTCCTAAATTGTGATTTGTTTTCATTATTCAAAATATTTTCTCTTTTGGTTTCTTTTTTTTTTTTTTTTAAAGATTTTATTTATAAATAAATAAATTTTATAATAATAAATAAATAAATTTATAATAAATTTATAAATAATAATAATAAATATAAATAATAAATAAATAAATAAATTTTATAAATAAAATAAAGATTTTATTTATCCATCTGACAGAGAAAGATCACAAGTAGGCAGAGAGGCAGGCAGAAAGAGAGGGGGAAGCAGGCTCCCCGCTGAGCAGAGAGCCCGATGCGGGCCTCAATCCCAGGACCCTGAACCTGAGCCGAAGGCAGAGGCTTAACCATTGAGCCACCCAGGCGCCCCCTCTTTTGGTTTCTTTCTTGACTTACGAGTTATTACAAGTGTGTGTTTAGTTTCTAAATACTTAGGGGTTTTCTGCATATCTTGTTATTAGTTTCTGTTTCTTATTATGTTCAATTAGCCAACATATAATACGTCATTAGCTTTTGAAGTAGTGTTCAGCGATTCATTAGTTGTGTGTAATACCCAGTGCTCAACACCATACGTGCCCTGCCCTCCTTAATACCCCACCTCCCTACCCCCCCTCCCTTCTGTAACCCTAAGTTTGGTTCCCAGAGTAAAGAGTCTTTCGTGGTTTGTCTCCCTCTCTGATTTCTTCGCAATTTTCCCTCCCTTCCCCATGGTCCTCCACACTATTCCTTATGTTCCACATATGAGTGAAATTGTGTAATTGTCTTTCTCTGCTTGACTTATTTCACTTAGCATAATCCCCTCCAGTTCCATGCATGTTAATGAAATTGATGGGTATTCATCCTTTCTGATGACTGAGTACTGTTCCGTTGAATATATGGACCACGTCTTTATCCATTCATCTGTTGAAGGGCATCTCGTCTCCTTCTAGTTTGACTATTGTGGACACTGCTGCTATGAAGACTGGGGTGCATGTGCCCCTTCTTTTCACTACATCTGTATCTTCGGAGTGAATACCTAGTAGTGCAATTGCTGGGTCGTAGCATAGCTCTAATTTTAACATATTGAGGAACCTCCACACTGTTTTCCAGAGTGGCTGTACCAGCTTTGCATTCCCCCCAACAGTGTAAGAGGGCTCCCCTTTCTCCACATCCTCAACCAGATCTGTTTGTCTGATTAATTTTGGTCATTCTAACTGGTGTAAGGTGGTTTCTCATTGTGGTTTTGATTTGGATTTCCCTGAAGGCTAGTGATGTTGAACTTTTTTTCATGTGTCTTTTAGCCTATCCAGCCACTGGATTACTTGTTTTGGGAGAAGATATTTGCAAAAGACATTATGGATAAAGGGCTGGTATCCAAGACCTATGAAGAACTTCTCAAACTCAACACCCAAAAAAATAAATAATCTAGTCAATAAATGGGCAGAAGACATGAACAGACACTTCTCTAAAGAAGACATACAATTGTTATTAATTTCTAGTAGAATTTCATTGTGGTCAGAGAACAGATTGTGTAAGTTTCAGTCTTTTCACTCTGAGACCCACGGTATGGCCCAGTATGTGATCTGTCCTGCTGAATATACTAGGAGCACTTGCAGAGAACATATAGTCTGCAGTTACTGGGTGTAGTGTTGTCTAGTCTAAATGTTAAGTCAAGGTGGTTTATATGTCCTCTTACACTTACTGTCTAATTCTAACAATTGCTGAAAGATAGAGTGCTAACATATCCAACCAAGATCGTGGATTTAATCCTATCAATTTTTACTTCGTGTATTTTTAAGTAATGCAGTTAGGTGCATACATATTTGTTATGTTTCTTCTACTGAATTGAACTTTATTATTATAAAATGTTCCTCTTTACTTCTGGTAATGCTCCTTGTTTTGAAGTCTACCTGACATTAATATAGTTTTCCAGACTTGGGCCAGTAGCTTGAATGGTGTCGCTTTTTCCATCCTTTTGCTTTCAGTGGCAGACTTGTTTGTCTTTTCTCTTTTTAATTGCAATGTACAGTCCAATTACTTTATTAGACTAATAACGTTTTAATGTAATTATGGGCTTGACTGGATTCACATTTAACATTTTGTTCCTTATTTTGTCTCTGTCCCATCTTTTTTTGCTGTTCTTCCCTTCCTGGTACTAAATGAGGTACCAGGTACTAAATGAATATTTTTTAGAATTTTAATTTTCAGAGGTGCCTAGCTGGCTCAGTCGGAAGTGTGTGCAACTCTTAATCTCAGGGTCATGAGTTTGAGCCCCATGTTAGGTGTAGAGATTACTTAAAAAGATAAAACCTTAGGGGCGCCTGGGTGGCTCAGTCCGTTAAGCATCCAATCTTGATTTGGCTCAGGTCATGATCTCAGTGTTGAGATCGAGCCCCATCCGGCTCCGAGCTGGGTGTGGAGCTGGTCAAGATTCTCTCTCCCTCTCTTTCTGCCCCTCCACCCTCCTTCTCAAAAACAAAATTATAATCATACATTCCAAAGCTTTACTGTCTATGGAATGCAGTTTTGTACTAACATTACTCCGTAAAAAGGGCACTTTCCCCATATGCTAGTTTGTACTTGCACTTTCCTGCTTCAGTTCAAGCCATCTAAAACCACGTCTGTGACTGTGATCACGTACTTGGCCTCATTTTCCTAATTCTGTGAAAAATGGTGATGACAGGAGCAACTCCCTAGAAATCAGAATAGCTCCGTTCTCACCAGAGTGAATGAGAAGCTGCGAATCCGCATGCCCATAAGACCGGGCAGGTGCGACCTAGTACAGCTGAGCCCTGAACAACGTGGGCTTGAACTGTGCAGGCCCACTTCTATGTGGACTTTTCTCGGTAAATGCATTGGAAGATTTTTTTGGAGATCTGTGGCAATTTGAAAAAAACCTAGAAGAACCATGTAGCTTAGAAACAAACAAAATGTTAAGAAAAAGGTTAAGTCATGAATGCATGGATAACAGTTAAGAGCAGCAGCTCTGCATCCAGACCTGGGTACAAATCCTGATCAGCCATTTTCCTTGGGAAACTCCTTTGACCTCTCCCAACCTCCGCCGCCTCCTTTACAGAGGGGATAATAGTGTCGCTCTGCTGGGAGGGCTCAGGAAGACCAATCCCTTCCTGAGCCTGTCCTGTCCTTCCCTGGCCTCCCTGAACACCTCTATCTGAACACCCTATCCTGGGTTTGTCTCTTCTGTCACTTGCTTCTGTCTCCTTTGTGGGCTCTTCTGCTTCTCCCTTTAAATACTGGTTTCCTGATTTTGGTCCCCCACCCATCTTCTTGTTCTTAGCTTTCCTTTGGGGACTCCTTTCAAATCTGTGGTTTTGGTGATCACCCAAATTAAGTTACTCCTGCCTCTTTGCCTTCAAGCCAGATTTCACACCTGAAATCTAGCTGTCCGAGTATCTAATATCACCTTCTGGATGTCTCGAAGATAAACGTGTCTAAAACTAGACTCCACAAACCTGCACCCGAGTCCCCCCGATGTTCCGCTTCTCTGGTTTGTGTGACTGTCCCCAGTGGCACATGCCCCTGTGATAGTCCGTCCTCACCTGTCACATCCAGCCCCCAATTCTAGTTGACGTTGACTAGACCTCCCGAATCTCTCCAGAACCCCCTCTCCTCCTCTTAGTTTATACCCTTGTTATTTCTCACCAAGACCACCTAGTCACAGGGACACTGGACTCCACATCGAGCTAGAGGTGAGCTTTCTCGGTGGCACAGACGGTAGACCGCAGGGCTACACACCTGCCGGGGGGCCCTTGCCACCACTACGCTGCCCTGGATCTCTGAGACCCAGGAAGCACAGGGTTTTCTGCTCATGTAGCTGCTGCCTCAGTGTTGAACCAGACCCAGTCATGATACAAAAAACTCCTTAATTAGGCTTGGCAGTAGGTCTGTCCTCACGCAAACTGCGGGCCCACCATCCCCCAGGGAGGTAGCAGAAGCTCTGCTGACACTAAGCACGAACTAGGCCGGCGGGGGAGGGGGGGGCTTCTCTAGTTTCAAACTAGGTTTGGAAGTAGGGAAGAGAAAACTGTGATCACAGGTTCTTTTAAAAGGTTTTATTGTGATCTCTTCTTTTTACACCTAAGTAACAACTTTCCCCTAAAGGGATGATGATACATAATCTTTATTCTAAAAAGGACATATAGATGATGTACTGATAGCATCTGGCCAGGGGTATCACTGATTGTTTTACATCAAAATTAAGCAGCTCTTTTTTCCCTTTTCATCCCTGGTGCTGATACCAGCCCAGCCCGTCACCCCAGCTTCTCGTCTTACTGACATGATCCGGCTCTCCGTACACCCTGGCGTGTCTCAGGAACAAGACACAGGGCCTTGTTCGGGATTCCCTTGGCCAGGGCCAGCTGGGATAGCCATCAGCCTGGGCCTCAGTGTACAGAGGTTTGTTCATCATTTTTCCCCCTTAAATTTAGACTGTTAGAGCTGGATTACTAATCCAAGATTTGTGTTTGCCTTCGGGGCTGCCGAGGCTTCGCCGTAACGGGGCTCCTGAACACAGGTCTGCCTCAGACTTTTCCCACCACGGAGGCCCGCGGCATCTCAAAAGCACACAGCATCATGTGCCCCATTGGCATTTAGAGCTACAAACAGAGCCATGAGCCTCGCACTTAATTCTTAAAGGTGTCTGGGCTCTCTTCTGTTTCCAGGCTGACGGGGCGAATGGGAGGCCACACCGGCTGCAGACTCCTTGCGGTCATCGTCACACATCTTGTGTCCCTTGGTGCCCAGGGAACACGCAGCCCTCCTTGCTGCCTGTGTCACGTGAGCTTTCCTACTCTGCTACATCCTCACCAGAGAAACCCCTACCCTGGGGTCCTCCTGCTCCTATTTGTCTCTTGTTTGTGCTGATGCTTCAGTGAGCTGTGCTTCCGCAGCAGGCTCTGGCTCCAGAGGCAGAGGTGGTGGCTTTGGGAGCTGGGAGGCTCCTCCAGCACCTGGTAACACAACAGGAAGCTTAAGTTCTCAGTTCCCCAAATCGGGAGGAAAGCATGGTTTTTATTGTCAAATTTCAAAAAGAAACCCCCGTATCTTCTACGACCAGTGGGACTGCGGCATATCCTTGCAGCTAGGAAGTTAGACCGTAGCCAAGAATTAAAGCAACAGTCCAGTTTTGCCTTCAGTGACTCACTGAGAAAGATCTGCAGTTACTGCCCCCTGCTGACTGATGCAGTCCTGCTTTACCATAACAGAGGTGCTGTCGTGCGCTGCTAAGCCCAGTGTTTGACCCACTCATCTGAGCCTGCCAGTCTCCGTTCCCTACCGCACAACTTGCCTTGGGAAAGCAAGGGCCAGTCTGGCCAGCATACGACTTTTTTCCCCTTCCAGGAAACACAACTTAGACGTGTTCTGAGTCTGTAGAGTGTAAGCCTCACTTAAAAGCTGACATCTCTCTGCTGGCATGTGCGGCTTGTACCCCCGGGGACCCCATGGACTATGTGGAGCCTCCTACCTGAGGGGAACTTCCTATGTGCAGCTGCTGAAGACATCGCCTGTCCCAGGGCTTGGTTAGAGCCCAGAGGCTGCTGGAAACTGCCAGCTTTGCTGGTTGAAGTGGTTCGCTGCTTTGACTTGGTGTCTTTAACTGGTTTCGTCCAGACTAGTGCCTCCCCGACCTGGAGGGCAGCTCCCAGTTTCTGGGCCATTTCTACCATCTTGTGCCCATATGGGAAGAAAAAAGAGTCATAGATACCACTGGCAGAGTCAAGCCTACCTACTTCTTCCTAGGCCTTCCACCTGGGAGTATTTAGCTGCAATCGTGTCTGCCAATTCTAGTATTGGAGAGAGGAAGTATTTATTGCATGGAAATCATTCTCCAACAGCATAGAGTGGGGGGCAGGGGAAGGCAGATAGGATCTCAGAACCCAACGATTCAAGGTCAGTGCATTACAGGGCTTAATTCATGCCTTTCCCACACTCGGGGAAGTGGGAGAAAGCTGCAGAGACAGACCTCAACTCAGTTGTGTTCTATGAATAACATAAGTCGCCTAAATTTCCCCTTACTGTTTTCTTCTAGGAAGGTTTTTCCTCAAGCTGTGACTAATTGAAGATTCCATGCTGCCAGGAACATCAAAGCCAAAACAGGTATAAACCTTTAGAATACCTTGTATCTGGATTATTTGGGCTTGATTCAAAGTCCCTGGACAGCCTCCCGGGAGCTAATAAAAGACACACCTCAGAGTCAAATTCCAGAGAGCTGCTGTCCTTGAGCAGGTTGACTTTCTTCTCCATCTCCTGGTACTGGGCCAGGGCCCCCTGCTTCTCGCCCTGGTTGTACAGCAGCACGGCATAGTTCAGGTTTACTAAAGGGTTACACCTGTGGCAAACAGGGATTCCGTGAGGCTTTGCAACCCGTGCTCACTCAGACATCCTTCTCATTGCACAAAAAGTGGTTAAGTAGAGACTTCCCCATTCTACAGCAAGATGAGAACACATCCGTGTGGACCTTTGGAGAAGCATCAAGGAAATAACTAACCAACCAGCCAAACAGGAAGTAGGGGGAGCTGCGAGTCTGACCTCCCAGCCCTCAAAAGGGCCACCGGAGCAGGCTTGAAAAGGGGATCCCTGCCCCACTGCCGGCAGATGCAGGTGGAATGAATCTCAAACTAAGCTCAGAGTCCCATTGCTAATCCAGCCAGCCCGTGGCTATCAGCAACCCAAGCCCACCGCCAGCTCCTTCTCTGGCCTCCTATCTGCAGCCCGTGTCAGTTCCAGCAGAGCCGTGGTAGCAGTAGCACGCTGAGGCCCCACGTCCTTCTTCAGTTAGGCATCGAGAGCAACACTGAGGCTGTGGCGCCACCTGGTGGGCTCGGAGAGTCCAGCCCGCCCCACTCCCACTCCCGCCAGAGCAGCTTACTTGTCCAGGCGGACGGCTTCCGTGTAGGCTCTCTTGGCGTTCTCTGGATCTTCCAGATTGGTCAGAGCCACTGCAACAAAGAAAGTGGCACCACGGCTGGAGATCCCAGCATAGAAAACACAAGGAATGTTTCAAGAGCACCGTTCATTCATCCCCCAAAACTGAAGTCCTCCTCTGCCCTCTCAGCTCCTGGGGCCATGGCCAGCCGTTCGCCTCCAACGACCCCTCCCCATAGCCAGCAGTGGCGGAGGCCTCTGAATCCTGTTTTTTGCGCTTGCTTTTCTGACACTGCCCTTGTTAAGGTGCAAGTTGTTTCAGGCTTGCCATTTTATCCATGCAATTATCCAGCAATTATCACCATCTGACTTAAGAATCCTCACTGGTTAGCCATCACCCATAGCCATGACCTTTAGCTTTTGTTTAGCAACAGAACACAATCTCCTTTTTAATCACGATTTTCTGGAAGTCTATTCTATAAAAGCAAAACAGAGCAGGAAAACCTCGGCCTCTAGCAAAAGGCCAAAGTCCTTTATCCAAAGGCATGCCACTCGTGACGTCTGTGATGTGGCCCCAGACCATCTCTCCTGACCACCCCCTGCTCCTAGCTCCTCGGCCACAGTGTGGCTGTGAATTCCAGCTAAGCTTTCAAAACGCAGTGTGAAGGCCATCTCTACTTTGTGAAGTCAGAAATGCTGCTTGTGCCTTACAGTAGGGCTATCTGATCCCATTCCTGCGTCCACATCAGAATGGAACTTGCTTCATATTCAGGCAACTCACAGTGAACCACCATTCAATTTGCTCTGGCAACCTTCCTCTTATAAAAAAGAACCCCACAATAATGGCTTTTAAAAACCCACCTGAAGACCACACTGTCAATGAGAATATGGAAAAGTGCTTTTGGGCTTACATTTAGTAAGTCTAATATGTGAAGATGTATCTCCCGGAAAGATTAGTACTTTAATAATAATAAACCAATTATGCGATGACGACAAAACCCAAGTTAATATTCATTGGTTATTTAATTATGTAATCCTCCCTCTCTACTATGAGTCCTAACCAGTTCGTAGTGGAAGGAGGACCCTTCCTAAAGCCCAAGCTCTCAAAAGTCAGTGTTATCTGGAACTTAGACGCTTGCTCTTTTTTTCTCCCTCTCTGTAAATAAATTGTCAAGTCAGGGAAAACAACTGGTAAAAGATGAACTAGTGATGATCTTGATTTAACCTGTCGGGCTATGAGTGAAACACCCCCAAGCAAGAAGAAACCAGATACTCTGTCTGCTTTTTTCAAGCTCCAGGTTGAAGGCTCCTATGGAATCTGTGAGGCAATGGCTTCTACAGGACATTTAACCACTGGCCTCATATGATTCTAGATCATTTTCCGTCATCACAGACTATTGAGGGGCTCTCCCCACAAATGTCTCTTACCAGCCAAGAGCATGTAGAGCTCCCCCATCTTTGGCTGCAGGTTGATGGCTGCACTGAGGAAATGGAACGCCGACGCATACTGCTGCATGGTCAGGTGGACAAGGCCCAAATTATATAGAATCTTCCAATCAAAGGGAGCCAAGTAGTTGGCTCGCTTTAGGCAGCTGATGGCCTGCAGGGGAGAGGGGGCACTCGGTGAGCAGCTGGGGCAAGCCTGGCAGCCCCAGGAACAGCCTGTGTGAACATAAACAAGGAAGATGGGGAGACACTCACTGCCACGTATTTCTTCTTGCCGAAGAAACACATTCCAATGTTATTCCAGAGCGGAGGACTTTCTGGAACGGCACAAGCTACAACTCTGTATTTGGTGAGGGCAACATCGAAGTCCCCGTGGGTCTGCATCATGCTGCCGGCCGCCAAGATGGCCTGAAAACACAGGACATGAAAAGCTGGTAATCGAGCCATTCCCCAAAGCCTGTTGCAATGAAGTGGTGGTTCTAGGTGTAGATACTCAGCAGGCCCGTCAGCAAGGACAGGACTCCACACTTCTTCTGGGACACAGAAAATATACTCAAGCTCTCAGGACAGATGCGTGGGAGGAACGTCTCCATGCCCACTGGCTTTCTCTGGCAAGTACAGAGAAAGAAAAACTGTCAGTGATTTGCCCTGGCTCATTTGTTTCCTATTTCTAGTCCAGGAAGTCAGTGTTTCAGAAAGTCAAGGCCCTTTCAATGAAAACAGCCTTTCATCTATTCCTCACGGCCCCTACTTAGTACCCCAAATGCTCCAGACAACCCAGAAACTGCTGTCTGGCCACTTAAGGTCCAGCTCCTTCTGGCACCACCCAGAGGGGTCAGCTTGAGGCCTCCGCAGCCTTGCCCTCTCCTTTCTCGAATCAGAATTCCGCCTCCCATGACGGAAGAGACAGGGCCGGGTCTGCACCCCTTCTTCAAAGCCTGTTTTGCTGCAACTCCCTCCACAACGTTCACCCACTGCACAATCTCAGCCCCAAAGTCCTATTTGGACAAGAGTTGTTCTCACAAATTCATTAAGAACCCAGAAGTCACTTCACCAGAATCTCCTCGGACAGCAATTGTAGAGATTTTGCTCATTTCCTGAGTAACACACAGACTTTCGCCAGCATGACAGTATCACTGTCTGAGTGACAGGCCTGTGACAGCAATGTGCGCTTACGGAAAATGAGCAGAGCACTAACACTTTATAATATGTTCAAATAAGAAGGGCCGTATCTGTTTACAATTTTTCTAAGAATCAGGTACTTCTCAGGTATCCAAAATGCTTTCTGGGGCCAGATTACTCCTGGCAGCAGTGGGAGCGTCTGTGTGAAGGCTCTGGGGTTGGACAGTCTACGATACCTTGTAGTTGGTAGGGTCATAAGTCAGTGCATTTCCAAGGTGTTCAAATGCCTTCTGGTAAATGCCAAGCTAGGAGAAAAACCAAACCAGAGAATTACACTGAGGGGAGATAGCAGTTAAGGAGTCTGGCCAACCATACCCCAAAAAACCAACACCCAGGCTTTCTGGTTGTCAAGACAAAAAAAGAGCTACAGATACCAGATTTAAAAACAAACAAACAAACAAAAAAAAACTATCAAGTCCCATATTTGTTGATTTGTCCCCTGAAGGTCAAAGTATCTATCTGCCGGAGCCGCCTCTGGCACCCTCTGGTGTTCCACACAAATGCTTCCCTGGCAGGAAATGGGCCTGTGAGCCTCAATCCCAGGGTGGGGGGCCAGCCTCCAAGCCAAAGCCCAGGAAGACCCAGGATAAGCTCCTGACTCCTTTTCAAGAAAAACAAAAGAAATGAAAGGCCACTCCAGAGGCAGAGCTGGTGGACCAGCCGAGCAGGGAACTTGAGGAGCTTGGAGGGAGTGGGACAGGGAGAGAGCTTCAGGGGTCCCAGCCCGCAGGGTTACCGAGGTTACTGTGACCGAGAAGTGGAGGCCCTAAAAGAAAGCCATTCACCTGTGGGAAAATGTGTAGGGCAGAGGACCTACTGTCTTATTCTAGGCAGTGCTCTGCCTCCTCTTTCCCAGAGGACCTGGCTGGGCAGAGGCAGCAAGAGAAGTGGCCTCCAGCCCCAGCCCTGCGGGCGCTCCCCTGCCTCACAGCTTCTCCCACAGCAGTATGATGCCAGCCCCCCCACACATACCAGTTAGTTCTCCGATCTGCCCTTTCCTTACATGGGTAAGAATTACAACCGCAGTAGCCTCGAACAAACTAATCTGCCTGGTTCGAATGCGGAAAATTCTTTCCTTTAGCAAACAAAGAATATCAAATGCAGAGACTAAGGTTCACATGCTTCCTGCTACATCTTCAGTAGAATGTGTTAAAGTAAAATCAAAGTGAAAGGATGCCACAACCCATACAAATCCAAAGCATTTCTAACATCAGTGCACAAATGAGTAGAGGTCTCATTACCTGTAAGTAGAGCAGTCCTAAAGTTGTAAGAAGTTCTGTATTTTCTGGTGAGAACCTGCAACACAGAGACCCACACAGAGTGCTCAGAGAGAAACAAGATGTGTATGAGACACTGAGACCCCTGCCCGCTGGCGCCTGGAGACACCCTTGTGCCTCCTGCTCCCATGAAAATTCCTGAAGCTGATTTGGGAATTTCCTTCAAAAGTCCTCTCAACCCCGGCTACAAGATGGATGGCTCAGCAAGAAAGAAATGGGATTTAGAATCCAGACTCTTTGTCAGGGCCCTTCCTTAGGGCCAAAGTCCTAAGAACCACCTATGGAATATTCACTGTGACTGTCCTGATTACACTGATACAAATAACGATCGTATTTACATCATGATTGTAGCAATTATGATGCTCCGTAAATCACATCCATCTGAAACACACAGTTGTAGCCAGTTGTCTTGTAGGTCTGTGGGAGTGTGTTGTTCAGTTTGTCTGGCCCCACTGTACTGAGTGCCAGCAGTTTTCTGTGTGTTTAGGATCCCAGTGGCCCTAATGCTCTGCTCTCCACATTAAACAAAAAGCCATACTAAACAGCCAAACTAAAAAAAGGAAGACACAAACCAGCTTGAGGAAGACATTAGCCTTTGGCTTTGGGGAGTAAACACTGACTTAAGTAAAAGATGATTTGCTTTCCCAATCCTTCACTAATCCTTGCCTTTGTCACAAAACCTAAGCAACACCGAGCTAAGCTGTTCGGTCTGGAGGGCCGTCAGCAGTTGCAACGGTGAAAAATGCCAAAAGGCATGGAGCAGCACCTCCTGCTTCCAAGGAATGAGTGGGGCACTGGTCACCTAGGGGGAGATCAGACCAGAGGGGCCAAAGCCCCAGCCAGCAGGCGCCTGCGCTGGCCAACAGAGCTTACTCAGTTACACGGAGTATCTCCCCTTCACTTTGTCCTTGATGAGCTCCTGGAAGAATGTCACCCTCCAGATTTCTTTGAGTTAATCTCAAAGAGACAACTTTAAAAGATACAAGTTGGGGATCAAGGCTTCCACTCAGCACGACGGAAGCTTATAATATGCTACATGGGCTCCTTCCTACTCATCCCTATAAACTTAGCCTCTTGCTGACAAATCTTTCGTAGCTTAACGAATTAAGGGATTTGTTAAATCAAGGAGGGGGAGAGAAAGAGCACAAAGAGGGGAGGGACAGGGAAAGTCTCTCAAGCAGACTCCCTGCAGAGTGGGGAGCCCAACCCACAACCCCGAGATCATGACCTGAGCTGAAATCATGAGTTAACCAACTGAGCCACACATGTGCCCCAAACTAGGGGGTTTTTATATCTTTTTAGACACAAAATATGGTTGAAGAAAATTCAGAAGAATGTTGTGACTGCTATGACCAAAGTGACTGCTGTGGTATAAAACAAAGGTAACTAACAGAAATCTAAGTTTAGTTCAGAGACTAATTATCGGGAATAATACACTGTGACCACACATCCTGTTAAGTGACAAGACATTTTGCTAAATGTCTTTTATTTTACAAAAAAGAAAAGATAGTATGTGTCCCTAGAGAAGAAACATGGAACAGCATCCTGGGAAAACCAGTTATCAACAGGGGTTTGGCCTACCCTCATGATGTTTTTAAAAAAAAAAAACAAAAACAAGATACTGGTTTCATGCTAATGAAGGCCACATGTTTATTAGTGAATCGGGAGATTTCTGACCCCAATGTCTCTGGAAACAAGATCTGCTATAAAGTCTAAAACCACAGTGGCAGACCACCAGCTGACTCCAAAATCTCTCGGCTCCTTCCTCCTGAGCACGTGTGTGCTCAGTGGAGGTGGGTAACTTCCTTGCAGCTAGTGGCCACCTCACCTCATGAACCATGGGATGTGAGTAGGAATGCTGTGTGCAACTTCTGAACCATTAAAACCTTACTCTGAGCTGCTAATTCAGTGGTTTCCCGTACCACCGCCCCTCACCACAGCCTGGAATGTGGATCTACAGTCAGGAGCTTCAACCATGCAGGTGAAGGGAACAACTGAAGGAATGGTGGGTTAATAAAGAACCTGGATCCCTGAGTGATCTTGTGGAGCAAGGCCGTCCAGCTGGGCTAGACTAGCCAGACTGCTAGGTGAGAAACCCAAGTCTTCCTTACGTAAGCAAGCCTCGGGAGCGTCTAACCTTCACTTGAGCTTTACTCTAACTCACACCTAGGAATCCGTCGAAGTAATCCATAATCAGTCTTAAGCTTGGAGGTTCCTATGTCTGCGCCCATTTATTTTCTCATTGCCTTAAAGAAAACAGACATACTTACTCCACTGCTTTCTTGTAGATTTCGATGGCCTTGTCCAAGTCTCCCTCCAGCAGGTGGATCTTCCCCAGCATTATGTAAGTCAAATCATGCCTGTTAAGATGGAGGGCATTGTGCAGCTGGTCTTGTGCCTAACAAGATTGATGGGAGTAAAGAGAACCAAATCACTACCACAAGAGGACAGGGCTTGGTGCGGCTGTCGTAAAGACAGAGCTCCCCCTGTACTCAGGCAGCGAACATGACATCCCAGCGAACAGTCCCCACTACCCAAAACCGCTAAAACAGACCAAAACTGCTTGCTGACGGACAGCTGGCAACATGAGGTGTCTGCCTCTAGAGCCACGTGGGAGAGTTTTTTATACGAGATGACTAACCTTTGAGTGTCTTCTGCCTCTCGATACTCATACTCATGACTCATACTTCATAATTCAAAGGAGTGTCAAGAGGACAGAACAGAGCACTGCCCTGAACTCGATCCCAGCCGCACCTCTGACCAACTCCACGACCTTCCCCAGGGTGGTCCTCATTTTCCTCACCAATACTTTGATAAATGAATGAACTGACTGTTCTCATTTATTCACTCAACATGTATCCATTGAGAACCTATTGTTCTAGGTACTAGGGATACCAGAGCAAAACAAGCTCCTTGCTCTGGAAGAGCTTTACCCTAATCAATGACCAAAAGGGATTAAGTCATTAATTGATTCAACAAGTATTTACATCAATGTCAAGTATTATATTTGCTCTGTTACCTTTACAGTAAAATCTGATTCTCCTTCTAATCAGTACAGGTCTGACGAAAGACCAATCCCTCCTCGCCCTTAGCTCAGAATAATCCTATGAATAGAAATATACTTGCTTGGAATATTCTCTAAGGAGAAAACTCTCCTAAGCAAGTACATAACACTATGGATCTGCCCAGAAAACCTAAGGAGACCAACTAAAAATATAAATTCTTACATGGAAAATAACATTAAAAGTGGTAACTGTCAGAAATCAAATCCACTTAAAACTTAAATTCATTTCCAGTAACCTTAAAAACTGAAATCAGTTGCCGTCAGACAGTAAGACAGCTCACACAGTCATGATTACACTTTTAAGACCTAAGGGTTCACTTTTGATATCTAATTTTATTGAATATTTGTTTCTATACTGGAAAATGACACTAGGAATGGAAGAGAAGAGGGGAGAGAAGCAACTTGACTGCCATTCCCTCAATGTTTCTAGAGTTTGTTATTTTCTTGCTAAAATCAGAAAGAAAAAATGGAAAAATGGATGAAAAATGAGAATAAACAAGGGGATACACTATGGCACTTCCGATTTGGCTGCCAAGATCTCTACAAACACTTCTCGGGAATACTACACCACAAGCAATGGCGCCCCAGCAACAAGCGGCCCCTCGGCGGGCCCCCAGCCCAGCGCTCAGCCACCACCGCCATTCCCGCAGTTACCTTACTGAACTGTTTCAGATAAATGTAGCAGACTCCTAGGTTGTGACAGATCTCCTACACACAAAAGAAAGGAAAACAGCATAGGTGTCAACTCCACAGTTACTATCAGAATGAAACAGCAGGCATCTAGGGACTGTTACTGTCCGGCAAAGCTTACATTTTAAATGGCACTATAGGTAGTTTTTTACTGGATTTCATACTTAAATACATTTAATTCGACAAAATGGGTTAATATTAAAAACTCAGATTATAAGAAATAAAAGAATAAACAGGTCCTAGAAGTACATACCCAGCCCCAGGCCTTTCTTCTCTAAGAGCTGCCCCCTGCCCTCTTCTCAGAAGAGACTGCCCACAGCCCCTGCCCCCACCCGCAAGGAAGGGTGTGTGTGTGTGTGGGGGGGGTGTCGAGGTGTGTGTGTGTCAGGGTGTGTCGGTGTGTGTGTGTGTGTCGGTGTGTGTCGGTGTGTGTGTGTGTGTGTGTCGGTGTGTGTGTGTGCGCGCGCGCGCGCACGCCAACCGGATTCCTTCTCTCAGGGGTCTGGGACGTGACTAGGTGATGTGGACTCCGAGACCAGCACCACCATCTGGAGGCCGCTGAGGTGGAACACCTGTCCCTGGAGCCAGCCTGCTGAAGTCTACAAACCCTGGCCCACGGGCCCAATCCATCCTCTGGTCTTCTTGTAAATAAAGTTTTACTGGAACACAGGCACAAGCACTTATTACACACTGCCTACAGAACTTTCACGCTAGAACTTTAGAGTTAAGTAGCTGCAGCAGAGACTGTATGAAGCCACAAACCTTAAAATATTCACTAGGCCCTTTACACAAAGTTTGCCAACCGCTGACCTACAGAAAAACTGAAGCAGAAATGCAGAGTAGCTACCTTGGTTACTAACAACCGTCCAGTGCTACCTCACTGTGAGATGAGCCTGCGTGTCCTGACTGTGAGTTCTGTGGAATCTCTCGAGTTCCCTTATACTGAATCTCCCTTTATTTGCAGTAGCTTCAGAGAAAGGAGGAAGCAAGGGTGAGGAAAGTGCTCTATGGAAAGCAGTGAGGACCTGTTAGGAGCGGAGAGGTGTGGAAGCACATTTAGACCCAGAAGTGTCCCTGTCTGAAGAAACAGACCCCAGGGCTCAGAGAGAGATGGTTTAAAACATGTTCTAAGTCTCCTAAAATAACAAAATAGGGATCATTGATGGAGTACCTACTTCACCTCAGGCTCTATGCCACATATGGTTTTCATATATGTATTACTTTAATTTCCCCAGCTAACCTGAAACACGGGTATAACAATTCTGATTTGAGATAAGAAAACTGAAGGTCAGAGAGGTTAAGTAGTTTGCCTAACTTAGTGTTAACAAAGTGTTAGTACTAGGATTTTTTTTTTTTTAGGTCTAAAATCTTCAGAAAAATTTCAACTATACGTAAATGTAGGCAGAATCACCATGGACTCCTCACTCTGTCCCTTAAAATAAAAAAGACCTTATCCTTTAGAAATACATACTGAAATGTTTGTGGATGTTATGCTAGCTGGTATTTTGTGAAGTGGGGTACATGGGAGTATGGACTGGATAATTGTTGGGACAGAGCCCAATTCAAGGCTCGATCCCAGGACCCTGGAATCATGACCTGAGACAAAAGGCAGAAGCATAACAACTGAGCCACCCAGGTGCCCCAATCATCACCTTTTTTTTTTTTTTTAAAGATTTTATTTATTTATTTGACAGAGAGAGATCACAAGTAGGCAGAGAGAGAGGGGGAAGCAGGCTCCCTGTAGAGCAGAGAGCCCCATGTGGGGCTCGATCCCAGGACCCTGAGATCGTGACCTGAGCCGAAGGCAGAGGCTTTAACCCACTGAGCCACCCAGGCGCCCCAATCATCACCTTTATATTGTTGACTCCAAAATGTACATCTCTAGCCCAGAACACTTGAGTTTCAGATTCTATATCCAGGCATGCATCTCAATTTCGATACCTTATCAGAAGCTAAAACTCATGTCCACAATCTAAAAGACAGGATTTAGCTCTGACTGGTTATCATCCTCCTCTCCTAAAACTGCCTCCTCTTCCTTCCTGTATTTTCTGTTCTAGGTGACTGTTCCATAATCCACCAATCCGCCTTTGCATCTCTAAGGCACAGCCCAGTGCCTGTCATGTAGCAAGCACTCATTTGTTGAAAGAGTGACTAAATGAATGAAGGAGTAAATGAATTTTCCCTTATCTGTGGCTTCACTTTGGCCTTTAGCCATAAAATACTTGGTGGCATCTCTGTCTTCAGACCTACAAAAGTGACCAACAAACTGAAACTTCTCAAAAGTAATACTGCCATAAGAACTGCAGGGAAATCCATGCTAGCTCTCTGTACTAACCAATCGAATCCTTCACACATAGATAGGTCTTTCCAAGAGTCCTCAGCTACTTGAAAAAACCAAAAGCCTAAGAAAGAAAAACCAAAGAGAGGAAGGAAAAGGTAATTCTGGAAGACAAAACAGAACTTCAAGAGTTAAGAGACATGGAGAGGCTATGTCCCTGAATGTACAACAAAAAGACAATGAGGGGGAATATGTAAGATGTAAGCTAAGAGCCACAGGGAGTACAGAACATATTTAATACAGTGGAAAACAGCGTGGCACATGCCGCTGCTTAATATCCACTCTCCTTGCTGTCCTTCCTAAAAGACCCTAACTTTGTTTAGAGTGTCAGTGTGTCCAATGTAAAATCTGTACTTCCTAGCCTTCCTTAAAGGGAGTGGGGGTGGTTGACATCACACAAGTGGCAGTCTTGGGGATTTACGGGAAAGCTATACTTTCCTAATACAGGCAATGTCTTTTTCTCTTTATTGTTTCCTTTTTTTCCCTGCCTGGAATGAGGACGTGATCTTAAGAGCTGCAGCAGACGCCTTGTGACCATGAAGAAAAAGCTTCAGCCTTCAAACGTCCTTGGACCACCGAGCAACTACTCACCTGGATCTGTTTCATGAGAAAAAATAAACCCCTAACTGGTAAAGCCAATGTTTAGTCAAAATTTTTATTGCAGTAATAATCCTTAACTGATACAAGAGATAATGGAAGAAAAGGAAAAAAAAAAAAAAAAATTAAAGAACTACTGAAAGAAAATTTCCCTGACCCCAAATGGGGCAAGGATCCTCAGAGAAAAGCCAACAAAGGGTCTACAGATGGGGGGGAAAAGAAGAAAAGAAACACTTCTAGACAACTTTGATTAGTATCTCAGAACTCCAATGATAAAGGTAAAATCCTTGAAGCTTCTAGAGAAGAAAATGGAGTTATCAACAAGGAACAGACTGGTAAGAGATTGCCAAAAAACCAAGGAGCAATGTCTGCTAAGTTATGAGGCAACATGATTTTTGATCTTACGTTTAGCTAAATCATCAGTCAAGTGAGGATAAAATAAAGACATATTGGGCATGTAGGTATTCAGTAGCAATAACAAAAGACAGCCATATGACAAATGGAACCATTAGCACATCACTACTAACAAAGAACTTCAAGTTCTCCACTTACCCAATCTTTCTGGTTAAGTTTAGCTGCTTCATTATATACTTCAATGGCAGCTTTATGTTTTCCCAAAAGAAATCTGTGGAAGAGATACATTTTCTGTAATTACTAACTCAAAGCTTTTACAGAACTAACTCCACTAGTCCCTCATTTGACTTATATTCCAACCAGGAGAGAATTCTGGAAGCCTCTTCCCTATTAGCTGGCTGTGCTGTTTTGGCCAATGAGGCTGGCATATATCAATAACAGAAGCTCTTTTGGTAGGGACTGCACTGATCGCTGTCCCAGCTCTTGGTCTCGCTCTACACCAATTTTAGTGAAAGTCTTCTGTAATTTATTTTCTGTAATGTACCATCAATATAGAGCAAAAAAGAAACAAGCTAAAGTATATATACCAGTTATGCAAGGACTGCCAGCATTCATCATCACCATCTACTTAAGGGACATCCCCACTAAATCTCTTGCCTTGATATTGGATCACAATTCTAAAGAGAGGAAAAGGCAATCTGGGCCTCTATGCAAAGACAGTGCAAGTATGAGTGACTATAGGTAAGAAAGTGGGGATGGAAACCCCTTGGGACACCTTATGGCTCCAGAGTAGAAAAACTACCAGTATACCTAAGAGCTTCTAGAGACTGGAGGCTGCCTGCATCCAGGAACTGTCAGGGCATCCACTCAACAAACACTTACTATGTCAAGTATTATACTATGTGTTGGAACAGCAGATGAAAAAAATTCTACAGATGCCAATAACATTAGGGGACTGAGGGAACAAGACGTCACTATTTATACGATAAACAGTATCAGTTTTCCCCATCACACTACACCATACAATGTTTGAAATACTCATTGTTAACTCATTTTCTCAAATTTCAAAATCGATCCACAGTCTCCCTATTGAGCAACTTTCCCTCTATGTATCAAGCTGATCAGGCGGCCAGAAGCAGCCTCTGCCTGAGCATGCACTCCAGTGTTCTCTATGTGTCCCAGGCCTTGCAGGCAGCAGATACTCACAAAGATCTGGCCACCTGCTTGAGGTTATCAGCACACTGAGGGCTGAGAATAGCACACGTCTGAAAGAGTTCTAGAGATTCTTGGATATTTCCTTCCAAGCGAAATATTAATGCTGGCAAGAGACAGAAAACACAGAAAAAATCATTACATTCTCGGGAGAACAGTCTGGTATCAGAAAAATTGGAGAAGAGGGGGTTAAAAAATCACACCAAAGAAATCCTTTGGATAACTATATCTTTAACACAAACATCACCTCAGATAAGCTGAAACAAATAGCAAAGTTGTTGACGAACTAATACTTTTTTAAATAAGATACCTCAAACTTACCTACTCCTCCATTCCCAGCATCCACCATGCAGATAATGAGGTGCCCTGCAAATTATCCCACAAATTCTTCATAATAAGGACATTCCTGGGCTTCCCCATCAAACACTCTATTTATCACGATAGTTCAGACTTCCATCTAGCAATTTCCAGAGTATACCCAAACCGGGCAAGTGCAATCAAGGAGATTCTGGCTGCAAACTTGGACTGCGGACTTGGTTTTCGGTATAGCAACCAATCCGAATCAGTAATTTTTCCCAGGCTTAAAGTTTTAGAAGAATTTACATGTTTAAGTAGTATAAGGCACCGAGAGTCTGGAACTTGAAATACTGGGAATAAAAGAGCTTTTTTTTTTTTTTTTTGACCATGATGTCCTAGATATGTCAGTATCTTCCTGATTACGTCAGAAAACTTATGTTAATCTGAAGGCTACCCATCCAATGAGTGGTAAACAAAACCATTCATCACACCAAAGAATCAAAAGGAAAGTTCCTAGAAAAACTAAAGACACTAAAGAATAAAATTTCAGTCAGTGGTTCTTATATTTGGTTTCTGATAAATTTCATCTGCTTTACCCTCTACACTTCTAGGCTTTTTCCCTTCATCCTAACACCCTTATAAAAAATCCTCAAGCCTTTCCTTATCATTTTTTCCTCAGCATTTCCACCTCATTTTTAGCCTGACTACAAGGAGAACTTCCAGAAGCCCCTTCAGGACTCGAAGCTGCTGCCCAAGGCAGGGATCCTAACATCCACTCTGAAAACACTAGCTGGACACTAGAGAATGGGGGGAAAGACAGCAGGGAAAAAAAAAAAAAAAAAAAAAGTCACTTCTGAGATCAAATCCCACACAGAAATTAGGTTCTGATTTCAAACAACATAATGCTGAATAAGACCTTTGTAGAACATTTAACTTTAAAGTGTTTCACAGGTAGTTTGCCCTTCTTTCAGAACCTAGACAAAGTATGCATTTCTCTATGAAGAAGAGAAAAAATACATGTCTTACCTTGGACATATATAGCATATTCACATAAGCCCTGAGTCTCCTGAAGCTGCTCTTTGATGACAGCCTGAAAGAGGAAGAAAAATATTTCTGAGTAGTAGTTCGGTGTCTTGAAGTGTTTTTAAGAGAAGGTAGACATAGGCTCTGAGACATGAATCCATCAAAATCCTAGAGACACAGGCGGCAACCTCTTTGACCTCAGCCACAGCAATTTCTTGCTAGACCCGTCTCCAAAGGCAAGGGAAACAAAAGCAAAAATGAACTATTGGGACTTCATCAGGATAAAAAGCTTTTCTACAGCAAATGAAACAGTCGACAAAACTAAAAGGCAACCAACCTACAGAATGGGAGAAGAGATTTGCAAATGTCTTATTATATAAAGGGCTGGTATCCAAAATCTATAAACAATTTATCAAACTAATACCTAAAACACAAAAAGTCCGGTCAAGAAATGGGCAGAAGACATGAACAGACATTTCTCCAAAGAAGACATCTAATAGGTCAACAGACACATAAAAAAATGCTCTACCAAACTCGTGATCAGGGAAATACAAAACAAAACTACAATGAGGAAAAAAAAAACCCCACACGTTAGAATGGCTAAAAATAACAACTCAGTAAACAACAGATGTTGGTGAGGATGCAAAGAAAGGGGAACCCTCTTACACTGCTGGGAATGCAAACTGATGCAGCCACTGTGGGAGACAATATGGAGGTTCTTCAAACAGTTAAAAATACAGCTACCCTATGACCCAGCAATTGCACTACAAAGTATTTACCCAAAGGATACAAATGTAGCGATTCCAAGGGCAGCTGCCTCCCACTGTTTATAGTAGTAATGTCCACAATAGCCAAACCATGGAAAGACCCCAGATGTCCACTGACAGATGAATGAATAAAGATAAAGAAGATGTGGTGTGTACACACACACACACACACACACAATGGAATAGTACACAGTCATCAAAAAGACTGAAATCTTGCCATTTGCAACAATGTGGATGGAACTACAGGGAACTACATGCTAAGCATGTACTACATGCTAAGCAAAATAAGTCAAAGACAAATACCATATGATTTCACTTATATGTAGAATTTAAGAAACAAAACAGATGAGGTGCCTGGGTAGCTCAGGCAGTTGGGTGTCTGCCTTCAGCTCAAGTCATGATCCAGGGTCCTAGGATCAAGCCCCGCATCAGGCTTCCTGCTCAGTGGGGAGTCTGCTTCTTCCTCTTCCTCTGCCCTTCCCTACCTCTTGTGCTCTCTCTCTCAAATAAATCAATAAAATCTTAAAAAAAAAAAAAAAAAAAAAGGAAGCAAAACAGATGAACATAGGGGAAAGGAAGGAAAAATAAAATAAGATGAAAACAGAGAGGGAGGCAAACCACAAAAGACTATTAACTGTAGGAAACAAACTAAGGGTTGCACCTTAGTTCAAACTAAGGTGGGGGGATGGGTAACTGGGTGAGGGGATTAAGGAGGGCACTTGATATAAAGAGCACTAAGTGTTATATGTAACTGATGAATCACTAAATTTTACCCCTGAAGCTAATAATACAGTATATGTTAACTAAATTGAATTTAAATTAAAAATTTTTTAAAAAAGGTAGACATGGGCAAGGAGCATATGTAAGAAATCTAAAGAATACAAATAATTACTAATAATGTTCGTCTGGAATTTTTTTTAAATCTCAAATTTCTTGTAGTTACTTATTATAGAACAGGGATCGGTAAACTATGGCCCCAGGCCAAATCTGGGCCACACAGTCTGTTATTATAAAGCTCTTAAGCTAAGAGTAGTTTGCATATTTTTGAAGGGTAATTAAAAAAAAAGAAGATGAAGAATATGAAACAGAGACTGTGGCCTACAAAGCCCAAAATATTTGCCATCTGGCTCCTTACAGAAAAGTTTGCCAACCCTTATCTAGAACCTAGGCAAGCTAAGGAAAATATGAAAAGATTTCCAGGCATCACTGATGCTAGGGGCTCTCTGACAGCAAAATACAGGCTCTATCTTCCTCCTTTGACAGGCTAAGCTCAGGATGAGCTAGGAGTTCAGAAAACAAGCACCTGAGTCTAACTTAGAGAATCAAAGAAAGCCTTCTGGAGTTTTAAAATCCTGTGTTGGCAGAGGTTGGAGGAGAAGCCGGGTGGCTAAGAGTATCAGGGAGAAAAAAAGGCTTCAAATTCCATGCTAAAAAAGTTGCGAGCAATAAGAGAATCTTGGTTAAGTTTTAAGCAGGAAATAACCTGATTCTACTTGCTTTTTAGAAAAGTCGTTTTTGGAGCACTGTTGAAAGCAGATGGAAAGGAGGCAAGACTGATATAATGATTCTTACAGTAATTTAAACAAAAGTGATGGGAATTAACTAAGGCCTAGAGAGAGAAGAAAGTGGACAATTTCAAGAAATAGTAGACAAGGATCTCCAAAATGTAATGATTACTTATAATATATTAGGGAAAATGGATCAGGGGATTCTGACACAGACAGATGGATGAATGATGGTACCTATCCCTGCAATAGGATACAAAAGAAGGAATAGGTTTGGAGGAAAGCAGATTAATTCAGCTACAAAAAAGCTGAACCTGAAATGCCTGTGAAGCATCAGCAGGTATCAGCTTGGTCTGAAGACCAGAAGGAAATGGATGAAATGCGCAGAGAAAGGGGTCAAGGATGGGACCTAGAAACATCCCAACTCTTAAGAAACAGAGGAGGAAGAGAAGCCAAAAATAGGAAATGGAAAAAGTTGTCAAAAAAGGCAAAGGGAGGGGCGCCTGGGTGGCTCAGTCGTTAAGCGTCTGCCTTCGGCCCAGGTCAGATCCCAGGGACCTGGGATCGAGCCCCGCATCGGGCTCTCTGCTCTGCAGGAGGCCTGCTTCTCCCGCTACCATTTCCTCTGCTTGTGTTCCCTCTCTCGCTGTGTTTCTGTCTGTCAAATAAATAAAATCTTTAAAAAAAAAAAAAAAAGGCAAAGGGAAACAAGAAAGGGATAATATCACAGAATGAAAGATAGAAACCTTTAAAGATTCATGCTGGTACTAAACATTGCTAGTTCTGCCTGCTTCTCATGGTCTGTGGCATTACAATCGCTCACCTTGCATGCTTCATAATCCTTCCGGATATAGTGGAGATGTATTAACCAGTTCTGCTTCTCCAGAATTGGAAACTCTTGACCTGGGCAGCATATTTTAACAAAACAAACAACACAGTCATTATTTGATTTTCCCCTTAAGCATTGTGCTCACATGTAACTATAAGCATATTGCAGTATCACATTAAATTCTTCATGCTGCTGCCCACAAAAATATCATGCATCAAAAAAGTGTAGATTTTTAAACTACAAGATATTTGTCCTACTATTACACATTGAATATATGCTTCTCCTCAGTTTTTGTGGCCTGACGTCAGTTTCTCAGATCATAACTTGGCCTGAAAAAAATAAAATCATCCTTTGTCTCTTCTTTCTCTCTCTGGTTATTGACAGTGAAGAAGATGACGCTCTAAAGGATATTTCAGGAATATTACCAACATTTAATGTCTCATCTGATAGATCAGAGGACCAAAAATAATTAAACACAGTCCTAGCAATAGGAGGGTAAAACATTATATACTGCTGCCCAGGAATGAGAAGGCAACAGTGACAAAAAAATCTATTGGGAGTCACTGAAAATGATTTATGATAAACCATAAAATAAGTTATGACCCTCTGAATTCAAAAGTTTAAAAATATGGGTAAAAATTCATTAAGAGAGGTGCCTGAGTGGCTCAGTCGGTTAAGCAGCTGCCTTTGGCTCAGGTCATAATCCCAGTGTCCTGGAACCGAGCCCCACATCAGGCTTCCTGCTCAGCGGGGAGTCTGCTTCCCCCTCTCTCTCTGCCTGCCTCTCTGCCTACTTGTGCGCTCTCTCTCTCTCTGTCAAATAAATAAATAAAATCTTTAAAAATTTTTTTCATTAAGAAATTACTTTTCTGTGAAAAAATAAAAAAGAGAGAGAGAGAGAAGGGTTCACACCAAACTCAGAACAGTGGTGAGGAAGGGAGAGGGAGGAAAGTTAAAAAGGAGACTTCAGGGGCTCCTGCATGGCTCAGTTGGTTAAGCATCTGATTCTTGATTTTGCTCAGGTCATGATCTCAGGGTCATGGGATCCAGCCCCACATCGGGCTCCACGATAGGCATGGAACCTGCTTAAGCGTCTCTCTCTCCCTCTGCCCCTCCACACATCACGCTTGAAAAAAGGGTGGAGGTGAGAGACTTTAGCTCTTTAATGTTTTTTTTTTCTTTAATGTTTTATAAAAAAAAAATCGCTAAAGAATACATGACTAAATGTTTTTATTTACTAAATCTGGCCAGCGAGTACATGGAGATTCTTATTTTTTAATGCACTTTAATACATATTTGAAATATTCCCTTTTAAAAATGTAAAAGAAGGAGCGCCTGGGTACTCAGTGGGTTAAAGCCTCTGCCTTCGGCTCAGGTCATGATCCCAGGGTCCTGGGATTGAGCCCCGCATCAGGCTCCCTGCTCGGTGGGGAGCCTGCATCCCCTCTCCTTCTGCCTGCCTCTCTGCCTACTTGTGATCTCTTTCTGTCAAATAAATAAAATCTTAAAAAAAAAAATGTAAAAGAAAGAATACAGTAGGAATCAAGATGGAAATGATTTCTAATCATTTGTAATCATTTGTTCCATAACATTAGGAGATACATTGACAGAAAACCTAAGACTTATAAGTCCATAAAATGACAGGCAGGAAAAAAAGCTTACTATGACCCAGAGTCAGTGGAGCCAGAACACAATAGGGAATATCAATGGAATTTATGAGATGAAATTATGACAGAAAGTACGGATATGGTTTTCTATGCCAGAAGGAAGAAAAAAAAAAAAAAGGTAAAATTTTAAGCAAGTGACTCATCTTCCCATAACCCATGCTCAGAGTGGGACCACCAGTCTCCTAGTCAGGGTCTATCTGAGGTTCTTTGATGACTTTTGTTTCCTTTCTTCTCTTTCCTCAAGCCCTGTCAGTCAACAGATCTTAAGCCATTTATGTTCTGCCTGACCACTTCTGGAATTAAATTTCCTATTAAAGGCCATACAAATGACTAAGCTTAGAGGTGGGTATGGGTGAACGGGTGTGTGCACACACACGCACGCATGTAAAGTGGGTAGAGAACTACACTGTAGTTCTGGGCCCAGTGGCTCACTGAGTCATCCCGGGCCAAGTCTCATTTGTACAGCCTACTGCTCTGTCACCTACCCTCTGAAGGGCAAGGTGACACTGAAACCTTTGAGTTCAAAATATCATGAAGTATCACGGCTTCTACAGCTTTTGGTTGTAGACAAAATTCATAAAATGCAAACCTGAGTTTTGCTACTATTAAAATCTCACAATAAAAAATGAGTAATTTTTTCTGGATGAAAAATGGAGAAAAAAATATTCAATTTGCAGGGCAGCTTAAGAGCACAGAGGCTCATAAAAGACCTAGGGATTAGAAGAAGGGAAGGCATCATCAAATCCAAGGGCTTAACGGTCATTTCACACTCCTGGAGATACAGTTTGTCTAAATGCTGAGAGAATTTTAGCTTCATCCAAGATTTCAGAAATCATTTCAGTGCCCCGTAACTGTCCCATTACTGTATGATCTTGGGAAATGTACAGTTAACTCATCTATAAAATAGAGAGTCATTCATTCATTAAACAAATATTCACTGAATACCTACCATGTGCCAGGTACCGTTCTAGGCACTGGGGATACAAAAGTGAACAAAATTGACCTCCTGCCTTCAATCAGTGGGAACAGGGTTAGGGGGAAGTCAGAGAGTACTAGCAGAAGGGACAAATGATAATAAAATAAGTTATATTTGAGTGATATTTTTCTATGGAAAAAAAGCAGAGAAGAGGGACAAGGAGTATAGGGTAAGGGATTACACTTTTAAGTAGGAGGGTCATGGGCGCTTGGGTGGCTCAGTGGGTTAAAGCCTCTGCCTTTGGCTCAGGTCATGATCTCAGGGTCCTGGGATCGACCCCGCATTGGGCTCTCTGCTCAGCGGGGAGCCTGCTTCCCTTTCTCTCTCTCTGCCTACTTGTGATCTCTCTGTGTCAAATAAATAAAATCTTTAAAAAAAAAAATTTAAGTAGGAGGGTCAAGGAATAAAATACCCTCACAGAGTTGGGAAGACTGAATGACCATATAAAGAGATTTATCTCTGGCACACAGTAAGTCCTAGAAGTGTTAACTGTTGTTGCTATTTTTATTATCTGTATTATGAGTTATTTTTCAAAGATGAGGGAATTCTGGATGCCTCAGTCTATAAATCTTGAGTCTATAGTTAGAATTTACCTGTAAATGTGTAGATTGAATTTCTTATATTCCAAATCATTGCTCACTCCAATTCCCTACAAACAGGGGTACTGGTTCCTACATGCTTTCACAAGTATTATGAGAATTACCTACATGAAGGATTCTCTAAAAAAAAAAAAAAAAAAAGATAGGCACAATAAAGGCGAAGTTGAGCCTCCTCTATCTTACAGCGGAGAACAGTGATCATCTCTGAGGCTATACTTCAGGGACCTCCATTACCACACAGATCAGGTGGCCAGCTGATTAAACGAAGACAAGGTGATACCTTTCAGCTGTTGTACAAATACCTCGTCCATCTCTCCAGTTCCCACACTGCCCCTCCACCATCACCAAAGCAGTGTGGGTAGAAGGCTGGCAACCTGACAACCATACTTCCTTGGCCCTTCACTTCTCCTGACCCCATTCTACTCTTTTGTGACATCCCTCCTCTTTCTTTCCCCCTCTAAAGGTGCACCAGACTTCTATGTGAAACAATACACAACCAAATAAACATGGCAACTCTAAGAATTCTTCTCCCTTGTAATTTGCCCTAGGTGCCAAATTCTCTCAGTAACGGCCCTAACTCAAATTTTATATTACACTTTGATTAATGCTAGGGAATAACATCCTGGATATATGAAGGCTGAGCAGAAAATTATTGTGCTTTGAACTTTGTTTTTCTAAAACAAAAGTCGTTTTCTAAAACGACTAATACTTCTGCAAGTACATTATAAATGAAGCCTTCTTTAGTAAAGGATCTCTTCTGGGATGAGCAGACACATAGCACATGGTTTTTATATGTAGAACTCCCATCCTGATTCAGTACCAGCTTTCTCGGGACCTACAGCAAATTACCAAATTATTAACTTCTTCTTTTCCCTCAGTAACTTTCAGTGGAGGGTGCCTGGCTTGCTCTGTCTGTTAGGCGTATACCTTTGGCTCAGGTCATGATCCCAGGGTCCTGGGATCGAGTCCCACATTGGGCTCCCTGCTCAGGGAGTCTGCTTCTCCCTCTACCCCTCCCCACTGCTTGTGATCTCTCTCTCAAATAAATAAGTAAAATCTTTAAAAATAATTTTCAGTGGAAAATTAGGAAAAATCTGAAAGTGGCCATTCAATAAATGCTATTTCCTCATGTTATAATAGGACTAATAACACTATTCTGCCTCCATATCCTATTTGGACATTGGAAGACATGACAAATCTTTTCCTGAGGCAAGGGGAAAAAAAAGTAAAAATGAACTATTGGGACTACATCAAAATAAAAAGCTTCTGGACAGCAAAGGAAACCAACAAAACTAAAAGACAAGACAACCTACTGAATGGGAGAAGATACTTGTGAATGACATATCTAGTAAGGGGTTAGTATCCCAAATACATAAAGATCTTACACAGCTCAACACCCCAAAGATAATCCAATTTAAAAGTGGGCAGAAGACATGAACATTTTTCCAAAGAAGACATACAGATGGCTATCGGATACATGAAAAGATACTTAACCTCACTCATCATCAGGTAAATGCAAAACCACAATGAGCTATCACTTCACACTTGTCAGAATCAACAACACAAGAAGCAACAAGTGTTGGTGAGGATGTGGAGAAAAAGTAACCTTTGTGAGCTGTTGGTAGGAATGCAAACTGGTGCGGCCACTGTGGAAGACAGTGTGGAGTTCTATAACTCATCAAAAAATTAAAAACAATTACCATATGCCCTAATAATTCCACTACGAGGTATTTACCCCCAAAATATGGAAACACTAATTCAAAAAGATACATGCACCCCTATGTGTATTGCAGTATTTAAAATAACCAATTTTATTTATTGCAGTATTTAAAATAACAAATTACAGAAGCAGCCCAAGTGTCCATCAATGGATGGATAAAGAAGATGTGGTATGTGTATGTGTGGGTGTATGTATATGCATGCGTATACATGTGTATACATGTATATACATAGTGTGTGGAATATTACCATAAAAAAGAATGAAAGCTTGCCATTTGCAGCAACACAGATGGATCTAAAAAAGTATAATGCTAAGTGAAATAAGTCATTCAGAAAAAGACAAATGCCATATGATTTTACTCATATGAGGGATTTAAGAGTCAAAATAAAAAAATAAATAAATAAATAAATAAATAAAAATTAAAAAAAAAAAAAAAAAAGAGTCAAAATAAACAAAGTGAGGAAAAAACAGATAAACCAAAAACAGACTTAACTACAGAGAGCAAACCAACGGTACTGGGGCAGGAAGAAGGTAAAGGGATTAAGAATACACTCATCTTGATGAGCACTGGGTAATATATGGAACTGTTGAATCACTATACTGTACACCTGAAACTAACATTAACACTGTATGTTAACTATACCAGAATTTTTAAAAAGAGGACAAATGTTGAAACAAATGTAAATGTAAGACATTTCTATTACTATCAATCTGAGCTTTGTATCAGTCAGTGTCTAACAAGGGAACATGAAAACCACTTGAGAATTTAAAACCGAGAGATTTCAATGCAGTAAACAGGTGACGAGAGAAATGAGAGGCCCATCAGGGAATGGTGGGGCAAATCAGAGGTTAGCATGGGAGCAAAAAGTTGCTACCACTGGAAGGAAAAGGTGAGGAAATGTGTTGCTACCAGTATCCAAGGCTGAAGTTACCAGGAAGAAACTAAAAACAAGATGGCCTGACTGGCAGAAGCAGCAGAAGAGATCCTTCCAGAGACTACCCACTCCTCCAACTTCCCCAAGAAAAGAGAAAAAGGGGAAAACCCTGGGTTCTTCCTCTTGCCCTCCAATCTCCTTCCAGTTCCTCCACTTGCTAACCCAGACAGAAACTGCTGACACAGGGGCCTGGTAAGGAAAGAAGCCTGCAAGGATCAGCTCTTCACAAGACAAAGCAAAGAAGGGAAGGGTGAGGAATGGATCCAAGGACAAATAGGCCCAGGATCAGCAGAAACATCAACTTTGTTCATAAATGATGATGGAGGAGGAGACTGGACCGAGTCAGTACTCACCCCATGATAAATGCTAGAAGCTGGCTTTTAAAAAGTTATTATTCTTGGGGCACCTAAGTGGCTCAGTGGGTTAAGCCTCTGCCTTCAGCTCAGGTCATGATCTCAGGGTCCTGGGATCGAGCCCTGCATCAGGCTCTCTGCTCAGCGGGGAGCCTGCTTCTCCCTCTCCCTCTGCCTTCCTCTGCCTACTTGTGATCTCTTTCTCTGTCAAATAAATAAATAAAATCTTAAAAAAAAAAAAAGTTATTATTCTTAAATTATTTGCTATCCAATTTCTTTGCTTCTTGTGAGCTTAAAAAAGATGAGGAAGAAAGAAAAAGTCATATAAAAAGATCAATTATGAAAAAAAGATCAATTATGGCTTTACTACATATCCTATTTTACTTATCAAATAAAAATTTAACAAGTGTAATTGTTAAATTACATAAAGGATAAATGTAATTATCCTTTTCAGGGATGCATGGGTGTGTATGTATCCTCCCATATACATTAATAAATTTATTATTATATTGATTCATATGAGTTATATTCTATAAGTATACAGAATATATTAGAATATATATTTATTTATATATATTCTTTATATATCTACATCAAAGTATTAGTAGTCCACTGAATGGTCCTATGAGGCTAGCAAGTTCTATAACTCATGGACTATTCCAACATCGCAGATGAGGAAATTAAGATTCCAGAGGGCTAAGTGACTTGTTCACATTCACCAGCTAATTAATGAATGAGGCAGGGCTATAACCCAAATCTTCATGGTTACTCATTAAACTACACCAAGTTTCTGCCTAATCATAAAAGACTTTCCAATTTTTTTTTTTTTTTTTTTTTAAAGATTTTATTTATTTGACAGAGAGAAACACAGCGAGAGAGGGAACACAAGCAGAGGGAATGGTAGCGGGAGAAGCAGGCTCCCTGCCGCGCAGAGAGCCCGATGCGGGGCTCGATCCCAGGACTCTGGGATCTGACCTGGGCCGAAGGCAGACGCCCAACGACTGAGCCACCCAGGCGCCCCAAGACTTTCCAATTTTGAAATGTGTTTGTGCTGTCAACTAGACATAACTTAGCAACACAAGATTAAATAAGATTTAAAAGTTTTTCTATGATAGGAAAAGCAGAAGAGGACTTTTTATTTTTAAGGAATTTCTATGTCTACATAAGCATTGGGACAAATGCACATGTGTACATGCAAACAAAAGAGATTAAACATATTTGGACACTGTTTGCTTATATCTACTGAACCTAAATCTATTCTTCCAGTGACCAAGCAATCCTACTCCTAAGTACATACGTGTACCCAAATAACTTCATGGTGGCATTATGCATAACACCTTAAAATGAAAATATCCCAAATGTACATCAAGAGTAAACTGAACAGGAGCACCTGAGTGGCTCAGTCAGTTAAGCATCTGCCTTCGGCTCAGGTCATGATCCCAGGGTCCTGGGATCAAGCCCCGCACTGGGCTGTCTGCTCAGCAGGAAGTCTGCTTCTCCCTCTCCCTCTACGCGCCCCCCATGCTCGCTCTCTCTCCCTCATAAATAAATAAAATCTTAAAAATAAATAATAAACTGAATAAACTAGGTATTCCTCACAGTGGAATACTATATAACAAATGAAAAAGATACAAAAAGGTATTTTTTAAGTACATACAAAATGATTCTGTTTACATCAAGTTCAAAAGCACAGCAAAACTGATCTACATACTTGAAGTTAGATGTAAGTAACCACCTTTGGGAGGAGTAGTTAATAACTGGTAGGGGGCACAAGGAGGACCTCTGGGATGCTGATGATGCTCTATATCTTAATCAAAATGGATATATGAACACATTCACCTTGTGAAAATGTATTGAGCTATATAATTATGATTTATGCACTTTTATGTATGCTATGTACTGATGGTTAAAAAGTTTCAGGAATCAAAGTAAATACCTCCTTCACCAAAAGAATTAATTTCTACAATACCAGTACAGAAGAGGAGGGAGCACAAAACTCTCTAGACAAGACACAAAAGGCATTAATCATAAAAGAAAAAAGTTATAAATCAGCCCCATCAAAATTAAAACTTCTAAAAATTAAAATAATCAAAATATGCATTAAGAAACTGAATAGGTAAGAATCAGTCAAGTGGAATCATAATACATATAACAGACAAAAGAACTTGTACCCTCAATACAGAATTCTTATAAATAAATAACAAGAAAACAAATAATCCAATTTAAAAATAGGCAAAAGCCTTGAATATTTCTTTCACAAAAGAAATGGCCAGGAAATATATGAAAAAGTGTTCAACATCACCAGTCATAAAGATAATGCAAATTAAAGTCACAATAAGACTACAACATATTTACCAGCATATGAAAAAGACTGACAGTACCAAAGAATTTATAGCAACCAGTTTGGCAGGCTCTTATAAAGTTAAAACATACACTTTACATATGACCCAGCAATTTCATTCCCTAGGTGCTACTGTCAACACATGCCACCCACACACAAAACGATACGTAAATGAATGTTCATAGAAGCTTTTACAGAACAGTCAAAAACTGGAAACAACACAAATGTTCATCAATAGGAGAATGGATAAACTCTGGTATATTAGGTCATACAATGGAACATTAGACAGTATTTTTAAAAAATAAAAAAATAAAAAAACTACTTATACATTATAGCAACATGGATGAATCTCAAAAACAGAGAAAAAGATATCAAAAGCTAAATAGTAGGTATTATATCATTCCCCCTGTAAGAACTTCAAGCACAGGGCACCTGGGTGGCCCAGTGGGTTAAAGCCTCTGCCTTCGGCTCAGGTCATGATCTCAGGGTCCTGGGATCGAGCCCCACATTGGGCTCTCTCCACAGCGGGGAGCCTGCTTCCCCCTCTCTCTCTCCCTGCCTCTCTGCCTGATTGTGATCTCTCTCTCTATCAAATAAATAAATAAAATTTTTAAAAAGAGGAAGGAAGGAAGGAAGGAGGGGAGGGAGGGAGGGAGGGAGGGACTTCAAGCACAGACAAAATTAATTTATAAGAACAGAAATCAGAGTGGCTCCTCCTAGAGAACTGAAGGGAGGACTGACTGGAAAGGGGCATGAGGAAACTTTCTGGGTGATAAAGATGTTTAATTTGTTCTGAGTAATGATGACATGAGTATATACGTTTGTCAAAATTCAAGAGTTGGGCACTTACGGGGCACCAGGGTGGCTCAGTCAGTAAGGCATCCAACTCCTGATTTGGGCTCAGGTTTCAATCTCAGGTTGTGAGATTGAGCCCCACCTCAGGCTCCACACCCAGTGGGAAGTCTGCTTGAGATTCTCTCTTCCTCTCCCTCTGTCCCACCCTCATGCGCATTCTCTCTCTCTCAAAAAAAAAAAAAAAAGAGGGGCGCCTGGGGGTGGCTCAGTCAGTTAAACATCTGCCTTGGGCTCAGGTCATGATCCCAGGGTCCTAGGATCGAGTCCGGCATCGGGCTCCCTGCTCAGCGGGGAGCCTGCTTTTCCCTCTGCCTGCTGCTCTACCTGCTTGTGTTCTCTCTCTCTGGCAAATAAAATCTTAAAAAAAAAAAAAGAGTTGGGCACTTAAGATCTGTAGATCTTTCTAGTACTTCCATTTAAATTAAGTCAGCATTGTTTTTCCAAAAAAAAAAAAATAAAATCAACCAGAATTACCATGTGATCCAGCAATTCCACTACTGAGTATATACCCAAAAGAAATGAAACAGGGAGCCATTTCTGCACTGCTGCTAAGGAAGCTAAGGCCACGTTGGGGTAAAGCCCTCACTTCATCCTACGAACAGCCTGGCAGATGCCAGCCCAACACTTTCACCGGCATCTCCTGGGCCCTCCTCCTGCACAATGAGGAGGTGATGGTTACAGAGATTATGATCAATGCTCTCATCAACACAGCCAAAGTAAATGCTGAACCTCTCTGATCAGGGTTGTGTGCAAAGACTCTGGCCATCATCCACATGGGAGCCTCATCTGTAGTGAAAGAGTGGTGAACCCGCCCTCCTCACTACTGCGGCCTCAGCTGAAGAGGAGAAAGTGAAGCACAGAAAGAAGTAGCTGAGGAGTTTAATAGCATGCACTCTGGTCTATTTGACTAAACCTCTTTTATAACATGTTCAATAAAAAGCTGAACTTTAGGGCTGCCTGGGTGGCTCAGTTGGTTGGATGACTGCCTTGGGCTCAGGTCACAATCCCAGAGTCCCCGGATCAAGTCCCAAGTCAAGCTCCCGGGTCAGCAGGGAGTCTGCTTCTCCCTCTGACTCTCCCCCACTTTCCTGCACTCTCTCTCATTCTCTCTTTCTCAAATAAATAAATAAAATCTTTAAAAAAAAAAAAAAAAGCTGAACTCTAAAAAAATTAAGAAAAGAAAAAGAAAACAAGGACTCAATCAGACACTTGTACACCAATGTTCATAGCAGTGTTATTGAAAATAGCCAGAAGGTGAATCAACTCAAATGTCAATGACTGAATGGATAAATAAAAATGTGGTATATACATACAATGAAATATTATTCAGCCTTAAAGAGGAATTAAATTCCAACAGATGTACAATATGGATGAACCCTGAAGATATTATTGCTAACTATAATAAGCCAGAAACAAAGGACAAATACTGTATGATTCCACTTAAATGACATATACCTGGACTAATCAAATTCATAGGGCAGAAAGAATAGTGTTGGATAAAGAAAATGTAATACAAACACACACACACACACACACACACACACACACGAATATTATTCAGCCATAAAAAAAGGATTCTTTTTTTCCATTCACGACATGGATGGACGTTGAGGACATTATAAGTCAAGTAAAGTCATAGAGAAAGACAAACTGTATGATCTCACTGATATGCAGAATCTAAAAGAAAAAAATTGAACTCATAGACATAGTGGTTGCCAGTGGTGGGGGTGGAGGGTGGGCAAATGCATGAGGGGAGTCAAAAGGTATAAATTTCCAGTTATAAGATAAAAAAGTTCTGGGATATAATGTACAGCATGGTGACTAAAGTAAACAATATATCTGAAAGTTGCTAAGAGAAGAGATCTTAAAAGTCCTCATCACACACACAGAAATTTTATAATTATATGAGGATGTTCACTAAACTTACTGCAGTAATCATTCTGCAATATACACATCTATCAAATCATTTGTACACCTAAAATTAATACAATATTATATGTCAATTATACCACAATAAAACTGGAAAAAAAGAAAAGGAAGAAGAAAGTAGAATGATGATTCCTAGGTGCTGGGGGAAAAGAGTTATTGTTTAATGGGTATAAAGATTCAGTTTGAGAAAATGGAAAAGTTTGGACATGGATGGTGGTAACAACTGCTAAACAATGTGAATGTACTTAATGCCACAAAACTGTACACTTAAAAATGGCTAAAATGATAAATTTTATGTTCTGTATATTTTACCATAATAAAAAAAATGCTAATGCTCTGCTCAATTTAATCAGTGGAGTGGCCAGATTACAATAGGCTAAGAAAACAGTGTTGAAGATATAGAGACAATTAGGATTAACTATCTTTTCAAAAAGCAAATCAGTAAAAGTCATTCACTATTACAGTAGAAACAGTGAAGTGAGATAACTGTTTATCAAAGATGCTGTAAGAGCAATTCCATGTGGTTTGTAAACTGAATTAGATAATAACTAAATTACCTTCTGACTCTACAATTCTGTGTACACAAGAACTGAAACACAGGAAAGAGAATGGTATTAATGAAGTCAAAAGCATATATCTATAAAATCATTACTGGGAACCAAATATATAGATAGTAATTAGCCTGTAGAAGAAATTGTTATACATAGCATAGAAAATGACTTGTTTCCAGAATAGGTAGGATTCCCAGCCTCCACAACCTTTATATTCTTTAATACTGACACATTATGGGGCACCTGGGTAGCACAGTGGGTTGGGCATTGGTTTTGACTCCGGTCTGATCTCGGGGTCATGGGATTGAGCCCCACATCAGGCTCTGGTCTTAGTGGGGAGTCTGCTTGGGATTCTCTCCTCTTCTGCCCCTCTCCCCACTCTAAAATAAATAAACAAACCATTAAAAAAAAAAAAAAAGAACTGACACATTAAAAATACTCTATGGAGGGGCACCTGGCTAGACAATCAGTAGCACCTGTCACTCTTAATCTCAGGGCCATGATTTTAAGCCCAACATCGGGCATGGAGCCTACCTAAAATTTAAAAAAAAATTTTTTTTAATTCAAAAGAAAAAACTCTATGGAAGCAACCCAAATGTCCATCAATAAACAAACTGATAAATAAAATGTGGTATATACACACAATGGCCTTAAGAGGGAATGGAATTCTTAACAACATGCTATAACACAGACGAGCTTTGAAAACATTATGCTAAGTAGAATATAAGCAAGACACAAAAAGGCAAATATTATATGATTTTGCTTATATGAAATAACTAGAAGAGGCAAATTCAGAGAAACAAAGTAGAACAGAGGTTATCAGGGGTTAGAGGTGAGGAAGAAATGGAAAGTTGTTATTTAATGGGTACATCGTGTTTGTATATGGTGATGAAACAGGTTTTCAAATAGATAGTGATTATGGTTGTACAACACAGTAAATGTAATTAATGCCACTAAATGGTACATTTAAAAATGTTTAAAGAGGTAAATTTTATATGACATATTTTGCCTCAATAAAAAAATGTTCTTCTGGGCACCTGGGTGGCTCAGTGGGTTAAAGCCTCTGCCTTGGGCTCAGGTCATGATCTCAGGGTCCTGGGATCGAGCCCTGCATCGGGCTCTCTGCTCAGCGGGGAGCCTACTCCCCCCCCCCACCCCCCCTCTGCTTGCCTCTCTGCCTACTTGTGATCTCTGTCAAATAAATAAATAAAATCTTAAAAAAAAAAAAATTCTTGGGCGCCTGGGTGGCTCAGTCGTTAAGCGGCTGCCTTCGGCCCAGTTCAGATCCCAGGGGCCTGGGATCGAGCCCCACATCGGGCTCTCTGCTCTGCCGGAAGCCTGCTTCTCCGGCTGCCATTTCCTCTGCTTGTGTTCCCTCTCTCACTGTGTTTCTCTCTGTCAAATAAATAAAATCTTTAAAAAAAATAAAAATAAAAAATAAAAAATTCTTCTATTAAAAAAATACTCTGAAAGCAAACCTCAAGCTGAGACCAAGTTTTTCACAAGTAAATATATTGTTTCAGCTTGTAGACAAAACTCATCCTGGGCTATAGCCACCCCCAAATGGAAAAGGCCTCCAGTGGAAACTCCTTAAAGATAGGAAATATACCCATGAAGTAAATCAATTCACTCACCTCAATGATGGATAGGGTCCTCAACTGAAAGCCAGAAGAAAGTCACCTGAGGTCATACCATAGGGAAAAGTAAGAGGACTTAATAGCCCCATGTAGGATATTATTTTCTCAGAACCATCAAGTAATTCTGGTAAACAATTCCAAATAAGAAGTTCTTTGTTCGTGAAAAAGTCCAGATATATTTGGACAAAAATCCCAAATAGAAAAGCATTTACCCCTTCCACAGTTGGCACTCACCATCCTCAAGACCAGAGTCAAATGAGGATTACCAGCCTCTCAGGCTGAGGGGTGGAGTGTCTTTGGGACACAGCATCCAAATCCAGACTCAGAGATTCTCAGTCAAAATGCCTTCAACTATTCCTTGTTCAGATGAAGTCCTTCTGCTTGATAATTCAACTTCCATGTGAATTCTTCATGTTAAATCTATCAGCCTCCTGCCTTCAAGTGTCATACTATTTAACCAGAGCAGTGGTTCTCAACTAAGATTAATTTTGGACCCCGGAGACATACGGCAATATCTGGAGATGTTTGGTTGTCACAACTGGGCACTACTAACTTGTACTAGGTAGAGGCTAGAGATGCTGTTAACATCCTACAACATAGAGGTTAATCACCCACAATAAAGTATTATTGTGCCCAAAATGTCAATACGGCCAAGGTTGAGAAAATCTAAACTACAGGTTAATAAGACACCTAAGGATTTCACAGTGAAATGTGAAAGCTTTTTGCTCAAAATATTACTTCAATTTTTAATTTTTGAACTAAAGTTCATTAGTTCTTAAGGCTGATATTTATCCTGTTTTCCTTATATTTTCCAAATTTCTATGGTGAACTTATGTTGATTTTTCCGATTTTATTTTAAAATTAAATAGGGGCACCTGGGTGGCTCAGTGGGATAAGCCTCCGCCTTCCGTTCAGGTCATGATCTCAGGGTCCTGGGATCGAGCCCCGTATCTGGCTCTCTACTAAGCAGAGCCTGCTTTCTCCTCTCTCTCTACCTGCCTCTCTGCCTACTTGTGATCTCTCTGTCAAATAAATAAAATCTTTTAAAAAATAAATGAAATGAAATAAAATAGAATAAAATAAAAACCATTATCCTTTCCTTTTTCTGTAATAGTCTATTTGCCTAAAGGTAATTCCTTTAGGTTGGCAGTGTGTATTTTTCCTACTCACATTTTATTCTTTATTGCTCTGAATCTGGAGCAGGAGTGACCAGGAGTTTACTGCACCATCGTAACTGGAAGCCCAATTTGACAGCAGAATTCAAGAGAAATTACTGAGTAATATTAAACCAAGTTTTATACAAAACAAACTATTTTCTGATATTCTATTCTTCAGAGTCATTTTACAAACCTGTACAATATAAAATGTGTGATTCAGATATTTACACTAAAATGTTTTTGTCATAAAAGGCAAAGGAAAATAAGAGAGAAGTAATCAGTAGCAGCGGCACTACAAGCAAAGAGACAGAATAAACAGAAAGAGAAAAACAGAGATGATGCAGATGACAAACAGAAGCAAGCTTAGCGCTAGTGATTCCTAAAACACTGTGCCAGAGGGAGGACAGTCTGACAGCCTCCCATGCAGCCTCATTTTTATATGGATGTACCACTTACTTATCTGTCTGTGCCCTGCAACTATCAATGATTACCCTGATTCCTCAAAATTCATTCCTGATCAGTTGATTAAATTAAACTAATCAATGGTAATCCTATCTCCCTTACCCATGACAGACAGGCAGGCCTATCAATCTGATCCAACAAAAAGTATTCCTAAGAGGTTCTGGGGGAAAAAAGGCCTTTCTTATTTTTAAAAGAGAAACATGGGATGCCAGACCACTGGAACAATGAATGCCAAATGCTACTCGCAGCTTTAATTCAGGAAAAAGCAGACATTGGATAGCAGAGTGGAAAAGCAGAAAAAACTCAGGGCTTTCTCTATCATTGACTTGCTTGACCAATGCTAGAGCTCATTCTAATTCTGGACTTCCTCTTATATTAACCAAAAAAATTCCTTATTATTTAAGCCACTTTGAGTTGGATTTTCTATTATTTACTACTGAAAATATAGAAAGGAATAACAAAAAAAATTAAAACCTCACATGTTCACACTACTCAAAGATAATCATAATCATGGTTATCAACTGACCGTATTTCTTCCTAATCTTTTTATATGTGCATTTTAAGAAAAATATTTATCTATAGACAATTTTAGATCCTCCTTTTAAAAAGTAAACATTATTTTAGGGGTGCCTGGGTGGCTCAGTGGTTAAGCCTCTGTCTTCAGCTCAGGTCATGATCCCAGAGTCCTGGGATGGAGCCCTGCATTGGGTTCTCTGCTCAGCGGGGAGCCTGCTACCCCTTCTCTCTCTCTGCCTGCCTGTGATCTGTCAAATAAATAAATAAAATCTTTAAAAAATAAACATTATTTTAAATAGCTACATAGTATTTATTTGCATGAATGAATTATCACTTAGCTTGTTTTATTGCTGACTAGGTAGATTGTTTCCAATAAATCACAACTATCAACAATTCTGTAAAGAATATCTTTGCATAAGAAAAAAAATCACATATGTGTTGAGGATACTTTATTAGGATAGTGTCTTAGAACAGGACGTACTAAGTTAAATAATATGAACTTTTACAGTTCCTGATACTTACTGACAAACTTTTACCGAGAAGTATTATGTCAATTCACACATATTTCTCTGCACACAAGGGTGCCTTAGTAATTTTTAAATATAAATAACTTACTCATCACTCTAGTTCTACATGATACTTAAGAGAAAAAAAAGGATAAGGCTTAACTAAAACTTTACCTCCAAAATTAAATCGAGACTAGACTCTCAATTCCTTTAAATCTTTCTTTACAGACGGAAGAGAGAGAAAAGAATGTTGGCTTTTTTAAACTAAATGGTACTGTATAAATGGCTAATAGACACATGAAAAAATATTCATCATCATTAGCCATCAGGGAAATTCAAATCAAAACCACACTGAGATACCATCTCACAACAGTTAGAATGGCAAAAATTGACAAAGCAAGAAACAACAAATGTTGGAGAGATGTGGAGAAAGGGGAACCCTCTTACATTGTTGGTGGGAATGCAAGTTGATATAGCCACTTTGGAAAACAGTGTGGCAGTTCCTCAAATAAATTAAAAATAGAGCTACCCTACGACTAAGCAATTACACTACTGGGTATTTACCCCAAAATTACAGATGTAGTGAAAAGAAGGGCCACATGCACCCCAATGTTCATAACAGCAATGTCTACAATTGCCAAACTGTGGAAAGAGCCAAGATGCCCTTCAACAGACAAATGGATAAAGAAGATGTGGTCCATATATACAGTGGAATACTACTCAGCCATCAGAAAGGATGAATACCCAACTTCTGTATCAACATGAATGGGACTGGAGGAGATTATGCTAAGTGAAATAAGTCAAGCAGAGAGAAAGTCTATCATATGGTTTCACTTATTTGTGGAACACAAGGAATAGCATGGAGGACATTAGGAGAAGGAAAGGTAAAATGAAGGGAGGGATCTGGAGGGGGGAAATAAAACATGAGAGACTACAGAATTTTGAGAAGAGAGAGAGCAGGGGGAGAGCCAGATGGAGAAAGAACCTTAAGCCAACTCCGCACTGAGCACAAAGCCTTATGCAAGGCTCAATCTCACAAGCCTGAGATCATCATCTGAGCCAAAACCAAGAGTCAGGCGCTTAACTATGCCACCCAGGTGCCCCTAATTTTAAAAAACATTTTAAAAAGATGTTTTTTGGGGCGCCTGGGTGGCTCAGTGGGTTAAAAGCCTCTGACTTCGGCTCAGGTCATGATCTCAGGGTCCTGGGATCGACCCCTGCATCGGGCTCTCTGCTCAGTGGGGAGCCTGCTGCCCACCCCACCCCACCCCCCGCCTGCCTCTCTGCCTACTTGTGATCTCTCTCTCTCTCTCCCTCTCTCTCTCTCTCTCTCTGTTAAATAAATAAATAAAATCTTTTTTTAAAAAGGTGTTTTACTGGGGGCACCTGGCTAGCTCAGTCAGAAGAGCATGCGACTTCTGATCTCAGAGTTATAAGTTCAAGGCCTATACTGGGTGTAGAGATGACTAAAATTAAATAAACTTTTAAAAAAGATGTTTTTCTGCTCTAGAATCAAATCTAGGACCATATGTTATAGTTAGCTGTCATGTCTCTTTAATCTTCTTTAAATTTTGTCTTCCATGACCTTGATATTTTTCTTTTTAATGCAGGCTAGTTATTTTATAGACTACCTCTCAATCTGGGTTCATCTAATATTTCTTCAAGATTTTTGGCAAGAAGGGGCACCTGGATGGCTCAGTGGGTTAAAGCCTCTGCCTTCGGCTCAGGTCATAATCTCAGGGTCCTGGGATCGAGCCCCGGATCAGAGTCTCTGCTCAGTGGGGTGCCTGCTTCCCCCCCTCTCTGCCTGCCTCTCTGCTTGCTTGTGATTTCTCTGTCAAATAAATAAATAAAATCTTAAAAAAAAAAAAAAAGATTTTTGGCAAGAATACCATAGAGGTGATTTAGGAAGCATAAGATACTGATTTGCTCCATTACTGTGATATTCAACTTATATCACTTGGTCACAGTAGTGTCTGGCAAATTTTTCCATTCTGACATTATTACTACTTTATAATTAAAATGTATCTTATGAAAAAAAAATGTATCTTATGGAAAGATATTTAAAGACTTAAGTAAATATCCTGTTTCCCATCAAACTTTTTTTTTAATATTATGGTTGTTTTTTTTCTTTTAAGATTTTATTTATTTGACAGAGAGAGAGAGATCACAAGTAGGCAGAGAGGCAGGCAGAGAGAGGAGGAAGCGGGATGCGGGGCCCGATCCCAGGACCCTGAGATCATGACCCAAGCCGAAGGCAGAGGCTTTAAGCCACTGAGTCACCCAGGCGCCCCTGTACTTTTTTTTTTAAGATAACAATTTATTTTGGAAATCACTCTAGATCAAATCATATTAATCTTACTCCTTTTTAAAGTGGCAGAGTACTGTATTATGTGGTTATACCACAGTTTATTCAAACACTCTTTATATGCAGCCTTTTAAGTTTCCAATATTTAACAATCACATCAGTGCAAAGAATAAGTTAATAAGTCTTTGTTTATTGTTTACTTCAGAGTAAAGTCCAAGAAATGTGATTACAGAGTTTTATTAGATGTTGCCAAATTCCCTTCCATAATTGCCATAACAATGAGATTCTCACTGGCAATGTAAGACAGTGCCTGTTTCCCACAGCCTCACAAAGTGAATATGTACTCATATTTTAAATTTTAGTTATCCTGATAGGTGAGAAATGGTACCTTAGTATGGATTTAATTTTAGTTTCTCGTACTCTGAGTCAGGTTGAACATATTTTTCATGCGCCCAAAGATCATTCTTATAGTGTGTGTGTGTGTGTGTGTGTGTGTGTGTGTGTAAACTGTGATTGTGTTTTTATCCATTTTTCTATTGAGTATTTGGTCTTTTTTCTCCCCACCCCAAGTTTTTAAGAGTTCTTTATATATTAGAGATATTAGCCATTTATATGTGATATTTGTTGCAAATACATTCATTGACTGTATTATTTTGCTTTGTCTTTCATTATTGTGCCTTTTGCCATGCAAAAAAAAAATATGAGGTAGTATTTTTATGAGGTAAGATTTATGTACTTTACATTTAGATTAGATCTCTAACCCATCTGGAGTTTATTCTTATGTATGGTGTGAAGTATAAATCTAATTTTTTCTTTATCAAAATGGCTATCCAGGGGCACCTGGGTGGCTCAGTGGGTTAAAGCCTCTGCCTTCAGCTCGGGTCATGATCTCAAGGTCCTGGGATCGAGCCCCACATCGGGCTCCCTGCTCAGCAGGGAGCCTGCTTCCCCCTCTCTCTCTGCCTGCCTCTGCCTACTTGTGATCTCTCTCTGTCAAATAAATAAATACATAATCAAAAAAAAAAAAAAAAAAAAAAAAAAAAAAAAAAAAAAAAAAAAAAAAAAAAAATGGCTATCCAGTTGTCCCAGCACCGTTTTTTTTTTTTTTAATATATCTTTACTCCAGTAATTTGAGACACCATATACTTTATCATATACTAAAGTGCCAAATGTAGGGGCACCTGGGTGGCTCAGTCGTTAAGTGTCTGCCTTCGGCTCAGGTCATAATCTCAGCGTCCTGGGATCAAGCCCCACATCGGGCTCCCTGCTTAGCTAGGAGCCTGCTTCTCCCTCTCCCTGTCTCCCCTCTTCCTCATGCTCTCTCTCTCAAATAAATAAAATATATTTTTTTTAATAATAAATAAATAAATTACCAAATGTATTTAAGTCTATTTCTGGCCTTTTTATTGCCACTGTTTTTTTTTTTTTTAAGATTTATATATAAAAAAAGATTTATTCATTTGAGAGAGAGAGTGTGCACACGAGCAGGGGGAGGGGCAGAGGGAGGACCAGCACAGACGTGCACTGAGTGTGAAGCCCATGCTGTACGAAATCTCATGACCCTAAGATCAGGACCTGAGCTGAAACCAAGAGTCAGTCATTCAACTGACTGTGCCCCCCAGGCGACCCCTCCCAACCCACACTGGTTTATCTTCTGATTGTGTACCAGTAATATACTGTTTTAATTATAGAGGCTTCACAGTATTTTTAATATCTGTTAGGGAAAATTGTGAACTCATGCCAATAAATTAGATAATTTAGATGGGGTGAAAAAAATTCCTTGAAAGACATAAACTACCAAAGCTCAATTAAGAAGACTTAAGTAACCTGTTTAGCCTTATCTCTATTAAATAAGTTGAATTTGTTGTTGAAAACATTTCTACAAGGGCACCTGGGTGGCTCAGTGGGTTAAAGCCTCTGCCTTCGGCTCAGGTCATGATCTCAGGGTCCTGGGATCGAGCCCCGCATTGGGCTCTCTGCTCAGCGGGGAGCCTGCTTCCCCCTCTCTCTCTGCCTGCCTCTCTGCCTACTGGTGACCTCTCTCTCTCTCTCTCTCTCTCTCTCTCTCTCTCTCTGTCAAACAAACAAATAAATAAAAAACATTTCTACAAAGAAAACATCAGACCCAGATGGCTTCACAGAAACATTACAACAAATATTTAAGGATGAAATTAGTCCATTCTCCACAAACTCTTCCAGAAAATTTCCCAAATCACTTATGAGGTATAAGGAACACTCACACTTTGTGAAAGGAAATAGAAAATGGTTTAACTACTTTGGAAAACAGTTTGGCAATTTCCAATAAAATTAAACATATATTCACAATACCCTCCAGCAATCCCATTCCAAGACACTTCACAAATGAAATAAAAATATGTTCACACAAAGCCCTCTAGGCAAATGTATATATAGCAGCTGTATTTGCAATAGCCAAAAACCCAAATGTCCTTTGGTGAATGTATGGATGAATGAAACTGCAGTATACACATACAACTGAGTGCTACTCATCAATATAAAAAAACTCAAGGGTGGTAGGGGAGGTAGGGATGGGGTGGCTGGGCTGTGGACATTGGGGAGGGTGTGTGCTATGGTAAGTGCCGTGAATGTGTAAGCCTGACGATTCACAGACATGTACCCTGGGGCAAATAATACATTGTATGTTAATAAAAAAATTAAAAAAAAGAAACTCAAACACACAACATGGATAAATCTCAAAAATATTACACTAGGTGAAAAAAAGCCACTCAACAGGTAACGTAATGTATGCTTCATTTAAATGATATTCTTGGGGCTCAGTATTAGACTCTGTTCATGATCTCAGGGTTCTGGGATTGAGTCCTACATCCAGCTCTTGGCTCCTCGGGGAGCCTGGTTCTCCCTCTCCCTCTGCCTACTACTCCCCCTGCTTGTGAGCTCACTCCCACTCTCTCCCAAATAAATAAATAAAATCTTAAAAATAAATAAATAAATGATATTCTCAGAGACAAAACTATAGGTAGGAAAAACTCAATGATTGCCAGCAATTGGAAGTGGAAGAAGTGGTTTACTACAAAGTCAAGGTGAATTTTTGAGAGTGATCACGCTATTCCATATCTTGATTAAGGTGGTGGTGGTAGTCACATGACTATTTTCACTTGTCAAAACTCCCAGAACATTATACTTTAAAAAAAAAAAAAGGTGAATTTGACTGTATGTAAACTATACATTATCATACAAACACTAATCAAAGCAAAATGGTTGACCAAAAGGCAATGCAACTTTGTGCTGGACTAAAAGAAATAAAAGATCCAGATGAAGAGATTTTTCCTTTCCAGACATTCCATTTGGCCTTGTTCACATCTGAAATATTCTGTCCAGTCCTGAACTTTTAATTCCAAGGGGAATAATGAATTTCACCAAAGAACCAAAGCAATAATGGCAAAGAGTTCTAGACATTTCATACGAAAAGAGTTGATAAAACTGGAAGGCATACATTACATTTCAATAATTTGCTTATATCTTATATGTCCTGAAGACTGTCCTGAAGCTCTCTTATCATCAGATAAAGCTGACTTCAAATAAGGAATATTATCAGGAATAGAAGAGAGACATTACACAATGATAAAAGAGTCAGTTCACCAAGAAGTCCAACAATCCTAAATGTTTTTGCATCCAACAACAGATCTTCAAAATACACAAAGTAAAGATTGATAGATCTTTAAGTAGAAACAGACAAACCCATAATTAATGTGCACACTTCAACACTTTTCTCTCATTAAGGGTATCAGTATCTTCTTGATAAGGATATTAATATCTGGGCGCCTGGGTGGCTCAGTGGGTTAAAGCCTCTGCCTTCGGCTCAGGTCATGATCTCTGGGTCCTGGGATCGAGCCCTGCATGGGGCTCTCTGCTCATCAGGAAGCCTGCTTCCCCCCCTCTCTCTCTGCCTGCCTCTCTGCCCACTTGTGATCTCTCTCTCTGTCAAATAAGTAAATAAAATCTTAAAAAAAAAAAAAAAGAGGTGGTTTAAAAAAAAAGGATATTAATACCTTTATCAATAAGAACAAAGATGAACATTATCAGACAACTTGACCTAACTGACATTTATAGATTACTCCATCTAACAGGACAATATACATTTTTTTCAAGGCACATGGAATATTCACCAACACACACCACATTCTGGGCCATAAAAAAAAAAAAAAATCATAGAATGTATGTTTTCTAACCAGAACTAGAATTAAACTATAAACCAGTAACAACAACAAAAAAAAAAATCTGAAAAAATCTCCATATAGAGGGAAATTAATCAATACTTTTCTTAATTGTACATGGGTTAAAGGGAAACACAAAGGAAATTTTAAAATATTCAGAAGTTTATAAAAGTCAAAACATAACATTTGAATTGTATATGAACCAGTTAAATAGTGTTTAGAGGGAAACATAAAGTACTAAATGCTTACAATAGAAAAGAAGAAAGACCTCAAACCAAAACCTAAGTTTCTACCTTAAGAAACCGCAGAAAGAAAAAAAGAAACTGTAAATTAAACACAATATTAGATAAGAGCAGACATCAATGAAATTGAAACAGAAAAGAGAAAAGAAAAAAATCAAATCAAAAGTTGGTTCTTTGAAAAGATCAATAAAGTGGATAAACCTCTAACCAGGCTGACCAAGAAAAAAAAGACAGTAGACATAAATCATCAAAATCAGGAACAGAGGGACTATCACTACACATCCTAAAAGGAATGTCTAAAAAGACATTACAAGGAAAATATAGGAGTATCATGACCTTTATGCCAATAAATTTGATAACTGAGATGAAATGGACAAATTTCTTTGAAAGAAAAACATTACCAAAGCTCTCCCTAAAGAAATACATATAATCTGAATAGCCCCATACCTATTAAAGAAACTGAGTTAGTACTTAAATGCCTTCCAAAAAAGAGAAATCCAGATGTAGACTGCTTCACTGTCACACTCTAACTAATATTTAAGACAGAACACCAATTCCATACAAAGTCTTCCAGGAAAGAGAAGAGGGAATAGCTCCCAACTTGTTTTGAGGCCAGCATAACCCTGATACCAAAAAAAGACAAAAGCATTGCAAAAAAAGAGAACAATAAGAACTGTAGACCAACACTGCTCATAACAGAAGCAGAAGTCCTTAAGAAAAATTAGCAAACTGAATCTAGTAAATATAAAAAGGTTACTACATCATGACTATGTGGGGTTTACCCCAGGAATTCAAAGGCTGGTACAACATTCCAAAGATTCAATGTAATTCACCATACCGACAGATAAAATCTTGGGCTGTGGAATCCAGAAATTAAGGGCAGGTGAAGAGGTTATACCCTTGATATTTTAGGTGCCTGTAGACACTACTCTGCACAACTCCAAAGGTATCATTTACACTGGAGTAATTGTATTCTACATGAATGATACCCCTAGAACTGTAAAATGTTGTAGTATTGCAAATGTGTAAAATGGGTGACCAAAAGGCAATGCAACTTTGTGCTGGACTATAAAAAATAAAAGATCCAGATGAAGGGATTTTTCCTTTCCAGACATCCATTTGGCCTTATTCACACCTGAAATATTCTGTTCAGTCCTGAACTTTAAACTTCCAAGGGGAATAATGAATTTCACCAGAGAACCAAAGCAATAATGGCAAAGAGTTCTAGACATTTCATATGAAAAGAGTTGATAAAACTGGAAGGCATACACTAAATTTCAATAATTTGCTTATATCTTATATGTCCTGAAAACTGTCAACTCCTGAGGGCAGAATCCATGCCCTATTTATCTTTGTATTCCCAAGACCTATCATTGGTCCTGGAACTCATGTATGAGAGGTTCAAGAACAGGAAAAATCAAACTTTAATCATAAAAATCAGAAAGTGGGTAGAAAGGATTGTAAGCGGCACTACAGCACTGTTACTTCTTATAGCAAAATGTGTCAAATGTGACCCTTTACCCCAAAGGTATAGTGCCAATAGTGCCAATTTTTTACTGGTATGTACTAATTACAGCTCTCCTGGACTGGGAGTCAGTCAAACCATGGAGTCTGACTCTGGAGGAAGATGGAAAGAACACTGGAGAGACAACCATAATACCCACTAGCCCCACCTAACTAGCCAAATCACACCGGTGATTAAACGAAGTGACAGATATCACAGCAAGATGGTTCTCATGTCCAGAAATGATGTAAAAAATATTAGCAACTATGTTAGATATTAGAAGAAACACCTAGGCTTCACAAATAATCTAAATTACAGATTGTCATTCTCTTTCAATGAAAGATGTATTCCTGAAAAACTCTTTGAAAACAAATTCTGAAGGCAATCGTATTTTCTAACAACTTGTATTATAATTTCAAAGAGGAACAGAAATTCCCCAAGTAAGTTAAACAATTTACTGGCAAATGAAATTTTAAAATCTTAGCAGACAACAGGAAAATACATGCTGCAAAAGGACATACTGCCTATTAAACATAACTCATAATGCAGACAAGAACTACACCCATGACCCTTGGATAAGTCATGCCCCTTCCCTCAGCCTTCATTTCCTCATGTAGAAAATAATAAGTAAATGGGTAAATAATAAAATAGATGATGTCTTCTGCTAAATAAAAAATCTGGGTATTTTCTAAGTTTGTTAGGCATTAGACATGCTTATTAGATATTGACAGAATATCCAATATAGTAAACTGCAATCTGATACCTTTCTAAGACTTCATAAGTTAACAAATGAAGGAATCCTATTCCTCTAAATAAAATAAAACATACCTCTATCAGATTCTTATATGCAGTTCTTCACAGTATATGCTCTTACCTAATCTTCACAGACTCAATTTTCATAAAACTTCACACTTACTTAACAAAGACATGAGATTATGTGAGGTCTGATATGTACCATGGAAACTTCACATTTTTTTTCCCACAAGTAGAAAATACATACTTACTTAATAATAAAGCTCCATTTAAACATATTTATAGGCAAAATCAATCACAAAATATCTAGCAACTCCATAAAATAAGAGTTAAGTATGGAGGAATATTTAGACTATTACTGCTTTTCTCCAAAAGTCACATTTTTAAAAGCTCTAATATATATAGAACAAAGAATCAATAGAAAATCTGTGCAAATATACACATAAAATGAAATTGCATACCGACCTTTTTTCAGCCGGGGTTTCTGAGATTCAGCAGATGCAGGAAACGGAGTTCTCTGAAAACAAAGAAGTCTATGTTAAAGTATCACCATAAATCTTGCTAACTTAAAAATGCATTCAAACAACCATAATCAGGGGCGCCTGGGTGGCTCAGTCGTTGGGCGTCTGCCTTCGGCCCGGGTCATGATCCCAGGGTCCTGGGATCGAGCCCCGCATCGGGCTCTCTGCTCGGCAGGGAGCCTGCTTCTCCCACTACCATTCCCTCTGCTTGTGTTCCCTCTCTCGCTGTGTTTCTCTCTGTCAAAATAAATAAAATCTTTAAAAAAAAAAAAAAAAAAACCACCATAATCAGTAGCTATCCAATCATGCAATTAATCCATTAACTACATACAGGCACAAAGAAAAACTAAAAATCATTTTTAATATGGTTTAAAAAGCAAATGTCAAGTCATACTTTTGCTATCCAAACTATTAATGATGTATAATGCATATCTATACTATAAACTTTGTATAATATGTAATTATATATATTTTTTAAGGTTTTATTTATTTATTTGAGAGAGAAAGAGAGAGAGCATGAGCGGGGGGAGGAAGAAGGAGAGGGATCTCAAGCAGACTCTAGCCAGAGTGAGGAGACTGATGTGGGGCTCAGTCCCACAACCCCGAGATCATGACACAAGCAGAAACCAAGAGTCAGACACTTTACCAACTGAGCCACCTAGGCACCCTGTGTAATATATAATTATAACGCATAAAATGTGCACAAATAAATGTACTAAGTTCTTAGACACTACATATTAGTATTTTGTTTAATGCTATACCTCTTAACAGCCAAACCAAAAAAGTAGTAACTTTGATAAAAAGAAGTATATGAGTCATCTATACAGAAATTACCTAGCACTCAATTCAAGAAATTGGGTTTTTTTTGTTTGTTTTTTAAGATTTACTTAATTTAGAGAGAGAGAGTAAGTACAAGCAAGGGGGAGGGGCAAAGGGAGAGGGAAAGAAAATCCTCAAGCAGACTCCCTGCTGAGCATGCAGCCTGATACAAGGATTGATCCCAGGACCCTGAGATCATGACCTGAGCTGAAATTAGTACTGGCCGCTTAACCAAATGAGTCACCCAGGCGCCTCTAGGAGGGAGTTTTTTGTTTTTTTTTTTTAAGAGACATTATTGAATATAATAAATACTATCTTATGCTCTAACTTTGCAGAAAATCTTCAAATGGATTTTTCTTATAACTACTTCCTACGTTACATATGATATGGTTAAGATATAAGCAAAAATAATGGTTGAAAATTTCCAGAGGTAATAAGAGACACTACTTTAGATTCAGAATGCTCAACCAATCCTGACCAGGTTAAATGAAAATAAATCCACACTTCCACAAGGACCTGCACCAGAGACAAAAGTAAGCAACCAAAGAAAAAACGTATCACCAGGTAAGCTATATAGAAAGGACAATTAGACTGACAGCTGGAATCTCAACATTTGAAAATGGGAAATAATATCACATAAAGGCATTATAAGAAAAATCACTCCCATGTCTCAGGTGTTAAATAAAATGAATGTTAATCTAAACATTAGGTCAGGGGCACCTGGGTGGCTCAGTGGGTTAAAGCCTCTACCTTCGGCTCAGGTCATGATCTCAGGGTCCTGGGATTGAGCCCCGCATAGGCCTCTCTGCTCGGCAGGGAGCCTGCTTCCTCCTCTCTCTCTGCCTGCCTCTCTGCCTACTTGTGATCTCCCTCTCTCTGTCAAATAAATAAATAAAATCTTTAAAAAAAATAAAAAATAAACACAAGGTCAGCAAACCATGGCCTGCAGGTCAAACAAATCCAGCCCATTTTTATATAGCCAACAAACTAAGAATGTTTTTTACATTTCTTAAAGATTTTATTTATTTACTTATGTATTTATTTATGAGAGAGAGAGAGAGAGCACGCATGCTTGTGTGAGCAGGGAGGGACAGAGGGGGAAAGAATCTGAATTAGACTTCACACTGAGGAGTTCAATCCCACAAGCATGAGATCATGACCTGAGCCAAAACCAAGAGTCAAACACTCAACCAATAGAGCTACTCAGGAGCCCGTTTTTACATTTTTAAAGGTTTTTACATTTTTAAATATTTCGTAACACCTGAAAATTATATAAAATTCAAATTTAAGTGTCTAAAATGAAATTTTATCAGAATATAGTCACACACACATTTATTTATTGTCTATGGTTATTTCCACACAACAGCTGCATAGTTGAGTTACTTACGACAGAGACTGGCCCACAAAGCCCAAAATATTTATTACTGGCCCTTTATAAAAATAGTTTGCCAATCTCAGATCTAAACTTTTACATCAGGGCACCTGGGTGGCTCGGTGGGTTAAAGCCTCTGCCTTCAGCTCAGATCATGACCTGAGATCTGGGATCAAGCCCTGAATCAGGCTCTCTGCTCAGTGGGGAGCCTGCTTCCCCCTCTCTTTCTGCCTGCCTCTCTGCCTACTTGTGATCTCTCTGTCAAATAAATAAATAAAATATCTTTTGAAAAAAAAAAATAAACTCTTACATCTATCAAAACTAACTTTCATGGTACCTAGCTGGCTCAGTTAGAAGAGAATGCGACTCTTGATCTCAGTGTTTTAAGTTCAAGCCCTGGGCGCCTGGGTGGCTCAGTGGGTTAAAGCCTCTGCCTTCACCTCAGGTCATGATCTCAGGGCCCTGGGATCGAGCCCCATATCGGGCTCCCTGCTCATCAGGGAGCCTCCTTTCCCCCTCTCCCTCTGCCTGCCTCTCTGCCTACTTGTGATCTCTTTCTGTCAAATAAATAAAATCTTTAAAAAAAAAAAAAAAAAACCAGAATGAAAGAGTGGAATGAGCAAAGGAATTGGTAAAATATGGAAATATTCTAAGTATTCTAAACATCCACTGACCAAATAAAACAAACAAAAGTATAATTTGTGGTGCTGAAAAACACAAGAAACTACAAGAAACTACAAAACTGAACAACAGTAGCATGAACTGGCAGAAGGCAATGGGTAATAAAGCATTTGATAATCCCTACATTACTTAATTTTAAATTTGAACTTTCAGTTGAATAGTATTATAAAAATTTGTATACTCACTAAAGGAAGACTAGAGTATATAACTTACAAGTAAATAAGAGGAGAGAGAGAAAAAAGAAACTCGGGGAAAAAAGCAAGAAAAGAAGGAGAAAATTATTATTTTGATAACTTTAATAAAAGTTAAAATTTTTTATTTATCAGGATGATGTTATTAAAAATTATCAGGATGGATATTTTTAAATATCTAGATGTATGGTATTTATATAAAGACACATCTAAAACAGAAAAGCAAAGAAAAAGAAAGTAAAACGATAGAAAAATATACACTATGAAAACAGAAACAAAAAGAAAATTAAAGTAGCAATATTAATATTAAACAAAACAGACTTCAAGAGAAAAAGCTTTATCATGGAAATAAAAATGAATTAAGACAGATCCAAGACTAAAATGAACAAGGCAAATTTAAAAACCTTTACAGAAAATATAGGAGAGGGAAGGATTACTTCAGTTAAGATATAAAAGCACAAACCAATTGAGAAAAGATCCAAATCAACTACATGATCTAGATCAACTTTATTAAAATTAAGAACGTCTGTTTCAAAAAGGAAGGGAAGATACAAAGAGAAGATATTTACAATACAAAACCATAATAAATGAATGAATGAATGAATGAATGATGGCAGCCAGAAACTATAACTAACTACAAAACAAACAGTAAAAAGAAAACAAGAAAAATATCAAAGTAGAAAAATAAGAAAAACATGGGGCTCCTGGGTGGCTCAGTGAGTTAAGCGTCTGCCTTCAGCTCAGGTCATGATCCCAGGGTCCTGGGATGGAGCACCACATCGAGCTCCCTGCTCAGCAGAGAGTCTGCTCCTCTCCCTCTGCCTCTCCCTCGCCACTCGTGTTCTTCCTGACTCGCTCTGCTCTCTCTCAAATAAGTAAAAATTCTTAAAAAAAGAAAAAGATGAAGAAAGAAAAAGCAGCAAAACATATGAACCCCGAGTCCTGGAATTGAGTCCTACATCGGGCTCCCAGCTCAGCGAGCGGGGAGCCTGCTTTTCCCTCTGCCCCTCTTCCCTCTCATGCTGTTTCTCTCTGTCTCAAATAAATAAATAAAATCTTTTTTAAAAATCACATTAAGACACCATTTCATATCAAACATATTGACAAAATTTAAAGCTATGACAATATCAAAGATGTAAGCAATAGGAACTGATGGTAGAAGCATAAATTGTTACAACCACCTTACACGTTCCCACAAGTAATGAAGTTGAAGATGTACCTACTCCATAAATTAACAATCCATTTCTAGGAACACCCTAGAAAAACTCTTAGATTAAGATCTCTTATATCTTATAACTCTTATATCTTATCTCTTATATATGTACACATATAAGAATGTGTACAGCCAGGCCTGAGACATTCTTACTCCTTACATTTTGCACCCTAGGCACCTCACTTACCTTACCCCGCCCCTCACCCTGTTCACAGTAACATTATTTTCAATAACTAAAAATCAGGGGCTCCTGGCTGGCTCAGTCAGTAAAGTATGTGACTCTTGACCTCAGGGTCATGAGTTCAAGCCCATGTTTGGCATAGAGCTTACTTTACTTAAAGTAATTAAAAAACAAAACAAAACTTAAAAACAAAACAAACAAACAAACAAACAAAAAAACCTAAAATGAAAAAGCAGAAGGAAAAGATAAGTTGAACTTAAGAGGCTCAGAGAGTAGAAAAGTGATTGCCAGGTTTGGGAGGTATGGGAAATAGGAGGAGACTGGTAAAAGGGTACAAACTTAGCTATGAGATGAATAAGGTCTAAGATGACTATAGTTGATAACACTATCATATAATTGAAATTTGCTAAAATAGTGGAACTTAAACTCACAAGGTTTAAAGTTCTCACAAGGGAAAAGGTATATATGTGGAGTGATGGATGTGTTGTTAATAACTTGATGGCAGGAATCCTTTCACAATGTATATCAAATGATCACACTGTACACTTTAAATATCTTATAACTTTGTCAACTGTACCCCAATAAAGCTGAAAAACTCAGAACTCAAATCTATCTAGTAGAATGGATAAATTAATTATAGTATTTTCCTATAATGGGATAGTATACAGCATTGAAAAATGATTAAACTAAATAATTTCTTAAAACCAATATATTATCTAGAGGTATTAAATATGATAAAACTGTAAAGAAAAGCAAAAGAATAATTAACATAAAATTGATGAAAGAGATACTTCTGATGGGAAAGAAGGAAAATACAGTTGGGGAAGAGATATTTAGGAGGATTCAAAGTTATTGTTTAATGACCCATTTCTTAACCTGTGAAGTAGAAACACAAGTTTCCATTATACTGTTCTTTAAAACTTACATATAACCTTTTATTCATTCTTTTCGAGATAAGATACACTTCAGAACAAAAAAAATCAATCCTCAAAATAAAACAGGATACATACTTGTTCTAATAGCTATTTTATTATCTTAACAAATACAGAAATCTTACTAAAACAAACAACCCATTTTAAAATGGGCAAAAAATCTGTAGAGATACTTCACCCAAGAGAAATGGATGAATAAGGGGCGCCTAGGTGGCTCAGTGGGCTAAAGCCTCTGCCTTCGGCTCAGGTCATGGTCTCAGGGTCCTGGGATCGAGCCCCACTTCGGGCTCTCTGCTCAACGGGGAGCCTGCTTCCCTCTCTCTCTCTGCCTGCCTCTCTGCCTACTTGTGATCTCTGTCTCTGTCAAATAAGTAAATAAAATAAAAATCTTAAAAAAAAAAAAAGAAATGGATGAATAAGCATATAAAACTATACTCAATACCATTACTCATTGGGGAAATATAAATTAAAACCACAATAACCACTATACATACACTAGAACGACTAATATTAAAAGACTGACAATATGAAGTATTAACAAAGGAAGGATATGGAAAACTGCAACCCTCACACACTGCTCATGAGAATGTAAAATGGTATATAGCCACTTTAGAAAAGTTTGGCACGGGGCACCTGGGTGGCTCAGCCAGTTAAACATCCAACTCTTGATTTCTGCTCAGTTTGTGATCTCAGCACCCTGAGGTTAGGGTTGAGAGATCGAGCTCTGCACTTAGCTTGGAGTCTGCTTGTCCAGCTCCTTCTGCTTCTCCTCCGACTCACTCTAAAATAAATAGAATCTTAAAAAAAAAAATAAGTTTGGCACTCTTGGGTTCTTTTTGTTAATATACACTTACCATACAACCCAGCAATTTCACTCCCAGATAAATAAAAATATATCCATGCAAAGATTCACAGCAACATTATGCATAATAGCCAAAAACAGGAACAGTCTTAATGTCCATTGATTGGTAAATAAACAAAATGTACATATCATACAATGGAATACTGCTTCGAAATAAAAAGGAACAAAGTAGTGCTATATACAATATAAATGACCTCAAAAAACATGCTAAGTGAAATTCAGACACATAAGACTACATATTGTGTGATTACACACAATTGTAAAAAAGGCAAAACCTTGGAGACAGAAAGCAGATCAGTGGTCAGCTGGGGTTAGGAGTAAAGAGTAGTTGCAAATGGACCCAAGGGAACTTTCTGGAGTGATAGAAGTAAGTGGATTGTGGTAACAGTTGTGCAAGTACATAAATTTACTAAAATTGACCAAACCATACACTTAAAATGGGTAAATTTTATGGTAAGTGTATTATACCTCAACAAAGCGGTTTTTAAAATGCTAAAGAACTCTATTTTTATCTGGGTTTTTTGTTTGTTTTCTTTTTAAGGATTTTATTTATTTAGAGAGGGAGAACTCACACACAAGTGGGGGAAGGGGCAGAGGGAGAGAGAATTCTCAAGGAGACTCCACACCCAAGGCAGGGCTTGATCCTACAACCGTGAGATCATGACCTGGGCCAAAATCAAGAGTCAGACACTTAACAAACTGAGCCAACCAGGTTCCACTAACTGGGATATTTTTTTAAAACTTTGAGGCATACATTAAGAATCTTAAAGGTTCAAGTCAGCTGACTGGCTCAGTCAGCAAAGCATGCAACCAACTCCTGATCTTGGGGGCTGTGAGTTCTAGCCCTACAACAGGCATAGAGATTACAATCAAGCAATCAATCAATAAAAATCTTAAAGACACAAAAAGCATCTTCATGAGTCAGCAACCTTTCTGTAGAAAGGATAACTAAAATTTTTTTTTACTTTTTACTTAACAACTTTAAAGGTAAACACCTTAGGATAAATTATAATTTTTTGTGTCTTTTTGAAGAAGTCTTTCAGACTTTTCCTTTCAGAACATTCTGAAACAAAGGATTCTATTAGCCCGCTTGATCTCATTATAGCTGCGATGTATGTAGAATACATTATGTTCTTCTGGTATTTTCATTTTTATGTAATTCTATGATCATTTATTCACCTAACAAATAGTCGTGTAATATTTGGTATGTGCTAGGCACTATATCTGAGCCAAATCAACTAATACAAAGTAATTTTTGCTTTCTGTTCTGAAAGGCTTAATCTTTAAATTTACAGGAAGAAAAACAAGCACATACAAATACACTGAATAATAGGAATTAGGGAGTTATAAAAAAATGTGTAAGTATAAATCAAAGAAAGCAGTGTTATTTGTTTTTATTTTTAAGATCTCTAAAACATTTTGCACATATTCTTAAATAAAATATAAATATCAGTCCCCAGTTTTCCTAAGGAACTGGTAATAATCCTTGTTTTAAGAATTTCTGTGTGTCCCACATTAGCCTAGTTTTATCCCATTTTACTGGGATGTGCCTTGGCCTCAAGGCCTTTACAACAGCAGCCCTAGATTTTTACTTACGCATTCGTTCAAAATTCTCTTTTAAGTCTTTTAGTTATCTCTCTTCCACATCTAGATATCTACTGATCTATGTGTTTTTTCCTTTATGCCACAAAATTAAGATCACATAACATACCCCCATTAAGAAGCAAAAGGGGGAGCGGGGGTGCCTGGGTGGTTCAGTCAGTTAAGCATCTGTTTCTTGATCTCAGCCCAGCTCTTGATCTCAGGGTCATGCATTCAAGCCCCGTGTTGAGCTCCATGCTAGGTGTGGAGCCTACTTTAAAAAAAAAAAAAAAAAAAGGAAAAAAAGGCCCAAAATGAAGTTGTTTAAGCTAAGTCCCATGTCAACAAACCAAGACTGAATTATACTTTCTACCTCTCCCAGGAACAGAATCTTAAACCAGTTATCAGAAATCACCCAATCAGGGGGCATTTGGGTGGGTCAGCCAGTTAGGCGTCTGCTTTCTGAGCTCATGAGCTCAGTCATGATCCCAGGGTCCTGGGATCGAGCCCTGCATTGGGCTCCCAGCTCACCTGGGAGCCTGCTTCTCCCTCTCTGCCTGCCACTCCCTCTGCTTGCACGCTCTCTGTCTTAAAAAAAATCACCCAATAAATATTAATGAGGTAACATGCCTGATAGACCCCTGCCATCATCTAAAGGAAAGTGATCTTGCAATAACCAAACTTTTTGTTTAGTATAACTTCCCTGTTCCACTTCTTTCTGCCTATGAAAGCCTTCCATTTTGTACAGAATGAATGCTGTTAATCATTAATTCACTAATTCATTAATCACTGATTAAAGCCAGTAAGATCTTTAAAGTCTATTTAGTTAAATTTTGTTTAACCCTACACTCCATATCTAGCTTTTTTAAAATGTATACCATCCACATCAACGTATATAGTTCCAACACTTTTTAATAGCTGCATAATAATTCTCAGAAGAGAAGTATCAGAAGTCTATTACCCTATTAATGGGTATTCACCTTGTCTCCGGCATTTTGCCACTATAAACAATACTGCAATGAATACCCTTGTACTATATGCTTATATTTTGCTTTTATTTCAGCGGGATACTGGTCTGTTGATTGACTGAATGAGACTTTAGGCCCTTTTAATTTTATTACAAGATACTAGATCACTTCCAAAAAGGGCAGGAATTTGTTATCTCCCTGCAGCAGTAATGTGAAAAGCTGAAATTACTACAAATACAACACTGCTAACAATAAACTTGACAAAAAAAGAAAATAATCAGTTAACGTCAGGTTCAAGTGCTAAGGTCATACTGAAACAAAACAGCCATTCTCTTTAAAACACTATTAGATTCAAAAGTACAGGACAATTCTGCCATCACAAAAATCAAGTTCATATTCTACTTAGGAACACCTATCTCTACCTGCAATGAGCACTAGAGAATAAGTTATATTTACAGCACTGTGTTAGCAGTATATCTTACATTTATGCAGGTGAAGTATTTTTTTATATATTTCTAATATCTAAAGCCCAGTAACACTAATCATGCTATTTAATTTTTTTTAATTTATAGCTTAAAAGTCTTTGCTTTGGGCCTCCTTTCCTGAATTCAGATGTATGTATGATTACACCATACATAATGATTTATTACATACAAAAATAATTTGACTTCTCTGGATATGAAAAGAGAATAGAAAACAAAACCCCCTGAGAGATAGCACTGGCCTTGCTCCTTAATGGCCAAAACCAAGTTGTAAAACAGTCAGCCAAAAACTGCTCTTTTGTCTCCTGTATTTCCCAGGGCGTTTTTCAAAGAGCAATACGTTCCAAACAAATAACTAATAAAGTCATTCTAACAAATGAGTAGAACATGCTTTGAAACCCAACAGTAAGGCAAAGCAGGCAAGTTTTCACATTTACAACTTCACAGAAATTAGGACCAATTATAAATACACACTTCACAAATAACTACCACTGGGTTATACCGAATTTATCTGGACTACTTTGTTTTAGCAGCTCTGTGGAGTTTAATTAATGCCAACTCAAGCTTCAGCTGAATCCCGAAATAGCACTTTCCCAAACTAAATTACAACAGAGAAAATATGGTCCCGACCCACCGGCAGAAGGCAGTGACGCTCAAAGTTTCCAGGCTTTGTCATAGTCAACTCCTAATCCAGGGAATTAACACAAACTGTCTCTGCACAGGGAGGGAGGGCTTCCTTTCCAAACCTCGTGAGAGAGAAAAGATGGGGCTAGGAAAAGAGCCATTTCTGATGAAAATCTCCCTTTTTCGTCCAGCGCACCCCAAAAGGGACCACAATCCCAGCACAGGCCCAGCGCTGCAAAGAAGTCCGCCCTCCCCAGGCGGACCAGCTCCCAGGAGCGGGGCCCTGTCGCCCCGCGCACCCCGAGCGGCTCCAGAGCCCGCTCCGCATTCCCCAAGGGACAGCTGCGTAGGACACAGGCCGCCCGCCTGCCCGCCTCGCCTCTCCGCTCCGCTCCGCCCGGGTCGGCCCTGCCCCGCCTGGCGGCCGGGACTTTAAGGAGAATCTTTGCGCTCACCATCGCGCGTCTCTCCTCAGCCATCTTGACTCCGCCCACCGCTTCGCGGCCGGAAGTTGGCGGTTTCCCAGACGACCAGGCAAACGGAAGTCGTAGAGCTGGGGAATCTGGGAGGGGCCTGAGCGGGGATCTAAAGCGGTCGCGGGGCAGAATGCTTCACCGGAGAGGGTCTTCAGGAAACTTGGGGAGGAAGGGGTGCTGCTTCACCGAAGGCTTGACGCCGATAAGCCCGGTGAGGGAATACAGAGGCAGTATTTTTCCTGCAAGGCAACCCCTGATCGCCCCCAAGACGTTGTCTTGGGCACTGCTGGAGAAACTCGGGACTCCGCCGGCTGGAATGGCCAGACACAGCTGGGAAGGCCGCGCAATCCTCTCGCCACTTTGCGTTTATTTCAATCATTTCGGGATTCCTGGCCCCCAAACCCTAAGGTAGAGAACCCCGTTCTCGACTTCCACAAAAACCTCCTCGTTTCTTAGCTTTCACTGTCTGAGGTATTCGCCTCATCGGGCTCCCAGATTTGCAAATCCGCTGCCGGTGGGCTGCATGTGATGTTTTGATTGGAAATATTTAAAAACCAGGACATTTCAGAAGAAAGCCAGAAACCCGGCCTCGGGACATGTAAAGATCCGACAGTGGACTTCTATTCCCAAATGTCAGTAAAGAAAAACCGCTTGGACTGTACATAGGTTCGCCATTTTGCCACAATCCACTTCCTAACACATTCAGCCGTTTTACGTTACCCATCTGGCTCCCCCTGGTGTGGTGAATCTAAGCTTTTAAGCTTAGATTTCCCCGGGTGTGATCGTGGAAATACAGGTGGGCTTTGGAGTCAAACATGAGTTCTTGACTACTGCATGACGTGAGCCAGTCATTTCTTGAGCTTCATTCATTCTCGTACCTGGAACTAACCATGTAATGAACAAAACTAACAAGATCCCTGCACCCACGGCACCGACCTTAAAGTAGAGAGAGGAAATCAGATTTATAACATAAGCAAAATTTATGAAGAAACAGTACACTATATAAGAAATACAAATGGCTGTTAAACATGAAAGTATAACTTTGCAAAGAAAAAACATGCAATTTAAAGTTTCCAAGAGGTACTTTCTACCTCTTACATGGCAAAGAAAAAACTTTTCACTAACATAGTTGTGAGGAAACATGCATTTTTCATCGGTGGCTAGTGGGAATGTGAATTGATACAATGTCCATTAAGAGCAGTTTGGCAATAACTACCAAAATTTTAAATGCATATAACCTTTAATTCCCTTATTTCAATTCTAGGAATTTATTCTGTAGGTATATTTGTAGGAAATGACTTTACATACAAAGTTATTCAATGCAGCATTGTTTGTAATAACCAAAGCCTGAAAACAACCTCAATGCCTAATAATTGAGGTTAAAAATTTATGGTAAGCCCATACTATCTGGTACATGAAAAGAGGCGACTATTTACATATTGACATAGAAGAGTTGTCAAGATGCATTATTAACTGATAAAAACAAAGTGCAGAAAAATGTATATAGTATCTGTGTTAATAAAGAGAAGGCAAAAAATGAGGAATATTATGTACATAATTGCTTGTCTACTCAGAAAATATCTCTGGAAGGATATTCAAAATGCTAAAAGTGATTACTAATAAGGAGAACAACTGGATAGTAGAGGAATAAGGAAGAGACTTTTTATATCTTCTGTACAATTTGAATTTTTTACCAAGTGGATGTATTACCTATTCCAATCAGAGAAATAAAATTAAATGAAAAGAACTACATAACTATATAATTAGAAGAGTGGTAAATGCTAATTAGAAATACGGAGTAGAAAGAGCAAATGACAGGGAGATCCAATATAGACTTGTTTGGACAGAGAAGTTTCCCTGGGTAAGAGATTTTTTAAAAATGAAATCTAGGGGATAAGGCATTAGCTTAGGGAACAAGGGATGAGGAAGTGGGCAGGCCTGGGGAGAATCCTAAGGCAAAGGAAGAGTTTGTGCAAAGGCCCTGAGGATGGAAGAAGTTTGGCCAGTTTGCAGCACAAAAAGACCAGTGTGGCTGGAAAGAATAAAGGGGAAGGGAGTTGGTTGCAAGAGGTGGAGAGGTAGGAAAGACTAGTGGTGCAGATCCTCAGAGCTCATGTGAGGGATTTTATTCTAAGGGCACTGGAAAGGCACTAGAGAGTTCTGAGCAAAGAGTGACATGGTCAGACTTAAAAGAGTTCATGTTAGGTGCATCTGGCTGGCTCAGAAGAGCATGTGACTCTTGATCTTGGGGTCATAAGTTTGAGCCCCACATTGAGTGTAGAGACACTCAAAAAAATAAACTTAATAAAAATAAAGAGTCCATGATAGCTAATGAATGAAATGAATCAAGAGAGGAACAAGAATTGATAATCTAGGAGAGACTAAACGATACTGCAAACGAAAGACAAATAGTTCACTTTGACAAGAGTGAATGGATTCTCAAGGATGTTAGGAGGTAAAAAAAATTTCCTGTGCTATAGAATTGGATATGGGAGAATGAGAGGAGGGATAGATATCAGAAGAAAATTACCAGGTTTCTAACTTTAAAAGCAACTAGATGAATAAATAGTACAATTACTGAGATGGCGAGTCTTGGGGAAGATGTTGGTGGAAAGCTCATGAGCACACTTCCCAATGTATAAAATCTCCCTGAAAAGGGTCCTGTGAGGACTACATGACATTCTTAATGCCTGTGTTACTAAATACATATTGTTATTATTGTATGTTTATATATCTCTCCTTGGATCCCAGATCTTAGGAGAAAGAGCACTTTTTGTGCATGGGCCTTTCTTGTAAGAAAGCATGTTGGTTTCTCAAATTGTAATAACGAAGTTTAATGTGCTTTAATTGGATAGGTAATTAGGAACAAATTCCTCAAAAAACATAACATCTTCACAGGAAGATCCCAGAACTACATAGACACTGATTCTTATATAGTAAATGAGTCTTCATTTTCCTTAGAAATTTTCCTTGGATGTAATTTTGCTTATCAGGATCATTTCAGTCATACAGCTGGTTAAGACATTCCAAACAAAATGACATTCGTCTTTTTCTCTCCCATGGTAGGGCTTGAGGATGCAGGAGAAAGAGTTACACCCCCAAAAAGAAAAGAAAAGAGGAAGGGAAGGAGGAAGCAGGGGGAGGGAGGAAGGGTCTACGCTGATAGGGTCTAACAGCCAGCTTTGTTCTGATGCCACCTGCTAGGCAACTCTCTAGCACAGCACCTTATGCCTCTTGTGTGGCCTCCCAAAACTCATACCACCAACTCCTAAGGGTCAGCCAACACCTAGGGAAACACTATTAAATAACGTGAAGCTCCAGGGACCTTTATGAAGCATTTTAAATATACCCATTCCTGATACTGGATTGATATACTCAACAGTGAATGTGGGCAAAGGAATATACCTTGCATAGTGAGAAAGTATTTACTGGCAACAACTCAAATCACCAGGGATTATTTACATAAACCAAAGTACGTCCATACTAACACACATTATAGCCTGTAAAAGACTTAAAGATGGTGAAATAATTATATGAAAAAAGTAAAGTGTATAAAATATGGTATGCTTCTGTTTCTTAAAAAAAAAAATAAGGTGGGGGGATATTCACATTTTCTAAATAGAATTTTGAGAAGAAATTGCAAGAAACTGGTAATGATGTTTGTCTCCGTACAGGGAATAAAGAGGGCTATGGAAAACAGAATGGGAAGATGATTTATTTTTCATTGATTACATTGAATAAAATTTAACTTTTTATTATTCATTTATTTTTAATTTTATAAACTAGTTAATAAAATACGTAAATGAAACAACTTTGAGAATTATCATTCCTGGAATTCACTCACGTGGATCCTGAAAATCATAAGAGGATATAGCTCCCATCCTAGCAAACAAAGAAAAGGACATATCAGCTAGAAAGTCAAAAATCTTTACAACCATCAGAAAGATAAGGACATAAAGAAACATAAATGAACCAACCTCCAGAAAACGCTCTAAGTCCTTCATAGGAGAGAAAGACCCATGGCTGTTCATACTCCTGACTGAACTATGCTGGGAAGAGGAATCAACCATAAGGGAATAATGAGAAACCAGTTGCAATTTTAAAAAATTTCAACAGATCCATAGAGACTGGCATGGCATTTGCATCAAAGAGGACCCAAATCCACAGAGAAAGCCTGCACCCATTCACCAATCTTAACTCTTGGATCTTAATCGATTAAGTATAGGGGTAGATAATAGATGAAAAGTGGGAGTACGGTAGATAATAGAAGAGTTGAGACAGATCAGTCCTGCCTCTGAGGTTAAGTAGAGCCTCTCCCAAGTGCAAGATACCCTTTAAAAATGAGGGCACTCCGCATGCTCCCTGCTCAGCGAGGAGCCTGCTTCCCCCTCTCTCTGCCTGCCTTTCTGCCTACTTGTGATCTCTCTCTCTCTCTGTGTCAGATAGATAGATAGATAGATAGATAGATAGATAGATAGATAGATGATAGATAGATAGATCGATCTTTAAAAAAAATTAAATAAAAATGAGGCACAAAGGAGGAACACTGAGAAATCCGTCAGATTTTCTTGAAGGTTAAGAGTGGAGCAGGAGAGCTGAGAGATCCACCCCCAAAGCATTGTGGGCATTATTCCTCAAAAGACTAGCATAGGGCACATACAGGAACTGAGAAAAATACCTCCCATACCCCATTCCAGTGAGCAAAAACAAAAACAAAAACAAAAACCTGGCAGCTAGGGCAGTTTGTTTGCATTGAGATTTCTCACATTTCCAAAGACTGATTGATGACTTGGCTGTGAAGCTAAGTCAGATCTCTGGAATCTTGCCAACGTCCCAAACGCAGGACATACTGAAGGGAAAGTGCTGATTCTGCCTTCAAAACATTTAAAACTAATGGTGAACTGAATTCAACTAAAGCCGCAATAAAGCCCAGACCTAGGTTAACTTACTCAAGTTGGTTGAAAGAAAAATGGGCATGCCCCATTTTGAAGGTAAGGAATATTTCCTTCAGTTTCTCCTGTTTTTTATGCAAAATGTCCAGCATACAATCAAATCAAAGGTGTGTGCAAAAGCAAGAAAATAAGATCTATGGTATAAGAGGAAAGGTTCAAAAGAAGCAGAGCTACAGATAACCTAAAGATCAGGATCTTTAAAATAACTCCAATTAGTAGGGTGCCTGGGTGGCTCAGTCATTGGGCGTCTGCCTTCGGCTCGAGTCATGATCCCAGGGTCCTGGGATCGAGCCCCACATCGGGCTTTTGCTCAGCGGGGAGCCTGCTTCTCCCGCTACCATTCCCTCTGCTTGTGTTCCCTCTCTAGCTGTGTTTCTCTCTGTCAAATAAATAAAATCTTTAAAAAAAAAAAAAATAACTCCGATTAGAATGTTAAAAAATCTGGTGGAGGCCAAATACTGGAATCAACAGATAGAGTTTTTGAAATAGTTATGGTGAAAATGCTTTAAAAAGTCTAGTGGAAATGTGGACAACATTCATGAAGAAATGGGAAATTTTAGCAACAACGTGTTAACTATACAAACATAATGAAATGCTAGAAATTAAAAATAAAATATCAGGGTGCCTGGCTGGCTTAGTCAGTGAAGCATGTGACTCTTGATAGCGAAAAGAATTCGCTAGATGGAATTAATAGGAAAGCATTCAGGGAACTTGAGGACAGCTAAACTGAGAACAACAAGAGAAAAGAATGTGAGATCTGTAGGATAATATCAAATCATTTAATATATGTGTAGCTGGAGTCCCATAAGGAGAAGAGAGGTGAGAGAGTATGGAACAAGAGAAATATTTGAAGAGATAACGGACAAGAAATATTCAGTATCAGTGAAAAACGTCAACACAGATCCACGAGATTAGGTAAACTCCATACAAGGAAAACCATCTCTAGTCAATCTGCTGATGATCAAAGATAAAGAGCCAATGTAATCTTGGTGGGTGGGAGGGTGAACATACATTATGTATAGATAAAAAAATAAAAGTGAAGGATGACTTCTGACCAGAAACAAATGAGACCTGAGGATAAATAAACGACTTCTTTAAAGTACTGAAAGAAGAACGGAAAGGTCAACATAGAATTCTACATCCAACCAAAATACCACTCAAAGACAAAAGTAAAATAAAAATATCCTATGATGGATAAGAGCTGAGAAAATTTATCCCCAGAGAAACTACAAGAAAAGAAATGCTTAAAAAAGTCCTTCAGATTAAAGAATAGAGAGTCTAGAAATAACCACACACACTCAATTGATTTTCAACTAAGATGCCAAGTCAGTCTAATGGGTGAAGAAAAATCGTTTAAAACAAATGTTGCTGAAACTAGATATCCCATGTCAAAATAAACCTCATTTTGAATACAAAAATTAATTTGAGATGGATCATATACCTAAATGTAAAACTCCAAACCAAAGATGTAAAGCCTAAAACCACTGAGATGGATCATAGACCATCTGTGATCCACCTCAACATAAAACCCCAAACCATAAAACTTTTAGAAGAAAATATGTTGTGACCTGGAGGTCATAAAACTATAAGAGAAAAAAATGATGAGACAGACTTTATCAAAATAAAAATTCCTGCTCATCAAAATATCCCAACAAGAAAGTGTATAGATAACCCATTGTCTACAACTAAACAACAAAAATCACAGCACAGGGGTGCCTGGGTGGCTCAGTGGGTTAAAGCCTCTGCCTGTAGCTCAGGTCATCATCTCAGGTTCCTGGGATCAAGCCCCGCATCAAGCTCTCTGCTCAGTGGGGAGCCTGCTTCCCCCCTCTCTCTGCCTGCCTCTCTGCCTACTTGTGATCTCTGTTAAATAAATAAATAAAGTCTTTTTTTAAAAAAAATCACAGCGCATATATCCGTTAAAGGACTTGTATCCAGAATTCGTAAGAATAATCATCACAAAAAGACAATCCAATGGGAAAAGACATGAAAGACTCTTCATGAAAGATATACAAATGTAAGGTAAGCATATGAAAGGTGCTCAACATCATTAATTATCAGGGAAATATAAAGTAAATTAAAATGAGTTATTTCATACCGACTAAAATGGCTAATAAAAAAACACTAACAACAGTAAATGCTGACAGATATGGAGCAACTAGAACTCTCATGTATCACTGATGAGAATACAAAATGGTAAACCACTTTGAAAAACAGGAAGACAGTTTCTGAAAAAGTTAAACATACTCTTACCGTTGACTCAGTAATTTTCTACTCTTAGGCATTTATCCAAGATTAATGAAAACGTGTATCCACAAAACAAAATTTAAAATTTACATAAGAATATACATAGCAGCCTTATTCATAATTGCCCCAAGCTGGAAACAACCTAAAAGTTCATCAATAGGAGAATGGATAAACAAATGGTGGTATATTTATAGAATGAAATACTACTTAGCGATTAAGAATGATTTGCCAAAACATACAATATTGTTGAATCTTTAAAGCATTTTAAGTGAAAGAAGAGATGCAAGAGAGTACATATTAAATGATTCCACTTACATGAAGTCCAAAAGCAGGCAAAATAATCTTTAATGATAAAAATTAGAGTAGGGATGGGAACGGAGATTATTTGAAAGATATACAAGAGAACTTTATGGGCTAATGGTAATGTTTTGTATCTTCTTTTGGGTTGTTATCACACAGGTGTATACAATTGTCAAAACATCAAACTCAGCATGTAAGATGTGTGTATTTTATGATATATTGATTTCTATGTATCAATTTAAAATAAAAGTGAGTGGAGGATTCCTATTCCAGGACATCTGCCTCTAAACCTTTACCGACCTATCTGATTTGTTTTCCTCAATGTCTGTTCAGGGCTAGGCCCCTGATTATAGAATTTATCTTAAAAGGACACACAATTGAGTGCCCCAAAGAAACAGCATTTAGAATCTGTGAAGCAATTTTGTTGAAACAATAGTTTATTTCCATTGGTTAGTGGGCAACCATTTGATCATCATAAGGCACTGACTTGTACTAATATGATTTTAATGTAAACAGATGGTATAATAATTAACCTACTCTATTGCAAGCTATTAAAAAAAAGAGTAAAAATTAATTCTTCAAAGGCATGTAGAACACTATCACTCTTCATTAAGCCCATTCTTTGTTATTTGCAGCCGTGACCTTCGCAATGCTCCAAACCAGTTGCAGGATTTTTGGATACAAACTCATTTCCTATTCAAAGCAGGCATCTTTTCCCAAAACTGCTGGACACTCAAGTTATGCTTCCTTCTTTACTAGAAAACTCTTTAGTATTTGCCCTAGTTATATAGAAATGAACCACAAGGCAGGGTCATATGGTAGGAATTTATTAATGAGCAAACAACTTTGTTCATACCAGGAAGACCAGCAATTAGGTTATAAATGAGCATATGCAAGAACTTACAATTTTAGAGCATTCCATCAGAATGTCTACTGCCCAAGTAGGCCCACAAGAAGTGCTCCATAAATGCTGGCTATCATTTTATGCTGTACTCCCTCTGAGCAAATGATGTGACCTGCAGAGGGAGAGTACACATAGGGAGCCTCCCTGCAAGAGTAAGCAGAGAAATTCACTGAGTGGTGTTTTTAGATTGTGTCCCTCAGAAAATTTAGGATGAAATCCTACTCTGCATGTTTGCTCAGTCCTCAGGAATCCCACCATGGCCCACTAATTCCAGAGAACCAAATCCTCACCGTACAACCCTTAGATTCACGATTCTAAGAAACAGTCATTTAACACACACTCCAGTGGCTTCTAGGGCATAGCTTTGTTCTACATACAGAAACCAACTTCAGCCATCAGAAGGCAAGCTAAAATCTACAAAGCAAGTGTTCAGCCTAGACAGCTCTCCGAAGAATTAACTGTCTACTATACAGAATTAATTTTATATTCCTATGGTCACCTTCAAAACTCCTAACCTGAAAGTAACTTGAAAACCCTATGGCAAAAGCAGGTACCTTGAAAAGCAAATACCAAACGTTTATACAGGTGCCAAAGACAACACCAAGTCAAGAAATGTTACTCTGTGCATAGGAAACCAAGTCATCAGCTCACAATAGTAAGATTGGCCTTCTGAAGAGGGTTTGAGAATATGAAGCTTGCTTCTTAACTCTCATTAAAACACTAGGGTGGTTCTCAAATGTGAGGCAGAAAAAGGCATACTTTGGGTCTTTCTTAGTAGAGTATCTGAGGTTAACAAAAGAAACGTTTTGAATAAAGAGCCAGAAATAACAACAGGTTATTGAGTTTCCAGGGCAATCTAAGGCTGGAAATCCCTTAGCCAGTGTATCTAATTTTAGCGGGTACTTTTGGCAAGGCTGTCTGAAGCAACTAATGTGATGGAATACACTGTAGTGGTCAAAATGTGCTTTCAGGCTGCCACTGTCTGGGCGACCTTGGGCAATCCATTGAGTCTTTACGTTGAATCAGGGTTAATAGCTTCAGACAAACCAGCAGACTCTGCTCACTGCTGTACCTCCAGCGAACAGTGCCTGATGGTGGGTTTTCACTGAAGGGTTTTAGGTTTGAATTTACATTCCGCCATATACAAAAGGAATATCTCAGGAAAATTACTTTTTTTTGAGGTTCTATTTTCTTACTTATAAAATGGATACGGTAACTTCCATAGGATTTTTTTTAAATCTACGCTACACCCAATGTGGGGCTCACACTCACAACCCTGAGATCAAGTCACACTCTCTTCCAACTGAGCCAGCCAGGATTTTGAGTTTAAAAACTATGGACCTAAAGCAGTTAGCACACACTAAATAAGTTAGCCATAATTGTCTATTATATATTAACTCTTTATATTTATTTAAAAAAAAAATTTCAGAGCATTTTGGTTTTGTCGAAGACAACTTTTGTGATGTGCAGCTAGCAAACCGCGACTTCTCAAGATCTGCCTCCCAACCTGGAAGGGTAAGCTCTCAGGAACCACATTTGTACAGATGATGCTGTCTGGTTCTCTCATTTGTCTGGCACAGTTAATTTGTGACACCTAGAGCCAGAGAGTAGCTGACAAGAAAAGCAGAAGCTGTTAGAATGATGTGGATGTACAGATGATACACAATGCCAATTTAGTTCCTGGATCTTTGGGAGTCTACAAGACAGATCTGGGGTTTTTTTGTTTTTGTATTTTTGCCTGAATTAATACTAGTATGCTTATTATTTGTAACTAAGTTTTGTTTTCCAACTAATTTTCTTTCTCACAATATCCCCATAAAATAGGCAATTAGAGCATGATGGAATGAACACATGGAATTAGACAAGCATGACCCTGCCATAAACTAATTTTTGAGTGAATTAATCGTCTATGGACCTGTTTTCTCATTTATATAATAGAATAGCAATGTCTACTTTGTCTTAGGGCTGCTTATAAGATAGAGATAAAATAAGGCATCTGGCAAGAAGCACTCAGCAAGTTATAGCTCCTCTTAGTATCCCCATTTTACAAAAGAAAAGCACATAAAAAAACTATGGCTGAGAAATATTAGTATTTTTTCCATTATACCACACTAGGAATAAAACAGGAAAATCCACTGTTTTAACACACAAGAATGAAAGCAACAGTGAGAAACTTGAGACCCTTAAGTGCTCTGAATTTAACTCTCAGTGATTAAATGGAATTGTACATTGACTTGGCACAAATAACTTAATGACAGCTTTGCTTATAACCATTCAACTACCTTTGCTCAGATTGTACACTAATTTACTCCCCAGATAGATTTCCCTCCTTTGGGAAGAGAATATATTGCCAACTAATGTGAACATTCTACTCTGCTTGTCAGTTCTATTGTTCTTTTGCTTTTGTGCAATGAATTATTTTCTCCAAGGTGGACCACATACCAGAAAATTGACAAAAAACAAATTGGGGACTTTGCACTAGACTCTCGGAAGACAGCAAACCACAAAACCCACTCAGCGAGGGCCTACAGTATAGCCCTTTCCTGAGCTTGTGAATTTGCCACAGGTCCATTGTCCTTTATGACCTAGAGTGCTCACCTATACTCCCTCCTTGAAACTATACACATCTAGATCAGCTGTCCCAATCTTCTCTGCATATCTCAAACTGTGTTGCATAATCATCAAGAATGGGGGTAAAGATAGGACTTTAAAAATTACTGGTGCCCAGGACACAACCAAAGTGATTAAATTATAATCACTATGGGGTGCAATCTCGGTATTAGTTTTTGTTCTGCTTAAATGATTCCAGTGTGTCAGACAGGACAGTGCATTCAGTAGCAAACAGAAGATGAACACAAACTGGAAAATAGTATGACCCAAGTTTTTTCTTTGACCTACATTTATGAATCTTGTGAATTACCAACATCTTAAAATTGAGAATTCACGTAATGTGTATTTCACATGCTCCTCTCAGAGCCCACTCAGCCCACAGTAGTCTACTAAAATATTTACCTGGCTATTGGAGATACAACTTTGAGATGCCTTACTTCACACCCTGGATTACTATAATAAAGTTGTGCTTTTGGTATTGTCAGAGCTGCTACATATCAATGTGTGTGATGGATTTATATACTAATTGGCTCCTACTCTGAAAATGGCCCTAAACAAGCATATCTGTAGTTTCAGATTTATTCTGAAAACTGCTTTTCAAAAAAAATCTCCTAGTATTTTTCTCAACCTGCTACTGCCTAGAGGAAGACCAATAGTTGCCTTAGAAACTGATTTAATTCCACAATAAGCAAAAAATTAAAACTCAGAAGTTGTCTGTTTACTCCTATAATAGGCACTATTTATTTCCAGTTGAGCATTTCCAAGTTAGCGATCTTGGGAGATTAAGAAGCACAATTCCTTAAAATGAACGAGAAATACATCAACTTTATCCCCAAAGAAACCTGACAAAATCTGAGGGGCCCACACTTTTTCCTGTTCCTGAAGGAGCCAAGATTTCCCCATAATGCTACTTTTCTTCTTAAAGCCCCATATGCCATCTACTTCCAAGAAATGCTGAGAACAAGCAGATTTCAGCTGTTTTGTACATTTTCAGTTATCACTTATGAAACAAATTCTATAACAAGTTCCAGCAGGCTATCCAACATTCCATATATTAAAAACTCACTCGAACAAATAACTAGACCAATTAACTGCAAATTGCTTGACCACTATATCAAATCAAATAATGCTGAACCCTTTACTTTCAACTATCATGTGATGATCTTCCCATGAGGACTGTCCTAATCAGCAAGGTGGCAAGGGTTATTCTTCTCTCATGGCTGGTTTCATTTGATTGGGCAAAACACAGAGCCACATTAGTTGAAACTGCATCAACAAATCAAAGATCAGAAATAGTACATAACATTCCTCAAACAGTAGCAGTGACAGCAGGCATTTATATAGTCTTTTATGCAGTTTAAAAGCACAATGCTGTAGTTAAGAGCCACCTTTCCTGGTACTGAATGCGAGGTCATTCTGAGACCAAATTAATATACAAAGAGGTAGTACAATGTTGATTTCAGATAGAAGAAACTGAAATCTTGGGCAAGTTACTTAACCTCATTGAGCCTTATCTTCTTCCTTTATAAAACAGAGCAATTTCTACACCTCCATTGACAGTAATAGAAGTTAAAGTGCTTTGAAGATAAAAGTTATACATGAACTCTCATAAGTACAGATCCAAATAAAACCAAAGTAAATTGTCTTAAAATCTGGATTTGGCTAGAGTATCAATGATGGAGATCTCCGACTTATGGGGACCTTTTCTAAGAAAAAACTCTCCCTCCATCCCTACAGGAGATACTTAAGTAGCTTTTAAGAGTGAGCTAAATGGAAGCAATGTACAGGAGTTTAAATGACTTTTAAAATCTTTTATGTTTAAAAAATTGACAAAAAAGTCTGAGCATCTAATATTACTGTTACAACACAAAGAGCAATTTAAATTCAATGTTCAAGACAGAAATTGGAAAGCTTTCAGAAAATGCTCTGAAAGCTTCTTTAACCGAGTTAATTGTTGGGGATGGTCTCATTCACAGTTCCCTGCAAAGAAACAGAAACAAATCTCGTCATTTTATATTAAGTAGGAACAGTGAATAAGGCACATAATATAGGTGACTTGGGCCACCAATATATCTTTTTTTAACTATAAAAATAAACATAAGTAACTAATGGAATAACAAAATAAAAGTTTATTTTATTAGAATTAGGAATGTTCTTTCCCTCTGGGCAACCTGAACAGTCCAGTTACAATGAAAATCTAAGAACAGTTATTTCCACAGCACAGGGTGCTCTATGCACAAAATTACAGGGTTAGGAGCATTTAATCAATTTACCGATCTGATTGTCTCACCAACCCGCCCCGTCCCATCCCCCAAGTGCTCTATACCGGGATTTGTAGCTAAAAGATTTTGTTACATCAAGTCCTTTTCTCTCTTGTACTAAATTTCAGTTCCTAATCATGGCTGAACCACATTTTACACTGCAGATTCAACCATTTCAAATCAAGTCAGTCAGTCTTGGATCTGTTATATATGTGTGTATGTATACACATGTGTATTTAATATATTTATTTAAACACACATAAAACACATACAATCTGGGCCGCAGCAAATTACACAATTTAGAGTTTGATGATATTACACGCTACTCAATTTTACCACTGTGTGTATCCTGAGCTTTGGATCAAAATTTTATTGAAAATCATTTAAAGTCCATCTACTGCTCAATGAATGTTCAAATGAAGCACGCACTTGCAAGACAATGTAACTGCCCTCAAGAAGACAAGGAGACCCTGGTGCTTACCGTGAATAGAGCCCTCTGACAAAAAGACTTAGGTAGGTGAAATAGGGAAGCTGTCGTACAATATGGCTTGCCTATCCCAGCTGGGTCACTAAAGCTACTAACGATGAAAGCAATTAACTCAGGGAATTGTGTCAAATATGGAGATAGCTGTCAGAAGCTTGAAAGTTCAGAAAAGGCCAGTTCACCTCGAGCCATACAAATTAGGGAATGCACCCACAACTGCAATACCCTTAGGTAAGATGCCAACACTGAAACTAAAAAGCATCTCTAAAAAGCACTCTTCCTCCATGAGTGGGGACTGATATTATGAAGTACACACACTGTTTTTGGATACTTATTGCAAGAGAGCATGTAAAGAGGATTTATGACACTGAAACCTAGATACTGCAGTTAATTGGTAAGATTCTTAAAAACACCACACATACACAAAACATTTTAAGGGAGCCACATATATCTAGATAGCAACTCTGGCTGCTTTTCAAAGTTACCAGGGAAAGGAACTCGTTCAAGCTTTCTGTTAAAAAAAAAAAAAAAATTCTCCTTAGTTTTGATAAATGTCTTTTAAGATTGATGCAGTCATTTAAAATAAAGTCAAATGAATGATGGGAGAGGGGAGGAAAAGAGACTGTGGAAGAAGCAGACACTGAATTCAGATTTGCACCTGAGGTGGCAAGGGAGAAGAGAATAAAAGGTTTGGGTGAAGTTGATCCTAAAGCGACAAGTGGTTTAAGGAAGCAGCATAATATACTCAGCAAACATTCACTGATTTTTGATGGGAAAAGAACAGTTGCAAGTACATCTCATGTAACAACCTTTTTCTAAAAGGAAAAGTAGGGTTGATTCAGCAAAGCCTAACTTAGGCAAAAGGCCAGAGGAAAGTGAACCTACTTCCCAATGGAGTAATAAGATGTACAATGCAAGAGCAGACAAAGCTGCCTCACAAATGGTAAACACTCCCTAGGCGCAAGACATTTAAAGGAAGACAAAGAGGTCGTGAAAACTGGTATTTAATATTGAGACCTCTTGATCTAGTTGCCTAGTTCACTCTGCACTCCTGTATAAAACTGACAGAATTAGGGATGCTGACCTGTTGAAAAATACCACAGCCAGAATGGCCTAAACAGTTATAGAGTTAATAAAACCACCACCATCCTTTACTTTTAACATAGCTCTTAGTAGAAATTTCATAAAAATGGACATCACAGCTAAAATGCATTATTAATTTTCCTATCTGCTGACAATAGAAAAGAAGCAAACTCAGTGATTTCTATTTAAATGCACGAGATGGGAATATCATGTTCTAGGGGTGTTTGCCTTCAAACTGAACCCACAGCAACACACACAAGCAATTTCAGTATCTGCCATTTTAAATTCACAATCTGAAACTAAGTGAATGGCTATTTATTTATATTTATATTTAAAGCAAAAACATTCTATTTGACACCCTAATGTAAAGAAGGGGTGAGAGAAGAGCCATAACTAAAATTTTAAAGGCTCAAAAGCAGCAATTAAGGGGGGGAAAAAAAAGGGAAAAAAGTGAAATGTTTCCTCTGGATGTGATAGGGAGCATAGGAAGCCTTTAGCTGTGTGCATGACACAAGCACACAAAGGCTTATTAGGTAGATGAATGAGGCCATGGAGCGGGGAGGAGGTTGGGGACTGGGTCATTTTTAACGACAGCAAAAAGCTCCTGCTGCAGCCTTTATTCAGGCAACGGCATTTAGTCAGAGCTTGACCTCCCTATCCCTGATCAAGAGCTGGAATTCAAGGCATGAGGCCCATGGCCAGCAACGGACATATCAAAACGAGAAAGGGCAAAGTAATCTCAGGAAAGGAAAATCAAAGAGCTCTAGTTAGGTCTTCCAGAGGTGCTAGACCAACACACCTTTATCCCAACCCTCAACCCTGGAAAGATAAAGCAAACTGAAAGAAAATGCACAGCAAATAGACATAATCTTGAAGATTTTTAAAGAATAAATATTTTTTTGTAATTAAACATTATGCAAACACGTGCCACGCTTGCTTTGTCCATGCATATGCGCTATATACAATTTTGAAAAATACTGTGTTGTCTTCTTGTTTTAAAAGTCATATACAAAGTTTTTTTGTTTAATTCCTCTTGCTGCCTACCCCCGTCCCCGCCCCAAGAATTTTCTTTACAAGGAACTAATTCACTAATTCACTCATGACCTTGGGGTATGAGAGAAAGAGAGTCAGTCTGCGTGTGTGTGGGTGTATCTGTATGTGTAGGGGAGGAAGGGGAAGAGGTCCTTTACCAAAGTACAACAAAATGGCTGGTTTGGACATGAAAAGCAGTGTCAAGGAGCTGTTTTAAATTTTAACTGTACTGTACTCAGGAAAAAGAAAAAGAAAAAAAGGAGTCAGCTTTGAGAATGAAGCTACGTTACAAGTTAAAGTTGGAGGGCTTTTAGTGTGTCTGTCACACTTTTGTTGGCGGCCTAGAATACTGTTGTACAATGGTTTATCTACCTTTTTTTTATTACAATATAATTTACTTAAACTTTCCGTTAACAAAACAGAATTCTGGTAACACAGACCAGAGGTGTCAGAACAGGCTTAGTGCCTCCTTGTTTGTGTTTGTTTTGTTTTGTTTTAATTGCATGAGCACTCTAGATGGTAAAGTTTTCAGAGTTCATTTTATGCAGGGCCATTCTCAGTCCTCAATGTACTCCCACAGATCTTTTTCATAGCCTTCATGCACATGCTGTAACAAAACCCTTCGTCGACTCTCACAGTATCTGCAATCAAAGGAAAAAAACAAAACAAAACACTTGTCAGCCTCCAATAATTACAAAAAGAGGCATTTACTTATTTTTAAAGGTACTCGTACAGTTTAACCAGACTTGGAACAAGCGCTTGTTTTCTTTTAATAGGCACATTTTCAGGTCTAGATGTACACAACAAACCATTTCCTGATTTTAAAAAGGTATTCTTCAAAAGTTGTGATTCCCGGTTTTGAGAATTAATTTTAGAGTAATAAAATGTTAGAAATTCCTAAGGCCCTTAGAAAGCATTTGATTCAATTCTGTCATTCTACAGGTAAGTCATAGTTTCAGAAAGAAGTACAGGGTTACTGATTCACATCTATAAAATCTTTATTAACTGTGAAAATGACTATAAACACAATGTAGTAGCTATAGATGACTAAGGGAAGTGAAAATATTACTTGGGACTAAATCTCCAAGTCTTCCAAATGCCCAAAGGTTTCTACGTCTATTAAAAAGATATTATTATCTGTCAGGAAACAACCTGGGGGGAAACAGCTCCATGTTAAGAAAGCAAACATTTTGCATCTTTATTAGCTTAAGAGGCAGCACATTTTGAAGTATCCTCTAACCCTAGAGGACAAAGTAATCCTCTCCTTAGGAAAAACAAATCTAATAAAAACTCTAAACAAGCTTGGTTAGCTCACTTGCGACAGCCATGACTCCCACAATCCCCCGACTGGACAGAGCCAGCATCCTAATCTCACCCCTCCTAATAACCACTTGCCCTTTCTTATTCTTTCTTCCTCACAATGTGGCAACTAAGTATATAAGGCTGAATGGAAGAAGCAGAACCAGCAAGTGGGATAAATGCTTGACTAGCACTACTATCTGCAATTTGTTGCCCAAAAAACGGAAGCAATCTGTGGGAAACGCAGCAGCAACACAGTTACTGAATATGCTAAATCCAAGTTTCACTATCATCTAACTTCCTCACTAAGGAATAGGGGCAGGAACTTTTGCTCAGCAACTGGTAAAATCTCACCTGTACTTATCTTGTACTTTCTGCTTTATATCCTGCAGAGAATCTTGGGAAATATCTCGTTCGAGGTAGCCCGAAAGCACCTCTGTGGCATTCTCTAGATCTGCTTGGTTATTCTGAAAGAGAGGAGGAAAAATACATAGTAAATTTGGGCTTAAGTGAAAGCTAAAAGATATACCATCTTGGCTGCTGCTTTGCCTACAGACTGTTTTCAACACTGATTCTGTGATTTTCACAGGTGGTTTCCGCACCTATAAGCTCTTTATCACTTTCACCTCTAACAACTTGTTCTCTTTAACAGAATAATTTTTTATATGCTAAAAGAACGAAAGATTTACCCATTACCACTGGAAGAATATCAAGAAAAAGTCCTGAAAAGGATTAGGAAAAGTCTTTTGGAATATTCTAGTTCTGTAAACTGCTATCTGCTGAAACTCAAAAAAGAGGGGAAACTTGAGGAAAAAATATAAATGCATTTCTGTTTACACCTGGCTGCACCTACTTCTTCTAAGAGAACAATGCATGGAAGATTAAAATTGTTATCCTTTACTACTATGGCTAGTTCTGTACATTTACTCATTTAATTACCATCTGCTAGTCAGGGTTATTGTCTTGTTATCTACGGGCATCAATGTTTTATGCATCAATTCTTAACACACAGTTTATGTTAGTTTCAGGTGCACAATATAGTGATTTAGCAATTCTATACTCATTGCTCATCATGAGAAGTATAGTCACCAACTGTCACCAAAAGATGTTAATACCATCTTACTGACTATATTCCCCATGCTATACTTTCCATCTTTTAATTTATTTTATGAGTGGAAGTTTATACCTCTTAATCCCCATCACGTATTTCACTCATCCATCCAACCACCTCTCCTCTGGCAACCACAGGTTTGTTTTTGGTATTTAGGAGTGGGGTTTTTTTTTCCTCTTTTTTCTTTGATCATTTATTTCTTAAATTCCATGAGTGTAATCAATTTACTTAGAATTATACTCTCTAGGTCCATTCACGTTGCTGTAAATGGCAAGATCTCATTCTTTTTTACTATACATCAATTTTATTTTTTAAAAAAGATTTATCTATGTGAGAGAAGAGAGCGAGCAAGTAGGGGGAACAACAGATTGAGTGAGAAACAGGCTCCCCACTAAGCAGGGAGCCCAATACAAGGTTCGATCCCAAGACCCTGGGATCATGACCTAAGCCAAAGTCAGATGCTTAACCCACTGAGCCACCCAGGCGCCCCTATGCATCAATTTTAAATGAGCATCTCTACTTGAAAAACCTTTACTGCTAAAAGCCCGTTAGTCACTACTTTTCCACCAAAGGTGACCACCATATTAACTTCTAATACCATATATTAGTTTGCCTGAATAAAGGCTTTTACTGAGAACATATGATATGCCAGGTGCTATATAAGCAATATACATGTATTGTCTCACTTAAACCTTGTTACCATCCTTGAGAAGTATTTATTTCCATTTAAAAATAAGATATAGATAACGTTAAGTAATTTGCTCCAAGTCAACAGAGAGAAAAAGTGTCTAAGTCAAGTTTCAAACTCAGGGCTGACTCCAGAGCCTGCACACTTAATCACTAGCTGGCTAAACCACGTCAATTTGAATGCAGTTTAGGACAAGAAATCTAAATTCTGAGCAAATAGGAATCTTTAAAACTTGTATATATCTTATCTATGAAAGACTAAGCAGTCCTATGACACAGGGATTTCTTCCCACTCAATAACTATTCCTACCTCAAAGATAATGGACTGGTTATTCTTTTTGAGGTAGAAAGCGAAGACATAAGTGTACATGAGTGTGGCACGACACTGGCAGAGGACATCAACTGCTTTCTTCAGGAATTGCACCTCAATCCAGGACATGTTGTGCTGCTGCATCTCCTCCATTTTCTGCTTCACCTGAGCATAGAGTTTGTGCTCAAAGCGTAGACTCTGCATGTGGTTCATATAGCGATTACAGTAGAACAGGTACCTCTGCAGGGCTGCCCTAGATCGCTGTGCCATTAAGAAAAATTGTAACAAATGTATCAAATACACACAAAAGCTGCTATCATATTTACAGATGAAACAGTATTGGAATTTAGGATAAAATCGGGAATAAACGGACATCTCTTGTCACCTTTTGTTATTTAATATTGCTATGAATATCGTATAGCTGTTATTTCCCAATACGGACACCAATGGCCACCTGTGGCTATTTAAACTAAAGTAAAAAATTTAGTTTCCCAGTGCTCAATAGCCACTTGTGGTCAATGGCCATAAAGAACATCTTCATCATAGAAAGTTCTACTGGATAGCACTGTTCTGCAGTATGCAATAAGGAAACAAGAAGCATCAACATTTTAAAGTAGAAAACAACAGAGAGACAGCCAGACATCATCTAATTCCTCATATAATACCAAAGAAAGTCTACAGTATCAACAGATAGGTGCCCCTCTCACTCCTCAATTAAGTTTGAATTTGAATATCTAGAATTAACCACCAGTTTAAGGAAATACAGGGATAAAAGAACCTATTAAATGATACCAGGGAGTTATAATCAACAAAATCCAGAATGTGAAAAATTTAAAGGACAAAATGACTCAGTCTCCTCAACAAATAACTGGCAACATGGAGGTGGGGAAAAAAGGAATGGTAGACCTATAGATTATACTCAAACGATATCAATCAAATCCAATTTGTGGACCTGTGTGGATCCTGATTTGAACCAACTATAAAAGAAAATTTGTGAGATAAATGGAGACACTTGAACACTGGATAGTTAATATTAACAAAGTATTGCTTTAAAAACATAATATATATACAAAGATAACGGTATTACAGTAAAAGTCATAGTAGAAGAGTATAGTAAATATACTTTAAAAGTATATTTAATGATACATAAGTATTACCAAAGAAACATATCTGGTCTAGATTTGTTTCATATTATTTATCAGACTGCAAAAAGAATTCTTCATGGTCTCTCATAGGATACTGTAAATCTCTAGAGACAGACTTTTTAAAAAAGTAATATTGTTAAAAAAACAAACAAGCAAAAGTAATGTTGTTATCTCTAGTGCCTAATATGCAGAAATTAATGTTTGTTAAATGCAACCACTATGGAAAAGGTTTCTTTCTTAGAGAGAAAGAAATCACAAGTAGGCAGATAGGCAGACAGAGAGAGGGCGAAGCAGGCTCCCTGCTGAGCAGAGAGCCTGATGCAAGACTCATTCCCAGGACCCTGAGATCATGACCTGAGCCAAAGGCAGAGGCTTTAACCCACTGAGCCAGCCAGGTGCCTCAAAAGGCTTTCTTTTCACACATACATATTTCTTTTTCTTTTTTCAGATTTTATTTATTTATTTGAGAGAGCGAGTGAGCAAGAGAGAATGAGCAGGGTAAAGGAAAGAGGGAGAAGCAGTCTCCCCGCTGAACCAGAACTTCGATGTGGAACTTGATCCCAGGACTCTGGGGTCACGACCTGAGAAAGCAGATGCTTAACCACTTAACTGACTGAGCCACCGAGGTGCCCCTACATATTTCTTTTTACTGTCATTTCCTTTTCCTCTTCTTATGCCTCAGAAACTACAAATAGCACAGACACTACTAGGCCGTAGTTTGGGTTCCTACTTAGAAATACTATGAACCACATAATTAACCAATCACATGATCCAGTATCATGCAACATCGAAACATCTAAAAAAAAAAAATCATTACTACTCAGGAATCAGAGAGGTATCAAATCAATGCTTATACACTGGAAAATTGCAATATTAATGTATATGTGGTTAATTGAAAAATTAATGCCAATTATGTCTAAAATCTAATATGTAGAAAATAAATTGCTTGGCACTTTATCTCCCCCTGAAGTATTAATATTTTCAAGCCTGTCAAATTTCCAAGATTAAATAAAAAACTAAACTACCTTATTAAGATATATGATGTTAGTGATTACTTGATTGAGTAATTGATTTAATGATTCAATAATTTTAAAATAGCTTCTCACTAAAATACCTCTAAAATTCAACATGAATCCATTCCACCACTGCAAGTAAGACCAACTTTTAAATCAAATGCCAGAACCTGGATTGAGAAATTCACTGAGTGATAACCTGAAAATACTTTGGGAAAAAACCCAAAACAACAAACCCGACTGCTTAGAGCTTAGAACAGAGATGAGCAAACTTTGGCCTGTGAGCCAAATACAGCTGCTGCCTGGTTTTGTAAATAAAGTTAACTTGGAACTTTGTTCAACTTCTGTCCATAACTCTGTCATGGCTACTCATCTGAGTCTATGGCTGACTAGGCATTACAAGATCAGAGGCAGAGTTGAATAGTTGTAAAGAGACCATATAGTCTGTAAAGCTGAAAATATTTACCACTGGCCCTTTACAGAAAAAGTAAACTGACTCTCCTAGTCTAGAAAATAAAATCCAAATGTCTACCATGAACAGCACGATGGCACAGTATGTGGAATCAACAACTTTCTACAACACAGGTACACCTTTCCAAAGTACTCAACTACCTATCTATGTTCTTTTTGGACTGTGTATCAACCTTCTAGTACAACACCCAGTGAATACTATTCCAGATTACAAGAGTAGGGAAAGTGAGGAAAAAAGAGGCCAGATGAGCATGCAATAGTGGGCTCCATTCTGGGAGGAACAGCTCCCACTAAATAAATAAAGCCAATCATAAAATCTTTCTCTGTAAACCCAAAGGATCAGAAGATTATAGTTCAGTCCAAAAGATGCAAACTAGAAAAACAATGTGTTATAGCCTCTAGAATCTACATGTTAAAAACTGGCTTAGAAGCTATGCACAATAATCCACCCTCCCTGTGGATCTCAGCAAGAGAGTCTACCAGCACCCAAATAAGACCAAGGATAACTCCTATACTTTCTCTACTGGTGAATACCATATCTGGCTAAATCTAGCTAGATTACTCTTCATTCAGAAGTAAAAACTAAAAGCCTATATACCACAGTGATTAAGAAAACTAAAATGCAGCTTAAGAGAAAAAGAACAGTTCTCTGTAGACTATTCTCTATAGGATAACTCTGATCAGAATTAGAATAAACTTCGAAATTTATGGTTTCTTCAACAGGATTTAAGACAATTGTGACTACTTAAAACAGAAGGAGAAAGCCATAAGGGAGAAAGGCTAAAACACACAAATAACAACAGAAAGAAATACAATGACAAACTAAGCTAAATAAAAAAATACAAAAGAAGAATCAAGTCCAAATGGGAGGTTGGAAAAGCATGACTCTCAGTATAGAACTTTTATATTAAAATTACACAGCATAATGCATCTCAAATTGGGAGTCTAAGCATACTCAATGGGAATGGAGTAGGGGAGACAAATGATCTGGTTTAAACAAACCATGGGATTTAAAAGTATTTTAAAAATCTGATGACAACCTTAAGAAAACGCAAACACTCTGGGATCATTTCAATAAATTTATAATTAAGAATGAAAATTTTATTTCAGGTCTTACATTTGTGAAATAGCTAAAACTGGCATGAAGCAACATCAACTGCACTAAGCTAATAAGGAAACCAAGTGGAAGAGAATACATCAATGATAAATTCTGATCAAACCAAATCATGATGCAACAAAGGAATAAAGATTTGCTATAGCTGAGATCTAGAAAGTCAGTGGGAAAACAAGTTGCCACATGGAACTTAGTAGCATAGAAACATTCAATTAAAAAAAAAACTTGGGCCATCTAGCAGTTTATCAATAGTAATTTAATTTCAACAAATAATTTACCTGTCAAATTAATTTTAACTTGAGTCTCATAGGTTTTGGAGTTTTCTTGGTTTGGTTGTATAGTTGTATATGAGCATAAGAGTTTATAGCTGGTTTTATGTTGAAACATTAAAGTAATATTATAATGAGTATAATTTAAATTAACATTGGAATTTGTGGGCATTATTTTCCCTTTAAAAGGATCACAGATATTGTGAGAATCTGTGAAACACCATTCATCATTTGTAAATACAAAATATTATTGTCCAGCTTTTTAAAAAGTGAGACACAGAACTCTCACTTCTAACAATATGATACACAAGACTCTATATATTCTTTTGTACTTATGGTATTTTTAATTAGAAATAAATTTTAGGGGCGTCTGGGTGGTTCAGTGGGTTAAAGCCTCTGCCTTGAGCTCAGGTCATGATCTCAGGGTCCTGGGATCGAGCCCCGCATTGGGCTCTCTGCTCAGTGGGAAGCCTGCTTTCCCCCCATTTCTGCCTGCCTCTCTGCCTACTTATAATTTCACTCTCTGTGTCAAATAAATAAATAAATAAAACCTTTAAAAAAAATTAAAAAAAAAAGTTTAAAAAGAAATAAATTTCAAAGGAACATTTATTTTTTCCCCCCAAGATTTTATTTAATTTATTTGACAGAGAGAGAGAGAGACATTGAGAGAGGGAACACAAGTAGGGGGAGTGGAAGAGGGAGAAGCAAGCTTCCTGCTGAGCAGGGAGCCTGATGCAGGGCTCGATCCCAGGACCTTGGGATCATGACCTGAGCCAAAGGCAGATGTTTAACAAATGAGCCACCCAGGCACCCCAAGGAACATTTAAACTGTAAAAAAATAAGCCACAGATGTTTTGTAAGGAAATTAGCAAGGAAAACCATTTGAAAAGAATATTTTTGGGACAACTAGGGAATTTCAATAGGGAATAGATGAATGTAAGGAATGATTAAATTCCAGGATTCTACAATTATGACAGAAATTACCAGGCTGAAAGGAACTCAAAGTGCTGATGAAGGTATTCACACCTAGTGTTTGAATCCTTCTCCAACAGTGAGTTATATCCCTAACCCATAATAGGAAACTCTCCCTTCCTGAGGCTGTCCATTCTAAATCAGTTCATCTATCTATGATCCTTACCACTTATTGATGAATAATGAGGTTAAAAAAAAAAAAAGAAAGAACACATATAAACAACAGCAAAACTATTTAACAAATACTCTTCTCTAGACTCCTTGCTGGGGTGAGAAAATCTTAACACCAAAACTGTGCCATATGACTAAATTAATTAAAAGAAAGCAAGCAAACCTATAAATAAGAGTGCTACTGATAGGCATTTTGGGTGAGATTCCCTTTCTAAATGTACCTAGATAAACAGTATTTACTGGAGTGTCTTTCCACAACTCTTTCAGAACTGAAAACTTCTGCTGAATTATTCCCTAATAAACACTGAAGTGCATTCTTGTTCAACTGCCATGTGAAAATAAATGTACTTACCTCCTGTGCATCTCTTGCTGCCTTTGCATCATCCTCATTATAGCGGTTACAGTTGTACCTTAAAGTAAATCAAGAGGATTCTGTAAGGCCAAAAATCAATGAAAAAGGAACAAATCACAGAATTTTAGCCTGGATTCAGAGATTATCTACAAGCAATATTCTTCTTTATACAGGTAAACTCAGGTATTTAAAATGCCCAGGGTTCTACCATTATGACAGAATTACAAGACTGAAAGGAATTCAAAGTGTTGTTGGATTCCCCACCTCCTGGAGTAGTTCATTCCAAACCAGCTCATTTGGAATCATTAGAAAACACTGTCATTCTAGAACTTCCATTCCTTACTGCAGTTTGAACTTTTTTAAAAAAGATTTTATTAATTTGAGAGAGAGAGAGAGAGAAAGAGAACGAGTGGTGGGGAGGGATTAAGGGAGAGAGAAAGAAGCAGATTCCCTATTGAACAGGAAGCCTTCCACGGAGCTCAATCCCAAGATGCTGAGATCATGACCTGAGCCGAAGGCAGACGCTTAACTGAAGGAGTGGCTCAGGTGCCCCTGATCTGAATTTCTAACTCAGTTTTTGAAGAAAGAAGTCCTATTTCCTAGGCTCTCTGTTACTTAAGCCAAATATTTCTAATTTTTCCAAATTTCTTCTTATAAACTAAAGCGAACCAACAGTTGATGGACTACTCTGTAACAGTTGCTATGCTATATGCTTTACATGCTATTATAGTTTACAAGAGTCACTGAAAACTGAATGACACACAAAATGAGAAGCAGGGGAAACATGCCCAGAAGTCAGCTCAGAGGGGAGATGAACAAGACTGGCAATTCCCTTGTTCTGATTAACTCTTCCTCTGCTTTTCTGGGAGTCTACACATTATGGGAGCAGCTCATACTTGAATTTACTATGTATTACCCATTTACTGCTAAAGCCTTTAAATGTACTATCACATTCATTCAATTCCCTGAACCACCTTATGAAATGTGTATTATTATCCTCCTTATCCTCACTGAGCAAAGAATTAAGTTTTGAGAAAATAAGCAACATATTTAAGGTCATATAACTAGGGTTTCAGAGCTAAGCATTAAACATGCCTGTCTCTCAACTGAGGGCCATGCCCTTATTATGGACTATGTTGTTCATACGCTGTAACCCTGTCTTCAGAATCTTTTTAACGGTAATCCTTTTAGATCTAAAAGAAGAATTTTGAATTTAATTTAAATCTTGTTAAACTGGACTCACTGTTCCAGCTTGTTAAGTTTTCCAGGATTTTAATGGTCTATTTAATATCCTTCTATGATGCTACCCCAAAATATATGGAAGATTCTCTAATTAGTGCAAGAAAGTTATTAGTAAAACTGATCAGAAAAGCAGTACACAGTTTACATGAATAAAAAAGATAAGGACAAAACCTTTTGGCAAACCGTGGAAGTATTCCATTAGGAAGACTCAAATCTATTACCTGTAACTCCAAGAAATGGACATCCAATTAATCCCAAATATCCCTGTGTGTATTTATAGCCTAGGCCACAAACTTCTCAGCTCACACTGAAACACCTTGCTGAGATCTACAAAACACTCCCAAATCCATCATCCTAATAATACCATTTGATGCAGGGATTTTTTTTTTTTTTTTAAAGATTTATTTATTTGACAGAGAGGGTGAGATCACAAGTAGGCAGAGAGGGAGGCAGAGAGAAAGGAGGAAGCAGGCTCCCTGCTGAGCAGAGAGCCCAATGCAGGGCTCGATCCCAGGACCCTGAGATCATGACCTGAGCCGAAGGCAGAGGCTTTAACCCACTGAGCCACCCAGGCGCCCCTGATGCAGGGATTTGATCTAAGAGTAAAAGTTATGTGATTCATATGTAGTTTGTGGAATCAATCACAAATTTTGGAAATTTGGGATTCCATTTTGTCTGCTTTCAGTTTTTGGAAGCTTTCTGCTTCACTTAACTACTCACTCAGTAAAATAACCAACAATGGCTTACTGATCTCATCTTTCAGTTTTTAAAATAACCCAGACCACAATTCACTGGAGTCAGGAGATTTATTAACTTCCCCCAGCTTGGGGGGAATTACCAAAACTTACTTTACTCAATGCAGCCCAAAGATCAGCTCTCCTTGCCCTCTACTGCTCAACTATTAATACCTATTCTTCCTATCTAATATATCCTTAAAATTTTTCCTTTTGATATTTTTAAGATATTTATAAGCCTCAACTCATTCAAGACTTTACTCAGCCAAAATTATTAAGGAATTGAAGGCCAGGAAAGCAAGGAGAATTCCTTTATATTTCTAACTCAGATGATGGATAGTGCTACTTAGAAGGCTATTTTGAGAATTCTGAGGCATTTTCAGATTTAAATACGGAAGCATAGCATGATTCATTTGCAATGTTAGCTATGGGTAAAGGCAAGACACAGGAAACATTTCTGACAACCCTGGTCTGGGCCATTCTTCATTCTCCTGTATCCATCATTTGTTTTGTTTTTGTTCAGTTTTCTTTCCTTTTCTTTTTAAGGATTTTATTTATTCGTTTGACAGAGCACAAGCAGGGAGAGTGGGACAGGGAGAAGTAGGCTCTCCATTAAGCAGCAAGTCTGACATGGGGTTCAATCGCAGGACCCTGGGATCATGACCTGAGCTGAAGGCAGATGCTTAACTGACTGAGCCACCCAGGCACCCCTTTGCTCAGTTTTCAATACAGCTTCTTTAAAATTTGAGTTATGTTCAGAGATTTCATTACATACAAAAAATATATCTTTGGAATGCCTGGGTGGCTCAGTTGGTAGTCCGTCTACCTTCGGCTCAAGTCACGATCTCAGTATCCTGGGATTGTGTACTGCCATGGGGCTTCTTGCTCAGCGAGGAGCTTGCTTCTGCCTCTGCCTGATGCATCCTGGGCTTGTTCTCTCTCTCTGACAAATAAATAAAAATCTTTTTTTAAAAAAATGTATCTTTAACAAGAATTTGTATCTTTTAGTAACTCTTCTCCATTCATTAGGCCTATTGGTTTAAATATACTAGAGTGAATTTAGTTTCTGGGAATAGTCTAATCCCCCAGTTTGTTTCTTAAAATCTAGAATACCTGTCTGTCAGGCTAACAACCCCCAATACCCTTCTCCTTGGCTTTGACAGTGGCAAAATCACTTTCTTTACTCCACGCAACCAACCAGTTTTACCTAATTCAGAATTAATTTCAGGCAAGTAATCCCTCTCACTATTCCTCTAATGAAACTAATAAAAGCTCCAATGAAACTAAAAGAAAAGACTTGCCATTGTCTTAAGGTGAGATCCTCCTTCTGTCCTGCCCCTGCAATTTTTTCCCCTCCCATTCACTCTCTACAAAGCAGCCACAATTCTGGCCATAATATAGAGCCATCTCATCTAAATTACAGACCTAGCTGGTCACTCCCCACTTAAAATCCTTTTGATAATGTCCGACCTACCTTAGTTGCCAGTTTACTTTCTAACTCTTTTCCTATGCCCCACAACTTAGGAGGGGCCACAAACTGAAATGCCAATAAGCAGGTAACACAAATTAGTGAAACGGGTCATTTGTGTATTAAACCACTCAGAAACACTTTTATTTTTACCAGATGTGCTAGCTCCCTTTTTCTCCAAACTCAAGGAAACACAAGTCTAACTTGCATATTCCCAAACTGCTAGGAAATATGCACAGAACAGAGATATATTAACTCTACTAAACATGAAGCCATCTTCTAAATATAGTGCCATCATGATATATGCAAGTGCCTTTAAGATTCAGTCTTGGGGAAATAAATTAAACTAGAAAGTAAAGACCTCATGTAAGGGGCTACTGATTAATTTCAGGCAAATGTTGCCAAGTAGGAATGCAGGCTTCTTCCTATGTTTCAAAGAAAGGCTAAAAATCTGGATTGCACTGGGCAATTTTCAAAGTTCAGGACACATTTTTGTCTAATAACATACAACAGTAAATAATACACAATTGCAGGTTGGGTCTTGCCAATAATCTTAGTTTTCAACTGTTGTCTAGACAGACGTATTAGACAATGCAACTCGTCTCTAAATAAGCCATGCACTAGGCTCCTTTAGCCCTAAACATTTTTCCTACCACTTTTAACTAACGAACTCTTAATCCCCTAAAATTTGTCTCAAATGTTACCTGCTCTGTGAAATATGCCTAATTTACCCTCTCTCTGGACATCCTGCATATACTTTTAACAATGATCACACACTATATTCATTAATCTAGCTCTCAAGTTAGATGGTGACTTCCATGAGGTAGAAACCTTGTAATACACAGCATATATTACATACTTATGTGAACACTTTTTCCCCTTCATTTCCCCAACCTACCAGGCAGATCCATGTGGTTCCCAAGGGCCAAGACACACCCAGCAAAACTCTGCTTTACAGTTCTGGTTACGACAGACCATGTGATTACAACCGCCATCCTTCTCAATTGTGACATGGCATTTGGGACATTCCTATGAAGAGAAACTATAAAGTTGGTGTCAATGCTACACTAGGTTGTATTACTACCAACGAAGAGAAGCCAGTTCTAGATTTGGTTTTTTAATACCATATTTTTTTAATACATTTATTAGTTTTAAAAAATATTTAATTAAAAAAAATTTAAATATCACATTTATTGTTATTAATACACAAAAAGCACTCTAGTGTGGAATACAGGGAGTACTATTAGAAATGAGCTATTATCATTATTATTGGCTATTAAGATTTACAATAATTAAAAGATTTGTTTTAGCAGGGTTGGGGACAAAAACAAAGTACCTTTAACCATATATATAGTAACAATAGTTTTACAGGAGGTAAAACATCTGTTCATGTAAATATAATTAATTATCTAGTGTCATCTAGAAATAATCATTGAGCACTTCCTGTATACAACACACTATTCTCGATGTTTTATATACCTTAACTCATTATCCTTATAGTGATCCTATTTTCGTTTGTCAGGTGAATAAACTAGGGGAGAGACAAATAATAATAACACTAGTCTGAGGTCACACAGATAGCAAATGATAGAGTCAGGATTCAAGTCCAAGCAACTTGGCCTTAAGAATCAGGCAAGTAGCACTGGTAAGACTGGTAAATTCTTTTTGTGGTTACTGAATTTCTGAACTTTCTTCTGTCAAATACCCTTGTTTTATAATTTTTGTTGATGGTTGTTCTAAATTTTTTTTAAAAAAGATTTTATTTATTTATTTGACAGAAAGACAGTGAGAGAGGGAACACAAGCAGGGAGGGTTGGGAGAGGGAGAAGCAGGCTTGCTGAGCGGAGAGCCCGATGCAGGGCTCAATCCCAGGACCTGAGATCATGACCTGAGCGGAAGGCAGATGCTCAACCAACTGAGCCACCCAGGCGCCCCTGGTTGTTCTAATTTTTAAGTAAACTCTACCCTCACTGTGGGGCTTGAACTCACAACTCCGAGATCAAGAGTCACATGCCCTACTAACTGGACCAGCCAGGCACCCTCAAATACTCTTGTTTTAATTTTTTCTCATTGTGGTCCGTTTACAACTGTGCTACAGAGATCAAGGCTTTTTCCAAGTCTGTGTCATATTCTTGGTTACTAATGAGCCAAAGTTATTACCCAACAGCAGGTCTATTGTTTTTTTTCCCCTTGGGAAAAATCTAGAAAATCAAACATTTGTCTTAATAAAACTATAAATAAGATGTAGAGCTAATATTTTTTTTTTAAAGATTTTTTTTATTTATTTGACAGAGAGAAACACAGCGAGAGAGGGAACACAAGCAGAGGGAACGGTAGCTGGAGAAACAGGCCTCCTGCCGAGCAGGGAGCCCAACGCGGGGCTTGATCCCAGGACCCCGGGATCATGACCTGAGCCAAAAGCAGACGCTTAACAACTGAGCCTCAGGCTCCCCTAAAGCTAATATTTTTGCTGCACTTGTTTGATGCCTCTAACTCCCACAAGGAGGGAGTATCACCCATTATATTGCTTACACAATTCTGCATTTGTGAAACAGACTACCCTAGCCTATAAACCAGTCATTTTAAATAGGTAAATATGGCTATTTCTAATCAAATCTTTGAAATCAATTAAGATATTTTACATTTTCCCAAAGAAGCGAGTTCCAGGTCTAAAATATGTTTCATTCTATATTTCTGGGTTATAATTAACTAAATAGCATTTAGCTCTCAATATGTTAGGATACCACTGATAATCTGCAAATCTGCTTAAGGAGCAAGTAACAATAATAAAAGCTTCTGAAAACTCTCAAGAGAAAAACTCTTCAGTTTTTCTCAAAACTACCAAGCAGATAACCTTGTGACTACTAATTGCCATTCTACGTTAATAATCTACTGGATTATTATCCAATAGACAAAGTCAAGGGATGCCTGGGTGGCTCAGTTGGTTGGGCAGCTGCCTTCAGCTCAGGTCATGATCCCAGGGTCCTGGCATTGAGTCCCACATCGAGCTCCTTGCTCAGCAGGGAGCCTGCTTCACCCTCTGCCTCTGCCTGCCTCTCTGCCTGTGTTCTCTCTTTCTCTCTCTCCCTGACAAATAAATAATTTTTTTTTTTTTTTTTTAAAAAGGGTCAAACATATTCAAGCCTGTACTCCCTATTTTATTTTTTTTATTTTAAAGATTTACTTATTTATTTTAGAGAGTGCATGCAGGAGCAGTTGGGGGCGGGAGAGAAGCAGCAGACTTCCCACTTAGCTAGGAGTCCAGTGCGAAGCAGGGCTCCAACCCAGGACCCTGAGGATCAAGGCCTGAGCCAAGAACAAAAGTCTGATGCTTCCGATGCTTAACCAACTAAGCCACCCAGGCACCCTGTACTCCCATTTTTAAACATCTTGGGGGTTTAGAGTATTTGGGTGATTTACCTACATGCAGAAAGAGGGCTACAGTTTCATCAAGCTACTTGGTGAAAATACCACACTGCCCTATTCTAAATACCAGTTTTACAGAGCATATTAAAGGATTCTAGGACTTCAATGAACACATCTGATGGGAAATCAATTCTCAAGAAAGTATGCCTGACTAGGAAATTTTTCAACAACAAAAGAAACCACTTTCTAACAACAGTGAAAACTTCTAAAAGTGACATGAGTTATCTTTACCATAATTTTGGAGGGCACAAAAACACTAATTTCAACCATACATTCCTCAAAGGCGTAGGCATTTGTTTTATGTGATAAGACTATTTTCACTACTAAGGCTTTCTGGGAGATACAAATATATTTATGTTTTAATCTTTTTGGGTACAACAGGGTACTAATGATATAAAATTGTGTGCTTTGGCCTCCATCGTTTAAAGACTCCTTATTATCACTGTCCTGTGACTGAGTGATGGAAAGCTCTAATGCTAGTCAAACAACTCAGTATTTTTTAAGCATCGTCTTCACATGTGAAAGGTAATACTAAAAATGAATAGTTCATGAATAACAGTACCATTCACCACCTTAGTCACTTCCAATATAGATAGTATATAAGGTTGAATTAAATAAAGATTGGTTAATTATACAATTTTCGCCTAAGAAATTGCTGAGTACACAGTTAGGATTCAAACATATGCATATTACTTGGTAATAGAAAAGAAGGGAGCTCAAGACTATATCTATTTGCAGAACAAAACATCTTTCTAGGGATAAATAAATGTTCCATGGGCAAAAAGAAACTGAATCTTAAAACTAGTATCACAAGAGGGGCACCTGGGTGGCTCAGTGGGTTAAAGCCTCTGCCTTCAGCTCAGGTCATGATCCTAAGGTCCTGCGATTGAGCTCGCATCAGGCTCTCTGCTCAGCAGGGAGCCTGCTTCCCCCTCTCTCTCTGCCTGCCTCCACCTGCTTGTGATCTCTCTTTCTCTGTCAAATAAATAAAAATCTTAAAAAAAAAAAAAAACCCTAGTATCACAAGCAATAATGTACTTCAAAAATAAAAACAAAAGAACAAGGGATATCTATATTACCCCCATTACCTATATTACTAATTCTAGTCCTTAGGAGTCAAGTCTCTTAAATCGTATTTCAGAAATTTAATATGTTAAAGATCTCAAACATGTTAACCCTGGTACAGTTACATAATAAGAAGTTACTCAGTTGTTCTCCATACTGCTCTGAAGATTGACTCCTTTTTCTTTTCTTTTAAGATTTTATTTATTTATTTGACAGAGAGAGAGAGAGAGAGAGATCACAAGTAGGCAAAGAGGCAGGCAGAAACAGAGAGGGGGAAGCAGGCTTCCTGATGAGCAGAGAGCCCGATGCGGGGCTCTATCCCAGGACCATGAGATCATGACCTGAGCCGAAGGCAGAGGCTTTAACCCACTGAGCCACCCAGGCGCCCCTACAGACTGACTCCTTAAGGAGGGGCCCATGGCTGGCTCAGTGAGTACAGTGTGTAACTCTTGATTTCAGGGTTGTGAGTGTAGACTCCACATTGGGTGTAGAAATGAAAGAAAAGAAAGGAAAAGAAAATAAGAAAAGGAAAGCAAAGCAAAGTTAAGAAAAAAGAAGGAAGGAAAGAGTTACACCAATGTGGAGCTCAAACTCACAACCCTGAGATCAACAGTCACGTGCTCTCCCACTGAGTCAGCCAGGCGCCCCAAAGCCTGGAGATTTTTAAAGGCAGAAATGTAAATTCGTCTAATAAAACCAAGCTAGGCGGAATAAACTCTGCATCTGTATACTAAAAAGCAGGTAGTAAGAACAATATGAAAAAGCATTATCAAACACCTCGGTAGAAAAACTGTCAGCTTTTTCTTGTATACGAAACCAACATTTTCCTAACAAAAACTTCTAAAGAGTACTGTGCATGTTGCAGTAGTGCCCAATAAAACTTGAACACTAAAAAATCAGCATTCTGGGGAAAAAACAAAACAAAACACAAACCCAACCAAAACCCCAAGCCCCAAAATAACCCCCAAACACCCAAATCTTAACTGAAGAAAGGTAAAACAAAGTCCTTAACTAGGTAAACTTATTTTGCCAATGCACCTATTCTTGTAACAGTTTCACTACCAAGAGTTTACTGGAAAAAAAAAATACCAACCTTTGTGTTGGCTGCAATCCAATTAGAAGTTTCACTATCATCATCACACTTTTTAATCCACTTCTTTAACCACTGTTTGAAAACAACAACTGTTAGGATACAACAAAACACTTAAGACAAGGATAGCAAATTACTTCCATATTAAAATGCAGTCAAGCGGAAATGTAAAAGGCAAAGGACAAGATTATTACTGGCTTTACTTCCTTTTAAACCAAGGGAATCCTCTAGTTCTCATATCCATTATATAGAAAATCAACCAAAGAAAGACTTTCTCTGGCTGAAGACAAGTGGGGAAGCTAGAGCTTGATGAGAAGCTGAGCTCCAAGATGTGTCCTTCTCCATAGCTAATTACGAAGCCTGCCTAGGGAGGTGCCTTAACCACTGTTATCCTGATAGTCATCAGGAGCAGACTTATTCCTAAGGAATGCTTCATGAACACTTGCGATGATCATGTGAAATAGAAAGGAAAAACACAATCTTCTATCTACAAATGGATTAACAAAATTGTGGGCCCTGATTTTCAGTCATCAAGTCTCAGAAGTGTTCTATTACATAATTTAAAAATGAAAATGCCAGACACACTCACCTTACATTTAACAGGATCGTGCCAGTTTTCTCCACAGTTAAAGCTGTTAAGTAACACAAGAGTTAAAAGAATTAAGTTCTACCGACTATAAGTAAGTAAACAAACAAACAAACAAACAAACAAACAAACCATTTCCCGTTTTATAGTTTCTCAGTGGTTTCATCAGTTTCTAGTGACTGGCAAATACAAGGACACAAGCCAAGATTGTATTATTCCATATATTATTCAGAATTTAGTGTAAAGAGCGGTGCCTGAGTGGCTCAGTGGGTTAGCCTCTGCCTTCGGCTCAGGTCATGATCTCAGGGTCCTGGGATCAAGCCCCATATCGGGCTCTCTGCTCAGCATCCAGCCTGCTTCCCTCTCTCTCTGCCTGCCTCTCTGCCTACTTGTGATCTCTCTCCTCTCTGTCGAATAAATAAATAAAATCTTAAAAAAAAAAATTTAGTGTAAGGAGAGCATGTATTGTGGTGTGTATGTGAAATGAAGAAATGACTATAGGCATGAAGACATGCGCTGATGACAATTATATAGCCACCAAAATTTTTTTTTTTTACAGATTTATTTATTTATTTATTTGACAGAGAGAGAGAGAGAGATACAAGTAGGCAGAGAGAGAGGGAGAGGCAGGCTCCCCGCCGAGCAGAGAGCCGGATGTGGGGCTCGATCCCAGGACCCCGAGATCATGACCTGAGCTGAAGGCAGAGGCTTTAACCCACTGAGCCACCCAGGTGCCCCGCCACCAAACTTTTAAGACGAGAAATTCAGTGTAATCCCATCCATATTTTTCCGAATGCTGTATATATGTATAGTTCTGTGCTGTAAACATTCTTTAATTCAAACCAATTTTCACTAATTTGAACTTAAATTTCAACCAGAGCTTTATTAGCATATATTAAATCCCTTAACACTCCAAATAGAAGAATAACAAAGTCTGACTTTATAGAATAATCACATAATTTAATGCCAATGGAGTGAGCAATAATTGGGAAGCGAACAGGTCACATTTTTACATGATCCAAACAAATGAACCTCAACCCTGTAGAGATAAATTGTACCAAGCAAGGTATAAAACAAGAGTGTGACTAAATTTTCTAAGAATATACTAGTTGTTAATTCCTTTCTGTATTCGAGACACAAGGTATATACATTTAAGAAAGTATAAATTAAAAATAAATACAGGGGCGCCTGGGTGGCTCAATGGGTTAAAGCCTCTGCCTTCGCCTCAGGTCATGATCTTGGGGTCCTGGGATCGAGCCCCTGCTGAGCAGAGAGCCGGATGAGGGGCTCGATCCCAGGAACCTGAGATCCTGACCCGAGCCGAAGGCAGAGGCTTTAACCCACTGAGCCACCCAGGTGCCCCGAAAAAATAATTGTTGATGGTTGATTAGCTTAGCTTATCAAGTAATTCGGGAATGTCAAAAATCCTTTGCAAATGAGAGGAACAAAGTGCTATCAATTTAAATGAAGCCAAAGATAATAGTTATTTCTGAAAAAGATGATAAGGAGTTGCATGGAGAAGGCAACAGGAAGCTTCTTTTATTTTATTTCTTTTTTTTATTTTTTAATTTCTTAAAAAGATTTTATTTATATGACAGAGAGAGAGATATCACAAGTAGGCAGAGAGGCAGGCAGAGAGACAGGGAGAAGCAGGCTCCCCGCTGAGCAGGGAGCCCGATGAGGGGCTCGATCCCAGGACCCTGAGATCACGACCTGAGCCAAAGGAAGAGGCTTTAACCCACTGAACCACCCAGGCGCCTGTCGTATTTTATTTCTTAATGAAAACAAAATACTGTGTAAGCTGGGTTAACAGCTACATAAGCATTCACTGCTGGTACTCTCTGTATTTTGGTATCAACTAAAACTATGTTTTAAAGTAGGGAAATAGGGGCCAGGCCTGTGTGGCTCAGTGGGTTAAAGCCTCTGCCTTCCGCTCAGATCATGATCTCAGAATCCTGGGATCAAGCTGAGCATCAGGCTCTCTGCCTGAGAGGAGGAGGAACCTCTTTCTCTGCCTACTTCTGATCTCTGTCAAATAAATAAATAAAACCTTTAAAACAAAAATAAATAAAATCAAGTAGGTATATACCTACTAGCTCCTGTCTATAAACTCTAAAACAGTAATCTGTATTTAATCTTTAACAAAATAACATGTATTTCATACATATTTAATCTTTGTGAGTTTATCTGCTCCTTTGGGAAATATTTAGTATTAATGATGTGTAAGTCTAATTCTATAGCTGTTTGTGGAGAAAAAAAAAAGAAAAAAAAGAATGGTATGGAATACCAATGTAATTGTCTACCTGCTAGTTTTTAGAGCTATTTGTTTTGTTTGTTTTCTTATTCTTAAAAGATCCACAAGGCAAATGAAAAATCATCCTAACTCTCTAATAAGAATATGTGGTACTGGAAATTCTCTATTAAGTCAAATGTAGAATTCAAAGGCTGAAGAGTTATTTTATAAACTCCAAGAACAGAGGTTACCAGGAAAGCTGGGGACAGAAGAGCCACAAGAAAAGTGCTGGTTAAAAAGCATATCTTAAAAAAATTTTCTTTCTAGGAGTAAGATTAAATTTGTCAAAGCAAAGGAAAAAATAATCCTGTGTATTTTACTTCCTAAGAGATAACCTGAAAACAGAGTAAGAACCAAAAAGGAACCAAATATAATCTAACAAAATAATCAGTCCATCAGAAATGAGAAAACTAAGTTCTTGCCCCCAATTTCTATGTTTGCTCCCGTATTAGTCCCAGTGGGGCACACAAGAAAATGTGATTATAGCTGCATTTTCTTCCCATAAGAAAAAAGAGCAACAAGAAAAGAGAAAAAATTATTTTAAGATGTGACCTTTTAATTTAATCTAATTCTTATTTAAAAGAAATACTACACTATTTTTTTGTTTTGTTTTGTTTTTTACTACACTATTTTAAATCAACATCATCCACCTGCCTACTAGAGGTAAAAAAAAATTTTTTTCTGGGGCACCTGGGTGGCTTAGTGGGTTAAAGCCTCTGCCTTCGGCTCAGGTCATGATCTCAGGGTCCTGAGATTGAGCCCCGAATCAGGCTCTCTGCTCAGCAGGGAGCCTGCTTCCCCCTCTCTCTCTGCCTGCCTCTCTGCCTACTTGTGATCTCTCTCCTTGCCGTCAAGTAAATAAATAAAATCTTTAAAAAAAAAAAAAAATTTTTTTTTCTACTATTTTGCTACTAAGAATAAATAGAAAAGCTATGTGTACTTGTGGTCAGCCACTGGCTAGCTGCTAAAGGGACCTGTTTAGCCTGGACTCGTGACCCCTGCCTGTTTGGGCCGAGAGAGGGCGCTAGAGAATTGAGGCATGCTGGTCTGTGATTGGTCATACCTCCTTGAAGGACAAGCTGTGCAGGTTGTGATTGTTTATATCATTAAACTGCGGCAATGCCTCTGAGGCATGTGCATGTGCTACTTGTAGTCTTACCCAGACTTCTTGGAGCCTGTGATGAGGGGAGTTTGTTTTGATGTGAAGTACATGTGCCACGTGACTCCCGGGTGTAATCATTTTTTGGACTTGTTTTTCACACACTATATAAGAAGGTGCACTCTTGAATAAAGCTGAACACAGTCTGGACATCATCCTTTGTGTTCCTCCCCCTCCCATACTTTGTCTCTTTGTCTATTTTCCTCATTCCCTTACCCTCAGTCCTGGTTCGAGATTGTCGCGCCGGCCGCGGCATGTACTATTTCAATTTGGGAAATCACTTGCTTACCAAAACTGGCGCCCACATTTGCAGCGAACAGGTTTAGCATCAGGATATTGGACTTTAACGACATGGTGGCAATCTGGGGCAGGACACCACTTTAACAGTCGATTGCACTGAAACCCAAGTTAGAAAATAAAAAATGACAGCAAATTAAATCATGATGTAAGATTTCCTTGTACATCAAGCAATTAACTTATATTTCCCAGTGCAAGGGTGAAAGACAGAGATGATGAAAACACAAGCATATAAAAGTCTGCCCCCAATGTTTAGTAGTTTTCTGAAGTAATGCTTTCAGATGCACTGTTTTTCTAAGATTACAGATCCCTTGAAGACTTGGTTTTATAAACATGTGAACTGAACTGTCTCTCTTGGTTCTACCCTCAAAATTCTACTGACAAACTTTAAAAAAATTACCCATTTGTGATCATTAAGCACTGATCTGTTTATGGTTCTACTTCAGGGCAATTTTCAAAGATGTAAGAAAACAATATACACTCTTACTTAGGGAGAGTGTTTAGATTCTATAGAATATACAGGTAATTTCTCTGACTATAAAAATGTCTCCAAGAACAAAAGTCAGTTCCAAACCATGGAAACAATCACATTTTAGTTCTTGAACAACAACAACAAAAAATTAAAACTTTTGAGGTATTCTTTATTATGAAACAAAACATGGCTCAAGTAACACTGCAACAGCGTTCAAGTTTAGTGACCATTTAAAAAATATACAATTCCTAAAATACATGTTTTCTAGAAGATCTGACCTTCAGTTTAATCTCTTAATAGAAATAGAAATTGCTTTGTAGAATTAAAATACCAATTTATATTGATGATCTTATATAGAGGCTGACAAACATCTTCCATTAAGAGCCAGATAGTAAAGATTTTTGTTTTTGATGGTCACAATGGCCTCTACAGCAATTACTCAACTCTGTCACTGTAGCATAAAATAAGTTATAGAACAAATGGGCATGTTCAAATAATTATTTACAGAAACAGGCAGGTCATAGTTTCCTGACCTCTGTATTTGAATTCAAAAAAAAAGATACTTGCTTAAAACAAGTAACTAGGGATGCCTGGGTGGCTCAGTGGGTTAAAGCCTCTGCCTTCTGCTCAGGGTCCTGGGATTGAGCCCTGCATCAGGCACAATGCTTGGGGGGGGTGGGGGCTGGGAGGAGCCTGCTTTAACCTCTTCCCTGGCTTGTGCTATCATTCTCTCAAATAAATAAATAAAATCTTAATAACTATATAGCTCTCTTTATTAACAAAGTTTACTGGTAATGGAAGCTAAAACAAGCAGAGATATAGCAAGGTTAAATTGCCAAGCACGATTAAACATTACGTCATTAATAATCAGCTACACCTTTTCACTAGTAACAAAGGAAGAATACTATAAAAATAATTTTATCACCAAAGTTCTAGATCTATGAAGAGACACCTACTCACTGATATGTCACATTCCTTGAGAATAAGGGTGTTTGGTATGCCTTATTAATAAATTCCATAATCCAAGCTTATGGTCATAATACAAGCCCTTTAGGTCTTTCTTACCATTGAGAATGTTTCATAAGAAAAACTAATTATATCTATTAATAAACAATTCCTCTTATTTAAAAAAGGAAAACAAGAGAAATCACTTACCTCTACAAAGCTATTTGTAATTAAATGCTGATACTTTAATTTAACTTTTGAATCTGTGATCAGCCGCCTGAGAGCAAGAATAAAAGTAGTTTATTAATAAGTTGTCAGCCAAGAGTATTTTCCACATTTACAAAATAAAATTTCAATGTGGTGGCTCTAAAAACTGCCCTAAATTGAAAATACTAAAATACATATAGACTATCCACAAATATAGGTATAGAAATCAAGAAAACAATTTCAAAGTTTCTATAGTTTTATTTTGGTAGAATCCCCATCCCCAAGTTTCTTAGACATAAAATATTCCATTTTTACCCAGTTTGTTATATATATAGTCTATACATAGTCTATATTTTATACTCTAAAGTATACATATAGTCTATATTATAGTCTAATGACTTACTATTACAGGATTTAGGCCCCTTTCAAAAGTGTCTTAGTACTTACTCTGCCCTAAGACACCAATGTGCAGCCAACCTCCCTAAGACAATATCCCAAAAATCAGTGTGTGAGATAAGAAATGTTGACAGGAATGTCAAGAAATGGATCCAGGTTTTGCTACATATAAATTTGAGGGCCTTCTTCTGAGATCTGTTGGTAATTTACCAGAAATGTTTACTGACTGCAACTTGGCTTCCCTTGTCCACCTAGAACACTCTATATATTCATTACAATTTCTAGAACTCATAGGAACCCATGAAAGTTAAAGCATCCTGAAGCTTAAGTTTTACTAGTTTTAATGTAAACATTCCTGTGAATGTTTAAAGAGTGTTACAGCAGAAAAAGTTAACCACTGACAAAACTATAAAAAACTAATATGAACACAACGTACAAGAAAGTCTTGTAATATCTGGCCCCATTGAGTTCTTGAGCTTCTTATGGCACTGCTTGCCATCCTCAAGTCCCCATCCTGTCCTGTGCTATTTTAGGTATACTCCTGTCACATCTGTATTCTTTCAAAATGGTATCATCCTTCCTCAGAGGCTTTTGCATAGGTCTACCTCTCTTAAAAAGGAAAGAGAAGTATATCAAGGTGGGCTCAGAAGGGATAGCCTACTGAATACTGGATTCACACTTACTAGCTATGAACTAAGGGTCTTTGACCTCTCCATTTTTCAGTTTAGTCATTTGTAAAATGGATAGCAGAAATAAGAGTTGTGAACTAGAACAGTGCCTGGCAAACAGTAAACACTCAATAAATATTAGCTGCTGCCATATTATTATTTTTTTTTTAAACTCAGCTAATAGTTCCTAACTAAAGGAAGCCTTTTCTGACAATTACCCATACCAGTTCCTGCTCAATTCCCATGGCATCTTATACATCTTTCTTCATAAAATCTGTCATAATTTTAATTAAACTTTATTTGTGTAGAGCTAGAACAATCCTAAAATCTGCACAGAACCAGCAAAGACCCTGAATAGTCAAAGGAATGTTGAAAAAGAAAACCAAAGCTGGAAGCATCACAATTTCAGACTTCAAGCTCTATTCAAAGCTGTAGTGATCAAGACACTACGGTACTGGCACAAAAACAGAGACAAAGATCAATGGAACAAAGTAGAGAACCCAGAAATGGACCCTCAACTCTATGGTCAACTAATCTTTAACAAAGCAACAAAGAATATCCAACAGAAAAAAGTCTCTTCAGCAAATGGTGTTGGGAAAACTGGACAGGCACATGTAGAAGAATGAAACTGGACCACTTTCTTACACTATACACAAAAACAAATTCAAAATGGATGAAAGACCTAAATGTGAGACCTGAAACCATCAAAACCCTAGAAGAGAACACAGGTAATAACTTCTTTGACCTTGGCCACAGCACCTTCTCACTAGACAAATCTCCAAAGGCAAGGGAAACAAAACCAAAAATGAATTACTGGCACTTCATCAGGATAAAAAGCTTTTTTGCACAGCAAAGGAAAACAGTCGATAAATGGGAGAAAATATTTGCAAACGACGTATCAGATAAAGGGCTGGTATCTAAAACTATAAAGAACTTACCAAACCGAACAACCAAAAAACCTCAAAAAATTCAGTCAAGAAATGGACTGAGGCTCGAACAGAAATTTCTCTAAAGACGACATACAAATGGCTAACAGACATATGAAAAAATGTTCAGTGTCACTCGGCAACAGGGAAATACAAATCAAAACCACAATGAGATACCACCTCACACCAGTAAGAATGGCCAAAATTGACCAGTCAGAAAACAACAGATGTTGGTGAAGATGTGGTGAAGGGGGAACTCTCTTACACTGTCAGTGGGAATGCAAACTGGTGCAGCTACTCTGGAAAACTATATGGAAGTTTCTCAAAAAGTTAAAAATCGGGGCACCCGGGTGACTCAGTCGGTTAAGCATCTGCCTTCAGCCCAGGTCATGACCCTATTTAAAGAAGGTTCAAGGGGCGCCTGGGTGGCTCAGTGTGTTAAAGCCTCTGCCTTCGGCTCAGGTCATGATCTCAGGGTCCTGGGATCGAGCCCCACATGGGGCTCTCTGCTCAGCAGGGAGCCTGCTTCCCCTTCTCTCTCTGCCTGCCTCTCTGCCTACTTGTGCTCTCTCTCCTCTCTGTCAAATAAGTAAATAAAATCTTTAAAAATAAATAAATAAAGAAAGAAGGTTCAAGAACAGGCAAAACTAACTGATGGTGACAAAAATCATGACAGGGAACAAGGATGAGATGGATACTGTCTGGTAAAGAGACATAAGGATGAACATTCTGGGTACTAGAAAAGTCCTATACCTTGATCTGGGTGGTTAGTAAAACAAATATACTTTTATTTATTTATTTATTTTTTATTTTTGAGAGATTTTATTTATTTGACAGAGAGAAACACAGCAAGAGAGGGAACACAAGCAGAGGGAATGGTAGCGGGAGAAGCAGGCTTTACATACTTAGGTCAATATATTTTAGAACTTAATATAAAATAAAATAAAAATCAACATACAGCAAACTGAGCCTATTGTACTTAAAAATGAGGATTTTCATCTGCAAAAGATGAGATGCTTACAGTACTGAGATTAACACATATCAAATTTAGTCTGTCTCTTGCCTCAGATGGTACAAACTATATGACTTCACTTAAGGGTCTATCTAGGCAGCTTCATAACTGTATTTGTGACCTTTAAAATACTGTTAGAATAAAAAAGTAACCATTATGATTAATACATTAGGAATATTCTTCATGGAGCAGCACTGATTTAGAAGACTACATTTATTCTTTCTGGATCCATTCAACTACTTGATATAATATTTACGTAGTTGTAATATTACAAAAGTACTGGTTTACAATTTTGTGAATAAACTTATTGACAGAAAATGAAAGAATCTGTTCTAGAATAGAAAAAAGTAACTGTAAAGTTAGCAACATAAAGTAATTATATATCTAATAGGAATTAGGAAGTGAGGGGCTCCTGGGTGGCTCAGTGGGTTAAAGCCTCTGCCTTTGGCTCAGGTCATGATCTCAGGGTCCTGGGATTGAGCCCCACATGGGGCTCTCTGCTCAGCAGGGAGCCTGCTTCCCCTTCTCTCTCTGCCTGCCTCTCTGACTACTTGTGATCGCTCTGTCAATAAATAAACAAACAAATAAATAAATAAATAAAAATTAAAAATCAGGAGGTGAAAGAGATAAAGGTAAATGACAACAAAGAGGCATCAATTTCTTCACCTTCCACAGTAGGGAATTAAGATATACTGCTTATAGTTGACAGAACAGGAAATAACTATTAAACAGCAATGTAAGTTATATTATCTAATTTAAAACAATTTATTTTTGCATGTATATAATATCCATTCTGTAAGCCATTTAGAAGAGAATTTAAAACCAAATGTAGGGCGCCTGGGTAGCTCAGTTGGTTAAGCGACTGCCTTAGGCTCAGGTCATGATCCCGGAGTCCTGGGATCGGGTCCCACATCGGGTTCCTGGCTCCATGGGGAGTCTGCTTCTTCCTCAGACCTTCTCCCCTCTCATGCTCTCTCTCGCTCTCCCTCTCTCAGATAAATAAAATCTTTAAAAAAATAAAAATAAAAATAAAACCAAATGTAGTAACAATGGTTTGAGAAGAGTCATTTCAGGGAATGGATGTGACATCTACTTTGTACTGAATGTAGAGAAGTGTTTCAAGTCATGCGTAATAAAGATGGATAAAAGAGTACTTATGAAAAAAAATTCAAAGATTAAATAAATAAAAAGTAAAACAATTTATTTTTCAAAAGAAAAATGTCTGCCCTTTTCAGATAGGTGGGAAATTAGCCAATAGAGCTATGTATTACCTATACCATGCTCCTAAGATTCATTTTTAAAAAATCTTACATATCACGATTCACAGACATGTTCCCTGGAGCAAATAATACATTATATGTTTAAAAAAAAAAAAAAAAAAAAAAAACTAAAAAAAAAAATCTTACATATCATTAAAGCTCAAAACAAAGCATCTGGTTTAATTCTGCTAGAAGTAACAATTAGTTCCTGTCATCATCTCTGTTTGTTTCTAAACCTTCCATATATAAAAATAAATCATAAAATTTTTTAGCAACATCTCATAGGATGCTGAATGAGAACACAATTCCAGATGTGTGTGATTAGTCAAAATGAGACTAAATATTAATTATTTAAAGAACTTAATAGAAAGTTTATCTTTAGAACCCCTTAATAGAAAAATTATATATAGAAAAGAAATTTATACCCTAAAACAACTATATATTTAAAAACTATCCAAGTGTTATGATGAATAAAAATAGATGAATATTTATTTGGTCTCAAGTGATAAATATAGAGAAATGATTTTCATTAGTCTCATGAAAACAACAAGGACAACTCTTAGGACAAAGAAAAATTCTCAAAATATCCAGTTAGCCTCCTGACTGTGGAACACTAAGACCTGACGAATGACTAAGATGATGAGTAGGATAACAGAACTGAAGAGCAAAACAGGAAGAGAGTATTCCATGTAAGTCAAGACCTTAGAAAAAAAGCAGTCAAACCAAACCAAATGCAAATAAAATGCATAATACTTTCAAGAAGCCAAGTTTTACACTGTTAGAAAAGAAAATGTGAGAGAAGTTGAGATGAAGTTGCACAGGTAAGCAATATAGAATGGAAATGAAGACTTGAAAAAGATGACTGAAACAATTTAAGGGAATCACTTAGGAACCAGTCATCGACTGCCAGCTAAGAGAAGATGACAGCCTGGATCAGGTTAATGGCAGTATGAACAGAGGGAAATGGATGGATTTAGGACAAATTAGGATGTGGAAATGAGGGGCGCCTGGGTGGCTCAGCGGGTTAAAGCCTCTGCCTTCGGCTCAGGTTATGGTCTCAGGGTCCTGGGATCGAGCCCTGCATCGGGCTCTCTGCTCAGCAGGGAACCTGCTTCCCCCTGTCTCTCTGCCTCTCTGCCTGATTGTGATCTCTCTCTCTCTGTCAAAGAAGTAAATAAAATCTAAGAAGAAAAAAAAAAAAGGATGTGGAAATGACAGAATGTGGTGTATAGTTAGTTCACTCTGGGAAATGTAGGAGAAAAATCAATCAGGGATATCATCAGGTTTCTAATTTAAGCAGTCTTTAACACCTAGCGGTACCATTTCTTCATACTGAGCAGCCAGAAGAATGAATTTGGTGGTGATAGGAGGAGAAAGGACAAGGCAAAGCCTGAGGAATATACATATGAAGATGCCTGATAGGCAGTGGGATATATGGGTTCCAAGCACAAAAGAGAGAGTTGACCTGGACACACAAATCTGGGTCCAGCGTATGATTAAGTAGAGTGTCTAACGTGAGAAGAAACCTAGAACCCCAAGGAGCAATATTTTAGGAAGATGCAGAAAAAGATGATTTGGCAAAGTCAATTGGAATAGATCTAGAATAGGCCTAGGAAGGTGGCCTTGGGAGTTGGTATCTGGGTAAAGGGAATTTTACTGGAAATGAATACGTTAGAAAAATGAAAGACCACAGGAGCAGTTCTCGAACTTAAGCATATATCAGAATGACCCCAGGAGAGCTTGTTCAGATTGCTGGATGCCAACCCCAGAGTTTCTGATTCAGTTAAGTCTGGATCTGGGCCTGAGAGTGTGCATTTTTAACAAGTTCTTAGGTATTGCTGATGCTGCTGGTTGGGGGATTACACTCTGAGAACCACAGGGTTAGGGTACAGAATAACAGACTATACACATGGACACTGAAATCACACTGGCTGACAGCAAATCCTGTGAGAAAGACAGTGAGTGAGGTCTTAACACTATAATTAAGTGGGAGCAATCCAAGAAGTCAAAGCAAATAAAAGCAAAAAGGATTAGAAAACAGCTGGATAACACAAGACTCAAGGATATACATGGATTTTAAACTGAAGTAGAGAAACTAAGGGCTTAGGACAATGACTTTGCTTCCTGACCATAAGGTATACAGGGGGAAAAAGCTAGCTTCAACTTGACAAGGTCATAGGAGAATGTGTGTTCAGGAAAGAATCTGGTTTCAGGCTCAATTCAAGTTCCAAATGAGTTGAATTCAAATTAAAACAAGAAACTACTTTTTATACTTTATCAAATATAAAATTTAAAAATAATACCATGACTGTGAAGGAGTCTATTTCTTTCATACTAAGAATGTGACACAGATTACAGTTATTAAGACTAAACATTTTAAAAAAATCATTCTCATTTTAATTAACTAAACTCTTAAATTCTAAAACTATCTATTTACAAGGAAGAAAATGGAAAATATATACCAACAGTATACAACCATATAAGGTGAAAAATAAAAATCCCTCTTCCTAATCACCAAGCCCTAGCTGATATCACTATTAAAATACTCTTATAAGTATTCCCCAGGTTTTCTGTGCATGTGCCAAGCTGCATATCTAAAGAGCACAAGAAATCCCAGAGGATACACACAAAGAAAACCACATTTAGATATATCATGGTTGAACTGTCTTAAGATAAAGACACAGCAAATCTTAACAAGTAGCAAATAGGAAACAATAAGAATAATAGCTAATTTATCAAAATAGAAGGCATGAGGGCAGTAGAATGACATATCAAAATGATACTAGTGCATGAAAGGCCAAAAACCATATAAATTTGTAGAAATTGTCAAACTGCATTACAAAAAGGTTGCAATAGTTTGTATTCTCTATTGTACTATATTCTCATATTACATATTACCAAATTGTTTAATTCTTACCAATCCAAAATGCAAAACCAAAAAACACAACTTTTTAAAACTGGAGTATCAAATTCTGATTTACTTATGTAAATGTTTACATAATATTAGCTAATGTCTACCTAATGTTTATTAGTTAATGTTTATTAGCATTCAAATTGTTTGTTTTTTTTTTTATTTTAAAGATTTTACTTATCTGTCAGAGAGAGAGTGGGCGCATGCACAAGGAGGAACAGCAGAGGGAGATGGAGAAGCAAACTCCCCGCTGAGCAAGGAGACCAATGCGATGTGGAACTCAATCCCAGAACCCTGGGATTGTGACTTGAACCAAAGGCAGACACTTAACCAACTGAGGCGCCCTGGTGCCCCTCAAATTTCTTTCACCGTGAATTGCTTTCCATAAGATTATCTTCTTGATTTGTATGAGCCCTTATGATATTAGCCACATTCATTTTGTGTTGAAAATATTTACTCCAGGGGCACCTGGGTGGCTCAGTGGGTTAAAGCCTCTGCCTTCAGCTCAGGTCATGATCTCAGGGTCCTGGGATCGAGCCCC
>CM053609.1:25348507-25359904 GCA_028646535.1 Procyon lotor
CTATTCAAATGCCTCCCCCACTCTAAACTATCCTCCACTATACCAAAGTTATATATGTATTTTTAAGTTTATCTTCAGTAATCTCTATACTCAACATGGGGCTCGACCCCATCAAGAGTCACATGCTCTTCTGACTGAGCCAGCCAGGCGCCCCAACCCCTACCAAATACACTGTATTTCTCAAAATATAAATCTTACTACAACAGTCTTAACAACTTTCTGTGATGAAACTCAAACTGTCAAGGTCCTTTTAGCTTCATCTCTAATAACCTGCCACTCTTTACTCTAGCTACCACAGAACACTTAACAAAGAAAAGCTCCTGAAATACTTCAAAAATGTTGGTTTTCTTTCTTTAAGCAGTGTTACCTTCTACTCCCTCAATCCAAATTTTTACCCCATTTATATTACTCCTTAAACTCTTCAGGTGGGAGTGCCTGGGTGGCTCAGTTGGTTAATCAATCTGCCTTCGGCTCAGGTCGTGATCCTGGAATCCCAGGATAGAGCCTGATGCACTGGGTTGTCTGCCCAGTGGGGAGTCTGCTTCTTCCTCTCCCTCTGACCCTCCACCTGCTCCTTCTCTTTCTCTCTCTCGACTAATAAAATCTTAAAACAAAAACCAAAAAACGAAAAAACCTTTTCTAGTGGAGTAACTTGCTCCTAACTGTACTTTATACATGCCTCTATATAAAACTTAAACTCTGCATTTTAGCATTATGAACCTCTTTAGGGGAAGGAAACGTATCTTAATGCTCCCAGGTAAATGTTTATGTAATGGATAAAAAGATACAGTGACCTATACTGATTAAATGTATTGATGAAACTGATGTATTGATGAAAGAACAACAGGAATCAAAGTATCAGGTGATAAGATACAGACAACTGGAAGGATGGTGGTACTTCAAGATGATACATAACTTATTTTTGCTAGCTTAAAACAATAACTGAAAAAATGTTCACTGAAGATAGAAACAGTATTAACATAGAGCTAACAATAAGCAATAGTAAGAATGTTTTAGTAAACCAAAGTAGGTTGAGATTAATAAACTGGAATCTGTGAGCTTTATAAACTACTGATTAGGGGCGCCTGGGTGGCTCAGTCGTTAAGCATCTGCCTTCGGCTCAGGTCATGATCCCAGGGTCCTGGGATCTAGCCCCGCATCGGGCTCCCTGCTCTGCAGGAAGCCTGCTTCTCCCGCTGCCACTCCCTCTGCTTGTGTTCCCTCTCTAGCTGTGTTTCTCTCTGTCAAATAAATAAAATCTTTAAAAAAAAAAAAAAAAAAACACTACTGATTAAGTCAATTTAAGGCTTTATTAGGTAGCGTAGGAAATTTGCTCATTGAAGTCCATGACTGTTTTTACTTTTATTACCTTCAAATCCCAGTGCTTAAATACAGATAAACCTTTCTGTATAGGCTATTATCCAGTACTAACTACAGAATTTGTTCACAGTTAGTTCAGGCCCTCAATCTGTTTATCTTCCTAGAGTGAACTCAATTAAGTAGCCTGAGGCTATGAAACAGCACTGATTCAAGAATTAAACCACCCAGAATATCACCACAGATTCAGGACTAAAACCTATGCTTGTTTCTTAAAGTTTCTTCTCCCTTGTAAGAGAACCTTTCACAAGAGCAGTTTTCCAGATGCCACACTCCCCCTGGGTAGTTCCCAGTGAATGATGGAGCCCGGATAGGGATTAGGGTCCAGCCATTTCTGCTTACTGAGGCATTCCTCTACAGAAATTACCCTGTATTGCTTAGAATCCCCCAGAGCTTCCAGAGACTCTCATAGCTGTGCCATAGTTGGGAATCTCTTCCTACTGAATCCTTCTTCCTTCTTTGTCTCTTTTAACAGGTGTCATACCTGAATCAAAGTGTGTCTCCTCCTTTCTCTTTAAGCTGCACAGATGCTACCCCACAACAAATCTCCTTCCCTTTTACTTCTATTTTGGCATCTGCTTCTCACAGGACCTCAACTGACATGCAACATATCCTATTCTCCATTTCCAAGGTTTACTAAAATCTGGTTACCACATACTGCCCAGTATTTTACCATATGTTTACAAGAGTCGTGTCTGGGCATTTAACTAATAAGTTAAAAACAAGCTTTTATACTATGAAGGAATGGAGATTAGAAAGTCTCTTCAGACTAAAACTTCTACCTCCTCTGAAGTTTGGGCAAAATTAATTTGGTTTAACCAACTAACCAATATTCAACATGCATGATCTATCAAAAATACTTACATAACTGTGTTGTCATCCACTAAGATATCACAACCATGAGCAGGACACGAAATAGTCTGAAAAAGATTGAAATTTAAACTATGTCTTCATTCAACAAATATTTACTGAATGCTTACCATCGCCAGGCACTTCAGTAGGTTGAGAATACCTTAACATTCAAAGGATCTTAATTGTCCCCTTTCTATTAAAGGAAATGGATGTGTGTTTATCACAAGGTAACTGTAAATGCTGACCTGAATAACTGGTCTCTCAATATAAAACTTAAAAGGCACAAGCAAGACACCTGACAGAACTGCTCAACAAGTTTAGCCTGATACATCTTAATGCCGCTGAGAAAACACTCCCTGAACTGTATCTTTAACTGGACTGCCACACTGAAAATAGGAAAAAAAAGTCTTAATTATCTTTTAGTCTTTTTTTTTCTTTTAGTCTTAATACAGAAAAAATTTCCCCATGCAATTCATAATCTAGAATGCTTCACCTGTTTATATTTCTGCAAGGATCTGAACTCTGTAGGAAATGCAACAAAAACTAAAAATCAAATTGGCATCTTTACCTGTCCCATGCCTTCCTCCATTATTTTGGTAGTTAAATATTCGCTCCAGCACTGCATACAAAACTTATGTCCACATTCAAGGCCAGTGAAATACTGCAACAAAAATAATACACAGACTTTTAAAAGACATTATCAGAAAAATCACTATACATAGTGACTCAATAAGTCTCTATTAAGTCACGTTTCTCATTTGGACAAGACTAGCTGGGTTCCTAAAATAAACCTGGTGGTGAAACATGCAAATACAATTAACACAAAATACGTAATTAATGAGAAACACATCTACAGTAGATACTTGTAATTTTTAGGAAAGGCAGACAAGTTCATATTAAATATAAGAATATGTCATATACCAATAAGCATATAAAAAGATGCTCAAAATCCTTAGCTTTCAGAGAAATGTAAATCAAAACCACAATGAGACATTACTTCACACTCACTAGGACCGCTATATCCAAATAGATAGTAACAAGTGATGGTAAGGATGTGGAGAAATTAGAACCCTTATACACTGCTGGTGGGAATGTAAAATAGTATAGGCGCTTTGGAAAAACTCTGGCAGTTTCTCAAATAATTAAACATAGAGTCACTCACGATGCAGCAATTCCATTCCTAGGTATATGCCCAAAAGAAACTAAAACATAGCTCCAAACAAAAACTTGTATACAAATACTCATAGCAGTATTATCCATAGTAGCCCCAAAGTAGACACAACCTAAATGTTCATGGACTGATGAATGGATAAACAAAATGTGGAATATCCATATGAAAAAATACTATTCTGGCATAAAAAGGACTGAAGTATTGATACATCATACTATAATGTAGATGAGCCTTGAAAACGTTATGGTAAATGAAAGAAGCCAGCCACAAAAGATCACATATTGTTTGATTTCCACATATATGAAAGGGGAAACAGGCAAATTCATAAAGAAAGTAAATTAGTGGTTGCTTAGGGTTGAGTGGCTTGGGGCCGGGGGCACATGGTAAGAGGTAGTGACTCTAAGAGGAGATGAGATTTCTTTCTGGGATTATGGAAATGTTCTAAAATTTACTGTGGTAATAATAGCACAATTCTGTGACTATACTAAAAACCCCTTTAAATAAGTGAACTGTATCATATGTGAATTATATCTCAAAGCTGTATTTAAAAATGATACACAGGGGTACCTGGGTGGCTCAGTCATCAAGCATCTGCCATCAGCTCAGGTCATGATCCCAGGGTCCTGGGATCAAGCCTGCATCGGGCTCCCTGCTCAGTGAGAAGCCTGCTTCTCCCTCACCCACTCCCTCTGCTTGTGTTCCCTCTCTCACTGTGTCTCTCTCTCTCTCTGTCAAATAAATAAATAAAATCTTAAAAAAAAAAATAAAAATGATACACAAATACAGACTTCTGAGTTGCAATCAATAAAATCTTATGGAAACCAAAAGATTTATTCAGATAGCAAAGAATAATAGTAAAATTTGGTCTAATCTTGTATTACCTACATGAGATGAAATACTACTTATTTGACAGATAGTTAAATGAAGTATATCATATTCTATAATATACAAAAAAAGGTCACTAGTTTTAACTAAGAATATTTTACAATATTTACTCTAAATTATTTTTAAATGAATAGGTAATACAGGTTCATGGTTAAAAACAATTAGTTAATAGTATGAGTTTATGATGAAAACTAAGTCTCCCTTTAAAAAAAATTTTTTTTTAAGATTTTATTTATTTGACAGAGAGCAAGAGAGAGCACAAGCAGTGGAGCAGCAGCAGGAGAGGGAGAAGGAGGTTCCCTGTTGAGCATGGAACCTGACGTGGGGCTTGAGCCCAGGACCCTGGGATCATGACCTGAGCTGAAGGTAGATGCTTAACCAACCGAGCCACGCAGGCGCCCCTGAAAAATAAGTCTCCTGTACCCCATCCTGTCCTCTACTTCAAGAAAGTAACTGCTATTTCAATATCCTACATATTCTGTCAGATATGTTCTAACGTACACAGCTACACAGACACAGTAAGAGTAGTACAGACTGTCATCTTGGTTAATTATTATTTAATAGATTTCTCACATTGTATGCATGAGTCTACCTCTTTTAATAGTTTGTGTGATGGCACCATAATTTATCTAAACAGTCCACCATTAATGGACATATAGACTTTTTTTTTTGCCACTATGCTACTGTACTGGCTATATATACATTATTGTGATCATGCAAATGCATCTTGGGACAAATTGGTACAAGTGACATTATAATGGGTATACATTTACACTTTAATTATTACTAAGCTTCATTCAAAGAGGTTGTAGCCATTTATATTGTTCAAGAGAACCTGGTTTCCCAACAACCCTGTCAACATAGTATATTATCAAATGTAAATATCGTGATCTTTGCCAATCTAACAGGTAAAATGAAGTTAACTTCATTAGTATTTATTTTATGGGTGAAGTTTAAACATCTGAAAGAAGATTTAAGTCTATATATTTCTTTCTCTGTGCACTCTCTTCACCAATTTTGCCCATTTTTCCACTAGGTTTATTTTTTTCCTTAGTGATTTTAGTGGTGGGGATTTTTACCTATTTAGAAAACTGGCCATTTATAAGCACAGAAAATATTTTGTTTCAAATCTGAATGCTCACATTTTGTTGCCATGAAGAAGTTCTCTACTTCTATGTAGCAAAGTGCATTAACTTTAAAATTTCCAGCATCTAAATTAACTAACTTTTAAAGAGTTAGGAAGGAATTTAAGATTCTATTTGAGATGGCAACCAAGTTGTTCCAATACCATTTACTGAACCCACCTTATCTGAAATGTCCTCTTCTACAATACATCAAATTCCCCTCACATATATCTGACTCTGTCTTGTTCCACTGCACTGATTATTCTTGTATTTGGTAGGACGAGTTCCTCCTTAACCTCATCAATCTAGTCTTCTTTTTCAATATTTTACTATATTTCTCCAAATACTCAAGTCATCTTTTTATCTCCTTTAGTATTTAAAGTTTTCTTCATAATAGATCTTTCACATTTCTTGCCAAGTTTGTTTCTAGCTCTTTTATTCTTTTTGTGGTTCATCGTAAGTGGTACCTTTTATTCTATTCCATTTTCTAGCTGTTATTTGAAAAACGCTCATGAAATTTCTGATGTTGCTTATGACATTCAGATACAAATACTAAGGATACAAAATTCTATACTATAGCATATCAACAATATAAAGAATGCCCAGAAGCAGATATGGGAAAAAATGTATCCAAGTCCTGACACTGGTCTTACAGACCAAATGACATGGAAAATATTTACCCAGTTTAAAATGTGGTGCTATTCAGATTCACAAGGATTCTAACTCACTCACAGAACAAGGGAAGGTAAATATTTTGGAAATCAATATTCTCATCCATTTAAAAAAAAAAAAATCTAGGAAACAAAAGAATCTATTCTCATTAGCCCCCATTGGTAAAGGAGATCTGGCACTAACTTGTTGTCAGATCACTAATGGAGAGCATCTGATTTTCAAGGCTATAATGGGAAGGAGCATTCTGTAGAGGACAATTATGGCAGCGTAAAAGATCAACAATTCTAAAATGTTTTATTCATAACTTAAAAACACATACACATCCTCATATGCTTTGTTTTTTTCCAATAAGAATACTTGAGATTGAGAGATTAGAGGTCACAGTGGTTATCAAGTGATCATTGCAAGAAATATCTCTACCTTTGGAACTTCTAGACCAGTGATCGTTATAAGAAAAAAAAAAAGCTTTTTATTCTTTAAATAATTATTTAATTTAAATATTTAAAGAATAAAAAGCCTTTTTAATTTAAATATTTAAGTATTTAAATTATTTAAATAGTTATTTAGAATTTAAAAAATTATTTTTTTAATAATTCTTCTAATTAGATAATACCACCAAACAGGATAAATTAGAAAAATGAATCACACATATGCATGTCTAAAGATAAAACAAAAACTAACCTCTGGTATGAACACATTTATTGTCCTCAAGAGTGGTGTCATTATCTGGTTCCATTTCCTTTTCTCTCCTCCTCCTTTCACATACCCATTCCCTTACTACCTTGTGCTTACCTACTTGGGTCCCTGACTCAAGGGATAGGATTATTCATCAACAAACTTATACATAAATTAATCTGACACGGAATACACTAAAAATACATGAAATATTAACTAAAACAGAAATTAATGGTCCTTTAAAAAAAGAACTGAAAGCATAAACACTCTTATAGGGTTCATATATCCCTGCCATTTTACATACACGGTAACTAATATCAAACAGGAGTAAGAACATCAAGAAATATCTTCCCTCCAGCAGAAGTTGCTCATATAGTCTCTAGAGTTAAAGCCATTTTGTTTATAAAAACTGAATAATCAGTTCTCTCACGCATAAAATTAAATGAGTTAAAAAGGAATACAGGGTTAGACTTAGATTCCCAGCACAAAGATTCAGAGGTGCCTAAGGGGTGAGGGATAGGAGGGTAGACGATTCTCACAATCTTCAAAGTTGCCTTTATTTAACATTTGATTATTAGAATATTCAAATTACTTACTTCATAAAAAGGAGATATCACAGCCTAAACTTTATTCCCTAGTAAAGTGGGGGTGTTAGCAAAGCTAGATCTTATGCTTTAATTCAAAACGACATTATTATAAAGGAATGATTGTTGCCAGGGCTAAGAAACCCCCAAATTGGCCTCAACACGGGGGCAGGGCGTGTGTATGTGGGGGGTGGCGAATTTATGAACTTCAAAAGTACTCCAAAAGAAAAAAAGTACCCCAAAGTCTCAGGAAATTTTTTTTTAAAGATTTTTATTTTTTATATGAGACAGAGAGAGAGAGAGTGAGTTGGGGGGAGGAGTAGAGGGAAAGGGAGAGGGAGAACCATGCTCCCTGCTATGCAGGAGTCTGATGTGGGGCTCGATCCCAGGACCCTGGGATCATGACCTGAGCCCAAGGCAGATGTTCAACCAACTGAGCCACCCAGGTGCCCCAGGAAATTGTTTTTTAAAGAGATCACCAACAACAGTTAATTCTGAAGTGCTATAAACTAGCTATCGAAGCATTTATTTAAAAAACCTGTTTGCATGTGGCACTGTATAAAGCCAAAGCTGCTTTCTAGAAGGATAAAAGTATTGAAGATATATATTAATAAAAGGCAAGTATCAGTGTTTGAAGAGAATGGTGGAAATTGAACCATGCGAACTGTACAACAGACGAAAAAAAAAATCACTCATCCAATTAAAGCTTTAATGGAGTCTCAGATGACATTTACTTGCAAAACTGAAGAGGTTAAAATTATCTTTCTTTTCTTATTAGTCTAAGCACCATGAGAAAAGAAGTCCTCGTTTTATCACACTGTATTTTTCATAACACTTGGCACAGTTTCCGTAACTTTTAACTCAATTTCCAACCCATGTTGCTGTTTGCTTTCTTGTTCTGTCATTTACATAGCCAAACTTCCTTTAAGAGCAATTTGTTCATCTTTAGTGCCTCCATTTCCTTTCCCATCTTCAAGTCACTGATTCTTCAGTCCATGCAATGTGGTTTCTCATCTTACCATACCACTTAAATTAACTTTCCAATATCATCGGTAAACTTCATATTGTTAATTCCAAATTCACTTTTCAATTCTTTGAAGTTTTTTTGCAATGTTTTTATTATTCTTGGAGGTACAGTCTCTTCCTCTGGTTTCTATAATGCTCTATTTTCTTGGTTCACCTAACTACCACACTTTCGAGGTTATTTCACAAGACAATTTCTGTGGGAAATTCTCCTCGACCAAAACCTGGGTTAGATGTTTCTCTCCAACATGTTCCCACCGTATCATGCCCTATCAAAGTGCTTACCTTTCTTTCTGAACATGTCATTTTACTTATCTCTTATCTACCCAGCTAACCTGTAAATTATCTGAAAGCAGGTATTATGCCTTTATTCTGCATTGTGTTTCTAACACTTAAAATAGTACCTGGTGCATTGATAAATGAATAGTAGGTACTCTATCATCAGTTAAAAGTGCAAGCAAAATTTACAATGCAAATCTCCAGTCATGATTTTAATTCTAATTTGTTAAAACTGTTAGATAAAACCAAGGGCACTGAGAAAGTTATAGGGGATATTTGTAAGCAGCTAGCTTCAGTACTCAAATTACATTTAAGATTAAAATGAGGAAGGAGTTGATTATAATAGAGCAGGAGGAGAAATGCCAGGAAATAAGGACACCCTGTATAATCTGGGACAAAATTCTTTGGGTCTCAGTATTACCTCACAGAAACTTTTATGAACTATACAAATATCACCTGGCAAAGAGAATTTGTTAAAGACAGACAATAAAATGGTCAAAGCATGAATTTAATTATTTTTAATAGAAATACTGATTTTTTAAAAAAATACTCAACCTGAGACTGATTTAAAGGTGGGAAATTATACAATTCTCAGAATAGTAGGCATTTGAAAGAATATTTTACTCAACTCATTTGAAAAATTAAAATAATTCAGACCCAGTGAGATTTAATAATTACACAAAACCAAATAGCATCAGAGCTAGAAGCAAAACTTGAAAATTTGGAAATTCAACTCTTTACCTACAAAGTTATTTTAACTCATTGTTTTATTTCTCGAGGAGTACTTAATTACTTTTTTTTAAGACTTCTTTTCTAAGTACTTGGAGGTGAACAAATTAGCTCCCTTCAAATGGGCCTCTACAGAGATACTATATATATAAACTTCTAAGAAAAACAATAAAAAATCTTCAATGTGTTAAAGTATATAATACTGGTGACAAAAACTTTGTATATAGTAATTATAAGAAAGAGCTGCTTAACTATTAAAGCAGAGAATATGAACAAGATAGTTATTATTATAGAATTAAGTTATTTCTTAGATAACTTAAAACATCTTAGAGGTGAATTCCAAGTGACTAAATATATTTATGTCACAAATAGTATTTTCTTATAGTTACTAATAAAGTAAGGCCTTCATAGGAAGATTATGTGTAAGCCTAAAATTCTTTACTAGATTGTCTAAATTCAATAGGTTTAAGGGGGGATACATTCACTCAATTAACTGGTCCCAGTGTCTCCAACTCTGTCACCACTTGCTATATTTAAGAATCTCCATTAGAATGGATCTGTGTAAGTGAAACTCTTCTGTTATGAAAAATCTTGAAAGCTCCCCAGCAAAATACTGTTAAAGACATTTTATTAATGTTTTGGATATTTATTTTAAAATGTTAGTTTTAAATCTTATTTTGGATGGAAAATAATTCCACTCACTGCCCACCTATTAAACAATTTTCCCATGATAGTAAAATAAACTCAGAATAGATTTAGGTGTGTAAGGACAAGTTGCTGCTTTAAAAAGCAAACAGGGGAGGAGGAAGAAAGAATAAACTCTATTCTTTCGCCTCCTTTTCTTTATCCTTAATATTCTGATAGGTTACTGTTTTACTACAATACAATCCCAGACTCCCAGATCTTCCTTTGTTTAAATAATTTAAGTTGATTTACCCTCTGAAACAGAGAGTCAGTGCTAGCCTTAAACTACCAGATACTCACCGAGTTAGGGTAGTTCAAGTAGCAGATCTGACAAGGCATATCCTGTGCTGATGACCTTGTATTCATCTGGCGTGTTCGAGACTTTTTACTTGGATTAATTACATGACACTCAGCAAAGAGCTTCTCCAGGTTTCCATCAAAGTACCTGCATTATTTAAACAGAAAGGATGAGAGCCCAGCAATAGCACACTGTTAGAGCTCTCCAAAAACCTGATTTTCTATAGGGAACAGCAATGAACTGAATTAAAATAAACCCAGATCATAACCTTTTTTGTTCAGAGGAAAGGAGGTGTATGGCTACAAACTGCAGCAAAGTAGAGGGTGTGTGTGTGTGAAAGCAGATTAGCCTTTTGTTGCTATTTTGGTATTTTTTACTTTGTTTTTTATCCTGGGAAGTTAAGCTATTAGTATTTTAACAGTACTACAACTAAAACTTAAGAATCAAAGTTGTACTATCGCTAGTGGTACCTTAATGAAGAGTTTTAAAGGCTAGGCTAATATTTTATACGAATGATTTTATTAATAATTTTACTTATACCAGCTTAAATATATTAGCAAGTAAACTACCTACAAGTATCTCTTACCCCACAAATCACTTACATATGTCTCATTCTACAAAACAAATTTTATTTCTAAATATTTTTTTAAAAGATTTATTTTTATTTTATTTATTTGAGAAAGACAGAGAGAGCACGAGCATGAGAGGGGAGGAGAGGTCAAAGGGAGAAGCAGACTCCCTGCAGAGGAAGGAGCCCGATGTGGGACTCGATTCTGGGACTCCAGGATCATGACCTGAGCTGAAGGCAGTTGCCTAACCAACTGAGCCACCCAGGCACCTTATTTCTTTCTTTCTTTTTTAAAGATTTTATTAATTTATTTGACAGAAAGGAGAGAGATCACAAGTAGGCAGAGAGGCAGGCAGAGAGAGAGGGGGAAGCAGGCTCCCCACCTAGCAGAGAGCCCGATGTGGGGCTTGATCCCAGGATCCTGAGATCATGACCTGAACTGAAGGCAGAGGCTTTAACCCACTGAGCCACCCAGG
>CM053609.1:25360004-25393826 GCA_028646535.1 Procyon lotor
AAGCAGGTTTCCAACGCAGAGCAGAGAGCCCGATGCGGGGCTCGATTCCAGGTCCCTGGGATCATAACCTGGGCTGAAGGCAGACGCTTAACGACTGAGCCACCCAGGTGCCCCTTAAAATAGTTTTATATCAAATAATCTATATACTTAGCTGTTCATAAAATGTTTTTAAATGTACAGAAGCAGTTTACTATCTAAGATATCAAGAGCATGGTATGCCAAGTACTCTCCATAGAGTTTCAACTGAACTTCAAATTTCTTGACAGACAGTGGCAAATACTCAGCATAGTATTTCCCATTAATCCAGATGAGACATGGTTGCTGGCTTCCCCAAATATCTCAATATTCTAAAGGGAAAAGCAACAGAGGGGAAAACTTTGAATCTGCATCAGTAAACTAACAAAAATATTAATGAAAAACCTGGTCAATTACTTTTTAGCCTAGAAAGCCTAGGTTTCAATAACTACAAGGTTCTTAACATACAAACAAGAGGTTCTCAAGTTAAAAAGTAAGTTATACTCAAAGGAGATTTCCAATTATGTTTAATGCAGGTCTTGTTCAGGTTTTGTGTCAAAGCACGTACTGTATCTCCAGGAAAATCACTCAAATGAGAACAAATCACATCACTCTCCCAAGACTAATAAATATCTATTTATAAATAACCACAGAATGTTTCAATGAAATGATCAAACCAAAATGTCAACCCATTATAAAAGGGGAATGGAAATAAAGTTAAAGTTGTCACTGATGATTCAGCTCATCAAAATATATATAGCAGGGGCACCTGGGTGGCTCAGTCGCTAAGTGTCTGCCTTCGGCTCAGGTCATGATCCCAGGGTCCTGGGATCGAGCCCCGCATCGGGCTCCCTGCTCGGCAGGGGGCCTGCTTCTCCTGCTACCATTCCCTCTGCTTGTGTTCCCTCTCTCGCTATGTTTCTCTCTGTCAAATAAATAAAATCTTTAAAAAAAAATATATATATATATAGCAGAAAATCAAATGCTTTCCTCCTAATTATCTCTCAGAAAACCCAAGATGTTAAGTTTTATTTGAAAAGCAGAAAGCATATTAAGCTAACATTAAACATGAACAAGTAAAGCAATTAAACACCTTGTTTTAAGAGAAGATATTCATGTTCAAAAGAGACAAACTTCTGCCATCCAAATTTGACTACATGAAATTAGTAACTCCTAATACTTTGGTGATCATTCTAGACACCATTCTATGCATACATAGCCAAATACACATGTGTGTCTGTAATTTCATATGAACAGCATTCACTCCAGATTTATAACCTTCAGTAAACAATATGTTAAGATACTGGGATGCCAGGGATGCCTGGGTGGCTCAGTCATTAAGCGTCTGCCTTCAGCTGGTGTCATGATCCCAGCGTCCTGGGATCGAGCCGCGCATCGGGCTCCCTGCTCATCGAGAAGCCTGCTTCTCCGGCTACCGTTCCCTCTCTGTGTTTCTCTGTCAAATAAACAAAATCTTTAAAAAAAAAAAAAAAAAAGATACTGGGATGCCTGGGTGGCTCAGTTGGTTGAGCGACTGCCTTCGACTCAGGTCATGATCCCAGGGTCATGGGATCGAATCCCACATCGGGCTCCTTTCTCAGCAGGGAGCCTGCTTCCCCCCTCCCTCTGCCCCTGCTCATGTGTGCTTGCTCACTCTCTCTAATAAATAAATAAAACCTTAAAAAAAAAAAAAAAAAAGATATCTTTGTCAATGAACATTAGTTTTCATCACTGCATAATATTCCACTGTAGGTATGTACTATAATTTACCTAACCATCCTCACACTAAGGGACATTTAGATGTTCCACATATAAATAATTCTAGATGAAAATCTTGGCTCATCTGATTGGGGGAAGATATTTAGACTTAACTTGCATTTCTTTGTTAGTGAGGCTGAACACATTTTTCTGTGAAGATCTTATTAATTTATGAGTTCAGTATGTCAACAGAAAGGGTAACCCTTTGTCTCATGGACTACTTTTTTCCCCCCAGTTTCTAATTTGTCCTCAACCTTGTATAATTATGTTTAATTGCCACTTTAATTTTCATGTAGGCATACTGATCATGAAACTCTGTTGTGAGTTAAGGGTTTCATATCAAGCTTTACAAGATCTCAATACTTAGAGATTATAAAAGTTCACCCATGATTTATTTAGACTTAAATGGTTTCATTAAAACTGCTGATTCACAAAGAAATTATCTTTATGTAAATAAGGAATAAAGCTGGGATTCCCTTTCATTTAAAAAAAAAGATTTTATTTATTTATTTGTCAGAGAGAGCACAAGCAAGGGAGCAGCAGGCAGAGGGAGAAGCAGGTTCCCTGCTGAGCAAGAAAAGGAGCATGATGCAGGACCCAATCCCAGGACCCTGGGATTAGGACCCAAACTGAAGGCAGCCACTCAATGGAATGAGCCACCCAGGAGTCCCTGGGATTCCACTACATTTTAATCTAAATGGCTAACCATTTGCTGAAGGGTGTTTCAATTACCCCAAACACTCTCTCCTACCTTTAGTTTAGGTCTCAGCTTAACCCTCAGTTCCTCCCCACTGTGACCCCGAAATTAGGTAAGGTTCCCTGTATAACCTTCTAGTGGTACTTTGTACTCCTGCACAACACTTAATCACATGACCAACTCCATAATCATTTGTTTTCTTTGCTGAGGTGTAAACCCCAAGAGTACTATCTCATCATTGCTGTAGCTCCAGTGTCTTGAAGAATCTTATTATAATCATTCAATTTTTTTTTAAGAGTAAATGACTTAAGGGCACTTGGATGGCTCAGTGTTGGTTAAAGCCTCTGCCTTCAGCTCAGGTCATGATCTCAGGGTCCTGGGATCAAGCCCTACATCGGGCTCTCTGCTCAGCAGGGAGCCTGCTTTCCCCTTTCTCTCTGCCTGCCTCTCTGCCTACTTGTGATCTGTCAAATAAATAAATAAAATCTTTAAAAAAAATTAAAGAGTAATTGACTTAGAGTAACTTCTTAAAGATAATCCACAGTAACAAATCTGAATTCCTTTGCTTTAGGTGTATTTCAGACTATAATAGGGTTATCAGTTCCTTGAGTCACTCTAGAAGCCTTCAGAGAACTTTCAAATACAGAGGTAAACAAAACGGAAAGTTTAAGAATCCACTCATACTGTCGGGCACTGTGGACCTAGAAGTCCTTTTCTTTTATTAAGTTACATTTTACAAGAAATTTAACAAAAACTTTTTTTGTTGTTGTTCTTTCTTAACCTGACTGCTTATTTTGGTGAAATGTGCCACTGCCACCCCTCCCCCAATATTCTTTACATTGACGGCATCCATTTCCTTCTGGTACCTGTTGTTATTGAAGTCTGTGGTCAAAATAATTTTTCTCATTTTATAATTAAAATCCTTTTTCAACTGGCATATATAGAATTGTTTCCTTTCTTGATTCTTGAAATTGAGTAGTTCTGTAGGCTTTATCTTAGCATTCAACTTTGTCTTTCGAAATGCCATTCAGACTGTGCCCTGCTGGATTTGTACTCAGTCTTTGTTAATTTATCCTGTGTCTACCATCTGCTAATTCTTTCTTTGTCCTTTTCCTGTCTTATGTGTGTCTATTTTCCATAGTATCTCCTCTGTTTTTTGCTGTTGCCAATGTGGTTTTAAGTTGTGTGAGATTATTACTTGTTCCTTTTTTCTTTTCTTAGTTTCACCAGCTTCCTTTTTATCTTGTTCTGTTGTTTTATCAATTCATCTTCGATCCTTCATCTCACAGTCTATAATTTCCTTAAGAGAAAAAGAAGTTTTTTCTTCCTAATTATGATAACTTTATTAAGGACTACTATGCTCAAGAATATGCATGGATTCTTAACTCCCATACTTTGTTTTACCTGCTCACTATTTGAAAGTTCCTTTAGTTTCATCCTCCCTCATGTGAAACAGGCCAAAATGAGGAGACTAATACAGTGTGAAGCACTGCTGCTCAGGTATCTAGTTTAACCAGTTAAGACATGTTTCTCTCTGCTTCAATAACTTTATTAAACAGCTACAAAGCTTATTATACAACATTGCTTCCCTTCTTTCCTGCAATTCTTGCCAACCACTCTTTTGAGAAAACCATTTGTTTGATGAAAATAAAATGAAGTGTAAATAAAAATAAGAATAGCAGTGTGGGGGGCACCTGGGCGGCTCAGTGGGTTAAAGCCTCTCTGCCTTCGGCTCAGGTCATGATCTCAGGGTCCTGGGATGGAGCCCCGCTTCATTCAGGCTCTCGGCTCTGTGGGGAGCTTACTCCCCCCCCGCCCCCCCCCCGCTCTGTCTGCCTCTCTGCCTACTTGTAATCTCTCTCTCTGTCAAATAAATAAATAAAATCTTAAAAAAAAAAAATAGCAGTGTGGTTCTTCCTACAGTGCAGTCTTTCCTCAGTCAGGGAAGGGCAATTAGGGTAACCCCACCTCATCCATCACATGACCTAGACTTCTCTAGATTATGACTGTTAGAAGAGCAATTGGAGAGGTTTCTAAATAGAGATTTTATTTTATTTATTTATTCATTTTTTTTAAAGATTTTATTTATTTGACAGAGAGAAACACAGCGAGAGAGGGAACACAAGCAGAGGGACTGGTAGTGGGAGAAGCAGGTTTCCTGCAGAGCAGAGAGCCCGATGCGGGGCTCGATCCCAGGCCCCTGGGATCTGACCTGGGCCGAAGGCAGACGCTTAACGACTGAGCCACCCAGGCGCCCCTAAATAGAGATTTTAAATCCTCTTCTCTCTCTCGGGTTTTCTGTTCATTCAACATGTTTGCCAAAACATAGTTAAGTTGGCACTTAATCAGCCAACTTTCCAGAATATCTAGATCTTAATTCTTCATTTTACTTGACTTCTAGAAAGAAATATACCAAACAATTTTAATTAAATTTTAAGGCACTAACAGTTATGGCCAAAGAACTGTGTGTGATTGTGGGGAGAGGAGACATGGCCCGCAAGGTACATAGCTGGCTATTGTTTCTTTTTGAACTCTGAATAACAGCAGCATAATTGTCACTTCAATATTTAATTTTGCCATTAGAAGTTTATCTTAAAAGCCTCTATGTCTTCACATTTCATAAAAATACTACTGTCGAAGAAGTATTTATTTTCACAACAAAATCAGAAAAACAAAAGGTTAAGCTAACTTATATAGTGTGCTTTCTATTGTATATTCCGAGGCTATTCAGAATTCAAGCCTCCTTACAGATTTTTAATGTTTCTGTTACATATTTATAACAAATCAATTATCTAATGCTATATTCTGAGGGAACAAAAATACACAGATATATGAAAACGTATAAAAATACATTATGTATGTTTATGTATAACATGTATGTACACACACATTTATTTCTAAATAACCAAATCATTTTTGTTTCAATATTCTTGTGTGGCATTTTACAGGTACGAGACTTCAATTTCAAAAGGCAACAGAATAGTCACAATTGTCCTTAATTGTGTATACCTTAATTACAGTTCTGATAAAGCACTAAAAAAGTTCTGTGACACCAACATATCTACCAGAAATTGTGATTTCAACTGCTCTCTGGGTCCTAATAACCTCCTATTAACCTGCTTCTACTTTTAGAAAAGGTATACTTAGGCAAAAATGTCAAAGGAGTAAAGGAATAGCTTAAGCTTGTTTAAATCATATGGATGAATAAAAACTGTGATCATATTTATGAAAAGCAAAAATAACATGGTACAAAAAGGAATCTTAAAAGAGTACAACTGAACCACAGAGTAAAAAATACACTAGGAGAGAAGGCTTTCCCACATGTAAATATTAGTTTAAAAGCGTAATCCTCATATTCCATAGAAAGAAGCCAGTAGATGCAGTATAGTATAGTAGCATAAGCATGTTATTAAGAATTAATAGGGGCGCCTGGGTTAAAGCCTCTGCCTTCGGCTCAGGTCATGATCTCAGGGTCCTGGGATTGAGCCCCAAATTGGGCTCTCTGCTCAGTAGGGAGCCTGCTCCCCACCCCCTACCCACCTCTCTGCCTACTCTGATCTATCTGCAAAATAAATAAATAAAATCTTTAAAAAAATGAAAAGAAAAGAAATAGTAAAGCCAACAGTTTTTTCTCTTCCAGGGAATGAGACTAAAACTCCTGGGCAGCAGTTTTCATTTAAAAACCTTAAAACTGGGGCGCCTAGGTGGCTCAGTGGGTTAAAGCCTCTGCCTTCGGCTCAGGTCATGATCTCAGGGTCCTGGTTAATAAACCCCACATCAGGCTTTCTGCTTACTGGGGAGCCTGCTTCCCCCTCTCTTTGCCTGCCTCTCTGCCTAGTTGTGATATGTCTCTGTCAAATAAATAAGTAAAATCTTTTAAATAAATAAATAAAACAATAAAACTCTTAAAACCATTACTTTTAAAAAATTCTGTTACTTTGATAAAAATTTAAATCTAAAAAGGGCTCTTCAAGTAGAATGTGGTTTTTAATGGTATTCTTTCAAAAGAAGGACTAAAGTTAGAATATAAAATGACTAGTACACATATGAACCTCTACTGGGTAAAGTTCAGAATTCCAGAGAACTAAAACTTATGGATAGAAAAGTAAGGACTTAGGGATAGAAAATCTTTTTTCTAAGAAGATTTTTGGCCCTCATAAGAAAAAGATCTAATGAGGACTTACACATGTCTATAAGAACTTGTTTTAAACATTCATTGTTTTTCTATGCTAATCTAAAAAATAAATTTAGTTCTCACTAACATTAATAACATTAATATTATTATATGTGGTTTTAGCTAAATAAACATTACTGGTCGTGTATTTTTTTAAAATGCTTTTTCTGAGATTTTAAGACTTTTTTCCTATGAGAAAATTAACAAAATTAAAACAAACAAAACAAAACAACACATGATCCTGAGCTTGCTTATTGCTGAGCAACCACCACTTGACAAAGAAGCTACCAAACAAGTTGCGGTACAAAAATTTTATTGCATATATTTATTTTTATTTTTTAAAGATTTTATTTGTTTATTTGACTAAGAGATAGAAAGACAGTGAGAGAGGGAACACAAGCAGGGGGAGTGGGAGAGGGAGAAGTAGGCCTCCCGCTGCGCAGGGAGCCTGATGGGGGGCTCGATCCCAGGACTCCGGGATCATGACCTGAGCCCAAGGTAGACGCTTAACAACTGAGCCACGCAGGTGCCATACTTTTTTTTTTAAAGATTCCATTTTTACATAGTCTCTACACCCAACATGGATCTTGAATTCAAGACCCTGAGATCCAGAGTCACACGTTCTACTGATTGAGCCAGTCAGGCTCCCCATTATTACATAATTTTTTTTTTTAAGTTTTTATTTAAAATCCAGTTAACACACAGTGTAGTATAGTTTTAGGTGTAAAGTATAGTGACTTAACAGTTCCATACACCAGGTGCTCATCACAACACAGACCCTCCTTAATCCCCACTGCTTATGTTACCCATGCCCCCACCAACCTCCCCTCTGGCAACCACCAGTTTGTTCTCTATAGTTAAAAGTCTGTTTCTTGGTGTGCCTCTCTCTTTTCCTTTGCTCATTTTGTTTCTTAAATTACACTGGAGTGAAATCCTATGTATTTATCTTTCTCTGACTGATTTATACTCTCTAGCTCTATCCCTATTGTTACAAATGGCAACGTTTCATTCTTTTTTATCTTATTGCATAATTTTTGAGAAACTTTCTGCTATTTGTTTGTTCACACTTTATCTTTTTTGGTTCTGAGCCATGATGAAAGCAAATATATTAAGAAAATAATTCAGTGATACAGATGTAAGATAGCTCCTTCTAGGTCTGACTTAGCACAACTAATAATCTATGAAACACAGTAATCTATGTCATTTTCCCCAAAGGCTCCCACCCCATTACAAAAAAATTTAAATATACTGAAGTAAAAAGAACAGTAAATTGAACTCCCACATACCCTTCATCCAGCTTTAACCATTATCAACATTTTGCTCATCAAAAGGCTTTTCTGAGAAATACAATTTTATTCCCATACGGACTTTTAAGGTAGATCTGAAACTACGCCAGACTTTTTTTTTTATAAAGATTTTATTTATTTATTTGAGAGAGAGAGATCACAAGTAGGCAGAGGCAGGCAGAGAGAGAGAGGGGAAGCAGGCTACCCTCTGAGCAGAGAGCCCAATGCGGGGCTTGATCCCAGGACCCTGAGATGATGACCTGAGCCGAAGGCAGAGGCTTTAACCCACTGAGCCACCCAGGCGCTCCCTATGCCAGACATTTTAAGAAGAAACTAATGACTCTTCCCCTCACAGGTAGTTCTCTGGTTTGATTAGGATTATTTCAATTTACCAAATTCTTCTAACCCAAAGCCTCTGAATATTCAAGAACATTACAGTATTCAAAACTTGATAACTTATTTACACATGTGCATTCTCCACACACAACCCCCTCCGTCCTGATGAAAAGCTTCAAAGCTTTTATTATTTTCTCAAAAGAGACTATGGCCTCCAAAATGACAAGAACCAATATTATTTTCTAAAATGATTTTTTTACTTCAAAGAAAACAAAAACAGTGGCTTCTGTGCCCTCTGTTCAAATATGTGCATACAAGGGAAAAGTCTATAGCCTCTGCTCTGCTCAATGGTCTTTTTCCTCTTGCTACACAGGAGCAGCACAACTTAGTAGGTAAAATGAAACAAACTACTTGCTTCATGCAATAGTGGATCTGATTCCAACCGAAAAGAAATATGAAAAATACATACAAAATATTTAAAAAGATATCATTTCATTATTTTGATAACAACATCTCAATATATTTAATGGAAATCCTCAGGCTGTAAATGTTGAGAGCCTATAAACCAAAAAAAGTGTATTTAAAATCTAGCTATGGTAAAACCAAGAATAAGGAATCAAAATTCAAGATACTATATATATAATATCCATTTTTACATAGTTCCTTCACATATTAAGTAACTACATATGGGAATTGTGCTGGTCAGTCGCTGTGTTAACGGCTGTGAAGGAAAGAGATGGACAGCTATTTCAATATGACATGCTAAGTGTACAAGAGGTGGGAGGAAAATGCTAGTTAAGTATAGAAGATAGCAAGTAACTTCCAGAAGTTAAAGTGACTTAACAGTAAATGTGTTAAGAATTTTGAGATTAAGGTGATCCTAGAGACATCAGATGAATTTGCATATGATATGGAATTGTACATGATGTTTACATCTATGAGTATAACCCCAGAATGAAATATTATTGATGTGCTCTGAATTTGTATAAAATATAGCTCCTGAGAAGACAGGGGCCTGAACAGGCAAGGGCATCCTGACAGAGTATAGAGGATTAAGTATAGACATACAGAATAGAGTGAAAGTACGGAAGGAAGGTTTTCAAGTCAGATGGTATAGCTTTGACATGGTAGGAACCAGAAAGATAACACAGGTTGATAAAATGAGCTGACATGGTCAAAGTTTAGGACAGGTATGATACTAGAGCCCAGGAAGACAGTGAGGAAACTGTCTTGGCATAATGTTGATTTACTTATAGGTAACCAAAGGTACTATTAATCCTAGAACAATCCAGAAAACAAACCGGACCTTCCCTTTTAAGGCTGTTCCTTTTCCTATGTGTATGCACGTGTTTTAAAGTTATTTTTATTGTGATACAATGGCAATTCTACAAAAGCGCATAAATATCAAAGGGCAGCTTACAAACTGTTATAAAGCAAACATCTGTGTACAGCCAACACAGGACAAGAACTAGAATACATCTAGTGCTTCAAAAACACTCCAAACATCCCTTATCAATAACAAACTCCTCTTCCCCCGAGACATGATCATTATCCTATTTTTCTTTATAGTTTTACCACCTAAATATGCATGCTTAAATAGTATGGCTTTGTTTTGCCTGTTCTTGAATTGAATATAAACAAAATCATATAGGACATAGGTATTCAGAGGTCTTACTTTTCACTCAATATGATGTTTTTTTTTTTTAATATGATGGTTTTTAAGATTTATCTATGTAGTCACTTGCAGCTTTTCTTTTCGTTGCTGAAGTTATTACAGAAATATACCATAATTATCCACCTATATATAGACATTTGGGTCGTTTGTAGGTTGGAGCTATTATGAATAATGCTGCTATGAGCACACTTACGACTTTCAATTTAGATGTGCATGTTTCTTTCTACTAGGTATACACCTGGGAAAGAAATTACTGGGTCAAAGATATGTGTGTAAATACTGACAGAAAAAAATAATAAAACAAAAACAAAAAAAAAAACAAAAAAAACATTTTTACAGATCTTCCTAAATTGTCTGTAGACTCCTCATTTCATAATGAACTATGATATCTCCCACAGGTATTTTTATAGATTTACTAGATTTTTTTTTTTAAAGGTTTTATTTATTTATTCGACAGAGAGGAGAGAGATCACAAGTAGGCAGAGAGAGGGGGGAAGCAGGCTCCCCGCTGAGCAGAGAGCCCGATGCAGGCCTCGATCCCAGGACCCTGCGATCATGACCTGAGCTGAAGACAGAGGCTTCAACCTACTGAGCCATCCAGGCACCCCTTGATTTACTAGATTAATAAACTTCCCTTGTGCTTATTTTCCTACTGGCTCCTTTTAAAAATTATGAATGATGACTGATTTTTAGGAACTGCTCCTCTATATCTATTAAAATGTTTTTCTCATTAAAATTTGTTCAAGTGAGCATATTGAATTGTTTCATGTTAAATCAACCTAGGATTCCTGGGATAAATCAGAGTTGTCCAAGCTGGGTTATTTTCCTTTTAATGTATTGCTGAACTCAATTTGCAAATACTATGGGTTTTATTTTTTTCATCTATGTAAATGAGAGAAACTGACAATGTTTCAGTTGGGTTTTGAAATTGGGTTTGGAAACAAAGTTGGGACAGCCTCATAAAGATGGGGGGTCCTTGTTTTGTTTTTTAAAAGAATCCAAGGTTAGAAAATATAAGGTTGGAGTTATTATCTCATTAAGTATTGGCAGAACTCTCCAGTATATCCATCTGGAATTAGACTTAATAGAAAATTTCACTTCACAATGATAGCTCATATAGGTTTTTCTATTTATTTCTCAAGTCAATTTAGGTAAATCACAATTTATCTACTCCGTGTAAAATTTCAAATTTTGACATCATTATCCACAATACCTTAGAAGATTTTTTAAAAATATCGACAGGACATGGGGCGCCTGGGTGGCTCAGTCGTTAAGCGTCTGCCTTCGGCTCAGGTAGTGATCCCAGGGTCCTGGGATCGAGCCCCGCATCGGGCTCTTTGCTCAGCAGGGAGCCTGCTTCTCCCACTACCATTCCCTCTGATTGTGTTCCCTCTCTCGCTGTGTTTCTCTCTGTCAAATAAAAAAAATCTTAAAAAAAAAAAAAAAAATCGACAGGATTCAAAGTTACATTCTTTTTCGTTCCTGATATTAGTTATTTGTGCCTTTTTCTTGATTAATCTCACCTGGGTATCAATGTTAATCAGTCTTAAAAAATAAATTTTCTGGCACTTTGAGCCACTCCACTATACATTTCTTTTCTGTTTTATTAAATTCTGCTGTTATTTCCTCTTGTAATTTCTCTGAATTTATTTTGCTGCTTGTTTTCTATTGTGACACATCTAGCTCATTACTTGAGACTTATGATGAAACCTTAGTTCATTACTTTCCTTAAATATCCTGGAGTCCCCAAATTGAGTCTTGTGGCAGGCTCCCTGCTGAGCAGGGGGTCTGCTTCTCCCTCTGACCTTTCCCCCTCTCATGCTCACTCTCATTCTCTCTCTCAAATAAATAAAGAAAATCCTTAAAAAAGATATGCATTTAAGGTTATAAACTGTACTTCTTTTTTTTTTATTTTTTTTTTATTTTTTTTTTTTTTTAAAGATTTTTTATTTATTTGACAGAAACACAGCGAGAGGGGGAACACGAGCAGAGGGAATGGTAGTGGGAGAAGCAGGCTTCCTGCCGAGCAAGGAGCCCGATGCGGGGCTCGATCCCTGGACCCTGGGATCATCACCTGAGCCGAAGGCAGACACTTAATGACTGAGCCACCCAGGCGCCCCTATAAACTCTACTTCTTAAGCACAACTTAGAATGCATTCCACAACTTCTCCCTTAATATTCAAATAGCTGCTTAAATAATATTATGAATATTTGAAACTTTGACATTGACAGAACTTAAAATGTTGACTTAAAAGAATACAAAGGTTAGTTACAACATAAAAGCATTTGTAGTAATTAAAAGATGGTACTCATTATGAAAACATTTTCCATGAACACAGTATTCTAAATTGGCATGTTTTCAACCTACTGAAGGTATCATCTCACTATCACTTCCACTATTGCTGTTAAGTCAGCTGTTCTCTAAAAGGAATATATAAGTAAAATATATACTTTCTACGTATTTTTGTCTATCTACATAAAATAAAAACACAAATTTTTACTCTTTGAAGGTAATCTTCCTTGCATCTTGTTTTTATGACTATTATTGCTGTTGTTTCTATAGATTTACCATAGAAATGTGTTTAAAAATGTGAATTTAAAAAAAAAAAAATTGGATTTCTTTTTACCATATTTCATGAAATCTAAAATGCTTTGGTACTGAAATTTCATGATCTTACCAGAAAGTGAAATGGGAAAATTTTCAGTAAGTCGGTATTTCAATCTTGTTGGACTGTAAAGTGCCATCAATTGAAAGATGCATTTAAATTTTAAGCACAATAAAGTATCTTAGAATCAATGAAATAGTATTTATTATGCATGGGAACTGCTAGGCTTCTTAAATTCAAGGCATTTTTTTCTTTCACCAATCTAGAAAATTATCAACCATTCTATCTTGAAATACTACCTTTGGCTCAATCTCTCCTAAAATCCCATAAGATCTTCTCATTATATCCTCTACATTTCTTAACTTCTCTTCTGCATTTTCCATCTTTTAGTGTATCTACTTAATTCAGATAGTGGTTTGGTCTGATCTTCTAGTACATTAAGCCTCTAATTAGCTTTGTCCAATCTGTTGTTAAATTAAGTTACTGAGTTAATCAGTTTACTTTATTAAGTTATAGAAATTCTGTCTTTTTCGAGTTGTTTTCCTAACCTTGCTGGAACCAGATGGAGCCTCCTAACAAACAGTCTCAACACTTATACTTGACTTATTTCAACAGCTGCTTACAATGTTTAATTAACACTGGTTCCATACCCATATGAACTACACATAAAGAAATGGAACTATGCACTGAAAAAATAAAATACAATAAGCTAAAAGTAAACTAATAATAATAAAAGAAAAATAAGAAAACGTTTTTCCTATCTTTAAGACAGCTCATACTTCCTAATTCCCTGCTGATGGTATACCCATTTGATCCAGTTCTGACAATTCTAATATCTGAGTCCCAAGTTATGTTTTAATTTAAAAAAATAATTTCGGGGGGCACCTGGGTGGCTCAGTGGGTTAAAGCTTCTGCCTTCGGCTCAGGTCATGATCTCAGGGTCCTGGGATCGAGCCCCGCATCGGGCTCTCTGCTCAGCAGGGAGCCTGCTTCTCCCTCTCTCTCTGCCTGCCTCTCTGCCTACTTGTGATCTCTCTCTTTCAAATAAATAAATAAATTCTTTAAAAAAAATAATAATTTCGGGAAGTAGTTTGAGGCCTTAATGTCCTTTCCCTAGAAGACATTTTTTTTTTTTTTTTTTAAGATTTTTTATTTATTTGACAGAAAGAAACACAGCAAGAGAGGGAACACAAGCAGAGGGAATGGTAGCGGGAGAAGCAGAATTCCCGCAGGGCAGAGAGCCCAATGCGGGGCTCCATCCCAGGCCCCTGGGATCTGACCTGGGCCGAAGGCAGACGCTTAACGACTGAGCCACCCAGGCGTCCCTAGAAGACATTTTTATTTGTGTTAAGTGCCTGGGTACATTAACAGTCTGGGACCATCTTAATCCACATTCAAGGCTTAAGATTTTCTGGGGCACCCATATGATATTAATACTATTTTTAATCTTTAGAAAAGCTGGTTTACCTGATCCTCATTCTTAGTGGGCCTTAAACTCCAACTCCCCCCCCCCCCAACTAACCAAACGGCCAATAAAAATCATAGCTACCTTAGCTATATCTCCTAGATCAGAATATACTTCCAGTGTAAAGCACACTGGAATGCTTGGCTCATGTCTCTAGATTTCCGTATTCTCTTAGGCCTTAACCCTCTAATTCCTATTTTACTACTTCTTTGATATTCTTGATTTTAAAAAAAGATTTTATTTATTTATTTGAGACAGAGTGAGAAAGAGAGAGCACGAGTGGGGGGGGAGGGGCACAGGGAGAGGAGAAGCAGGTTCCCCAATGAGAAGGGAGCCCAATGCGAGGTTTCATCCCAGGACCCTGGGATCATGACCTGAACCAAAGGCAGACACTTCACCGCCTGAGCCACCCAGATGCCCCAGATATTCTTGATTTTTAAAAGATGTTCCAATATCGGGACACCTTGGTGGCTCAGTTGGTGAAGCATCTGCCTTTGGCTCAGGTCATGATCTTGGGGTCCTGGGATGGAGCCCTGCATCAGGCTCGCTCTCAGAGGAGAGGCTGCTTTTCCCTCTCCCTCTTCTGCTCCCACTGCCTGTGCTCTTCCCAATCCCCTCTCAAGCAAATAAATAAAATCTTTAGGAAAAAAAAGAAAAAAGATGTTTCAATATCATACAGACCTCTCTACTGTATTTAGTGGAAAGAATGGTCCAAATTACCAGAAATGCCTCAGTCTCTTATTTTCTCTGTCACAGTTCAAACTCCAGCTTAATATCTCTTCCACCCATACTCTGCTTTCAATTAGCCATCACCATCCTAAGTCAAGTCAACATTTTCCTTTTACCTGGGTTATTAAAACAGTTTTCCAATGGGTCATCCTGCTGATGGAGAATCAGCTCATATTGTCACTAAACATTTTTTCTTCAAAAAATGCCCTTATAACATATTTCTCCATAAAACAACCTTCAAACCTATCCACTTAATAGGAAAAAAGGCCAAATTCACTTGATTAGAATTCAAGGTCCTCCATAGTGTACTTCTTATTAAACACGTCCCATGATTTCCCTTCTATCTTTCATGTATTCCAGTTGCTCTAAATCTCATTACCATTTAAAATATGTTCCTTAAACCACCCCCTTCCCCTGACTTGTTTCCTGAACCTGAAATGCCCAGGTTCCCACTTTGCCTACTCTCCCAAGCCCAATCAAATGCCATCTCATCAATAAATCCTTTCTGACCTGAGCTAGAAATAACTGTTTATGTATTTCCTTAAAGCTTTACCTTTAACAACCTTAAGGGTAAAATGGTGTATGATAACTATTTTTTGTGTACTTCTTCATCATCAAACTTCTGCTCAATGTCTTTTACACAGCTGATAATCAAAAACCTTCTTGAAATTTATCAATTAGTAAGATAGCAAGGGAAATTGGGGACAACAGAATAACTTCAGGTAAAATAACTAACTAATGGAGAAAATTGCTCCTGGTTCATACATGAGGAGGTGGTGGAGCAGAGATCCCATGTTCTTAGCCACTATGGTATAAGACAGTACATTTGCCGCTTTTCATATGTGCTTACTGATAACACCTAAACTGTTTAAACAGTAAAAACCCACTATACTATAGAATAGTGATGAAAGCCATCACAACAGCCTGGCTTCTTTCTTTCTTTCTTTTCAAGATTTTATTTATTTGACAGAGAGAGACACAGTAAGAGGGAACACAAGCAGGGGGAGTGGGAGAGGGAGAAGCAGGCTTTCCAACGAGCAGAGAGCCGGATGCAGGGCTTGATCCCAGGACGCTGGGATCATGATCTGAGCCGAAGGCAGACGCTTAAGGACTGAGCCACCAAGGCGCCCCAAAAGCCTGGTTTCTGACAAACCAAATTTACTCTCACATCCTAGAACTGTGAAACAATGTATTATTAGTGATGTGGCTAAGAAAAGTTCCATACCATCATAATAACATACAAGTACTGGTTCTAGTGACTATTCACTAAATGGCATTAGTGCTCCGGAATGGAAAGTGGAAAACTATTTGCAACATAGTCTGCACTGAAATCAATCAAGATTCTTTGATTACACCTCTGTCCATGAAAAGCAGTAAGTCATCAACCACCTATATACTTCCCCTCACCTCAAATATACCAGTTAACTCTTTAACACCCACCTTATAGAGAAGAGACTGATTTTTTTTTTTTGTTATCAACTCTAAAGCAGCTTGATTTGGGGGGTTTTGTCTGGTTTTTGTCTCTAGTTCCTAACATATTGAAATCTGATTTACATGCTTGTCATAATTTATAGAAATCACATGCATTTTATAAAAAATAAAACCTAGAAATGGTTGAACTACAATATTTACTAAACGCTGACTACATATTAGGAATTATGTTATGTACTAGCAATGAAAGATGAGTAAGATAGTTCTTATACACAAACAACTCTAACAGAAGTGTTGAAATATTAGACATATATAAAAGAGGGGTGCCTGGGTGGATTAGTGGGTTAAGCCTCTGCCTTCAGCTCAGGTCATGATCTCAGGGTCCTGCAATCGAACCCACATCAGCCTCTCTCCTCGGCGGGGAGCCTGCTTTACCCCCTCTCTCTCCCTGACTCTCTGCCTACTTGTAATCTCTCTCTCTCTGTGTCAAATAAATAAATAAGATCTTTTAAAAATTTTAAAATAAAAATATTTGAAAAATATATAAAAGGACCAATGAAGAAGTGATTAGCTGTCTTAAGAAATAGGACTAGCCAACTTAGAAGTAAAGCTTAAGTTGGGTTTTAAAGAACAATTAGGAAAAGAGACAATATGGAAGGCATGCCAGGCACGGGACAATGACAGCACAGTTCCAAAAGTGCTCCCTAGGGCTAACAGCCTACACAGATATCCAGAGAAGCCCCATGTCAGACAAAGGAAACAGTTGGCAAAGTTGAGTCAACACAAAAATGAATTTGGTGACATCTTAAAAGTTGTGTAGTACTAACGTGTAATATGAGAACAGAAATAAAGATACAGAAATAAAGATAATAGAAAGGTAGACAGAAGCTGAATTTTTAGAGGCTTATTTATTTTAGAAATAGACAACATGCATGAGCAGGTGGAGGGACAGAGGGAAAAGGACAAAGAGAGAGAAGCAGACTCCCCACTAAGTGAGGAGCTTGAAGTGGGGCAAAGCGGGGCTCGATCTATGACCCCGAGATCATGACCTGAACTGAAATTAAGAGTCGGGAAGCTTAACCGATTGAGCCACCCAGGCACCCCAGAAGCTGGATTTGTAAATGTCTTGTCAGGGGACGTGGGTGGGAAGAATGGGCAAAAGAGGTAGAAACTTCCAGTTATAAAACAAGTCAAAGAAATAAAAATGTACAGCACAGGGAATATATGTCAGTGGTAATAACATTATATGGTGACAGAGGATAACTACATTTCTCATGGTAAGCACTGAGTAATGAAGAGAATTGCTGAAACATTATGTTGTACACCTGAAACTAAACATTGTACATCAACTATATTTCAATAGTAATAATAAAAAAATTTTAAATAAAAAAAAAGTTTTGTCATAGAAAGGGAAAAAGTCTCTCCTGCTCAAAGGATTCAGGCCTAGCAAGAGCCGCATGACCTATAGTTTATGAAAAGCATGGTACCTGAAGAAGAAGATCTGGTGAGGAATTCATTCTGTCAAAGGGGTAGGATACACCCAGCTTTTAGAGGCCAAAACATCAGAAATACTAGTTGTGATGACACATGCCCAATACTGATGATGAGCTGTGATGCCTGTGCCCAATGGCAATAGCAACAGCATTTACCAGAACAGTTTGACACTATGATTTGGGCACTTTTCCTGGATGCATAGCCTTCATTTGTGGATGAAGTGGCTGATTCTCCATCTTGAATGTCGTTTTTCACCTGTTCTATTCAAGTATATTTACAACTAAAAACCCTGACTGATATACCAGGAAAGGAGAGAGCTCAGATATTACAGATGAAATAACGGAAGCAACATCCCACAAAAATTTTAAGATCAAAGCCCAGATGGAAAAGTTAGCCTTTATAGTTTAGAAGTAGAAGGGCAGATAGAGTTGTTGGCGCACTTCTAATTCTCTGATTTGTTCTGTTTTGTTTCATGTGGAGGAGCATGGGAAGAAATCCCGTGAACAGAGAAAATTCTATTTAATTTATACAACAGAAAAGAAATTAATCTACAGAGTAAAAATGTAGAAAGCTAAAAAAAAAAAAAAAAATGTAGAAAGCTAGGTAAGAAAGAAAATGCTAAAGGTCTGGAAAGTTCCTATAAGAGAGAAAAGATGACCAAAAAATTTAAATGGTCCCTTCTCTCCATTAGCCCCTCGCCACCTTCACCAAAATGTATTTTTAAAAGAATAAATTAGTTGTTTTTGGGGTTGGGACCAATTTGTTTAAACCATGGACTAGAAGTCTGGGGACAAATAAGAACTATTGGCAAGAAATCTACTTAAACCTCTATGGCCCTCATTAGACTGTAAGATCCTCCTCTATGGCAGGGAAAGGAGCTCCCTAATGAATAAACAAACAAAAAATTAATATGCCTGGTATATGGAAATGAGGAAAGACAGTAGAAAGAAAGAACAGAATTTGAAATACTTCACAATTTTGCCTAGAATAAGATTTCTCTTTAAGTATGTCAAAATGAATAGAAATGATACTTGAATATATTGTGTTACCAACTGGGAAGTACGATTTTTTTCAAGCCTGGATGGCTTGGTCCATTAAATGTCTGCCTTCAGCTCGGGTCATGGTCCTGGGATCTTGGGATTGAGCCCTGCAACAGGCTCCTTGCTCAGTGGGAAGCCTGCTTCTCCCTCTGCCTCTGCCCCTTGCTTGTGCTCTCTCTTTCTCTCAAATAAATAAATCTACAAATAAGTTAGTAAGTAAATACATACATGCATAAAGCTATGTAACAAAATTATTGGCCATAATAACTTTTTTTTTTTTTAAAGATTTTATTTGTTTATTTGACAGAGAGAGAGAGAGAGATCACAAGTAGGCAGAGAGGCAGGCAGAGAGAGAGGGGGAAGCAGGCTCCTCGCTGAGCAGAAAGCCCGATGTGGGGCTCGATCCCAGGACCCTGAGATCATGACCTGAGCCGAAGGCAGAGGTTTCAACCCACTAAGCCACCCAGGCACCCCCATAATAACTTTTCTTATGATTCCTGGGATCCTAAATTGTTACAAGATTGTCCACAAGTTACTTCATTTTAAATACTCAATGACAGGAAGATGCACAGTGTCACTGAGCTAAGCCTCCTTACATTCTGGGTTTTCCAAGGGTATTAAGGGAGGTGGAAGCAGAAAGAATGGAAAGGGGCCTAGGCATTGCTGTTTTTTAAAGTTCCCACTTTAATACTTTTTCAATTGATAATAGTTAATCAGAAGTTTCCTAGGTATATGATTATATGGTCTACAAAAATTTATCCTCCTTTTTTAAATAAAAGCTTTCATTACAAATGAGTGTTTGTTTTCTGAATTACACAGTTAATGTGTTATTTTAATGCTTTTCTAGGATTACTGAAGAAAGTCCACACAACAGATAAAAATATAAAGAAAAATCTAAATATAATCCACAGTCCTCCCATTGCCCAACAATTTTATGGCACTTAATCTTCCGTGCATTTTACTTATCAGAACTTCTAGTACATTTAAATATGCATGACAGCCAGTACCCTGGTTTGATTTTATTGGACATCCTGCCAATGTTTCAAAATTAAGGGTGATTCTGCTGTAGATTCTTGGTCGAAACCCTTCATGTAACTGAGAAATTACCTTCTTAGTTTGCTAAAAATTATTTTTTTCCTAAATCATGGGTATCACTAACCTGTTAAGACGTAGTAAAATACTAAAATTATTTTTTTCTAATCATGACCTATTCTTGCATTCCTAGGAGAAATCCTAGGAGATATCTTACTAGACCATTAATTCTTCCAATTTAATTAAATGTTATTTATGAATTCAACAGCTATGTTCATAATAAAGGTGATTTTTATCTTATGCAGCCTTTCTCCAATTTTGTAACAAGAATAACAAGGGTTATTCTGATTTGGCTAACAGGAATTAATGATGTCTTCTCTTTTTCCATGTTCTGAATTAATTTTCAATAGAAACTTGCAATTCCTTGATGGTTTATTAGATAGAACTTGACCATAAAATCATCTAGTGGTTTCTGAAGGAGAAGGATCTTTTATTATATTTGCTACATTTTTCCACTTAGAATTTTTCTACTTAGGGGGCACCTGGGTGGCTCAGTGGGTTAAAGCCTCTGCTTTCAGCTCAGGTCATGATCTCAGAGTCCTGGGATCGAGACCCACAACAGGCTCTCTGCTCAGCAGGGAGCCTGCTTCCCCCTCTTTCTCTGCCTGTCTCTGCCTACTTGTGATCTCTCTCTGTGTGTCAAATAAATAAATAAAATCTTAAAAAAAAAAAGAATTTTCTACTTAGAATTTCCAATTCTAAGCTTTCAAATATATTGGTAAAAGTGGTACTCAGTATTCATTAATAATTCTGAAATATTTCTCCTATCTACAATTATACATTATTCCCAATGTTGTTAATTTGTGCCTTTCTCCCCTACTCCCATATCTTCCAATGGTTTATTTCTTCACCCTTTTCAATAAGCTTTTACTTTTTAAGTAAGAGCAGTCTTAGCTGACAGCAAAACTGAGCAGAAAGTACAAAGCATTCCTATTCACCCCTTGCCCCCACCTCAACCTGACCCACTATCAACAAGTCATACCAGAGTGGCACATCAGGTATAATCAATGAATCTACATCAATACATCATTATCACCCAAAGTCCACAGATCACATTAAGGTTCACTTTTGAGTTATACATTTTATGGGTCTGGACAAATGTGCAGTAATATATATATGCAACATAACAGTTTCATGTGAAAGAGTTTCACGGCCCTAAAAATCCTTTTTGCTCCACATGTTCATCCTTCCCTCCACCTAATCCCTGGCAACCACTGATCTTACCGTCCCTGTAGTTTTGTCTTTTCCAAAATGTCATATAGTTGGAATCGTACAGTATATAGCTTTTGCAGATTGCTTCTTTCACTTAGTAATATGCAGTTAAAGTTTCTCCATGTCTTTCCATGACTTCATACCTCATTTCTTTTTAGCACACTAAGTAATATTCAAGCGTCTGGACATACCACAGTTTATTCATCTACCCACCAACTGGAGGACATCTTGACTTCTTCTAAGTTTTAGAATTATGAATAAAAATGCTATGAATATTCATGTGCAGGTTTTTGTGTGGATACAAGCTTTCAACTCATTTGAGTAAATACCAAAAAGTATGAGTGCTAGATCCTATGGTAAGAGTATGTTTAGTTTTTTAAGAAACTGCCAAACTGGAAGCACATCAGCTATGCCATCTTGCATCCCCACCAGCAAGGAGAGTTCTTGTTGCTCCGCATCCTCATCAGTATTTGGTAGTGTCAGTGTTTTGGATTTTAGCCATTCTAATAAGTATGCAGTGGTACCTTGTTTTAATTAGCAATGCCCTGATAATAAATGATGTTGAGAATCTCTTCATATATTTATTTAACATCTGCATATCTTCTCTAATGCAGTGTCTATTCAGATTTTTGCCCACTGGGTTTTTTTTATTAGTGAGTTTTAGAAGTTCTTTGTCTATTTTGGATAACAGTCTTTATCAGATACCTTTTGCAAATATTTTCTCCAGGTGTGTGGCTTGTTTCTCATTCTCTTGATATTTCCTTTTTTAAAAAATCCTTTTCAGAGAAGTTTTTTTTTAATGTATTTTTGTTCTCTATTTCATTTATGTTGCTTTTATCTTAAGAATCTATTCTACTGTCCTTGGTTTTATTTTGTGTTTTTCTAAGTTACTGTTTCAAAGGCTTTGTTTTCTACCTCTTTTTCTTATAAAGATACTAAGCCTGCAAATTCCCGTTTCTCTCCAGCCATATCCTACATTTGTACTGTCCCTGTTTAGTTATAATCATTTTTGGATAATAAGTTACTTGAAAGTGTGAAAAAAGAATGCATATTGATTTTTATTGGAATTTATTATAGCATAAATTTAACCAATTTGAAAATAACACACTCTGAAAGGTACCAAATACCAATATATATTTTAAATCCTCTCTGTTTACTGATAAACAGTCTAGAAGAAAACACATTAGTGTAAGAATTATGTGTCAAGAGAGATAAGGGAAAGAGAGCATCCAAAAAACAAGAATTAAGTTATTAAAATAAATAAAATGGATACTGTTGAACCAAACAATTCAAAATGGCTAAATAGCAGAATGGGTGCAAAAAGAAACTCAAGTTAGTGAATTAAAGATAAACTTGAGGAACTTCACAGACCAGAGTAGAAAGATAAAAATGACAAGAAAAAACATTTTTAAAAAGTTAAAATTAACCTCCAAAAGAGATCCAGAAATTTCAACATGTGGCTAACAGGGATTACAGAAAGCATTAAGAGAATCAAGAAAAGGAGAGGAAATAATAGCTAAGAATTTCCTCAAACCAAAAATATTAGTTCTCAGACTTAAAGGGCCCAAATAGATAGGCTTTCAAAACTACCCCAAATTTCAGAATATTAAGGATTTCTCTTAGAGCCCTTAAAAATTTTAATACATATGAAATGACTAAAGATATATTCTGGAGAGAAAAAGGTAAATTTGGAGAAAAGTGAGATGCCAAGAGACTAGCTAAAAGGAAAAAAAAAAAAAAGTTAAATATATGCTAGTAAAAATGCTTATAAAGGTGACCACTAGAAAAACTGAAATAAAACAGGTAACTCTGAAATTAGGAGGGAAAAAAAGAACAAAAGCTTGATATCAAGCCAACAAAAAAACCAAGTAGAACACATAATAAATATAAAGCACAACTTAAAATGGCAATAATTAAATCTAAACATATTAGTAATCACTAAGGGTGATTAGGGCAGTGTTAATATTAAACATGGAGTATTAATGTGAAACTTATTAAATGAGACAAAAAGATATTGTATATTGGTTTTAAACACATTAAAGATGAAAAGGTACCCAATAACATACCTTCAGAATATATAAAAAACTGAAATTACAAAAAGAAACTGAAAAGTTCACACAAACATAGAAGTTTCCAAGGAGCTGTCTACTTTTTAATTCATACTTACCACATCTAAATACAATATTTAACTGAAAAATGCTTTCGACAGTGTCAACAGTGTTATAGGGGAAAATTTTCTTTGGAGAAATACATTAATAAGAAACAAACTGTTAGGTCAAGTTCACTAGAAAAATATCAGATATAAACAATGAAAACTCCTTTTCCTAATAGAAGTGTCATAAAATAAGCCACAAATTAAATGTTACCAAAATTAAGAAATACCACTGACTTCAAAAAAGATGGTCAGATCCACAGGGGCAGCGGGGGCAATCAGACTCAGGAACATTTTATTCTTCATGAACCCTGGGAAAACTATATATGTTTAAGAACATAAGCTTTGGAGTCCAACAGACCTGAGTTTGAGTGCTAATTCCTTGTGTTACAAAACAGATAAATATATTAAGCCCTAAGAGCTTTACCTTCCGTATCAATTAAGTAGGGATAACAGTTTCTAACTCCATAAAGCTACAAGGAGAATAAAATGATGATGCCCAGCACAAAGGGCTCCATAACTGATAACTACTATGTTACTATTAAATTATAGTTGGGGTGCAATGTGTGAGAAACTGAACAATGGGGACACGTGAGTGGCTCAATTGGTTAAGTGTCTGCCTTTGGCTCAAGTCATGATCCCACAGTCCTGGGAGCCTGCTTCTCCCTCTGCCAGCTCCTCCCCCTGCTTGCGATCACTCTCTTTGACAAATACATAAAATCTTAAAAAAATAAACTGAGCAATGTTCTTGGTATTATTTAATATAGGTTTTGCAAATTTCAACTTTAAAATCAAATGGGAAGTATCTTCCATTTATTTCTCATAATATTTGGGTTCTCAATTCCCAACAACTAGTGGTAATTATTAAAATTAGGATTTCTAATTTTAGACTGAAGAATATGGCTGGTAGAATATAATATAGGCGGTCACTCTACCACCTTAACAAGTACTCCTAATTTCCAATCTAAGGAAGAAAAAAAGTTAGGAACTGCATTAATATTGTCCTTCACTAGTCCTATAATTTCTTCCCTTTTAGAACTAGAAACATTTTCTGAGAGAAAATATAAAAAATATTCAATGGAATATAATCTTGCTTGAAATCAGAGAACCAGTCCAAACAGCTATTTTGATGGTCAGGATACCCTGAGCAACTTATTTTTACTGAATAAATGCCATAATTATGCTTAAAATAGATTTAAAGTTTTATGGGCAAGAAAATTTTAAGTAATTAATGGAAGATATTAATCATATGTTTGAAGACTACATCAAGTGCTTTTTAAAATGTATTTTATCTTCTTCTTTTAAGTAGGCTCGACACCCAACATGGGGTTTGAACTCAGGACCCCAAGATCAAGAGCTGCATTCTCCATCAACTGAGCCAGCCAGGTGCCCCTCAACCACTTTTTCAAAACACATTTTTAGTTCTTAGTATTCAAGATGATGTAATTTTGAAGATACTGAAGGAGAGTATGAAGGCCCCCGCCTTAGCTCCAAAATAAAAGGAACACTGAAGCCTGAGTTCCCATAACATTAAGTTCATTGCAAAATTTACAGATGAGGAATACAAGAAATTAAAACGCATACTACTTGCACACTGATTTTTTTTTATTTTGACATAACATTCTATAAATCAATTCCTTATTTGCTTCTCGTTAATTCAGTTCAATAGGCTTATTACTTGTAAGTAAAAAGCTGACAATATAGTTCCTTACCTTTCCATTAGCTTCTCTTTATCCCAATTGAAGTGGCTAAGGAGTATTCTTGTGATAGTTGCTGGATTCTAAAGAAGGGGGGAAAAAAAGCTATTTTAAGGTCATAGTACTTCATTGACATTTAGTGAATAATTTCATCCCACCCAAATTTCCTTTCCTAAGATATTTCTTAATTCTACAAATACAATATTTAATTATAAGATTAAGACTATTTAAAAATAGTTTGTCATACTAATTTGTCAGGTTTCTATAGGATTCTAAAGTGGAATTCAAAATAAGCCAAAAAGAATGAATAAGGAAGACTTAGTTCACATACACAATGAATATTACTCAGCCATCAGAAAGGATCAATACCCACCATTTGCATCAACATGGATGGAACTGGAGGGGATTATGCTAAGTAAATAAGTCAAGCAGAGAAAGACAATTTTCATATGGTTTCACTCATATGTGGAACGTAAGGAATAAAACAGGACTACAGGGGGAGGGAGGGAAAACTGAATGAGAAGAAATCAGATAGGGAGATAAATCATGAGAGACTCTGGAATCTGGGAACCAAACTGAGGATTACAGGAGGAAGTGAGGTGGGAGGATGGGGTAACTGGGTGGGCACATACAGTGATGAGCACTGGGTGTTATAAGCAACTAATGAATCACTGAACACTACATCAAAACTAATGATGTACTACTATATGCTGGCCAACTGAATATAATACATTTTTTTAAATAAGCAAAAAATAAATTTAATGAAAACTTTCTGTATTAAATCAAGCACTAATTAAAATTAACTTTTACAATTAAGATTTAGCAGACTGTCACTGTTAAATCAACAAAATTTCTAATCAATAAAATTTCTAATGCTTTATTGTATTCAATGGTTCAAATGAGTCTAAACCATTTAAGTCATAAGGTCCTTCAGAGGTATTTAATGAAAAAGACAAAATATTTGTTTTGGGTAATAATTTAGAGAGTATAGGGGCACCTGGGTGGCTCAGTTGGTTAAGTGGCTGCCTTCAGCTCAGGTCATGATCCCAGAGTCCTGGGATCAAGTCCCACATCAGGCTCCTTGCTCAGCAAGGAGCCTGCTTCTCCCTCTCCCTCTGCCTGCCTGCTGCTCCCCCTGCTGTGGTCTCTCTCCCACTATCTCTGTGTGTCAAATAAATAAATAAAATCTCTAAAAATAATAATAATAATTTATAGAGTACACTCTGAGGCTGCTGTTTCAGTTCTAGAAGAAAAGGCTAACAGCATGAAATAAACCCAAAACTGACTGTCCTATTGTTTAATGCTGTCAATTTATTTTTATTAATATTTATTTCCCTTTCCCATCAAACTAGTCAGGTTACTATCTGGGTACAGAATTTTAATGTAAAATGCTAGTTACAATGTCAGAGGTGGAACTCAAACCTGAATCTACTTATTTGTAGATCACGTATAATTTTATTACATAAAATAACATTTCAAAAAGGATTTCTGCAATAAAACTACTTTTGTATCACCATAGTTAGATCACAGTATTAGTTAACAACTGATTTAATTAAAAAGTAATCTTGCAAAAAAATGTCATGAAACAATACAATTTGTCACAGAAAATTCACATACATTCAACCCCCCCCCGCCCCAAAATCCAAAGCTGCAAATATGGTAACTCTCATTCACCCACTCTAGACACATTTTAATTCATTTAGGTATCCTTGCTTCTTGGGCCCAGACCCCCCTTAAGGATCCTCCTTTAACATAGCATTCAGGAGACATGGCCACTTTACAAGTAGAGTTAATATGTAAAAAAAAAAACAAAATAAAACAAACAAAAAAAAAACCCCTATTAACTGATCCTATTTTATATTTAATTTGTATGGAATATACAGTGTTCGTATATGTGATCATTTGGGGATGCCCTAAGAATCAGAATCAGAAAAACCCAAGAATCAGAAAATTAGACCAGCAGTCGCCCAGGATGAAGAAGCATGACAATTTTTCTATTTTTTATCTCATGCTTCAAAAATTCCTGTGTAGGTGTATGTTCCTGATGTACATATTATGTCAAAGGTAGATGCTCAAGATTTTTTCCTAATAGGATAGATTGAAAAAAATTCATCTAAACCACAGTAGCATGATAATGCCAAAATACTTATATTCTGGCTGGGTCTATGCTAAGAGATATTTCACAGGATATGTTTCACAGTACAAACTATATAATTATATTTGGGTCACTATTTCAATGTAGCTGTCTCAAGTCATTTATGTGCACTGCATATAAGGAAAGGTAATGGGAGAATAACACATAATGTGAATCTACTGTATGCCAAGCCCTATATATGGTGTACTTTATTTGCCCCACTTAATTCTCAAAGCTCTCTTTGAGAATAGGTATGAAAGCACTTACCTGCCATTTTAAATATGAGAAAACAATGACGAGACTCTTTGGAGGTTATAAAAATTACCCAATATTATCCAGTTAATTAAGTTAAGAAGTTGTGAATTTTAGCCTAAGACAATCTGAATCTAATATTCTTTCATTTATTCCACATAGTAGAACCTAAAGGAATATTAAAGATCTCATTTAACTGCTAGTCATATGTCTAAATATCCTTTACATGCTCCACCAAAGGGTGTTATCAGGACAGGACAAGGGGATGGCAGAAAGCTAAGAAACACAAGGGAGCTTTCTGGGAATTAGAAAATTTCTTGCATGTGATGATCGGTTAGATGAGGGAAAACACTTCTCAAAACAAACTATACACTTAAAAATGGGTATATTCAGTCATATAGTTATACACCAATAATGTTCATTTATCTAAAAACAAAACAATCTGACTTCTGGTCCTGACCAAGACAGAGTAATAAGCTCATTGCAGTGGCTCTCTCTCCCTCTCACTGATTACAACTAAAAACTGCACAAAATACTCTTAAATAAACTGCAGGCAGATTGGAGAGAGAAGTGAAGAACAACAAATAAGATGGTGGTTGAGTATCCTGGGTTTTTTTTGTTCCTTTAAAAAAAATTTTTTTTTTAAAGATTCTATTTATTTATTTGACACAGAGAGAGAGAAAGAGATCACAAGTAGGCAGAGAGGCAGGCGGTGGGGGTGCGGGGAGCAGACTCCCCACTGAGCAGAGAGCTGGATGCGGGCTGATCCCAGGACCCTGAGATTTTGACCTGAGCCGAAGGCAGAGGCTTTAACCCACTGAGCCACCCAGGTGCCCCTAAATTTTTTTTTTAAGATTTTATTTATTTATTTGACAGAAGGAGAGAGATCACAAGTAGGCATAGAGAGAGGAAGAAGCAGGCTCCCTGCTGAGCAGAGAGCCTGATATGGGGCTTGATCCCAGAATCCTGAGATCATGACCTGAGCGGAAGGTGGAGGCTTTAACCCACTGAGCCACTCAGGCGCCCCGAGTATCCTGTTTATCTTTTATTTCCCAGCATTGGAGTGGGCCAAATAGGGAAACTGTTGTAGCAGGCATGAGTGGCTAACATTGAGAGGAGATAGTCTTTTTTGCTAGATGATTATGGCAAAAGGCTCCTAACGATATAGAGGAAATACTTATTTTTTTCCCTTTCTCCTGTTTCTCTAGGTCCTGCCTGAGGCCAACCACAGCCATAAAACTATACTGCTGTAGAATGACAAGAGAAAACACACTGAAGAAGGCCCCTGTTGTGGAAAAAAGTTGGGGGGGGATCCCTATTCTTTTCTTTTTTCTCTTGCCACTTCACCTCAAGGCATGATAGGTAAGAAACTAAAACCTAGAGAATTCCATGCTTCTGGCTATAAGAATGAAGAAATGGGTGTCTGGGAGTCAGAGAGTATAGGAGAAATTGCTGAGAAGAGAATGGAGGAGTAGACCCCTAATTCTGCTTATGAACCTGGGCTCACCTGCAATCCATGCACATGCAGAATATAGTTCTATTACAACAGAACTATAATATAAATCCCTGCCCAAATCCTAGATCAATCTAAGTGGGAATGGAAAGGCAACTCAACACGGCAAAGGCTTTGAAAACTGAACAGATAACAGAATCACGACCTACATAAAATGAGAAAGAATACGCAGTTATAACCTAATTGGATTGACTTGTTTACTGAAACAAAAAATCCTCACCTCTCTGAAGGATTTAACAGGATGCAGCATCTAACAATATTCAAAATGTCCAAGAGAGAATCCAAAAATGAACACACATCACAAAACAACAAAAACCTGACCAATTCTCAAGGGAGAACGTAATTAATAGATGCCAACCCCAAGATGACACAGATATTAGAAATAACAAAGTTTAAAGCAACTATTAAAAACATGATCCATTAGATGAGAATGGACACCTTAAAATGGAAAGAAGTAAAAAAGAGCCAAATGGAAATTTTAGAACTAAAACACACAAAGGAGGTTACAGAGAAGCCACTGAACTTGAAGGTATGGCAATAAAAAATTATCCAAACTTAACAATAGAAAAACTTCTTTGTTTTGTTTTTAACAAAAACAAAAACCAATCTCTTGAGGTGCTTAGGTGGCTCAGTGGGTTAAAGCCTCTGCCTTCAACTCAGGTCATGATCCCAGGGTCCTTGGATGGAGCCCCTCATCAGACTCCCTGCTCGGTGGGGAGCCTGCTTCTCCCTCTTTCTCTACTGCCCCCCTGCTTGTGCTCTCACTCTGTCAAATTAATAAATAAAATCTTATTAAAAAAAAAAAAAAGAACAGTCTCTCAGGACCCTGTCAGATAATACCAAAAAGCTGTCAGCGTAGAATTCTATATTCAGTGAAAGTATAGTTCAGGGATGAAGACAAAGATACTCTCAGACCAAAAAAAAAACAAACAAACAAAAACCCACAAAAATAAACAAAAAAAAACCTACAAGAACTCATTGCCAGTAGACCTGCTCTAAATGAAATGCTAATTTAGGTGCAAGGGAAATGATCCCCAGGTGACTGGAATTTTGGGGGAAAAGAGCAAGAGAAATCATAAATGGGTATATTAGGGACTGTTTTTCTCTTCTTATGTTCTTGAAAACATATGAAATTACTGAAACCAAAAATTATAACATTTAATGGTGGGGGAAAGGGTTAAAGGTATAGAATGTGACACACAGGACAACTATAATATAAAGGGATTGGGAGAAAAGTAATCTATATAAATGTGAAACTTCTTCACATCTAAATATGTTAATTGAAATGATAGAATATTAATTCTAAGTAGAATGTGAAGAGTTAAAATAATTACATAAAAATAATAAAATAGTTATATTATAATCCCTAGAGCAACCAATGAATAACTAGAAATCAAAAAAATTTTAAAGAACCACTTACAATAGCACTCATATTTGGAATATTTAGGTATACATTTAACAATACAAAGAATCTGTATGCTGAAAACTGCAAAATACTGATAAAGGAAATAAAAAAAAAAACTTCTAAAAATGGACAGACACACTATCTTCATGGGTTTGGAAGACTCAATATAAAGTATCATTTCTTCCCAAATTGATCTATAGATTCAATTCAATACCAATTAAAATCCCAGTAGAATTTTTTGTAGGTATCAACAAAATGATTCTAAAGTTTATATGGAATAGCAAGGAAACAGGAATAACCAAAATAATTTTGAAAAGAACACCAACTGATCAAGACAGTATGGTACTGGTACGAAAACAAATACAAAGATCAATGGAACAGAAAACTCAGAAACAGGCCCACAACTAGATGGTCAACTAATCTTTAATAAAGCAGTAAAGAATATCCGATAGAAAAAAAGATAGTCTCTCAACAAATGGTGTTGGGAAAATTGGACAGCAATATGCAGAAGAATGAAACCAAACCACTTTCTTAACACCGTACACAAAAATAAAATCAAAATGAGTGAAAGACCTAAATGTGAGACAGGAAACAGGAAATTCTCTAGGAAATTAAAATCCTAGAGAACACAGGTAGCAACCTCTTTGACATCAATCATAGCAAATTCTTACTAGCTATGTCTCCTGAGGCAAGGGAAACAAAAGCAAAAACGAACTACCGGGACTTCATCAAGATTAAAAACTTCTGGGGGCATCTGGGTGGCTCAGGTGGTTGAGGGGCTGCCTTGAGCTCAGATCATGGTCCCAGAGTCATGGGATCTTGTTGAGCTCCCTGCTAGGTGGAGAGCCTGCTTCTCTCCCTCCCTCTCCTTTGGCCCCTCCCCCGCTTGTGCTCTCTTCATATCAAATCAATAAAATCTTAAAAAAAAAAAAGGCAAAACAAAATAAAACCCTTCTGCACGGCAAAGGAAACAATCAACAAAGCTAAAAGGCAACCCACAGAGTGGAAAAAGGTATTTGCAAATGACAAATCCAAATTCAAATATATATATATATATATATATATATATATATATATATATCTCTCTCTCAAACTCAAAAAAAAAAAAACAAAACTCAACACCCAAAAAACAAATAATCCAGTTAAAAAAATGGGCAGAAGACATGAATAGGTATTTTTCCAAAGGAGACATAAAGATGGCTAACAGACACATGAAAAGATGCTCATCATTAGGTAAATACAAATCAAAACTACAATGAGATATCACCTCACAATGGCTAAAATTAATAACACAGGAAACACCATTTGTGAGGATGCAGGAAAAGGGTAATCCTCTTGTGGGGTTGGTGGGAAAACAAACTGATATAGCCACTCTGGAAAACACAATGAAGTTTCCTCAAAAAGTTAAAACTAGAATTACCCTACGATCCAGCAATGATACTACTAGGTATTTACCTAAAGGATACAAAAATAATGATTCAAAGGAATACATGCACCCCGATATTTACAGCAATATTATTAACAATAGCCAAATTATGGAAAGAGTCCAAATATCCACCAACTGATGAATGGATAAAGAAAAGGTATGCGTGTGCACACGCGCACACACACAGACACAGACACACACACACACACGAATATTACTCAGCCATGAAAAGGAAGGGAATCTTACCATTTGCAACCACCTAGATGGAGATAAAAAGTATTATGCTAAAGTGAAATAAGTCAGTCAGAGAAAGACAAGTATCCTATAATTTCACTCACATGTCAAATCTGAGAAAACAGATGGACATGGGGGGGCGGGAAGAAAGGCAAGGCAAAAACAGACTTTTAACTATAGAGAACAAACTGAGGGTTGCTGGAGGGGAGGTAAGTGGGGGGATGGGTTACATGGGTGATGGGTATTAAGGACTGCACTTGTGCTGAGCACTGGGTGTTGTATGGAAGTGATGAGTCACCACATTCTATGCCTGAAACTAATATTACACTATATGTTAACTGGAATTTAAATAAAAAGTTGAAAACCAAATAAATAAATTAAAATGTTATTATTAAGAAAAGAACACCTGATCTCAAAATACACTATAAAGCTACAGTATTGGCAAAAGTACAGATGTACCAAACAAAGGAACAGAAGCCAGAAATAGATCAACACAAACATGGCGAAATGATTTGTTTACAAAGGTGCTACAATTCAAAGGGAGGAAAACAGCTTTTTCTAAAAACAGTGGTAGAATAATTTATCAAGACATCTATATATTAAACAAAAAATTATCCTTGGGACACCTGAGTGGTTCAGTCAGTTAAAGCGTCTGCCTCTGGCTTAGGTCATGATCTCAGATTCCTGAGATAGGGCCCACACTGGGCTTACTGCTCAGTGGGGAGTTTGCTTCTCCCTCTCCCTCTGCTATCTCACTTGCTCTTATTAAAAATAAAATATTAATTAATTAATTAATTAATTAAAATAAAGATCAACTTTAGGGGCGCCTGGATGGCTCAGTGGGTTAAAGCTTCTGCCTTTGGCTCAGGTAATGATCCCAGGGTCCTGGGATTGAGACATAGCATCAGGGTCTCTGCTCAGAAGGGAGCCTGCTTCCGCTGCCCCCTGCCTGCCTCTCTGCCTACTTGTGATCTGTGTTAAAAAACAAAAAACAAACAAAGAACAACTTTAACCTAAACCTTTATATCTAGACTATATAACCTAGACTTTATACAAAATTAATAATGGATCAGACCTAAATGTAAAACACAAGACTATAAAACTTCTAGAGGAAAACTCTTTGTGGCTTCTGTTTGGGCAAAGAATTCTTGGATAATAAAAGCACATCCATAAGAAAAACTGATAAAGTGGAATTCACCAAAATGAGAAGTACACTGTTAAGAAAATGGAAAGAAAAGCCAGAGACTAGGAGAAAATATATTCAAGTCATACCTTACAAAGAACTTGTATTTACAATACACACTTTTAAAATCTCTTGCAACCTAATAAAACAAAAACCCAATTTTAAAAATAGGCAAAACACTTCAACAAAGAAAATCTACACAGAGGCATGAAAAAGAACAAGAAAAGATGCTTCAACATTATTTGTTATTTGAACACGGGAATTGAAGTCACAATGTCACCACTACAAGCCTACCAGAATGTGTGTGGAAGAGGAAACCTATTAGACAAACCCAAGTGCCACAGATTATGTGGTAAAACTGATACTTTCATACACTGCTGGTGGGAATGAATACTAATACAGCCAACAGGAAAAAAATTAAGGAGTTTCTTATACAGTTAAACATATACTTACTACAAGCCCCAAATCTCACTATTAGAAATTTACCCTAAAACTTAACTTCACTCCAAAAAAACCTATAGAACAGGGGTGCCTGGGTGGCTCAGTGGGTTAAAGCCTCTGCCTTCGGCTCAGTTCACGATCCCAGGGTCCTGGGATCGAGCCCCACATCGGGCTCTCTGCTCTGCAGGGAGCCTGCTTCCCCCCCCCATCTCTGCCCTCTCTCTGCCTACTTGTGATATCTCTCTCTCTCTGTGTCAAATAAATAAAATCTTTAAAAAAAAAAAAAAAAAACCTATATAACAAAGTTTATAACACCTTTATTCCTACCTGGCAAAAACTGGAAACAGCCCAAATATTCCACAACTGGGAAATGGT
>CM053609.1:25393926-25413681 GCA_028646535.1 Procyon lotor
AAAGAAGCCAGATTCCACAGGCTACATATTGTATAATTCCCTTTATATGACAACATGGAAAAAAACAAAATCACAGGGATGGTGTGTAGATCCCTGGTTGCCAGAGGAGGGTCTGAACAAATGGGGTAGCAGGAAGGAATTTTTAAGAAGGCCAGTACAGAACTGTTCTGTATGTTGACTCTGGTAGCAGATGCAGAACACCAGGCCCTGATCAAAATTCATGGAATTGTACACCCAAAGGTATATATTTTACATAAATTAAAATATGAATTTAAAATATTAAGTTATAAAAGCAATTTAACCTACACTGGAGCATCTATAATGGGAGTTCTGCTTAAAGTACAGTAAGTGTCAAAAGAACAATGCTGAATAGAAGGAACACAGGTACGAAATTATTCAGTGCCAGGCACTCTATACACATCATATTTCATTTACTCTTCACAGCAATACTTTATACAAGGTAGGCATTATTTACATTTTACAGATGAAGTTAGATTAAGTCATTTGACCTATGATGAAATAGGTTAATAGGATCTGAATATTAGCAAAATTTTCTAAAAATTTATATTGTAATGGCACCCTTAAAGATTCTGATTTAACTGCTTTAGGTTGGGGCCCAATTAAAGGAGAGGCATAACCTATGCTTGTTACCAAAATTCTTGATTAGTTGAGTAGAATGTCAATTAAAGCTCCTGGTTGAAATAACTTTTCATCCTACTCTAATTGGTGGTCCTCATTTTTTAAAGATACAAACAAAAAGATATAAAAAGTTAACAAGCAAAATCAATGTAATTAGAAAATTAATACTAGCAGCAGCACATTTAATTTTTAGGGCAATAAAATGACCTGAATTCTTACATATTTTTCAGTGGTAAACTCTAAAACAATGGTCCTTCATTTGGGCTATATATTAAAATCTCTTGAGGAACTTGAAAAATACCAATACTTGGACTTCGCCACAGCAATTGTGATTCAATTGTCTAGAGTGGGACATGGGTATGCGAATTTCTCAAAGTTTTTTTTTTTTTTAAGATATATTTTTTTGGAGAGTGCACATGTGCGGGGGCGGGGGAAGAAGAGCAGAGGGAGAAAAAAAATCTCAAGCAGACTCCTCACGACCTAGCAGTGTAATACTGTAGTAATTTGAAGAAAATTACATTCTAAGGTTATAGCAGCAGAATATGGCTTGAAAGTATCTACAAAGTTCTGTTTTAAAAAGTGGGTGCGAATATGCCAACTCTCCCAGCTGAGGGCTTAATATCAATGCACTATCATCCTCCATTCATTGATCAAGCAGTTCTCAACTTTGGTAGCATATTAGAATCATATGAGGAACTTTTAAAAACCCAATGTACAGGCCACACCCTATACCCAATACATGAGAGGATAAGGGTGAGGAAAGAACCTGGGCATTATCAGTTTTTTTAAAGCTCCCTGGCAATTCCATTACATAACCAAGATGAAGAACTAGATACTTAGATGTACACATGTATACAGATGCCCATATTTAAAAGAGTGTGACATACATACATACATAATATAAAAGAATGTGATAGAATTCCTGGTAAAATTAACCAATTTATTGAATGACATGCCTAAGATTAGTATTGTGGGGAGGCAACTATTTTTTGAAAGGTCTTAATATACAACCATCTTATTTTAGGAGAAAGATCAATATTAAATGAATAGGTTTCTTAAAAAAGTAGCTAAGATGAAACAGCAAAAAAACACTTTTTAACCCAATGAACATACACAGAAAGGCCTCAGAGCCTAGCTTTTCATTTATCTAAGAGTTTGATCTGCAGTGGAATTAAACAGGTTATATACATTCCATCTCACTCGACTTGACAAATTTCCTACACAAAAATGGGCTCATAAAAAAGAATGAATCTTGGGGTGCCTGGGTGGCTCAGTGGGTTAAAACCTCTGTCGTCAGCTCAGATCATGATCCCAGTGTCCTGGGATCGAGCCCCCATCAGGCTCTCTGCTCAGCAGGGAGCCTGCTTTCCCCTCTCTTTCTGCCTACTTGTGATCTCTCTTTCTGTCAAATTAAAAAAAAAAGAATGAATCTTGCCATTTCCAATGACATGAATGAAGCTAGCTAGTACTATGCTAAGCAAAGTAAGTCAGTCTGAGAAAAATACTGTTAGGACCTCACTCATGTGTGGAATTTAAGAAACAAAATAAACAAGCAAAAGAACTAACAAGGGAGAAAGGCAAACCAAGAAACAGACTCTTAACGATAGAGAACAAACTGATGGTTTTCAGTGGGGAGGGGGCAGGAGGATGGGTGACATAGGTGATGGGGATTAAGGAGTGCACCTGTTGTGATGAGCACCAGGTGATGTATGTAAGTACTGAGTGTACTTACAAAAAAATATATCTTAAAAAAAAAGATACTTAGCATACTGTACACCTGAAACTAATATAACACTGTACGTTAACTCTACTGGAATTTAAATAAAAAAAAAAAGAATGGCCTCATTTTTTTTTTTTAAAGATTTTATTTATTTATTTGACACAGAGAGAGATCACAGGTAGGCAGAGAGGCAGGCAGAGGAAGAGGGAGAAGCAGGCTCCCCACTGAGCAGAGACCCTGATGCGGGGCTCAATCCCGTGACCCCGAGATCATGACCTGAGCCAAAGGCAGAGGCTTTAACCCACTGAGCCACCCAGGCGCCCCGGCCTCATTTTTATAGTGTGTTTTTATCTAGTTTAAACTATAAGCTCCTCAAGAGCTGTTGCTGCTCCACCAAATTTTAAAGACACTTGCTTTGTAATGCCTTAATATTAGAAACCCAAAAGCCATAAAATATAAAAACTTCTGTATAGAAAGAAGTATTTGCAACACCTACAATAAACAGTAAATAAGCAAACATACAAGTCTATAAAAAACAATACAACACAAATGGATGGTTTATGAATTCTAAGAATACAACTGGCTGAAAAACAAGAAAATATTCAATCGCCTTAATTACAAACAAGTGTTTTTAATCTGCTACAATGGCTAAGATCTTAAAAATTACAATATACAGGGACAAAGGAAGGGAAATATTTCATGTTAGTGAAATGCGACTTTTGAGAGTAGTTTGGCAGAACTGATCAAAATTAAAAATGCACATGACCTAAGGATCTAAAGATTCCACTTCCAGAAATCTACACTGCAGAAATATGTACGTGAAAAAAAAAAAAAAAAAGAAATATGTACGTGTAGAAGGGGGGCACCTGGGTAGGTAGCTCAGTCAGTTAGGCATCTGCCTTCGGCTCAGGTCACAATCCCAGGGTTCTGGGATCATACTGGGCATCAGGCTCCTCTCCCCCAGCCACTCCCCCTGCTTGTGCTCTCTCTCTCTGTCAAATAAAATACTTTTTTAAAGATATGTAAAGTGTAGAAGGGGAAGAATAAGCAATTTCACACACACATTATTTGGGAAAGCAATAAAGGAAAGATAACCTACATTTTTCCAAAGGCAGATTGGCCTATAAATCATGCCATATCCATACTTAGAATATTATGCAATAATAAAAGAAAAAAGAAAAAACATCTGTATGCACTGACATGGAAGAATATCCATGAGACATCACTAAGTGAAAAAAGGAAGTTACTGAGCAATGTACAACATTCCATTTTTTAGTTATAAAAAGAAAGTAAAGTTCATTATGTTGTTATTGTTGTTAAGATTTTATTTATTTGAGGGACACCTGGGTGACTCAGTCATTGGGCGTCTGCCTTCGGCTCCTGTCGTGATCCCAGGGTCCTGGGACTGAGTCCTGGGTAGGGCTCCTTGCTCAGGGGAAGCCTGCTTCTCCCTCTCCCACACCCCCTGCTTGTGTTGCCTCTCTCGCTGTGTCTCTCTCTGTCAAATAAATGAATAAAATCTTTAAAGAAAAAAGAAGATTATAGTTATTTGAGAGAGAAATACAAGTGGAGGGGAGGAGCAGAGGGAGAGAGAAAAGCAGGTTCCCCACTAAGCAGGGAGCCCAATGTGGGTCTCCATCCAAGGACCCTGAGATCATGACCTGAGTAAATGGCAGATGCTTAACAGACTGAGCCACTCTAGCACCTGCGGTAAAATTCTAACATATTCAATATGTAATAAAATGTTTAGAAGGATTTATATTAAAGCTGCTCTGGGCTTACCATCCCTGGGGACTGGTATGGGAACGGGGTGAAAAAATGTGGCTTTTTTTGTACTTTATGATGATATGAATAGAAATTTAGAGTACTAATTCTGTAACAATCAACTGTAAACAGTACAAGGCCTTGATTCTTAAAACTGTAATTCACAAAATCACAATGACCTGAGTCTGTTAGAAATTCTGATTCCTAAGCCCTTGTCCACATCTACTGAATCATTTCAACCAGACTCTCAAAAGTTCCTGAGGTGATGTATATGCACAGTGAAATTGGCAAGCACTGATCCAAGCTATAGAAAGTTCTCAGAGCTGTTTATACTAACCATAAAAGGTTTCATTTCCAAATTCTCCTAAGATTTAATTAAATACTTGATACTTTAAGAAATTATCACATCTAATTCAGATAGAATTTTTCTTCTCTTAGAAGGTATATAAGTATGTTGAGAGCTTTATACTAAGAGTCACTAAAAGCTGTAATATAACTAATGCTTAGTCAATAACAATAAATTCTTTTTTTAAAAATTTTTTAAATAAATTCTTTATGTATCCAAAGTTTATACGGGTATAAACTTTATATGGTATATGTATATCATATACAAAATGGAAGAACACTACTTGTCAGCAAAAGATGCTCTTGACTTTGATCATTCAGGGTTTGGTGAAGAGTTAAAAACCCAAACTGAAGATCTTCAGCAAAGGGGCAGTTAATAAAAGAATTGATGCTTTATTGGTAGGACTGGAGGAGTGGGGCTATAAGGCTATGCCTACAAGAATGACACCAGAACATAACACACTGAATCACAAGGAGCTCTCCCTAATTAAGCCACCAATGGGACCACTAAATTCAAGAATAACGATGACTGTGACTCAATGACTAGAAAACAGGAATCAGGAAGTCATCACTAGCACTGCCATGACTGCCTCTAAATACCCAGGAAGCCCGGTGACCTACACAATAAAACAGTGTAGCTGCTGCCTTTGCCAAAAATCCCTCTTGATAATGCAGAAAGATGAAGAATGGACAGTGCAATGCTACATTTCTGCTATTGCAGAAAAATCGCACACCCTTACAACCCAACTAAAGAGACTGGGGGCAGTGACAGAAAGGAGATGAAATAGTTTTTGGCTTTCTAGCCCAACACAGCACAGAAAGGTATTTTGCAGAATCGAGCAAGATAATCACAGCAGTCCCAAATGGCTTTAAAATCTATATGCATTTAAAACAAATTTACAATTAAACAACACTAATCCTCAAAGTTTCCGGTTTCAAATATGTACTTCTAAGCTATCCTTAAGAAGGAAGATAAAGCCTGGGGTGTGTGTGTGTGTGTGTGTGTGTGTGTGTGTGTGTGTGAATGATGTGAAGGTTAAGGAACTTTCCCACTGGAGATGCTTCTTGGAAGGTTACTTAAGCAAAAATTTCACAGTGTAACTCAAAACCATTGGAGATTAATTAAAATGAAAATTTAACACTGACAAGCTTTGACCAAATATAATTCTGTAGATCCATAACACTTTACTTGAAACTGTGCTAAGGTATGCATTTGAATTACAAATGTAATCCTGATGTACCAAAACTTGTTACTGAATCCAGTTAGTGAACTACAATCAATAACATCTCAAATTTGGCTTTGCTGTTCTTCACTTGCCCTTGTACATGCATTTTATGAAGGCAATTGCTTCCTTCTATGTAATCTCAAATTTGTAGAGTCAAGATTTCACCTCTAGAAGAATGTCAAGAGTTTAATCAGAATTTAATAAATGTTTCTGTAAAAAATAGAAAGGCTACTATCACTATATGTAATTATTTGATTTATTCTATAAAAATTCAGCTGCAAACCAAACAGGGGCATGTGATGAAGGTGATACATTTATATGAAGGATAGGTAAAACTTCTATTTTACATCAGAAAACAAACAGACATCTTTATATAGCAATGTATATAGTTCAGCATCTAGTTGATCAAGAGCCAAGTCACCTCCAACAAAAATAACCCTAGTTTTAAACATTTACCATTATATGAGGCCCCATTCAAGGCAAGATTTTCTTGAGTCTCTGTCTCCCAGAGGGGGAAAAAGTCCTGAATATTCTTTCGAGAGGGAAAAAAAATCCTTCAGATAAAAGCTTAAGAACCAAAAGAAAAGCCCAAGAACCAAGTAACTACCACTTCCAACTTTGGTATAATGGGGCTACTTTAAATATAAATGAAGATTCTAGATAGACCACCTTATATTATTTACTATGTTTGCAGTAATTCAGGACTGTTAAGAGAATTATTTAAGAATCTTCTTAGTTTTGGGGCGCCTGAGTGGCTCAGTGGGTTGAGCCTCTACCTTCAGCTCAAGTCATGATCTCAGGGTCCTGAGATCAAGCCCCGCATGGGGGGGTCTCCGCTCAGCAGGGAGCCTGCTTCCCTCTCTCTCTGCCTGCCTCACTGCGTACTTGCGATCTCTCTCCCTCTATCAAATAAATAAAATATTAAAAAAAAAAAAAAAGAATCTTCTTAGCTTTATATTCATAAGCTCACCTCTGGGTTCCAACTGTCAAGCCGGAAGTACTAGTATTCTATACATAGCTATTGTGCCACACACTGAAAATATTCCACACACAACCAAAACAAGGTACTGCACTTCATTTAACACAACCATTAGCCATCTTCAAACTACCTAAAGATGGCATACCAAATTGTATTATTTCTGCAAAGTGAAATGAATATAAAGTGTTATATAAGAGTTCTCTCTTCTTCTGGAAGCACTTAAAAAAAAATAGATGCATACAAATTTCCAACTATTTAATAAATTTTAACAGGACAGTATTTGAACTAGTACTTCCTCCTTTCTCATCACAGCAAATCAAAATACCTACTGATAAGTGGTAGGATTGTGATCAGCAATTCACTATTTCTTACTTAAACTCTATATGTGTATATAGAGTTTGTAAAATAAAAACATAAGTGAGACTCTCTGAAAATCACAGTGCTTATTTAAAGGAGTACAGAAGTTTTAATTTGTATCTCAGAAAGACCCTATTTTAAAAAAGGCACTGTAAATTTCTTTCAAGCTCAAAAAAGTAGCCATAAAGCCAAATGATCTTGAAACAGACACAAATATACTGCTCTATCATTTAAATCAAGTTTGCTAACCTAGCTGTAACAGGCCATGCATGTATGTCTCCAGTACGTTCTCCCACCAATTATTCTCAAAATACAGAGGCTCAGTGATTAAGAATCATGAAAAAGGAATACATGGCATATACAACTGGAAACTTCCTCCCTTCATGAAGTTTATAATGAACACCTGGACTGAGAACACTTCTACATGTATTTGCTGAGAGGATTTTAAAGAATGAAGATAGCAGTGCTCGCTTCAGCAGCACATATACAAAACTGAAAAAGTACAGAACACTGCAAGAATGACATGCAAATTCAGGAAGTGTTCCATTTTTTTGTGTCAAAGAGTTTGGAGAACATCGAATAAGGCAGAATTTTTCTGACTGATGAAAAATGACTGTTTAAACATTTTTTAAAAGATTTATTTATTTGAGAGAGTGTGCATGTGTGCATGAGCAGAGGGAGCATCAGAGGGGAAGGAGTAAGCAGAGCCCCCAATGAGCAGGAAGCCAGACATGGGACTCGATCCCAGGACCCTAAGATCACAATCTAAGCTGAAAGCAAATGCTTAACCAATGAGCCACCCAGGCACCTGTGTAAATAAATATTTTTTAATTTAGTGTATGTGCATAGTTTTAGAAGTTAATTATAACCTCAAGGTTTAACAATCCTCCCTGCCACATCTAAGTCACTATTGATTTCCAATCCTCTGAGGCAAGCATTTTAAATTCTTTTCCCAGTTTTTTCTGGTATCATTTAAACCACTATCCATTGCTTTTAACAATCGTAACAGGAATTCCAGAGAGGAGAGAGAAGAAAACTAACAAAGCCGTATTATAAGTTCATTTCCCAAAGCTTTAGAAGGATACAAGTCTTCCAGTTTAAAGTGTCACAATGAGGGGCGCCTGGGTGGCTCAGTGGGTTAAAGTTTCTGCCTTCAGCTCAGGTTGTGATCTCAGGGTCCTGGGAGCAAGCCCCATATCGGGCTCTCTGTTCAGCGTGGAGCCTGCTTCCCCCGCTCTCTCTGCCTGCCTCCGCCTGCTTGTGATCTCTCTGTGTCAAATAAATAAATAAAATCTTTTAAAAAATAAAGTATCACAATGAGAAGATTCACATTTAACACATCTCATCAGACAACGAAGAATAAAGAGAAAAGGCTGAAACTTTATAAAAAGTCATCAAAAAACAAGAACCAGACTGGTACTGGATTTACTATCAACAATAAGTACAGAAGGCAGTTATCTTTCATAAACATTCCAATCTAGACTTTCTCAGCTAGCCCGTCCAGCAACCAAATTTGAAGGCAAATTAAAGAAACCATCAGGGCCACAACAAACTTTTTATAAGAAAAGTTACATGGAAGTTAAATTAAGGATGTAGCCCACCAAATGAGATTAAATCAAGAAGAAAAAACAGGGGGCACCTGGGTGGCTCAGATGGTTAAGCATCTGCTTTCAGCTGGGGCATGATCCTGGTGTCCTGGGACCTAGCCCCACATAGGGCTCCTGGCTCGGTGGGGAGTCTGCTTCTCCCTCTCCTGCCTCTCTCCCTGCTCTTGCTTTCTCTCCCTGTATCTGTCTCAAATAAATAAATAAAATCCTTAAAAAAAAAGAAGAAGAAGAAAAAACAGATCTAAGAAACAGAGGCTGCAACTCAAGAGTACAGTAAGAAAAAAAAAAAAAGAGTACAGTAAGAGGCTTAGTGGGAAGGGCATCCTGATTAGAAGAGCAGAATGGAGGGCTTCAGGAGAGTGTAAATACAATCCAAATGACCTTGATACCAGAAGCATTGTTCTCGGGAAGGTCCAGAGCATTTGGCATTAAGCCTATTTAAAAAAAAAAAAAAAGTATAATAGTCCTAATATACTACTTGAACTGTCATATAAAAACAAACATTGTTCAATAGTGTCATTTTATTTATTTATTTATTTATTTATTTATTTATTTATTTATTTTTGTTTGAGAGAGAGAGAGAGAGAGAGAGATAGATCACAAGTAGGCAGAGAGGCAGGCAGGGGGGGGGGGAGCAGGCTTCCCGCTGAGCAGAGAGCCCAATGCGGGGCTCGATCCCAGGAACCCGAGATCATGACCTGAGCCGAAGACAGAGGCTTTAACCCACTGAACCACCCAGGCGCCCTCAATAGTGTTATTAAAAAAAAAAAAAAAAAAAAAAATCAAGCTATGAGCAAATTAATACTTGGCTATGATCACAAACCAAAAGGACTTTGATAACAAAAATGATAACCCACTCTGCACCACCTATAAAGGTGAGAAGAAAGGAAGAAGAAAATGTCAAAAGGTAATGGAAAAGAAAGAGGTATATTAAAGTTATAAATGTAATCATTTGGAGATGATAATAACTTTTTCATTTGTTACCACATACATGTTTAAAACAACAAATTGGAGAAAAGAGGTACAGTAATCATCATACATTAAGAACTCATTAAGAAAAGGTGTGAGGGGGGAGCCTGGATGGCTCAGTGGGTTAAAACCTCTGCCTTTGGCTCAGGTCATAATCTCAGGGTCCTGGGACCCCACTCTCTGTTCAGCGAGGAGCCTGCTTCCCCTCTCTCTCTGTCTGCCACTCTGCCTAATTGTGATCGATCTCTCTCTCTCTCTCTCTGTCAAATAAATAAATAAATAAAATCTTTAAAAAAAAAAAAGAAAAGGCGCAAGGATATGAAAAGACAGTTTAGAGAAATGTTCAATTAAACCAAGCAATATTTTATCAGGCTAATGAAAATTTTAGGATTTTTTTTTTTAATGAGCTTGTCTGTCAGGCAGCAAATCAGTGACAGACTCTCTACCCTATAGTTTGTTTCTTTTTTTAAAAGATTTTATTTATGTATTTGACAGAGAGAGAGAGAGAGAGAGAGAGAGAAAGATCACAAGTAGTCAGGCAGGCGGGGGGTGGGGGGGAAGCAGGTTCCCCGCTGAGCAGAGAGCCCGATGCGGGGCTTGATCCCAGGACCCTGAGATCATGACCTGAGCCAAAGGCAAAAGCTTTAACCCCCTAAGCCACCCAGGCGCCCCGAAAATTTTAAGATTCTTAATAGTGTCAGCAAAGGTGCAAAGAAAATGACAGTTCATAAAATCAATAACGCTTGAAAACATTCCATCTTATTTATAAAACTGTAAATGTCTATACCCAAAGTGCAGCAAGCCCACTTCCAAGGTTAGGTTAGGTCAAGAAAGGAAAAGGAAGGGAACAAAAGGAAGGAGATACACAATACAGAGAGGAAAAAAATGCCAAAATGATATGTTCATATCCAAAAATACTGTACAATTTTTTAAGACCATAGTAATACTGAAGGAAAAAAATAGCAACTTGCAGAATAAAGTGGAACTGGAGCAGGAAGCGGGAAGAGCACCGATATAACCCATTTATTTTTCTTCTAAAATATTTCAATTGTAGATTGTCATTTATTGACATAAGAACACTTTTTTTTTTTAAATCAAGTCTGAGCAATGATAGATCCAGTTAACAGTTCCCATCTTCACACCCTTACTAAGAATCCCTTTTCAAAGACATCAACCAAATTTTGTAAAGATACCAACATCCATTTTAAAAGGGAAAAAAACTGAAAAGCAGAAGTTATTTCTGAAACGTCAATAGTGGCAGAGTCGAGATTAGAGGAACCTAGGACTCTAAAATTCAGAATTAGTTTGCTTTATGTTGATCTAGATTGGACAATTTTACAGAAATTATAGACTTGTGACAAATACTCATTTTAATATTGCCATACTATGCAAAGTAAGCAATGATTTACAATCTATTTAGACCATGGAATACATAAAATACATTTGGAAGAAGGGGCTAAATATGAAAATAGGAAAGTAAAAAATTAACCAAAAAGGTTTCCAAGACCCCAAATAAAGGGCTCTCAAACACCAAAACATCTTGTTTCAACACAATTGACTTAAAAAACCTCTATTATGGTATACAATGAAACTTCAAAATATATTTCCACCTCAAGAGAACAGACTAGTTCTTCTCAATGTAGTATACAGTTTGTTATAGTTTTAACTACTAACCTCAGCATTCTGGGCCAGAATTTAAGCAATGGCTACTTGAGATCTTGGGTTTTACAGTCATTTTGAAAATTCAGCAATCTTCACTGAAAACCAAAGACAAACCCGTATCTGCCTTTTCATTTGGGAAGCCTTGAAAAGCACTGTATTAACCTATTTAGAAAAACAGGGCCCCTTCCTTTCAGAAGCACATCAACAAAGAAAATGAAGCAAATATCTGTATCATTCAGCTATCCCTAGAATCTCACTTTGTTAGCCAATACCAGAATAATATAAATAAGCAACCTCATACTTCACCTTACATGTAGGCTTTCCATTTCTTTTTCTCCAAACATTTGCATTGTATTGCTTGAGTTCTTAAAGCTTACCTGTGATTAGTCTTAGAATTCAGCATAAAAAATCCTGTTGTTCTCTCATTCTAACACAGCATTTTAAAAAGGAAAGAAGCCAGGTATTGGTACTGTAATTGCTATCATTTTGCAAGTAAATGGATACAAATATCTAAGCAAATGGTATACATATTTAAATAGAAATCCTTAAACTTCCTCATAGAAGTTAAACCTGGAAAATTTAGATTATTTCCATCAAAATATTCTGAATTCAGACATAGAAAATACACACACATGGCCAGATCAATCTAGCTTTCCTCCTTTTTCTCTCACAGTTTTACAAATGGGTCCTCTGTCATCATAGCTTCTGAAAACCAACCAGGTCCATGAATCAAGCAAATAACATTGATACCCTCCATTTAACCATTTCTTCTATTATTCACCACTTTTTTTTTTTTTAAGATAGTGGCAAACACCAATTTACTTTGTTGCCTAAATGCCAAAGTAAGTTTCTGCTTTAAAAAATAATAATAAAACTGTGCCCTTTATAAAGGGATATATCAAGTTTGTCATGTCAAAACAGGCTTGTCATCAAGATTGACAGGATAAACGGTATGCCCTTAAATAACGAGGTACTTGCTGCCAAAATGGGCTTGAATGTATGTGTGTTTAATAATCCTTTAATGACTTGTCTTTGGAATGATTCTGTCCTACCTTTGCTGCTGCAGCCCGCCTGTCCTTTGCATCACTGAATTCATACTTCTGGAAGTACCCAATATGCACTGTAACAGACAGATGGACAGATCAATGGGCCACAGCGGCAAAGGCCAGATAGACAGACTTGATAAAAATTAAAATCAAGGTATATAAAGGGAAGGGGGAAACCAGAAGAGAACATATCTACCTATATTCTATAAGCAAAATATCTGAACTTCAGGCCTACAATCCTCCCACACGCATACCCAAGTAAACTATTTTTGATTTCCGTATCATTCCCTTCTTTCAAGTACAAATAATACCACTGCAATAGGCAAAATAATCAGTATTTTTAATACCATCAACAGTTAAAGGGGCACCTGGGTGGCTCAGTGGGTTAAAGCCTCTGCCTTCAACTCAGGTTATGATTTCAGGGTCCTGGGATCAAGCCCCACAGCGGGCTCTCTGCTCAGCGGGGAGCCTGCTTCCCCTCTCCCCCTCTGCCTGCCTCTCTGCCTATCTGTGATCGATCTCTCTCTCTCTCTCTCTGCCAAATAAATAAATAAATACTCTTAAAAAAATAAAATAACATCAACAGTTACAGAACAGGCATTTCTGTAACCATGACACACAATTTCTTCAGAGGTAGTTACTCTTTAATACAAAATTATTTTTCAAATCCGAAGACTTTCTATGACAAAATTAATAAGACAATTATACACAGAAAAATTCTGTAATACCAGGGTCTATGTGATTCAAGTATATTTGGAATCACAAAGTAAAAGTACTATTTCAGCATTTTACTATTCTAAATTTCCCTATGTAAAAATGGTTGCTGGCACCACATTTAGATAACTTTGGGGGCTTTAAAAGAATATGTTAGTGTCATTTAGGCAAATTATCAAGATACAGTAAAACATATACAAAATTACCAACAGTATCTTTAAAATCTACTTAGCCCTCCTGTTACTTCAAATCCATTCAAACAAGTATTCACATTTCAAGAAATTTGAGTTATTTTTAAAACACCTTAATATCTCAAATGCTAGCCTGCTTAAGCTTCATTAAAAACTTAGATCTGGGGCGCCTGGGTGGCTCAGTCGTTAAGCGTTTCCCTTCGGCTTGGGTCATGATCCTAGGGTCCTGGGATTGAGCCCCACATAGGGCTCCCCGCTCTGCAGGAAGCCTGCTTCTCCTTCTCCCACTCCCCCTGCTTGTGTTCTCTCTCTGGCTATGTCTCTGTCAAATAAATGAATAAAAGCATGCATGCATAAATAAATAAATAAATGTTTAAAAGCTTATATCTGTGTGAGTCATTTTAATTTAATCAAACATTTTATTTTATTTTTTTTTGCAGGCATAATGTAAACTCCTTCTCCATGTTTATGAAAGACTGAAGAAAGGGGTGCCTGAGTGGCTCAGTCGTTAAGCGCTCTGCTTTTGGCTCAGGCTATGATCCCAGGGTCCTGGCACGGAGCCCCGCATCAAAGCTCCCGCTCAGCGGAAGCCTGCTTCTCCCTCTCCCACTCTCCTTGCTTGTGTTCCCTCTCTCACTGTCTCTCTGTCAAATGAATAAATTCTTAAAAATCATTAAAAAAAAGACTGAGGAAAAGCATTTCCCCTTTCATTTCCAAGAGATCTAAACACATGTTCATTTCTTATTGTAACTTCTCAAAAACATGAACAGGTAATTAGACATGATAATCAAATGTAATGAATGCATGATCCTGGATGGAATCCTAAACTGGAAGAAGAAAATGAGGTATCAGACAACGGTAGAAATGTGAATGTGGTTAAGTATATATTAGTATTTTCTATGATAACTTAGTCAAATACAATTCACATACCATAAAATTCATTTTCAAAGTATGTAATTCAGTAGTTTTTAGTATATTCAGGGTTGTGACACACAGTTCTGTCAACCATTTTTTTTTTTTTTAAGATTTTATTTATTTGACAGAAACACAGCGAGAGAGGGAACACAAGCAGAGGGAATGGCAGCGGGAGAAGCAGGCTTCCTGCCGAGCAGGGAGCCCGATGCGGGGCTCGATCCCAGGACCCCAGGATCACGACCTGAGCCGAAGGCAGACGCTTAACCACTGAGCCACCCAGGCGCCCCTGTCAACCATTAATTTTAGAACATTTCATCAGCTCAAAAAGAAACCTTATACTCATTAGCAGCCACTCCCCATTCTCCTTTCCCCACCCAGTTTCTGACAAACTCTTTTTGTCTCTGTGGATTTTCCTATTTGGGACATTTCATAAAAGTAACATCGGGATGTCTGGGTCAGTTAAGCAACCAATTCTTGGTTTGGGCACAGGTCATTATTTCAGGGTTGTGTAGTTGAGGCCCATGTTGGGCTCTGTGCTCAGGTCAGGGTCTGCTGGAAATTCTCGCTCTCTCTGCCTCTCTCCCTACTTATGCAGGCGCACTCTCTCTGAATAAATAAATAAAATCTTTTTTTTTTTAAATAAAGATTTTATTTATTTGACAGAGAGAAACACAGCCAGAGAGGGAACACAAGCAGAGGGAATGGCAGCAGGAGAAGCAGGCTTCCTGCCGAGCAGGGAGCCCGATGTGGGGCTCAATCCCAGGACTCTGGGATCATGACCTGAGCCAAAGGCAGGCGCTTAACGACTGAGCCACCCAGGCGCCCTAAATAAAATCTTTTTTAAAAAAGGTGGGGGCATCATAAAGTATGAGGCCTATTGGGACTGGTTACTGTGGTTATTTACTTCTTCTTATCTAGGAAGGTCAACAAGCTGAGGACTTGCCATGACATCAAATAAATCTGTTTTACTGAGGGAACAATTAATCTGGAAGTCAGCTAAATGGAGTTTGCTTAAAATTTCAACTAAACTATTTTTTTTTTTAAGATTTTATTTATTTATTTGTCAGAGAGAGAGAATGAGAGCGCACAAGCGGGCAGAGAGGCAGGCAGAGGCAGAGGGAGAAGCAGGCTCCCCGCTGAGCAAAGAGCCTGATGTGGGACTCAATCCCAGGACCCCGGGATCATGACGTGAGCCAAAGGCAGCTGCTTAACCAACTGAGCCACCCAGGTGTCCCTAAACTATTTTTCAACTACTCATTTTACAGATGAGGAAAGAGAATTTATTAATAAGGGAGTTAAATAACTGACACAAAATCATACAACTGATAAAAAGCAAAGCTGGACCTGAATTTAGTTCTATATATGATGCCAAAGACTTAACCACTAAGCTATTTTGTCTCTTAATAAAATTCGCCAATTCTCACTGATTCTACCTAATTGCTTGAATGTCTCTCCCTTCTATTCCAGCCTTGTTAACCTCATCAAATATTTCTTGCTCAAATTATTTTAAGAGACTTCTTGTTACTCTCTTGCTTTCTAATCTCACCCTATTCTCATTTATTCCCTATATAGGCATCAAAGTGGTCTTTCTGAACACTAATCCCGCATTAATTTGTTTCACTAGGTCCTAGGGCATAAATGCATCTCATTTAGTACCACGTTAAAACCTTTCACAAACTGCCTACCTGTCCAGCCTCAGCTCCTACCACACTACTTCTCATACCAGACCATTAACAGCTTCTGCCTTTGTACATTCTATTCCTTCTCTTCCTCTGGCTAGATGGCTTCTCCTATCCCACCTGCCTAGTGAGCTATGATTATTCATTTTTCAAAACCTAGCTTGAGACCTATTTTCACAGGAATTGTCAATCCTTCCCAGAAAACAGCATTAACCACTCCTTCTCTGACTTTGTATGTCAGAGATATGTTGTACATATCACTGTACTGTAACTTATTTATACATGCCTCTTTAAACAGCTATCCAGTATTTGTATCCCCCCAGCATGGTGTAGCAGCTAAAGAAATATTAGTTGGTAAAAAATCAAGTACTCAACTTATTTAATGTTTCCAATTAAAACGAAGTATTATGATTAAGATCCCATTAGCTTCAGAGAATATGTATTCAGAAAAAGCCTCTTCAACAAATGGGGTTGGGAGATTGGACAGCTACATGCAAAATAATGACCACTGAGTTATACCATGCACAACAAAGATAAATTTAAAATGGATTAAAGGGGCGCCTGGGTGGCTCAGTGGGTTAAAGCCTCTGCCTTCGGCTCAGGTCATGATCTCAGGGTCCTGGGATCGAGCCCCGCATCGGGATCTCTGCTCAGCAGGGAGCCTGCTTCCTCCTCTCTCTCTGCCTGCCTCTCTGCCTACTTGTGATCTCTCTCTGTCAAATAAGTAAATAAAAATCTAAAAAAAAAAAAATTTTAAATGGATTAAAAACCTAAATGTGAGACCTGAAACCATAAAAATCCTAGAAGAGAAACACAGGCAGTAATTTCTCTGATATTGCACATTGCAACTTTTTTCTAGATAGGTCTCCTGAGAAACAGAAGTAAAACTGAACTATTGGGACTACATCAAAACAGAAAGCTGCTGTAGCAAAGGAAACAATCAACAAAACTAAAAGATAACCTACAGAATGGGAGAAGATATCAGCAAATGACATATCCTATGAAGAATTAATATCCAAAATATATAAAGAACTTATATAACTCAACAACCCAAAACTAAATAATCCAATTAAAAATGGTGGCAGAAGGGGCACCTGGATGGCTCAGTGGATTAAGCCTCTGCCTTCAGCTCAAGTCATGATCTCAGGGTCCTGAGATCAAGCCCCATATTGGGCTCTCTGCTCAGCAGCGAGCCTGCTTACCCCACTCTCTGGCTGCCTCTCTGCCTATTTGTGATCTCTCTCTGTCAAATAAATAAATGTAATATTAAAAAAAAAAAAATGGGCGGCAGACATGAACAGACATTTCTCCAAGGAAGAAATACAGATGGCCAACACACAAAAGATCCTCAACATCACTCATCATCAGGGAAATACAAATCAAAATACAATGACATATCATATCGCACCTATCAGAGTGGCTAAAATCGAAAACACAAGAAACAACAGGTGCTGGAAAAGATGTGGAGAAATAGGAACCCTAGGGCACTACTGGTGGAGTGCAAACTAGCGTAGCCACTCTGGAAAACAGTTCGGAATTTCCTCAAAAAGTTAAAAATAGAACTACCTTGCGATCCAGTGGTCGCACTGCTGGATATATACCCCCAAAATACAAAAACACTCATTCAAAGGGATATATGCACCCCAATGTTTATTGAAGCATTATTCAATAGCCAAATAATGGAAACAACCCCAAGTGTCCACTGTGCGCACAGTGCACGCGCGAGCACACACACACATGCGCGCGTGCACGAGAATACTATTTAGCCATAAAAAGGAATGAACTCTTGCTATTTGCAACATGGATGGAGCTAAAGACTATTATGCTAAGTGAAATAGCCAGTCAGAGAAAGACAAATACCATATGATTTCACTCATGTGTGGAATATAAGAAACAAAACAAAAAAGGGAGAGCAAAGGAAAAAAAAAAAGAGGAGAGAAAGAGACTCTCAACTACCGAGAGCAAACTGATGGTTCCAGAAAGCAGGTGGATAGAGGATTGGGTAAAATAGGTAGAGGGAAATAAGGAGTACACTTATCATGATGACTACTGAGTACTGTATAGAATTTTTGAATCACTATACTGTATACCTAAAGTAATATAACACTGTATGTTAACTGTACTGAAATTAAACTTAACGAAAAAAATTTTTTTAAAGTACATGTGAGGAGGGCACCTGGGTGGCTCAGTAGGTTAAGCATGTCTTCAGCTCAGGTCATGATCCCAGAATCCTGGGACTGAGTCCTACATCGGGCTCTCTGCTCAGTGGGAAGTCTGCTTCTCCCTTTCCCTCCCCCTCTGTGTTCTACTCCCCCCAAATAAATAAAGAAAAAAAAAATTTTTTTTAAATGTATATGTTGAGGCCTTTAGCAGTAGAGAAATTCCTGCAAAATCCTAGGCATTCCTGCAAAATCCATTCTCAGCGCCCAGTATTCCTTCCCACCCACTATAATCCCATAATTTAGAAAAACTGCTCCCATTTCCGAATATCCTAGGCTTCTGAAGGCATTTTAATTGAGCAAATGACCTTAAAAGACACAGTAGCAAGAATGTGAAGATATGGTCCCAGACTGGATGAAGTTTTTCCTTACCTTATGGCTCCATGCACATCCTTATCGTAACTCTGTGGTTCTTCAATTTTTATCATAATATAGTAATTTGGAAAAACAATTTCATCTATATGGTTTATGTCACACTATAGAATTGAGTAGTTCTGGTAGTGCTCATCCTTTTTTTTTTTTTTTAAAAGAGATGGAGGGAGTAGGGGCACCTGGGTGGCTCAGTCATTAAGCGTCTGCCTTCGGCTCGGGTCATGATCCCAGGGTCCTGGGATCGAGCCCCTTTCAGGCTCCCTGCTCGGCAGGAAGCCTGCTTCTCCCGCTGCCATTCCCTCTGCTTGTGTTCCCTCTCTGGCTGTGTTTCTCTCTGTCAAATAAATAAAATCTTAAAAAAAAAAAAAGAGATGGAGGGAGCAAGGGTAGAGGGAGAAGGATAGACAAAATCCTAAACAGGCTCCATACTGAGCGCTGGGCTCCAACTCACAGCCCTGAGATCATGACCTGAGCCAAAATCAAGAATACAACATTTAACCAACTGAGTTACCCAGGCACCCCTGTACTAATCCCTTTTTAAAACAATTGTAGGCAACCCTCTCCCTACACTGGAAGTTTCCCTAGGAAGTCAGTCAGACTAGAGAGACTACTTTTTAAATGTCTCTTCAAAGATTTGTTAGTATATGTTGGAACTGTCAAGCTTTGACACACAAACAAGTGAGCTAGAGGAAAAAGTATCTCATCTTTGATGCTTCGTTTTAATAAAAATTAAATTGATTAGATCCATTCACTAAATGATTATACAATCAGAATAAAAAATATTCTACAATTGTAGGAAATCAAACATTTTATATGTGTGACTCATTTTTATACATTACATTTTCCTCAAAAGTACAGATGAATCAGAATGCAAAGAAGTGGAACACAAGAGGCCTCGCTAGCTGGGTAGCTACACAGAACAAGCATGCACAAACACAAACACATACACATGCACCCCTTGAAAAAAAATAATAATAAAAGAATGTGGATCTGTTCCAATAGTTGGGATGGAGAAAGTGAATATTCAGGGGGAAAGCATCATATCCTCCTAGTTCTTTCTACTACCAGAAAAGACAGGTAGGAGATGAGCTTTTACCTGACCACCGTTTCAGTTTTCACAGGCTTTGCAGATCTAAATATTCCACAGTGATTATTACAAGAGATGTCATAGAATATATAGTGCTTTTCTGTTCCTAAATTGATAGAATTTTGTAGACAGGGAAAAAACAAAAAACAAAAAACCTCCATCAGCCTCAGAAATTCATAAAATAATTCTATATAATATTTAGAGTCTCAAAAGGAGGCTAAAAATCAAGTTAGAAGAGTGGAGGTTCTACTTTTTTTTTTTTTT
>CM053609.1:25414181-25424430 GCA_028646535.1 Procyon lotor
TTTGCCCTTGCTTCCCTTGCCTTTGGAGATGTTTCTAGGAAGAAGTTGCTGTGGCTAAGGTCGAAAAGATTGCTGCCTGTGTTCTCCTCAAGGATTTTGATGGATTCCTGTCTTACATTGAGGTCTTTGATCCATTTTGAGACACATGTTTTATATTTAATCACATAAAATACTAAGTTCCAACCCCAGCTATGAAAACCTTGGCAAGTTATTCAATTCCTCTAAAGTCGCAATTTCCTTATCCATAAAATAGTAAAAATACCATCTATTTCAGAGAACAGTTGTGATGACTAATATTCTCTTAAATAACTGGTTAAGAACAAAAAATGGAAAGCATATTAGAGAACGAGAGAAGAGTTAATTTGGTGAAGTCATGAGGAATGTGAACTGAAAAACAAAAAAAATAGGAATAGTATCAAGACTAATTTTTATCAAGAAAATCAATAAGAAAAATCATTCATATTTAGTTTTGACTACTCAATCAGTGTTTCTTGAACAGCTACATTCCAGGAATTGTGCTGGTCAATGGGAATGCCAAAATTAATCCACTGATCCTACCCTCAAGGACTGCAGAATCTATTTTGTGGAAGAATAAATAATAGACATAAGAGACTTAAATAAAATTATGTACAAAATTTTTAGACCCACTCACAGGTAAGGATTCAAAGAAATAATGTTTAAGGTGGGTCTTAAAGTATGAAAGAGTTTATCGGGGGAAAGCATCAAAAGCAAAGGAAAAGATTTACAAAGGTAAAAAGGAAAAGCTTCACATCACTACTTTGCTATGCCAGCACAAGTATGAAGAAATGTCCAATAAGGCACACAAGGGTCAAACTATGAAGAGCCTGATCTCTGAGCTGAGGAATCTTTCACTCTACTATGAGTCCTATTGGAACCTAGTCATTGCAATACCTCAGATTAAGGTTTCTCATAAACATGATTTCCTATCCCATTTCCACCCCACTGCTTATCAAAAATACTTTCTCAGATTATAAACTAAGGCCAAGTGTGAATTTTTGACACTGTCATAAACTGAAAAGGATGACTAACCTGTAAAAAAAAAAAAAAAAAAAAAAAGGAAACATGCAGCACTTCCTGAGAAATCTGTGGTGACCATAATATTGTCACAGGCCCCACTTTCTATCGATATCACCCTTTTCAACAGAGGATCATAGGGGAAGGGAGGGAAAAATGAAACAAGACGAAACCAGAAAGGAAGACAAACCATAAGAGACTCTTAATCTCAGGAAACAAACTGAGGGTTGCTGGAGGGGACTGGGGGAGGGACGAGGTGACTGGGTTATGGACAATGGGGAAGGTATGTGCTAAGGTGAATGATGTGAATTGTGTAAGACTGATGAATCACAGACCTGTAGCCCTGAAACAAATAATACATTATATGTTAATTTTTAAAAATAAAAAGTATTTAATACTTAAATTTTTAAATTTAATGTTTAAATTTTTATATTTAATATAAATATTTAATATTTTAAAAATAAAAGCATCACATTTAGTGAAAGGGAAAAAAAATACCACCCTTTTCTTGTTCTTTGGCTTTTTCTAATTTTGCCAATAAGAGAGGCTTCTTTTTTTTTTTTTTAAAATAAGAGAGGCTTCTAATAACCTCTAACAGTTATAACAAGACTCTACTTGTCCACGCAAAAGTCAAAACACTGCCTCTTTCCCAAAAACCAACAGATCTCTTTTGGAAGGCAGGGCTTTCCTTAACCAAGCAGCAAACGTGGGTCAACACACAACACAGTGAAACACAGCAGGGTTCACAGGTGCAAAAATAATTCTTCAAAAGACAAACTGGTACGTTGTGAGATTTCGGGGTAATGGCAATACACTAAGAACCTCAACTTTGAAAAACAGGCCAGGGCAAGTCCAGAAACAGAAAATAACTGAGATCAGGCTACAGATGGATAAAAGAAAGAATGAAGGGTCCTGAGTTAATTGCCTTTATAATGAAGTACTTATTTACATGTCTGCCCTTTCTAGATCAGGAGCACTAGAAAGGAATTTCTCTGCTCACCTTTATACACCTACTGCCAAGCACATGTACTGGGGGAAGGCATATAGATGTAAAAGTTAAGTATTGAGTTGGCAGAACATGTTGACTGGAAATGTATAGTAGTCTCAGGAATAGTAAAATTTAAGAGGAACAAGTTCAAGATACATAGTGGCATTAGAGCAGACAGGTTTGGCCTTTTTTAGCTTCCTATCTTGAAATCATCCACACTAATTATCTTTTGCCACTTGTGCTTGAATTTCATAAATGGGTAAGAACTTCGGAAATCATCAAATCCAAATCTTTTCTTTTGTAAGAGCAGATTCATACCAGAGCCTGCTAGTCTAAGGTCACACAGTAATACAGATAGGAAAACTAGACACTAGTCTTAGACTATAAGGTACAAGAGTTTTACAAAAGGTGAATTAAATAGATAAAATGATTGTTATGTAAAGTGTTTTAGAAATACTTGTTGTCTCACATATGGAAGAAGTTTTTAGAACTGATTTTGGAAAATCTGTATCACACAAAAGGAGGCTGGCTGCTCTATACCCAAGTTTGGAGGACTTTCAAGTTCCCTTTTTATTACTCATTAAATGTAGCATCAAAAAAAAAAAAAAAAAAGTAGCATCAATTTTTTTTAAATCTCATAATCCCAGAACTAAAATCTCACCTTACAGTCATATCCCTATATTTTACCCTTCCTTTCCACATGGTATCTGTATAACTAGCCTCCAAGATGCCCCAAATGAGCCTACCCTCCTGGTATTTGTTTTAGGCCCCTCCTCCCACAGCAGGTTCCTACGCTAGGTCATAGAAGACAATACAGCATCTGTCTTGCTTTCTTTGATTACTTGTTCTGGAGGAGGGAAGACATTAAAATAGCCCTATGGAGAGGCCCATGTACCAACAGCCAGTGAGTAAGCCATCTTGAAAGCACTTCTTCAGGGGTGCCTGGGTGGCTAAGATGGTTAAGCATCTGCCTTGGGCTCAGGTCATGATCCTGGGGTCCTGGGATGGAGTCTCACATTGGGCTCCCTGCTCAGTAAGGAGCCTGTTTCTCCCTCTGCCCCTCTCTCTCTCTCAAAGGAAAGGAAAGGAAAGGAAAGGAAAGGAAAGGAAAGGAAAGGAAAGGAAAGGACTTCTTCAACACAAACCAGGCCTGCAACCTCAGCTGACAAGATAATTACAACCTCATTAGAGACCCTGAGCCGCAACCACCAAGCTAAGCCCCTGAAAACTATGAGATAATAAATGTTTGTTGTTTTAAGCAACTAAGCTTGGGGGCAATTTGTTATGTAGCAATAGATAACTAATATAAGTGACTCACCTAAAATCAGAGTCAACTAGCTACAACAATGAAAAATCATTTTAGTAAAGTTTCTGTACACAAATACAAAGAAAACAGTACAAGAATTTGGCTCAAATAGTCCAACTAAAATCTGAAACGTTTACTATAGCAGAAAAAGCTTAAAAAGTAGGGTGCCTGCGTGGTGCAGTCAGTGGAGCAACTGACTCAGAGCCCCATGCTGAGTCCTTCACTGGGATCTGTGCTTAGCACAGAGTCACCTTTGGATTCTCTCTCTCTCTCCCTCTGCCCCTCCCACTTGTACTCCATTGCCCTCTCCCTATCTCTCAAATAATAAATAAAATCTTTTTAAAAATTTTTAAAAAAGAAAGAGCTTGGGGCGCCTGGGTGGTTCATTCGTTAAGCGTTAAGCGTCTGCCTTCGGCTCAGGTCATGATCCCAGAGTCCTGGGATCGAGCCTCGCATCGGGCTCCCTGCTCGGCAGGAAGCCTGCTTCTCCCACTACCATTCCCTCTGCTTGTTTGCCCTCTCTCGCTGTGTTTCTCTCTGTCAAATAAATAAAATCTTTAAAAAAAAAAAAAAGAAAGAAAGAGCTTAGAATAAGACCCAGTTTCAAGGACCTCCACTAGTCTCTGACAGAGAAAACCATTTCTCAGCTTCTCCAACTTCAAATTACTCATTTGTATAATGGAAATAATGCTAGTTCCCTGGGATTTATAACAAATTAATACATGTGAAAATACCTAACACATTTCACAAATGTCAGCTATTACCACTTTTGTCATAGGAGTCTCCCCTTACATAAAAATTAGTGAGTCAGATCTTTTTTCCCCTCTATACTGTTATTTTCCCACATTTCAGACAGATTCCTTACTCTAATCTTTAAAATGTCATAGTTTCTGGCTGGAATCCAAGTTCAAAAGTGCATTCTACAGTCCACAAAGTAGTTGCTTGCTCCCATGGAATGCAGGCTTCAAAAATCCCCAAAACAAATCTCATAGATTAAGAATATATTCATTGAGTTTTTAAATATTTATTTTTCCTTTCCAGGTAGGATAGAGTAGCTAAGAGGTAAACCAACATTCCCATCCAGAACTGAAAAGCCAGACAATGTCCAGAGACTATTTGTCTGAAGGCAGTAGACAGCTAAAGGAACTAGTGATTTTACAAATGTGGTGGGATTTTACCTGGGAGCACTTATAAATTCTGGAAGCAAGTAAAGTAGTAGTTCCTCCTAAGATGTTCACATCCTTATACCTGCAACCTATGAATGTTAAATTAAATATTGAGGGTAAATTAATTAATATTGCAGATGGGAACTAAAATTGATAATCAGCTGACCTTAAAGAGATTGTCCTAGATTATCCACGTCAACTCAGTATAATCAGAGTCACATTCAGAGTGAACAAATTACAGGGCAACTGACTGGCTCAGTTGGTAGAGCATGCGACTCTTGATCTCAGGGTCATGAGTTCAAGCTCCATGTTGGGAGAAGAGCTCACTTAAAAATGAATGAATGAATGAATGAATAAAAATTTAAAAATAAAATACAAAAATAAAGTGAAAGAAGTATATGTGAGATTTTTTAAAGTGGAAGAAGTGGACAAAAGTAGAAGAGGCAGAGAGAGATTTAAAGATGCTATGCTTTGAAGATCCCGTAAAGGACCACGAGCTAAGGAATGCAGGTAGCCTCTCCAGAAGTGAAAAAGCGGGTGAGAGAGCCCAGTAAGATTCATTTGGATCCATCAATTTGGATTTCTGACTTTCAGAACTGTAAAATAATGAATTTATGTGTTGAGTCACTAAGTCTGTGTGAACTTAAAACACTGAGATTTGAGAGGTGTCTCAAGAATGGAGGAATAGGGGTGCCTGGGTGGCTCAGTCGTTAAGCGTCTGCCTTCGGCTCAGGTCATGATCCCAGCGTCCTGGGATCGAGCCCCGCATCGGGCTCCCTGCTCGGTAGGAAGCCTGCTTCTCCCACTACCATTCCCTCTGCTTGTGTTCCCTCTCTCGCTGTGTTTCTCTCTGTCAAAAAAAAAAAAAAAAAAAAAATGGAGGAATAGTTGGTCTTTTCCTCAGGACATCTACTGAATCCTGGGACTAAAAATAGGGCCAAGATTAAAAATCTAAAGGTAAAAGTCTCTGAAATCAGAGTAGTGCTTCCAGCAGTCTTGGGAGACAATGATTAAAGTTTGAGATCCCTAGGGAAGAAACGGCTAAGAAGGCAGGTTTTTAGTTGAAGATTCTAAAGGGCCAGAGGAAGATCAGAGACTGAAACTAAACAGGGCTAGATTAAGACCATCACTTACCACTCTAACCACCAAACAGAAGGAAGAATGAAAATTCTCTCTGGAGAAATGTATCATCATGCAGAATCTCTAAAATACTTTATACCCAACATATGGCATGCAATCAAAAGTATGTCAAATGACAGGAACACATGACTGAAAACTGAGAGGGAAAAAAATATATGAAGAGACTAACAGTTACTACTGGAATTAGGGGACAAACCTTGCAAGAATAAATTATTACACTGGAGAAAACAGATGAAAAAGAAGTCACCAGAAAACTAGCACCTACAGAAAAGAATCAAATGGAAACTCTAGAATTAAAAGATACAATATTGGAAATTAAGAACTAATTAGGTGTTTAATAGCAGATCAGACAAAGGAAAAGACATTTAGAGACTCAGAAGATAAATCAACAGAAATCATCCCATCTGAAGCAGAAAAAAAGAGAATGTAAGATACAAAAAAGAGGAATGAACACCTGGCACAAACAAAAAGCTTTTATATGTAACTCGAGTCTCAGAAGGAAAGAGGATGAAGGCAGAGCTGAGAATTTCCAGAATTGATAAAAAGACATCACCCCAACAGATTCAAAAGGATCTGAAAACCCAAAGAGAGATAAACAACAACAACAAAAAACCCTAGACACACAGTAAAAAAATCTCAGAAACACCCAAATTAAATACTTCATTAAGCTTCCTCTCACCATAAATAAAAAAAAGCCAGAAAACAGCAGAATCTTTAAGGTAATGAAAGAAAATAATTACAACCTAAAATTATATACATAGCAAAATATTCTTCAAAAATGGAACTGAAATAAAAGTGCCTAAGAAATATTTACTAAGTACCCAAAGTGTGCAGGTACTGTTCCAGAAACTGGGACTGCAGCAATGAATAAAACAAAGTCCTGCTCTCACACAGCTTTCATTCTAATGTAAGAAATAAAAATATAGACAAATTAACAAATGGAATATGTTGAGTGGTATCTCTACTAGCTCCTCCTTGAAAAAAATTAAGCCTGCCATCCTAATTCCAACATCTTTCCCCTACTAGTCATCTTATTATTCACATTTCCTTGATTTTATTTAACAGAGGCTAATATTTCTGTTAACACCCCCCCAGAGCATCTAACATAGCTTAAATAAGTTTTTGATTAATCAGTAATACTTAATTTGTAATTTATAAACTATTGATAATTTATAATAAATCCAAAGTGTGATTAGTCCTATCTCCTTTTTGCAAGCCTACATGACATTTTCTTAATATTTCAGAATATCAGAGCAGCAATTTTCCATCTTTTAAGAACTCCTTTTTAAGAACTCTTTTTCACCTTAAAAAATTATTAAGGAAATCCAAGGAGCTTTGTTTATGTGAGTTATAACTATCAGTATTTATGTTAGCTGCTAAAATAGAATTTTTAAAATATTAACTCATTAAGATAACAGTAATAGATCCCATTGTAGATGAATACAAAAAACACTTCAAAGAAAAAAATTGTGTGTTCTAACACAAAAAAGATGGTAAGAAGAGTGCACTATTTCACGTTTCAAAGTCTCTTCAATATCTAGCTAAAGAGAAAATAGCTAGACTCTCATATCTGCCTCTGCATTCAGTCTCTTGGATATGTATGGGGTTGTTTTTTTTTTTTTTTGGAGAGAGAACATGAGCAGGAGGGACCGAGGGAGGGAGAGAGAATTCCCAAGCAGACTTCGTCCTGAGCGATGAGCCCAGGCAGGGCCGGAGTTCATGACCTGAGCTGAAACCAAGAGTCAACTCACTGCACCACCCAGGCACCCCTCTTGGATATGTTGTTTTATCCGAAGAATAAAGGAAATGTGGCTTTATAAAACTAAGTAGTTGGAAAAAAAAGAAGCACTTGGGGCTTCCGGCTGGTTTAGTAGATAGAACCTGCAACTCTTGATTTTGGGGTTTTAAGTTCAAGCCCCATGCTGGGTATAGAGATTACTTAAAAATATATTTTTTTAAAAAAAAGGAGCACTTTCATTAGCTTTTCACTTAATTATGGATATTCTTTTTGAAATTACACCAAAATTCAAAAAGTGGTTGTTTCTTAAAGGCTGTTTACAAGGTAGAATTTGGAACCACGTCAAAGAACTTTTCATATTCTTGGTGGTCTATCTTGTACTTTGAGTGGATCATTTACCAATGCATTACTGTGAAGTATGAAAATTGGTCATTTGGAAAATACTGGTTCATTAAGTTGAACTGATCTTCCAAATATTGATATATTTTATTACACAATATTTCATCAAAAGTTTTTAAATTATAGGAGACAGTCAGTCTCACAGTGGCAAACAGAAGTTTTCCAAAATTCTAATTTTCACTTAAAAACTTAAAAAATGTTATCATTAGCAACACAGTATTAACAGTTTTCCTTCAGGGGCGCCTGGGTGGCTCAGTGGGTTAAAGCCTCTCTGCCTTTGGCTCAGGTCATGATCTCCAAGTCCTGGGATCGAGCCACTCGTAGGGCTCTCTGCTCAGCAGGGATACTGCTTCCCCCTCTCTCTGTGCCTGCCTCTCTGCCTACTTGTGACCTCTATCAAATAAATAAAATCTTTAAAAAAAAAAAAAAAAACAAAAACACAATTTTCCTGAAATAACAGGAAACATTCACCATAGGTTTGCCATTTGCCTAAAAAAACCAGTCAGTCATTCAAGAAAAAATGGGTGTTCCATCAAACAAGTGACTTGTTCCGCTCACAAATCAAACTACACAGATGTTTATCTTCAAGACAACCTCTGTAACTTTAGTACGTCCAAGGGCTTCATGCACAGCTCCACCTAAGCCTATTTTGCCACTTACACTACAAAAAAGACGTGTACTTAAGGGGTAAGATACAATAAAACTAGTAACTTTTACTAGTTCATCCAGACCAAGTGGAAATGTTATTTTTTACTGTGGCTAGAGGTGAAGAATACGATGACTACTTGTATAGTTGGGTGCCACTGATTTGATTTGTGCTAGGATTCCCATTGTTTTACCGATCCACTGCTTTCTGCACCAATAGAACAAAGGTCAGCACGTTAAAAAAGGCAAAACTCTTAGTATTATCATACAATAGTTGTGCCTTCCTAGACCATACTTTTGAGAACTATAGCATTAGTGACTCAACTGTTTTTAAATCACTGTCAGTTCATGTAAGTACCAGGGAACTACATGCAAACAATAAGCTTTAAAAGTGTCACTATATATTCCAAGCACTTAAAAAGTTTGTCCTCTTGGAATGTAAACACTTTTTTCTTGTTTCTTACACTATCCTTGTGACCTCACCCACAAATCAGAAAATAACTTATTAGCACCAGAAGAAAAAACCTTATCTGGCTCCATTTGGTTTATGATAAGGAAACTGAGGAAGCAAGCATTTATTTACTAGGCAAGAACAAACTTCAAGTATTTACTGAGTTTCTACTACAGCAAAGATTTAGTGTGCCATTTGCTATGGATGCAGAAGATTCAGCTCTCATACTCAAGTCCCTCACATCTGGCTAGCTGGAGACTTTTAGGTATTGGGATGGCTGTATTACAACCTCATGCAGGCCATACCAATATCTACGTGAAGTGCCATGCAAACAAAAATAAGGAACCACTAGAAAGGTAGAGAAGAGGGACCTGGCAAGAGATATGGCAGTATCTGAGCAAGGTCTGAATAGGAGTACATCAGGCAGTTGAGAGGAGAAAGAATATCACAAGAGGGAGGAGCTTGAGCAAATTTTAAAAAACACAAATGTGTTTTATATATTAGGAAATTATAACCCCAACACAGAGCAATAAAATGAAAGAAATTTTAAGGGGAGATGGGAGAATCAGGAGCAGCAGCAACTGATACTGAAAAAAATCTGCTGACACCACGATGAGGAAGCCATGAATGCCATATAAAGGAATCTGGACTAGACTTATAATAGTAAGGGGTGGGGGGAGGGATGGACAATGAAGTGGGTTTTTTTTAGCAGGAAAATGACTACTACATTTGTATTTGGTAGTATGACATAGACTGGAAGCCTAGAGACAATGAAACAAAATAAAAAGAGGCTTTAGATTAGGATTCGTCAGTAAAAAGAATAGGAATAACAAATTTCAGAGGTAACTTGATCAGGGCTAACCGATATGGGAAATGCAGGGGGGAAAAAATTAAGAGTGATTCTCAAATTCCAAGAGCAGTTAACTGATAAGTTAAAGATGAGCCTTGAGAAGACAATGCAGTAAATTTGGGTTTCAAATGGGTTTCTGAGAAATACTTGTCCAAAATGTCACACTCTACAGGTCTTTACCTGTAAATACTTGCTAAGAATCAGAAAATACTTTTCAGTCTCTAGGTTATACTTAATCACTTAAGAAATGTATAATTGTGATTAAGAGAAAGGATATATTACTTTACTCCAAGTTACTGGAGTCTGTTAATATTTGAATTAGAAGTATGACAGTTGCAAAAGAGACTGCAAAGTAAGCCTGGGGAGAAGTGTCTGGGATTATAGCTATTCTTAGCTTTGTCTAAACAAATGTCTTAGTAATAAGGAAATGTTACCTAATACTTCATTATCTGCTGTACTTATTGCCAAAATGTATTAAGTGTCAGGTCACTTCTGACACTTCCTTTAAATGGAATACAGCAAAAATGAAAA
>CM053609.1:25424530-25484914 GCA_028646535.1 Procyon lotor
AAAAAAAAAAAAAAAAGAAAGAAAGAAAAAAAAAATTACATGGAAAAACTTCCAGTACAGTATTTGGCACTTCTCATTCAAATCCTCACACCCTTTTGACCTTAATAAATAAAATGACCTTTCATTTTTAAAAATGAAAAAAGTAGAGCTCTGAAAAGTTAATCTGCCAGAATGCTATTTCAGTAAGAACTTCTTAAACTGCCTTCTGAGATAAAAACTGCCCATCAGTTTAACTCAAATACCAACTGGGCATCAACTATTCACCAAGATACATCAAGAAATGAGACATTATTCAAGATAAAGAGATGATCCCCAATCACTGAATCGAATCACTGAATTCGATTATGGAAATCGAATGACGCTATAAAATGTGCTATTCTTTTAGAACTGAAGACCCAACAACGGCCCACATTTTAATTCACTTGGGCAGTTTTGTTTTGTTCTGTTTTAAATAGTTTTTGTTTTAACACTAGCGGGAGAAAAGGGCAAAAACTGCCACTACTATCTCCATAGGCCCCAAAGGATATTTCCATCCCAGGTTAGAAGCCTCTGATTATAGATCATTCTCTCACAGGTGATCATCAAATCTCAGCCCAAATACATTTTCATTCTCATATTTATCCCATCATTTAATAGGAACTAAGCTACTTAACAAACCTACATAGTAATAGTATGATAACATACAAAAGATGACCTGTATATTGTTGAGGTCTTAGCCCAGTTATGGCCTATTAAGAGAAAGTGTCTAGTAGAAAATTTCAGAAAAGCAGTCAATATTCATTTTATCAAAAATACAAGTTTGTTGTTGTAAGAAGAAAGATGTGGTTCTCATTAATTTCAGGAAGAAAAGCTTTCAAAACAATAATTACGTTAAAAAATAAACAACTTTATCCAAAGGGTGACCCTAGGAACAATGGGTGAAAATTACAATAGCAGATTTTAATTACATCTTAAAAAAAAGTCAAGATTTAAATTTGAAATGAGCTACATTACAAAATAGTTCACTGTCATTTATTTGTAGTTAAGCAGAGATTGGAATGTTACTGAGAGAATTCTTAAGAGACAACAAACAAGAACAGGGACTCTCAACCCCGGGTGTGCATTAAAATAATCCAGGGATGATTTCTATTTAATGACAATGTGTGGTCCAAACTCCCAGAGACCCATTGCTTAGTCTGGTGTGGGGCCCGAGTGCCTGCATTTAAAAATAAATCTCAGGGAAAGAAATCTGAATAAGACCACATCAATGTTAATACACTGGTTGTGACATTATGCCATAGTTTTGCAAGATGGTATCATTATAGAAAGATCAGCAAAGGGTATGTGGGATCACTATGCGATGCATTTGTTTCTTGCAACTGCAATTAAAAGTGTGAAAAAAAAATCCCCAGGTGATTCCACTACGTAGGTAAACTTAAAAAAAATAGTGGACTGAAGAATCTCAAATTTCTGCCAATTCTAAGAGACTGCAAACTACTTTTTAATCTTAGCCATTGGAAAGTAATAAAAAATGCTTATCATTTAAAGTTACAGTAATGCTCTGTGAAGCCAAATACAAATAATTTATAGTCAATCCAAAGTAAAAAATCCAAACTACTATCTCTCTCATTTGTATATAAATTAAATGAATAGATAAGCATTATACAATGGTTGTCATTCACCTCCAGATAAAGCCAAACAATGTGTGTGTGTGAGAGAGAGAGAGAGAGAGAGAGATGGCAGAGCCTCTGAGATGGTCCCAAGGATCCTCTCACCTCTTAGTCTTCACACTTGTATAACCTCCTCCTCTTGAGTGTGTGGCTACAATTAATCACTTATAACAAATACAATAGGACAAAATGATGGGATGTCAATTGAGATGAAATTATTAAAAGACTGGCTTCTATTCTGGGGGCTCTCAGACTCCTCATTCTGAGGGAAAGAAACTGTGTTATAAGCCACTTTCTGGAGAAGCCCACATGGCAGGTACTTGTGTTTCTGGCCAAAAATCAGCCAGTGAAAATCTGAGGCCTGACCACGGAAGGGGATCCTCCCCTCCTCAAGCCTTGAGAACTGCAATTTAGCTGATACCTTGGTTGCAGCCTTAACAGAGTTAGCATGAGATCCTGAACCAGAGGCACCTAGCTCAGCTGCACCCAGAATCATGACCCACTGAAACTGTAAAATAGGGGGCGCCTGGATGGCTCAGCGGGTCAAAGCCTCTGCCTTCAGCTTGGGTCATGGTCTCAGGGTCCTGGGATCGAGCCTCGCATCGGGCTCTCTGCTCAGCAAGGAGCCTGCTTCCCCCTCTCTCTCTGCCTACTTGTGATCTCTCTGTCAAATAAACAAATAAAATGTTTTAAAAAATAAAAGTATATCTGTATTTATTAGAAGGAAGGAAGGAAGGAAAGAAGGGAAGAAGGGAAAGGAAGAAGGGAAGAAAGGAAGAAAGAAAGGAAAGAGAGAGAAAGAAAGAAAAGAGAAGAGAAGAGGAGAGGAGAGGAGAGGAGAGGAGAGGAGAGGAGAGAAGAGAAAAGAAAAGAAAAGAAAAGAAAAGAAAAGAAAAGAAAAGAAAAGAAAAGAAAAGAAAAGAAAAGAATCTGTAAGATAGTGTTTTTAAGCCATGGAGTTTTGGGGAAATGTAGCGTTGAAGATAACTAATACACATAGCTACCATAGATAGGTCAGACCCAAAATAAAGGAATCTAATCTGATGGCTTCCGCCTTTCTTCAGAGTATCAAACCTTCAAGTTTCTGCCACATTATCACCCACAATTTACTAACTCTCTTCTACTTTAGTGGACCTCACCATTATCCCAACACCTTCCTTGTTCTCACTTCCTTCAATTTCTTAAAATGGCTTTCTAGCTCTCTTTCCTATCTATCCAAATCCTAGCCACAGATTTCTCCTCCAATAATACCTATTACTATCCACTTAGCACTTGAAACAACTTTCTGACCCAACAGCTCTCTAAATTCAAAGAGATCAACTCCTTGAGAATGCCTTCTCATCTTCTCTTCACTATTTACTATAGTACTGAGTGGGAGCAGTTACAGTATCCAAAACCTTATATTTTTTTCAACATATTAAATAAAAAAACTCAATTATTTTTGTTTTAAAAAAAAATTAGAAAAAGAAGTGGAAGGAAAATAAAGTGCTCCAACCTAGAATGTAAGATGCCACTAGGTTTGCATGTTTGAAATAACTGAATTTAGGGGCGCCTGGGTGGGTCAGTGAGTTAATAAGCCTCCGCCTTCCACTCAGGTCATCATCTCAGGGTCCTAGGATTGAGCCAGGCGTCGGGCTCTCTGCTCAGCCGAGAGCCAGCTCCCCCCACCCCCCTACCTCTCTGCCTACTTGTGACCTCTCTCTCTCCGTCAAATAAATAAATAAAATCTTTTTTAAAAAAAACGAAAAAAAGAAAAAAAATAAAGATCACTTTATCTGAAGGATACCAGTAATAATGACAAATCCCCTCCAACTCTATTAGCCCAGCAAGTGCTGTCCAAACTCTTGAAATTTTCCTTTTATTAGTTTCTTAAACAACTTGCCTTCCACCATTAACCTTCTTCTGTTGTAATTTATCAATAGTGATAACACACTGAAAAACATTGTTAAATTTCAACTGCATCAGTGGTTCTAAAACTTGAGCTTGCATCAGCATCACCTGGAATGCTCATTTAAAAAGACTGCCGGACTCCACCCCCAAAGTTTGATTCACAAGACTACTGCCATAAGCAATTTAATAAGAATTAATATAATTTAAAACTTATGGCTCAAGTAAGTTCAAGGAGATCAGGTGGGAAAAGATAGAAACTCAAGAGGAATAAACCATATCGAACACTTTTAATTAACAGTTTCAAGATACACACCCTCTCCCCTTCCTCTGTCTTCTACTCCCTACCCAAATAAGTTAACCAATTTAAGTTCATCTTGATTTGCACGCTTGAATTCACTTCTTGGAAACAATGAGCATCTCTAATTAACTAAGGTTTTAAAAGGATGTTAGATAAAACACCAATGTAAAAAAAAAAAAGCCAATCTAGTAGTTCAACTCTCTTAACTACTTCCCAGATTAAAAAAAAGCAAAAACAAAAACTGAAGGTTCTGAGATGTAAACAAAACTTGCGATTTGGAGGAAAAAGCCAGGGCTAGAACTGACTCTGAGCCAATATGCTGGTATACAATGCCTCTCAATTTATGCTTGAAACTTCACCTTAGAAGCTCTTTAAGTCTTTTAATTAAGTAAATAGGTGAAATAAAATAAAAAACTTCAACAGCCACCAGAAAATTTCCCCTGTAAAGATATCTGTGGTCTTTAAAACAGGTTACTTAGCATAATAAATCTTATAATAGTGAGACACCCATCCACTTCTTTATACCTCCTCTGTGACCACTCATATCCATCAGCCCATGCTCCTCTTCTGCAGCACATCTTTTAAAAGTGGTATTCCCGGGGCGTCTGGGTGGCTCAGTAGGTTTAGCATCTACCTTCAGTTCGGGTTATGATCTCGGGGTCCTAGGATAGAGCCCCGCATCAGCCTTCCTGCTCAGGGGGGAGCCTGTTTTTCCCTCTGCAGCTCCCCCTGCTGTGCTCGCTCGCTCTCTCAAATAAAGATATAAAGTCTTAAAAAAAAATAAAATAAAGAAATAAAAGTGGTATGCCTTAGGGTTACTGCCCTTTTCACTGTACTCATTCTCTCTGAGTCAAAATGATGATAGTAGATGAACTATAACTATCCCAGTGGTTAAGAACTATCATTGGAGTGGCTAAAAATCTATAAATGCTTAGGCTCCAACTCAGACTTAACTAATGAACAACAATCTCTGGGAATGAAGCCCAAAGACCTCTATGTTCCCCACCTTTATATGCTCCTTAGGCAAGAACCATGCCCTCTAATCTAGTTAACACGGTGACTGGGATACATACACAAGCACAACCAACATTTGCTGAATAATGTTGTGGAAACACAAAATAGGAGTTTAAACGCCCCTCAACTGCAGAATTGTGTGGTGTTTAATAAATTACCGAGCTACTAAAGCAATTACATTAGAAAGCTACTATTTAATAATACTAGTTAGGTAAATACAGTTGAGTAAGTTAAGGTATTTAGTGCTTCTCTAACATCGGTACAGGTTAAACAAAACCCCTGATCTTTTCTTGTTCACAAGGTAATCTAGGTAGCCACAAAGATTTAAATATAACAAAGCCAAACCAAACAAACTATAACAAGAGTTATAAAAACTAGAAAACCAAGAGTCTTCTAAAACAAAAAGTGTTAACTCATATGAAAGCTAAAACTAACCTGCAGATATCTACAAATTACAATATTAATCTACTGTTGCCCAGAACTACTCTCCCCGAAGTAGTAATAAATTTTCCAAGGAAAAAACTAATCTGGCAATCTTTTCACATTTCAATCTTCTCCTCCTGCAAATTTATTTTCAAATTAGTAACATACCTGATTTCATATTGAAAAGTAGCACTGGGGGGGCAGGAGATTTAAATTTTTTAGAATTAACGGTAAGCTCTCTAATGTGAAGTAAAACAAGGGTTTTTAACTTGATAAACTTATTGCCACATTGCCCAACAATTTTTTTAACTGAAAAACCTAGACAATGCTTTTAAAAACCTCAATGAATATAAAGAGGTCTTATAAAGCAATAAAAGATAAAAATCCCAAAAAGGGTGCAAAAAGAGCAAAAGCAAAGGGCAATTTACAAAAGAAATACCAATGTCTCAAGAAACAGGTTAAAAGTTCTTCATCTTTAAAAAAAAAAAAAAAGCAAATTTTTATTTATTTTTAAGATTTATTTACTTGACAGAGAGAAAGAGACCACAAGTAGGCAGAGAGGCAGGCAAAGAGAGGGGGAAGCAGGCTCCCGCTGAGCAGAGAGCCCGATGTGGGGCTCAATCCCAGGACCGTGAGATCATGACCTGAGCTGAAGGCAGAGGCTTTAATCCACTGGGCCACCCAGGCGCCCCGCCAAAAAGCAAAATTTTTTAAATGATGACTATTTATCCTAATCAAGCACTGACTGGTAGGGGAAAACTAACATAACCATTCTGAAAGCAATGTGGTAGGTAGTAGGTATCAAATGCCTTAAAAATAAGCACATCATTTAATTCAGCAATTCAATTTATCCTAAGAAAATATTCAAAGATTTATCTATGACAATATTTCCAATGAAATTAATGAAAGCTAGAAACTAGAAAATAAAAAGGAAGGCCAAAAATAATGACTGATTAAATAAATTAGTTGAGATTTATAATTATATAAACACTGGAAATGGAAAGAGTTATTAAGAAAACTGTTGAGATGCCTTCTGTTTTCATAACTTGCTTTTTTCTACTGAAAACGAGAATATGTAGTATGATTCTGATGTTATTAAAATATATGTATACCTCACCCAGAGATCTGGAAAGATAAGTAACTTCAAATTTTATGTATCTCTCTTGGTGTAGATCTTTTTTTTTCCTTGCCTAGTCAGTTTTTTCTTAGAGTGTGCATGTATGACCAGTGCAACTTTCAAAGTTTAAATCTACTAACATAAAAAAGCAATTACCACAACCAAAGCCTAGTTTAGATCTAGGAAGCACACCATTTGGAGAAAAGATGACCTGGGGTAAATCCTATTCTTTCATTTACTGGTAGTTCGAAAAAGAAACTTAACAAGGAATTGATATTTATATATTTGGGAATGCCATTTAAGAGCATCCTTCACATGAAGTCAACCACAATAAAGATAGTTTTCAAAAATCAGGCATGGACACCTAAAACAAACAAACAAACAAAAAAACCCTAGTATTTTGTCGTCTTTATTAGCTCAGTTCATCTGTGTTTATTCTCTCTCCCCTAAACTAACAAAGAAAGATGTCATATGCATTAGCTATAGCTCTATTCCAGAAGTGACATGAATAACTTGTAAGGTTTGGCGTCAGTGCTTAAGATACACTTAAGAGCTGAGAAAGCTGAATGAGATTTACTACATGAAAACAAAGAAGTTAAGATTAAGTTAAGAAGGCAAGAAGTTAAATAATAAATATCCATTATCCATGAGTTTTTAAAGACCTAACATGTCAATAAAACAATAAATGAAAAGAGAATTCAAGGTTTTACTCTAAATTCTTTTAATAAAGTTTCCTCAAAAAAAGAAAAGTCTCAACTTAGTGGCCTAAGAACTGTCATTTTTAGGAGTAGAAAAAGAGCAATAAAACTTATCTTCCTTCTATATCCCTTCAATTTCCTCCTTAGACTGCAGGATCCCTGTAAAAGTTTGAGATGACCACTGTTTAGTAGTACCACTATATATTAAACACTTTTTTATTTACTATTATTTAAGAGGGTCTCCAAATGAGCCAAAATAGATGGTTCAATTGAAAATGTTGCTGACTAGACAATATTGTAAAAATCTGTTATTCAGGCTAACTGAAAAAGGAGCAGTAACATACTAGTGCCAACTTCCCAGTGAATATTAGCCAATTAATTTTAAGGGGGGGAGTAATGACTGACACAGAAGAAAGCAATAGTAACTTGCTCCTGTATATAGTTTACTCATATATAACTAGTGTTTTCTAAAAGTTGCACTGAATCAAAACCTCACTTTTATTCTTCAATCCTATCCCTGACCCCTCATCATAACTGTTTTTTTTTTCCCAAACAAATGTAAACCTTAGACTTCCTAAAGTTCAAAAATGCAAATCTGACCCACGAGATCAAATGAGTTGTGGCTATCAACTTAAACCAAGCCCAACTCACCAAGAAATAAAAATTATCAGAAAAAGGTCCAGAAGCAGAAAGCCCCTACTTTCTAACTCACAATAGAGTCTTGTATAGTATTAGCCAGTAACACTGCGTTTTGTTGTTTTAGCTACAAGGCTGGGTATGCAATCTGCAGTAGCTATTCCAACTGCTTCAAGTCAGTCATTGGCTAACAGTGAAAAAGTAGCATTAGGTCCCAAACAGCAACGACATAAAAAGATGAGAGCAGAAGCCTCACCATCGGAAAAGAAGGCCCATCAGCACCTCTTCCGAGAAACAGTTCCCTTCCCCCACCTTTAAGTAAGGCACTTAAGACTGCCAAGCAGATCCATTTCTTTATTAACTGGTGCCCACTTGGGGCAACCGTACACCAAGCTGCTCTTAGGCCTACTCCAACCTCTTCCAAAAGTGCTCAAGCGAGAATGAAGGCCGGGGTAACCCTCTCAGGGCCGCGTTCCTCCTGCTCTTCTCCACCACCCCCCTCCGCCCCGCCCCGCCCCAGTAGCCGCTCCTCCGGCCAGAGGAAGGACACCGGGCCTGGAGACGGGCAGGAATTGCCCGCAAGAGAAGTCTTAGGCGGCCAGAGGCCTCCGCCATAGCAGGACCTAGAAAGCACCGCCCCCAGCGTACCTCCCCACACCCGGCTAACCGGCGAATGTCTGCTTTCGACACCCTCTATCCTCAGCAGAGGCAACGGAGAAGACAGGGCCGGGAGGCACCGGGCTGGGCTGCGCACCAGGCCCAGGCCTGCCCCTCGGGTCGCCGCATCTGCTCCCCAGTCCGGCCAGGTCAAGCCAGCGCGGCGGCCACCCTCACCTGGATGACCTCGTTGACCTCCCGGATACATTCCACCATGTGTTGCAGAATCTGCTCGGCCGTGAGCACCTCGTAGCGGTAATCCTCCTCCTGCTCGTGCCCTGGCCCGCCGCCGCCGCCGCCGCCGCCACCGCCACCGCCGGGCCCCAGAGCGCTGCCGCCGCCGCCGCCCGTCTCCCCGCACAGCAGTCCGTCCCGCTCCCCGCCGACGCCCAGCCCAGGCTCCACCAGCTCCACCTCGCCCAGATCCAGGTTATCATCGTCCGGCTCATCGTCGTCCTCGTCTTCTTCCTCCTCGGCGCCGCTGTCCTCTTCGCTGCACTCTTCGTCCTCGTCGAACTCGTAGTTGTAGCCCTCGTCCGAGTCCATGGCGCGACACGCGAGGGCCCGGCGGACGCTGGCCCTAAGGCGGGGAGAGGGCGGGGACGCCGAGGCCCCGGCTCTCGCTCCGGCTCCGGCTGATGTCCGGACGCAGGCCTGGCTCCGGCCCCGCGGGCCGCGGCTCCTCCCCGGGCGCGGCGGTTGGCGGTTGGCGGCTGGCGGCGGCGGGGAGGGCGCGGAGGAGGGAGGGAGGGAGCGAGGGGGCCGCTTGCCGCCCGCCTCAGTCAGACGCGGCTCCGCTCCGGCCTCCGAGAGAAAACAGTCCCCAGCGCCACCTCCACGGCCGCTGCTACCGCTACTGAGCCAACAAAGGGGCGTGCGTCACCGCGTCGCGCAGCGTCGTCGCGTCACTCCTCTTGGCGTCACTGCGCCCCGCCCCGCCGCCCCTGCGTGGAGAGCGGGGAGACCCCACGGCCCCGCCTGGCCCCGGGAGCGCGGCGCCGCGGGAATCGCCTTTTCGGTTCCGGCTGCGGTTCCTCTGTGGACTGACACCAGTGAATCCTGTTCCTAGGAAGGGTGCGGCCTCCTCCTCCCCGAGAGAAGTGCTCCTGGGCCCGGTGGTGGTTTTTGCCGCAGGCCGTGGGGGATGCAGCCCGCTCCCCGAATCCAGGGAAGGCGGCCTTCCTCCCCCCGGGCGGTAGAGACACTTCCCGCCCACCCTGGAGTAATTCAGGGAAGTCCTTGGCTGTTGAGCTAAAATTCTTGTTGCCCGAGCTACTAAATGGAAATCTTTTCAGGCGGAACCTGTGAACTGAGTGACAGGTGAACCTCGTTTTAAGTAGTTCTGCTTCTGTACTCCGGTACAGACGTGCAATGGTTTTTAAGTCGCTGATAGTGACGTCATTTTAAAGAAGCGTTTCCTGAACTCAGCTCAGCAGGAACCTACCTATTCAGGGCCCTAAACAATGTAAACAGTCACGGCTTTCCTTAATGGAGCACCGTGTAATGGCTCTACATACATTCTCTCATCTTCACCGAGCCACAGTACCCATTGTATATCTGAGGCTCGAAGGGAAAGGGACTTGACCAAGACCACAGAACACGCACTGTTTCAGCGGCTGGGTCACCTAAAACATCAATCATAAAAATGCTTCATAATGCGTAATATGGATTAGGTACTACAGAGTATATAAAATGCATTGTAATATAATCCAAGATAAAGCAGTTACAGAAATATCTGCAAGGGCCAAATAGAGACAGTGCTTGTCTCTTACCTGGAAATGTACTGTGTGAGCTACGTGTTGATTGATGGCTAGGAGTTTAACCGAGAAGGTAGGGAAGATGATCTAGCCTGAGAATAACAGGCAAAAGCACAGGAGGTGCAAAGTAGTTTAGTTTCAGCAGCTTCTGGCGCAGAGATGGTAAATGAGAAAATATTAGGCAAGTTAGGGGTCAGGACAGTAAGAGTATTTTATGCCATTGTAAGAGTGGACTTAAATCTTTCTAAGGAAGACAGGAGAACCAGAGAAGGAAAAAGAGGCCTAAGCAAGCAACCTGAAGGAAAAAGAGGCCTAAGCAAGCACCCTCTTGGGATACCCTGAAGGATTGGGCAGATTAGACATTTTTAAGAATCTGAATCCTGGGCGCCTGGGTGGCTGGGTGGGTTAAAGCCTCTGCCTTTGGCTCAGGTGATGATCTCAGGGTCCTGAGATGGAGCCCGGTGTCGGGCTCTCTGCTCAGTGGGAAACCTGCTTTCTGCTCTCTCTGCCACTTGTGATCTCTCTCTCTCTGTCAAATAAATAAAATCTGAATCCCTAATATACTGATAAATCTTATTGTTAAAACGACAGATTCCCAAAAAAAAAAAAAAGACAGATTCCCTTTGGAAATTGATTTTTAAAATTGAAAAATGCCTTTAAAATGTAAACAAGTTTCTACCAATTTGTCAATTTTGTAAATGTTTAATCAGATTTCCTAAAATAATCGGGATTTGTAATTTAAAGCTTTTAACATAAATGCCGGTAGGTCTTGGTCCTTTGATTCTGTTTCTGCTTAGCAATTCTAGGTTGTTGCCACAGCTGGGGTAAGCTGAGGACACTAACAACCCTTTCTCTACCCCATCCTTACAGACATGCAGGGGAAATTCAGTTACACTTGTGGGTACCCTCACCTCCTTTGCCCCATTTTTTTCAACCTACCCCTACCTTGAGTAAATCCTACCATCCTTATTGTCCCTTTTGGTACTAGAGCAGCTGACCCCTACTGGATAAATTTGCATAATCAAATGCATTTTATTGTTAAATTCCAATCATCAAGCACAACTGAACCATCAACACCATTCACCAATCCTATTAAATCTTTCTGAATTGTCCTCCCTCTCTAGACAAATCTTCACCAGTTTTCTCAAACCCCCACTGCTGTCTTTCCAAATCCTCTCAAAGAAGATAACTTCACATCACAGAGAAATTTGAAATCATAAGGACCAATGTGACAAGCTTGCTGAGCAAAGAAGAGAGTGTTAAGGGATAAAGTCAGAGAAGGCCTATCCAGGCAGGGGGGCCAGTAGTGCTTTGTAGGCTATCTTAAGAAGTTTACATTATTGCAAAGGGAGTCTTTAACAGGTTTTAAGCAGAAAAATAAAACAATATAATATGCGTTTTAAAAAATAACTATGGCTGCTTTGTAAAGGACTATGAAAGCAGAGACCAATTATGAGGCTCTCTCGGTAGTCTGGGTGAATAACGATAATGGCTTGGGCCAGAGTTGTGACAGTAGAGATGAAAAGAAGTAGTTTCGGGTATAATTTGAAAGGAAAGCCAATAGCTTTGCTGATGGCTTGACTGTGGAGTTGATAGAGAAATCAAGGATGCCTATTAGATTTGGAGCTTGAGGAACTGGGTGAACGGAGGTACCATTTACTGAAACATGTTAAATTTGAAGGGCTTGTTAGACATCCAGGTGGGGATATTGGATGGGCATTTATATCTGCTAGTGTACAAGACAGAAGGTCAGGGAAGGTAGGCCTGAAGATAGAAGTTTCCGAGTTTATGTCAACAATGTTGATAAGCAGCTAAAGGTTAAGAGCTTAGGCTTTGGAGGAAACAGACCTAAATTTGCCTGTGCTCCTCCAGTTGCTGTCTATAACCTTGACCAAGTTACTGAACCTCTCTGAGCTTGACTTTGGAAGATTATAATCCCTATTCTCATAAGATTATTTGTGAGTATCAAATGAATAATGTATTTAAAGCACTTGACATAGTGCCTGACACATAAGTGCTCACAAAATTAGAACTTTAAAAACGTGTCATAAGTTACCTTGCACCTTTGGGAAAAACTATAACCAGCTGGATTTATAATCTTTTAATTAATGTTTTTTTGAATTATGCAAGTAAGCACATGGCCTCAATCATCCTCATTTTCTGAGGAAGAATATTGGTCTGCTTTTTTCTCAGAAATCTTTTCCATGGTCTCATAACTTCTTTTTTGGTCAATATCATGGGCAACATCATAGGGCTTCCGAATCTTAGGGCCTCTTATTCATGGATAAATCTTCATAACCAAATTTTCAGCAACACTCATTCCATTGATATTCTGGAAATTATCTTGGAATCAGGTTAGGTTATAGTGCTATTTAAGGAAACCAGTATAACAACTCTTCTCTGGCCCCAAATTGTCCAAGGGATGACCCACATACAATGTTTATTTAAATGACTTGATCTTAAAGGTATTGTCGGCATACTGCTTTCCCAGCTGTGGTGATTACCAGGTAGAAGTACAGTAATCTGTAAACAACAGGACAAGGTCCTTGAAAAAAAAAATAGACAAGTTAATTTTTTTCTTGATGCCAAAAGAATCACTATTGATAATTAGGTACTCCCATTACCCCCATGTCCTGATAAGGTCAAAGATATTAGTATACATTTATTAAATAGCTACTCAGAGAGCAAAACTCCATAAATATTGATATGCTCACCAAATGGTATGGAATGAAATTCCAATAGAAAGAATATGCAAATGCCTTTTGGATATATAGAAATTAAAATAGTCCTGGAATTTTTCTAAGGACAGATACTCAGAGCTGTAAGCTATGGCCTCTAGTAATGGCAGGGCACAAGGGTAAACCAACCCTAGCTGGTACAGAACAGGGGTTTCCTGGCATGTGGAATTTTCAGTGCTAAAACTGGGAAATATAAGGCAAACTGGGATGGCTGGTCACCTTACCTGGAACCTCACCAAAATGTTTTCCATATTGTAATTAAAACACTATTTCCAGGGGCGCCTGGGTGGCTCAATGGGTTAAAGTCTCTGCCTTTGGCTCAGGTCATGATCTCAGGGTCCTGGGATCGAGCCCCCCATCTGCTCTCTGCTCAGTGGGGAGCCTGCTTCCCCCTCTCTCTCTGCCTGCCTCTCTGCCTACTTGTGATCTCTCTCTCTGTCGAATAAATAAATAAAATTTTAAAAAAAACCACACTATTTCCAAAAATAAATGGAAAGAACTTAGTTTTTATCATGTTGTTTATAAAGTTCATTTTAATGCAGCATTTTTTACCTTTTTAAAAATGTTTTAGTTCTTGTGCTTTATCAGGCAAGAGGAAAAAAAGTTAAATTTTAATTTTAATATAAATTTAAGATTAAATTTTAGTACAATTGCAGAGAGATACTAATAAACTAATTGAGTACTTTAAATTTATTTAAAAACATCTGTCTGTGTACTGACAAACCACAATTTAGTGTTACATCATTGTTGAGAGGTAGACTTTATCATACCAGTTCTTTTTTTTTTTTTTTTTTTTAAGATTTTACTTACTTATATAAGAAAGAGCACAAGCAGGGAGAGGGGCAGAGGGAGAGGGAGAAGCAGACTCCCTGCTGAGCAGGGCTCAAACACAGGACCCTGGGATCATGACTTAAGCTGAAGGCAGACAGACACCCAACCGACTGAGCCACCTGGGCACCCCTTATCATACCAGTTCGATGTGGTAAAAATAAAGCTTAGAGAAACTGAGGTTGTATGCTTCATTAGAAGTCTGGTAGAGATACTAATAATCAAAATAGAACCTGAGGTTCCTGACCACAACCCTTTCTCTAACTTATCTTTCTTCCAGAATACAGGGCCTAAGGACTCTATTATTGAACTTCAGATTTTATGAAAGTAGTAAGACAATGCTGAAACTGGAAGGGGAGAGTACGTGCCCTTGTGCAATTAGACAAATGTACAAAATGTACCATAGTGTCTGTGTTCCCTGTAATTGCAAGACATTTGGCCTTAATGTGCGCTTATACTCCAGCAAATAAGAGCAAATGATCATCCCTCCATAAGGAACCATGTTTGTCCTAATGACTTAACTACGTGAAGACAAAGGTGGGTTTTTATTTTAAAGATTTTATTTATTTATTTATTATTTGAGAGAGAGAAGGAGATTGAGAGAAGAGTGGGAGGAGGGGCAGAGGGAGAAGCAGACTCCCTGTAGAGTACGGACCCCTATGAGACTTAATCCCAGGATCCTAGGATCATGACCTGAGCCAAGGGCAGATGCTTAACCTACTGAGCCACCCAGGCACCTCCCAAAAAAATGGTTTTATAACAAAAATTTTCAAAAGAAATGTTTCTCTGTGGTATACAGTACTTCTAGTTTGTTATGTCACCTTATGGATATATTTGAATGAATGGACACATAATGGGCAGAAAGTGAACATATATATATGTATATATATATGTATATATATGTATATATGTATGTATATATACATATATATATGTATTTAAAGATTTTATTTATTTGACACAGAGAGAGAGAGAGTGCACAAGCAGGCAGAGTGGCAGGCAGAAGCAGAGGAGAAGCAGGTCCCTGCCAAGCAAGGAGCCCTATGTAGGACTCGATTCCAGGACTCTGGGGTCATAACCTGAGCCGAAGACAGGTGCTTAACCAACTGAGTCACCCAGGCATCCCACGAACAAAAATATTGAGTCTCTATGCCACAGCAGGTGTGTGTATGTTTTTTTTTGTTTTTTGTTTGGTTTTTTTTGGTTTTTTTTTTAAAGATTTTATTTATTTGACAGAGAGAAACACAGCGAGAGAGGGAACACAAGCAGAGGGAATGGCAGCGGGAGAAGCAGGCTTCCCGCTGAGCAAGGAGCCCGATGTGGGGCTCGATCCCAGGACCCTGGGATCTGACCTGGGCCGAAGGCAGACGCTTAACGACTGAGCCACCCAGGCACCCCTTGTGTGTATGTTTTTAATTTGGTCCTTACAATCTTGTAAAGTTGGATTCTTAACTTTAATAGATAAGGAAAAAGACTCAAAGATAGGGAAAAAAATGAAAATAAAGTTCACAATGGATACAGAGCTTTGATTCACATCTAGGTTTTCAGAGTTCGTGTCCACTGTTTTTATCATGCAATTCTCAATAATTGTAGTAAGATCTTATTCCTGTTCTAAAACGTGCCTTTGTATTTGTTATAATGGAGTAATTGCTATCAAGCCTACAGTTGTCCAGATTGGTAATGTAAACATTGACTGTATGCAATGTTTGTTCCTACTTGGAAATAGGTCATAAAAATAGAATAGTGGATAAGTAGATGTGTTATCCTCTATTTACATCGTCCTGCTTTATTCTTGTAGATACAATCTTAGCATTTTTTTTTAAAAGACTTTATTTATTTATTTGACAGAGGGATCACAAGTAGGCAGAGAGGCAGGCAGAGAGAGAGGGGGAAGCAAGTTCCTCTCCAAGCAGAGAGCCCAATGCCGAGCTTGATCCCAGGACCTTGAGATCATGAACTGAGCCAAAGGCAGAGGCTTTAACCCACCGAACCACCCAGGCGCCCCAATCTTAGCCTTTTTTCATGAAAACTTAAAATATGTGAGTCATGATTTTTTTTTGGTCAACGAATCAATATTTATTAGTGTTTACCAAGTGCAAAGTACCTTTCAATGGCATTCTGGAGAGATTAAAAAAAGAAGGCTGCCACCTAAGAAATCAAATTACTTAAGGGGGAGAGCCTTAAATGAACAGGTTAGCTATAAAAATGGTAACCGTGCATCAGTGAGAGATCACAAACCAAGAAGAATGTTACAGGTGGTGAAAGCTGAAGGAGTTTAAAGAAGACAGAAGTCACCAGACTGGGGTGTTCTAAGAAAGCATTGTATGCTGGACTTTCTCATACCTTTTATGCCTTTGCCTCTGCTCTTCCCTCTTCCTGACCTCCTTCCCAGCCACTCTTTACCAGCACCTAATCCACGGGCTTAGAGACTGCTGTTTTTCCAAGCCATTCCAAACCTGGCACTTGATGCCTAGAACGTGAGTAGTCTACATATCTCCCATTCCTAACAAACTTCCAAGTTCTCGATAATGTCGGAATGAATGAATATAAACCAAAAGCTGTAGGCCAATAGACATTTATTGCCTTCTTACTGCAACTATGTTGAAACTTGTCAGCATTATGTCATCACTGGTACTCTTACCTGTTAATCCTAGGTCTTTATGAAAACATGAAGATTTCGTGGAGGAGGAGGAGGAGAGGGCCCGATGGGCACGTCCTCCACAGCTCTGCCGATCTAGGTTTTCTGTAGGGCAATTACCAGACCCAGAGGTACCTCAGCTTCTCACATTTCATGGCAAGGGAGGCTTGATTGGATGTAACTGATACGATGCAGCCAGGTTATGAATGGGTAAAGGACTACAGCAGGGAGCCAAAAGGAAATGCCTCAAGGACCTGAAGATCAGTGTGAGCAAGGGGACCCTGGAACAATGGCACCTGACAGGCCCACCGGGCCCCAAAGCTTTCAGAAACTCCCTTTTTGGGAGGGTTCTCTCTTGGTTTGAGTTTTGGTTTTTTTTTTCCCATCTGTTTTGGTTGAGACAATAATCGTGATTTAAAAGGCACAGTCACCTCTTCTAGCTCCAGGAACCAGACGCCACTCCTTATGGTTATTTTGCAATGTGGCAGGAACCGGTTTTTCAATTCTGTCTTTCCAACTATACGCTCACAGACAGCATCAGTAAGGCAGTGATGGAGGGCTTAGGGTATATGACTTCTCACTCAGAAGTCTTTATGAGCTGCTTCACATTTTGCTTTCATGGAAAGATAATTTCACATGTTGCCTGTGTGGCTTAACACACTTGAATGCTGAAGCACTGAACAGACTTCCCATTTTAAAGAATTTGGAAGGTCAATAAAATAATGAAAATCACTGCATTCTATCTAAATGTTAGTAAAATGGAATAGTCCCAAAGGGTTATTTCATAGTTATTGATTGGTATTTTTTTTTTTTACATAAAGCAAAGCTGGGTATATGCAGACACACCTGCTGAACACCAACCAACTGCATGTATGATCTTGAGCCTTTGTTTTCCTCTAGGTGAGTGTGTGTAGGAGGTTGCAGGTGGAGAGGGGCAGAGAGAGGAATGCTGTACTCAAGTCAATATTCTCACCTAGCTATCCTTGGGAGGGGCTGTAGGGCAACCGCACCATAGGGTCCAGAACAAGAAGCCTCACTTACTAAGTATATGACCTTAGGCAAGTTACGTAACCACTTAAGAGCCTGTTTTCCCATCTAAAAAAATAGGAAGATCAGTAGGATTTTCCTCACTGGATTGTAACAACTGACAATGTGAAAGACTCATTATGCTTATCATTATTGGACAGAGGAAATGTACAATGTTTTGTTTTAGACCTGAGAATGTATACAAAGATGACTAGTCAGCGAATTTAATTTTTTTATTTAAATTTTAGTTAGTGAACAAAAAAGGCAATATTGATTTCCGAAGTGGAATTTATTCAATTTTAAAGCGATGGTTCTTTGAAGAGCACAGGCCCTTATTTATCAAATTGTTGGAAAATGTGGCTGTGCTCCCCCTGCATGTCTATATTTTTACTAGTTCATTCAACGAACCCATTGTTCATTCACCAAGTATGTTAGGCACTGCTAGATGTTGAGAATAAGAAGATAAAGCCATTTCAGTTCCCAAGATGCTCCCAGACAAGTGAGGGAAACAGACATGTAAAATATTAATTACATTACAATATGATAAGCACTATAATAAAGTATGACCTGAATGTCAGAGGAGCAAGAAGATAGGCATCTCAGAGTGGGAGGCAGACAAGGGTGTCATGGAGGGCCTTACAGGGAGGGTGTGGCTTGAGCTGAATATTGGTGGAAAAATAATGTTCTGGAAATAGGGAATATGTATCAGTGTGGAAGAATATGACATATTGGAGCCATGACCTGTTCGGGGAACGGCCAGTAGGTCAACATACCTGAAATTTAGGGTGTACAGAAGATTTTTAGCATTGTCCTTGTCTCTTCTCTGTATTCTTTCTCTATTTCTTTCCCTTCTCCCATTCTTTTTTGGTCCTCTTTCTTCTTCCTCCTTTCTCTTTCCTCCTCAGGTATCTTGGCTAAAGATGTCACAACTTTGATGGTAGAGCTGGAAATCAAGCCCTGATCTAGCTTTCTGCTTCCAGAGTGTGTGTTGCTCCAGGTATGCTAAGATTTCTCACTCTTTTAATAAAGTTTGTCATTATTTTCCTAGGATTTCTATGAGGGAGACTATGTCAGGTTGCTGCCTTTTACTAAACTAATTTTGATCATTGCATTTATGTTTTTATGTTCTATGGGGCAGTAAGTTGGGTACAAGGAAGGTAAGATAGGTTCCCCATATTAATTCAATTAAATATACATTTACTGAATGTGATTGAACATAAACCATTATATTAGGTGTTATTGAAAATACAAAACAGGTTACACTTCCTATCCTTAAGAAACTTACAATCTAATACAGGAAGTGATACAGGAAATAATCTATTGCAAGACAGCTCATCTACCAGCTGTCTTTTAAGCTTAGCATGAGAGCAGTATTTCTCAACTTTTATTTTCATTATCAGTTCCTATGAAACCTTTTTTAATCCCTTCCATCTTAATCACTTACCCTCAATGAAATTTTACTACCATAAATAGACTGTATATCTATGTACTATATATATATCAGTGCTTTATACATAAAAAGATTACTTTTTTTTCACAAACACACCCAGAACCAATTTTTGCCCCCTTAGGGTCAATATTGGCCATGTTGAGGATGTATGCACTCAGCTAACACTATCACTTTTTTTTTTTAAGATTTTATATATTTATTTGACAAATAGGCAGAGAGGCAGGCAGAGAGAGGGGGAAGCAGACTCCCTGCTGAGCAGAGAGCCCGATGTGGGGCTCGATCCCAGGACCCTGAGATCATGACCTGAGCCCACTGAGCCACCCAGGTGCCCCAACACTATCACTTTCAAACTCTAAGATTGGCAGTTAAATTCTATTTTCAGAATTTTTTTTTTTAAGATTTTATTTATTTGACAGAGAGAGAGAGAGAGAGATCACAAGTAGGCAGAGGCAGACAGAGAGAGAGGGGGAAGTAGGCTCCCCACTGAGCAGAGAGCCCCATGCGAAGCTTGATCCCAGGACCCTGAGATCATGACCTGAGCCGAAGACAGAGGCTTTAACCCACTGAGCCACCCAGGTGCCCCTAGTTTCAGAATTTCTTTAAGTATCTACTAAGATTAAATATAATTTAAAAATTAAACTTCCTGAGTTAAAAATAAAACCCACAGGAGTGCCTGTCGGTTAAGTATCTGTCTTCAGCCCAGGTCATGATCTTGGGGTCTGGGGATCGAGCCCCACGTCAGGCTCCAGGCTCAGCAGGGAGTCTGCTTCTCTCTCTTCCTCTCCCTCTCTGTTCTCTTTCTCAAATAAATAAAATCTTAAAAAAAAAAAATCTACAGCATTAGATCAAAAAATAGAATTATTGGATATATTCATGCCTGTGTGGCTGAGTTCAGGACTGCCACCTGCAACTGTAGGGAAGTAGATTTACTGCACAATCTGTGTGATAGGAATGGAGGGAGAGAATGAAAAATAATTTGAGGGGCGCCTGAGTGGCTCAGTGGGTTAAAGCCTCTGCCTTCGGCTCGGGTCCTGATCTCAGGGTCCTGGGATCGAGCCCCACATCGGGCTCTCTGCTCAGCAGGGAGCCTGCTTCCCCCTCTCTCTCTGCCTGCCTCTCTGTTTGCTTGTGATCTCTCTCTCTCTGTCAAATAAATAAATAAAATCTTTAAAAAAAATAATTTGAAACTATAACCATGATGTGGTTGAAAGAGAAACTCAAGTTCATAAATCATTTCAACTTCTGCCTACAGGATTATGTGTTTGTTCACTTCGATACGTAATTCATTCTTTGTGAATGCTTCCTTCACTCACGTATTAATTTATATACAGACCAGAAATGCAGACCAACTAGAAAATTCATAGTGTGCACACAGAAATTTTAGTTCTCAGTCCCAAACTAGGAATACAAATGCTATGCTAGTAATTTTTACCCCACATAGATACCTCTTTACAAAGCAGTTTATCAAAGCTCAAGTGCTCCCCCCAGGACAAAACTGAATTCTCTTGACCTTAAATGTCAAGGAATTGAGGGAGGTCTCCAGCCAACAGCCTGTGAGGAACTGAATCCTCAGCAAGGAACTGAAAGCCTTGGTTCACAAGTACGGTGAGGAGCTAAATTCTGCCAACAACCACGTAAGCACACTTGGACGTGATTCTTCCTGCAGTCAAGCATTCCAGTGAAGCTGGAGGCCTGGCCAACACCTTGTTTCATCCCGAGACAGAGGACAGCTAAACCACACCCAGATTCTGACCTACAGATACTCTGAAATAATAAGTGTTTGTTGTGACTGTGTTTTTTCATTGAATTCTCCTTTAACTCCAAAAGATCTCCTTTTAATTGTTCAATAGGTGTCAGAATAACTGGTTAGATTATACCTACTCTACACAACGTAGATTTTAGCACTTCTTCGGAGCACTCACCAAACTTGTATAATGTCTGTCTTCTCTAAGTTGGTTAGTTACGTAAGGGCAGAGACGATTCCTATCACGTTTATGACTAGAGACTACATCTACAACAGTTTTCCATACTTAGAAGACATATAACAAATAAGGTAAAGATCTAACTTGTTTTCCCATTTTTTCCTTCTACCAAGTTAGATCCTAATCCTATGCCGTCTATCACAATAAAATCCAGATAAATATTTAAGTACAAGAAAAGGAAATATAAAATCAGTACCAGAAATATTGGTGAATATTTAATCTGGGAGTAGGAAAAGCCTTATCAATGGTATTACCTACTACATAATTTGATGCTTCCTTCTGTAAAAACAAAATCATAAATAAAAGACAAAATGGGGGAAATCTTTCACAACATGTATGACAGAGGGTTATTTATCTTTAATGTATAAAAATCTCATGAATTAATAAGATATATATATACACATAGTGCATTTGGGGGATGGACAGAGACATAAACAAAAATACAAATGTTCAATAAATAACCAAAAAATAGCTGGTCATTTAAAAGGTCAACTTTATTAGCAAACAAAATGGAAATAACAATATACAATTTTCATCTTTCAAAAATGGTAGAAGTTTTATAAAATTCTAATACTGAGCTTTGATGGGAGAAAAACAGGAACAGAATGATGACTTATAAGAATACAAATTAGTACAGTTTTTCTAGAGGGCAGTTTATCAGCAAGAAAAACCTTAAAATGATCATATCCTTTGATCCAGCAACATTTTTTTTGGTAACTTAACCTAAGGCAATTTGTACCAAAATGTAGCTGCAAAAATGTTCAGAGAATGAATTGGATAAACAAGTTATAATATAAAATAAAAAACTATGCTACCATTTAAAATAATACTGTAGAAAAATATTTGATCTGTAAAAATAACGATATCTGGAAAAGTCAAAGAAAAAAAAGAAGTTAAAACCAGTATTAGAGGGTGGCCCAGTAGTTAAGCTTCTGCCTTCGGTCTTGCCTCCTCCCCTCCTCGGGCTCTCTACTCTGCGGAGAGCCTGCTTCTCCCTCTCCCACTCCTCTTGCTTGTGTTCCCTCTCTCGCTGTGTCTCTCTGTCAAATAAATAAATAAAATCTTTAAAAAAAAAACAGCATTAGAGGATGGTCTCATGGTGCATGTACATTTGTATGGGCAGAAAGAAAGCAAGTTAAGAGGATTTTTAATTTACATATTGTAAAATTTTATTTATGTATTGTAAAATTCACCCATTTTAAGTGTATGACTCCATTATTTTTAATAGGTTTATAGAGTTTTGCAATCATCACATTTCAGTTAAAGGAATTTTTCTTATTTACCTGTTTTTTTTTAATACTTTGCAGTAAGTGTATATAGCTGGTCATTTAAAAGTTAAATTCCTCCTTTACTACTGACTTCTCAAAAAAAAGAGGAGGCAAAAAACAAAATGTCGAAATAAGTATAATGGTAGTTAAAATGTTTTCAAAAGAATGAAAAAGGAAGCAAGCAAACACACTTTAATTCTTATAGAGGGATTGAAGACACACAGAGATTGAAAGACCTGCTTTCAGTTTGCAGAAGTGTTAGATCAGTTTGCCTATTTGCAAAAGGGCTTTATTCTTTTATCCCCACCTGCCCTCTCTCCTTGACCTTGCTGATCATCTCAACATATTTCAGCTTAAAGGAATAAGGAGTTTTAGTTCTGGAGCCATTAAAATTTCTAATTCAACCTTAATTCTTCTGATTTTTTTTTTCTTTTTTAAGTAAACTCTATACCCTACATGGGATGGGGATTGAACTCACGACCTGGATATCAAGAGTCATATGCTCTACCGACTGAGCCACCCAGGCGCCCCTAATTCAGTCTTAATTCTTAAAAGTAAATTGGACTTAGACTTGATAAACATAAGGGAAAATGAATTCAAGAAATAAATAGGAACACGGAAGAACATGGAATCAGAAAAAAATGATAACAGAATAGATCGATGTTTCAAGAATCAACATGTAATAACCAATTCTTATAGCTGTGGAAACTATATGATATGTAACAAACACTCATTTCATGGGCAAAACACACAATAATCTTCCACCTTTAAACATCGAATACCACCATGGAGAGATCAGATCTTAAAATGCCAGATAAATAGGTATGAGATTTGAAATTTTCTGAAGTTTTATCCTCCCCAAAGACATTTTGTTTTTACAGAAATAGAACACATACCTACGTTTCACTGTTAGTGCGTAGATTAGTTCTGGAATAAACACGAAAATATGGGAGAGCAGGGTGAAATTCCAAAACCTTTCCATGCAACACCAGGGAAAAATAAAATCCCAAAATACATTTTTTACAAAACAGGATCACAGAATATTATGAAATGAGATAGTAGTTATCTCTACTCCAATCTCTTTATTTTACAAATGAGAAAATCAGAAAGATCATGCTCTGTCCGCAGTGATATTATTAGCTTAGCATCAAAAAAACTTAAAACTCTCATCTCTATCTTCTTAATCTACTGCTTTTTATTTTAAGCTATGTTTTTATGGGAAGCAATATAGTAGAGGTTCTGGAAGCGGATGTTTGGTTTCACAAAGAAAAAAAGAAACCAAAACAGACCCTTAACTATAGAGAACAAACTGATAGTTACCAGAGGTGGATGGAGGGATGGGTGACATAGGTAATGGGGATTAAGGAAGGCACTTGTTGTGATGAGCACCAGGTGTTGTATGAACGTGTTGAATCACTATATCGTATACCTGAAACTAATATGACACTGTACGTTAATTATATGGAATTAAATTTTTTTTAAAAAGTGGTTTCAAATCCTGGGTCACCACCTAACTAGCTATGTAATCTTTGGTAAGTACCTAGATTTTTCTTTTTTTTAAAGATTTTATTTATTTATTAGAGAGAGAGCACAAGTAGACAGAGCAGCAGGCAGAGGGGGAGGGAGAAGCAGGCTCTTCGCCGAGCAGGGAGCCCGAGGCAGGGCTCCATCCCAGGGATCAGGACCTGAGCCGAAGGCCGCTGTTTAACCGACTGAGCCGCCCAGGCACCCCAAGTCCCTTAATCTTTTTGACTCTCATCTCATAGCAGCAATGTCCACAATAGCCAATCTGTGGAAGGAGCCGAGATGTCCTTCAACAGATGAGTGGATGAAGAAAATGTGGTTCACATATACAATGGAATATTACTCAGTCACTAGAAAGAATGAATATCCACCATTTGCATTAACACTAATGGAACTGGAAGGTATTACACTGAATGAAATAGGTCAAGCAGAGAAAACCAATTACCATATGGTTTCACTCACACGTGGAATATAAGAAATAGTGCAGAGGATCATAGGGGAAGGGAGGGAAAACTGAATGGGAAGAAATCAGAGGGGGAGGCAAACCATGAGAGACTCTTGACTCCGAAAACAAACTGAGGGTTGTGGAAAGGGTCGTGGGTTGGGGGATGGGGTAACTGGGTGATGGGCATTAAGGAGGACAGGTGCTGTGATGAGCGCTGGGTGTTACACGCAACAAATCAATCGTTGAAAACTACATCAAAAACTAATGATGTACTATGTTGGCTAATTGAGTCTAAAAAAAAAAAAAGAAAGTGGAGGAACTAATAGAACTTACTTCACACACACACACACACACACAAGCTTGAGATACTACATGTAAAATGCTTAATAACACCTATTATTATAAAATGGCATATAGTAAGCACTGGGTGAAACAGTAGCTATTTATTATTCAGTGTAAATAAAGCTTTTTAATGGTAACACGATAGGCAAAATTGTGACTAAAACATTGTAGAACAGGGGGTCAAAGAAGTTGTTTTTATGTGTGGAGATGGGGGAGAGAGAAAAGGGAATGGAGTGGAGAGAGAAACTATGGATTAGGAAATACACCAGGACTGAGTTAATTAGAGAAAGATAACCAGAAGAAAACTGGATTGTACAAGAATTTTAAGTCAATAATGGACCAAAATTTCTGTGGGAATCTGGACTGTGGTGTAACTGTGAGCCTTCAGTGTTAGCTTCCAAGACCATGTTTCCTGAGCCAAGTGAGAGAAAAAGCCAGTGTTAGATGCTTGTCTGCCCAGAACAACTGCAGGGAGGAGCTGAGGGGAAGTCGGTAGAAATAGCAAGGGATTAGGAAGATATATTAGGCTGCTTTTGGGAAACTGAGGCACAGGAGAGCTTGACAGTTGCATGGTAGGAATGAGGTCAAGATATTGGACAGTCAATGCACAGAACTAGGAAACGCTCTAAGATGAATTGTCCATAATCATTAGTTATAAAAAGGTAATTTCCTTATGCTCTTAAAAAGCTGGCGTAAGTGCGATGTGGTTTGCAATATCCTACCAAACCTAGAGTCAGAGCCAAAACAGTTCTGGGGGTAGCTGCTGGCACACCCATTTACCTTGGTAAACAAAGAGGCTTCTGTCCATATGTTTATGGCTTTTGTCACCACTTTTCCCAGAGAGATTTGCTCAAGTTACCATTACAGTGATACCACCCCCACCAGTCCTATGGACCCTATCTAGAACTTTTTTTCTGAGATGACAGGCGTCATATTGCATAATCTCTCTTAAATAGCAGATAGAATCGGGAATTAGAATCTTTGTAATATGTGCTTGGCTCCCCTGAATGTTCAGACAAGTAGAATTGACTAGGTTTAGAGCTAGCAGGGACTTAAGAAGTCCCTCATTTCAGTTATTTCTAAAATTAAAAAAAATATTTTATTTATCTACGACACAGAGAGAGTAAGAGTAAGGACGAACAGGGGGAGGGGCAGAGAGAGAGGGACAAGAAGACTCCCTGCTGAGCAGGGAGCCTGGGACCATGACCTGAGCTGAAGACAGACACTTAACCAACAGAGCCACCCTGGCACCTCAGTCCCTCATTGTATAAAAGGAGAAACTGCAGCTCCACGGAGTAAACTGACTTGGCTATTTTCTAAGTAACCAACAGCAGAGTTGGCACTAGAATTGTAATTGCCTAACTTCTAGGGCAATGCCCTTTTCACTGTAATGGACTATTAACTTGTATTTTTATTTTTTAAACTGATCTATAAAAACAGAATCCAATCCAGAGATAACTAAATAATGCATTCAGGAACTCATGCTAGATTGGCTGCAACAAATTATTAGTAGTTCTTCTTAGCAATGCATCTTGGGCTCCAAAATGAAATTAATGAACACAACTTCACTTACAATAGCATCAAAGAGAATAAAATACTTGGGTCTAAATTTAAATTTAACAAAAGAAGTGCAATGTTCGTAAGCTGAAAACTACAAAAAGAAATTAAGAAGATCTAAGCAAATGGAAAGACATCCCAGGCTCATGGGTCAAAAACCTTAACACTGTTTAGATAGCAACTTTGCCAAATTGATCTACAGATTCAACACAATCTTGAACAACAACAGCAACAACAAAAAACCCAGCTTGCTTTTTTTGCAGAAATGTACAAATTGATTTTAAAATTCATATAGAGGGGCGCCTGGGTGGCTCAGGGGGTTAAAGCCTCTGCCTTCGGCTCAGGCCATGATCTCAGGGTCCTGGGATCAAGCCCCGCATCAGGCTCTCTGCTCAGCAGGGAGCCTGCTTCCCCCTCTCTCTGCCTGCCTCTCTGCCTACTTGTGATCTCTCTCTCTGCCAAGGAAATAAATAAAATCTTTTAAAAAGGGAATAAAATTCATACAGAAATAAACAGAGTACCTAGAACAGCCAACACCATCTTGAAAAAGAGTAAAATCGGAGGCCCCATAGTTCCTAATTTCAAACCTTACTCCAAAGCTACAGTAATGAAGACACTGTGACACTGGCAGAAGGATAGACATACATGTCCATAGAATAGGGTGTCTTCAGAAATAAACCTGTACTTTTATATCATACAAAAAAATGAACTCAAAATGGATTATAGAACTGAATAGAAGAGGTAAACATATAAACCAGTGAGAAGAAAACATAGGAGTAAGTCCTTGAGACCTTGAGTTAGGTAATAGTTTCTTTGATATGACACCAAAACAACAAGTGATATGAGAGAAAATAAATTGAGGGGGCGCCTGGGTGACTCAGTCAATTGGGCATCAGACTCTTGGTTTTGGCTCAGGTCATGATCTCATGGGTTTCTCCCAAGATCTCACAAACTTTGCCTATTCTGATGTCATGGAGATTTTTTAAATGTTTTCTTCTAGAAACTTTATCATATTTAGTCCTATTCAATTTCATCATGGGGTTAGGTTCACGTATTCATTACCATAGTCAAGATACAAAATAGTGCCATCAACATAAGGATCCCCTCTGTGTCTTTTAACAACCACAATACCCTTCACCTTGCTCCCCCCTACTCATCCCTAACCTGTGGCAACCACCAATTTTTCTTCCATCTCTAAAATGTTGTCATTTCAAGAATTTTACATAAATAGAATCATTCAATATGTTACCTCTGAGTTTTCTTTTCATAAGATCCCTTGAGATCCATCCAAATCAATAGGTTTTTTTTCCTTTTTACTGCTGAGTAATACTCCATGGTATTTATAGACCACAGCTTAACTGCTAGCATTTACATTTCTTCAGTTTAGAGCTATTATGAAAAAACAAAAGCTGCTACAGCCATTCATGTGCATGTTTTTTTGTTTGAATATAAGTTTTCATTTCTCTAGGATAAGAGCCCTAGGTCGCAATTGCTGGATCATATGGTAATTGTATATATTTAGGGTTTTTTATTTTTAAGATTTTTATTTATTTATTATTTGACAGAGAGAGACACAGCCAGAGAGGGGGAGTGGGAGAGGGAGAAGCAGGCTTCGCACTGAGCAGGGAGCCTCATGTGGCGCTCGATCCCAGGACCCTGGGATCATGACCTGAGCCGAAGGCAGATGCTTAACAACTGAGCCACCCAGGCACCCATATATTTAATTTTATAAGAAACTACCAAACTATTTTCCAGAATTGTGGTACCACTTGATCTTCTCACTAGCAATATATATGTGATCTGGTTTCTTTGCATTCTTAATAGCATTTGGGAATATTACTACGTTTTATTTTAGCCATGCTACACAGGTGTGCAGTGATATATCACTGTGGTTTTTAACTTACGTTTTTCTAATGTCTAATAATGCTGAATATCTTTTTGTGCGCTTATTTGCTGCCTGCATATCCTGCATGGTAAAATGCCTGTTCATGTATCTTACACATTTATTAATTGCATCATTCCAGTTGTGTAGTTTCTTTTTTGGTTGTTGAGTTTTGAGAGTTCTATATTCTAGATACTGGTCCTTTGCCAGATATGTGGCTTGCAACTATATTCTCCCAGTCCTCTGTAGCATGTTTTTCTTCTTAAAGGGGTCTTTCACAGAGCCAAAGTTTCCAGTTTTCTTGGGATCCAATTTATCAACTTTTCCCATTTATTGATGCTTTTGGTGTCATATCTAAGAACTCTACAGTTTGCATCGAAGTCCATTATATGTATGTGTATGTATATATATATACATACCATATACCATATATACATACCAAAAACCATATATATATATATGGTTTTTAAAAAACCATTTTTTAAAAAAGATTTTATTTGACAGAGAGAAAGAGAGAGATCACAAGTAGGCAGAGAGGCAGGCAGAGAGAGAGGGGGAAGCAGGTTCCCTGCTGAGCAGAGAGCCCGATGTGGGGCTCGATCCCAGGACCCTGAGATGATGACCTGAGCCGAAGGCAGAGGCTTTAACCCACTGAGCCATGTAGGCGCCTCATGATGATATATTTTGAGTTCATTTTTGGATAGAGTGTCTGGTTTAGGTTGACATTGATATTTTTAGCTATGGAATGTCTAATTACTCTAGCACCATTTCTTGAAGAGGCTATTCTTTGTCCACTAAATTGTCTTTGTCCTTCAGTTGGGTACATTTATGTGATCTCTATTCTGTTTCATTGATCTCTGTATCTATTCCTCCATCAATACTACATTGTTTTTTTACACAGTTCTTTTTTTTTTTATTGCACAGTTCTATAAACAAGCCTTAATACAATGATTCATCTTACTTTTTCTTTTTACTGGTTTTAGGTTTTTTAAACCCTGTGACTGTCCATATAAATTTTAGAATACGCTTATCTATGCCATCAAAAATCCTTGCTGGGGTTCTGATAGGAATTACCTTAAATCCACAGATAATCTGAGGAGAATGAACATTGTTACTATATTGTCTCCTAATCTACAAATGTGGTATGTCTCCTCATTTAGACTCTGATTCCTTTTTATCAGGGTCTTGTAATTTTCAGCATACAGATCCTGTTTTGTTAGGTTCATGCCTAAGTATTTCATTTTTCTTTTGTTTTAGTATTTCATTTTTCTTTGAGCAATTGTAAATAGTATTTTCTGAAGTTTGGTTTCTAGATGTTCATTGTTCAATCCACCTATTTTAAAATCCTCTGAATCCAGGGCGCCTGGGTGGCTCAGTTGTTGAGCAGCTGCCTTCAGCTCAGGTCATGATCGATGTGGGATCGAGCCCCACATGGGCTCTCTGCTCAGCGGGAAGCCTGCTTCTTCCTCTCCCACTCCCCCTGCTTGTGATCTCTCTATCTGTCAAATAAATAAATAAAATCTTTTTAAAAAAATTCTAAAATCTTCTAAATCCTTAGGGCGCCTGAGTGGCTCAGTGGGTTAAAGCCTCTGCCTTCGGCTCAGGTCATCATCTCAGGGTCCTGGGATCGAGCCCCACATCGGGCTTTCTGCTCAGCAAGGAGCTTGCTTCCCCCTCTCTCTCTGCCTGCCTCTCTGCCTACTTGTGATCTCTCTGTCTCTGTCAAATAAATAAATAAAATCTTAAAAAAAAGATCTTCTGAATCCCTTTGCTTGAGGGACACATCTTGTGCGTAACACTCAGATTTTGTTTTATGGTCCAATCTGAAACATGTAGTTCTTTTATTAGTTAAATATTAAATGTTCACATTCATTAATGAGTTATATTTGGTTTTTGAGCATATCATTGTCAGATGCTATGGAGTTTTAACTTTCTTCAAAATGTGGTCTGTGTTTCCATCACTTTGTGTTTATATTTCTTCTGATAAATTGGAAAGCTTGCATTTTTTCTATTGAATACAATCATAGTGATGACTTTACATAAACCTTTAATTCTCATTTCCTGTAGATGGGTCTAAAGACTTCCTATTAGGAGAACGATTAAATCAGTAGTAGTATTTTCCTTCTCTTGCACCATGACTTTGTATTTACATTTTGTAAAAGTCACACTTTGTACTTGCTAGAAAAGTATATAGCTGCCTGGAATAGAAAACTCAATTAACATTCTCTTTAAAAGTAAAGCTTTATTTTTCTCACAGAACAAGAATTCTAGAAGGAAGTCATTCTCGGCATTGTTTCACCTGCTCAACAATGTCATTAGGGACTTGAGCTTTTTTCTACATTTCTGCTATGCCATCCTTGGTTGTTGGTTCTTGGCTTCATGCTTGTTGCTTTGTGTTTCTAAGATGACCACTGTAGCTCTAGCCATTACACTAGCGTTTAAGGCAAAATGAAAAAGCTGGGAGCAGCACCCTGAGTGTCTGTAGAGCAAATACATAATCTCTGTGGCTCCACAGCATACTTGCTCTGATGTTTCACTGGCCACTAATATGTAACATGATCATCGCTAGCTCTGGAGGAGGCTGGAATGTGACTAATTAGGTGGTATACTACTATTTAAATGGGTATTCTGTTCTGTCCTACAGGAAAGTTCTAGTTTTCTTCACAGAGATCTTTCACATTTGTGTTTATTATGGGTTTTCTTATTCTCTAATGTTATAAACTTTTTTACCTTTTCTACTGGATGGAGTGCTAATATTTAAATTAGCCGTTAATTTTTGGGTGTTGATTATGCTGCCTTTTTATTCATCCATAAAACTAAAATGTTTTTATTCGTTCTGATAGTAAGTTAGGACGGTAAGGTAGAGGAGCGGGATGGAACTCTGATATCTGGAATGAGGCATGAGGACTGCCTCTACCTAAGACCCTACTGCAAAGGCCGGCCCTTGGGACTAGCTTAGCCAACCATGAAGGCCTGGGGGCCTTGACCAGGAGAGCGTTGGAACAAATACCTCCTCTAAGAGTGGAAGAGCTCCAGCAATGGCCCACAATAGAAGGATGAGAAGGAAAAGCTTCACAGTTTTAATACTGCATTGGATCTTTTCATCTGCTCTTAGAAGAGGAATTTATAGAACAGGTTTTCAAAACACTGCAAAGAGCAAGTGTAACTGAGGGAATGAAATAAACCCTTCCTCTAATATCAGGGGACGGACCTTTTCTAAAACCTAGAGTTTTAAACACAGTGTTTTGAAATAATTAGCTGAGCCCTTGGGTCTCCATCATGAGATCCAGAGGTGATATTGGGTATAAAGTATGAAGAGCGGTGAAATTTCTCTGTAAGAAAATGGGGAAAAAAAGAAATGGATATTGCTCCAAAAAAGAGTAGGGAAGCAAAAAGTGAAAGAGAACAAAGAAAGGAGAAAGGAAAGTCAAGGATTTATGACAAAAAGCAAAAATGGCGGGGTGAATTTTGTTTTTGCTTTTTACATAAACTCTAAAGAATAAGTTTACTGAAACAATAATTTAAAGTTGTGTTGCTGTAATGTTACTGTTTCCAGAATCTTTGAGAAAGTCAGCTTCACACTAAAGCCTTGTTCAGTGATTCTTCTTCTAGATGAAATCCCAAGTTATCATTTTTCTTTTCCAAGACTGAACTTATTCACGTTTTACCAATTCAAGTAGCTTTCCCTTAAGCCCCTCGACTGAAGCAGGCTGTCTCTTTTGTGTACTACTAGAATTCCTGAAACCTCCTTTTCACCCTTTACTCTTATTGTCTCTAATCCCCCTCTATGCAGGGAACTACTTGTTAATGTTCAATAAATCTTTCACAATTTTCTGATGGGTAGATGGATAGATGATGTATAGGAAGACGAGTATAAATACAAGAGAATGGAGGATATTGTTTTCCAGAGCAGTCAAACTGCCGATACTTTTATGGTTTTAGACAAAATTGTAATGGAGGTGAAGCTTTTCTGTATCAATCTCCCACGTTTCTTCTTACTTTTTCAGGATGCCTGCCTTCCCCGGTAGTCAGTCCCTTCATCCTGATCAAAAGCTCTCAAAATTCTCCCTCCCATTAGACCTTTCTTCTCTTCTCTCACCCATCAAAGCATCTGCTTAGCTGTGTCTGGCTATGTATTTATCTGATTGATGCAGGTAATACAAATTGAAGTATGACCCAAAATCTTAACTATCCCATTAGAGAATTTGTACTTTAAGGCAGACATCTGTTAATTCATATTTGCTGGGAGGAATATCTTTTAATGCTTCCTGCGCTGTTCATCTTCTTCTCTCTTCTGGTTCTTTATCTAACGTTCCAGAAATATGTGGAATAGAGATGATATCATTTATTGAAGTGACTTTTTAAGGTGACAAAATGAAGGGTCAGAAAATTTGATTGACTAGCTAGAGGCACAGGCAGCCAGCAATACTAAAACAGTGAACTGTTTAGGGAGTTAAGAGTGGGTTCTCATGGTGAACTATTCATATTTACAATAAAAAAACTAGCTTCTGGTTTCAAAGGCCACAGGCCCTTCTGTGAAACTGTTTAAGGCCTCAGTGAAATTCCCTCAGCCTATATGGTATACTCTCTTGTCAGAGAGTCTGGGCTCTTTTGCCTTTATTTTTTCCCCTTCCTTTCTACTTCTTCTAAACAATTGAAAACAGTGAGATTCACCTATATTTTTAAATGCGATATCTAAATAAAAAAATTAGAAGTGAGTTGCTAAAAGTAGACTTGGCGGTCGATAACTGAATTTAGTTCCTCCGATTACACAGAGTTACCTGCTAAAATAATCCAGAGTTGTCTGAGCCAACAGGAATAACTTCTCCATTGCTTATCATTTGTAGCCATAGATAGCACTAGAGGAAATCTCAGAGCCTACCTGGTCAATGAAGAATGTTGGGCCCAAGAAAGTTAAATGTTTGCCAAAAGTCGGTGTCATGAGTTAGAGAACTAAGGACCAAAAGTGAACTTGAATTTCCAAATCCGAAGCTCTTTCAAACTTGCTGAGAGGTTCCATCATGGGGTCACGGAAATCGGGAAAGGCTTGTTGACCTGGGTATGTCATCTTTTGCCAGCCTCTGCTAGTCACAGCACACAACGCTAACACGGAAACTTCCTTTAATAAGCTTTGTATTGCTTTCCTTATGATCCTTAAACTATTGGTGGCTTTGCCCTAAACCATCCAAATGACTTGTATGGTTCACCCCTAGTATCAACTTGCTCAGTGAAGGAGGTGTAATCCAGGGAGGTTCCACAGAGCGTTCTACTGTTACCTCAGAACTACTTCTGATACTTCTACCACACTTCTTACAAACCCAACAAAACATTGTTAAGCCTAAAGGGAAACCTTTCTGCCAGGCTTTTTTTTTTTTCCTTTTTTTAAAAAATATCTCTGCTCTCACTACCTTATATCTAAGATTAATTTTTTGTCTTGTCATCCTCATTTTTCTCAGCTGATTCTCTGTCCTCTTGGGTCATTCTATTTTCATTACCCTCAAGGTTATTGCTTGGCATATCACCAGTCACACTTCCAATTACCTCCGCCTCAGGCCTTGGATCTACTGTGTCAATTGGTTCTATCTCACTAGTGAACCTTGTAATTGTCAACGCATCTCTTATTACTGATTTATTTCCTATCTCTGGCTCTGTCTGGGTCCTTGACTCAGCCTGTGCCTCTGATTTGGTCTGAGTTCCTAGCACTTTTTGGGCTACCATCTTGGTCTGAGTCACTGGCTCTGTCTGAGTCCCTACCTCTACTCTATGGACCTCTGATTGTGCCACTAAACCTGACTGTCTTTCTAGTACCTGACTTATCTGTGTAGAAGCACCTACATTTGTTTCAGTTAGCCCCAGTTGTACTGTGGCTATCCTTTTTCTTGTTATAGGGATCACAAGGAGATTTTGATCTGGAGGGGTAACCCGAGAACTTATGTGATTGAGTCCAGAGAGGAACCCTAGAGAAAAAAAAAGTCAGGGTCAGCGCTGTGGATTAGTAATAGATAAAATCTCAAGTCATCAAACATCCCTGATACACTGGCTTAATTATAATATAATTTGCTTTACAATACATTTCTGAATATCCTGTTCATTATCTTTAGAGACTTGGGATTTAAAGCAGTGATCCCAGCTTTTCTGTAGCAAAGTGTTTTCCAAGGGTATACAAGCCAATTCATTGGGGCACGGGAAGAAAATAGTAGTTTCTTTTTGCATTTTTTTTTAAAGATTTTATTTATTTGACAGAGAGAAACACAGCGAGAGAGGGAACGCAAGCAGGGGGAATGGTAGTGGGAGAAGAGAGCCTGATGTGGGGCTCGATCCCAAGACCCTGGGATCATGACCTGAGCCGAAGGCAGACGCTTAACGACTGAGCCACCCAGGCGCCCTCTTTTTGCATTTTTAGCAAATTTTGGTTTTGGTTCTATTTTTTAGTATATTTTACAATATAATGAATATGTTAATGATATAATACATGTACATATTTTATAAAAAGCCATATGTCTTTTTGGAATGCTTGCTGAGAAGTGTTTTACTAATAGGGTGTGTGATGCAGTGGTTTGGAGAACACTGTCAATTAATGAATAAAAATAAGTATATGGCTTGGAAGGATGAAAGGAGAAGTGTTATAAAGGCAAAACTCCCATGTTACCACTCTGCTTTATATTGGTAATATGACAGAGGAACATATATCATATGTTGAAGCTTTATTTTGGAGATTGATAAAGGTGGAGAGGCTATTTGATATGATAAAAGGAGAGGAGAATTTAAGAACCATCTTCTGGAAGGAAAAAAGAACTATCAATAACTCCGTTAATGCCTATGCCTTCTTTCTCTACTTCCTGAATCTTGCTCCTATCTGTATAGGGACAGGTGTCATTATAGAAAAAAAAATGTTTTAGATAAACTGGAAGGATTTACTCTTAAGAATTGTTCATTGAGGGGCACCTGGGTGGCTCAGTGGGTTAAAGCCTCTGCCTTCGGCTCAGGTCATGGTCTCAGGGTCCTGGGATCGAGCCCCACATCGGGCTATCTGCTCGGCAGGGAGCCTGCTTCCCCCCTCTCACTGCCTGCCTCTCTGCCTACTTGTGATCTCTCTCTGTCAAATAAATAAATAAAATATTAAAAAAAAGAAGAATTGTTCATTGACATGGAAATAACTCTTTTAGAGCCCTTCCAAATTTATGAGATTCTAATGCATAAGCCAAAAGAAAGCAAAAGAGAGATAGATGGGACCAATCCTGTAGAAATGCCTTTTCTGTGCCTTCACTGTTTACAGGAGCATTAACTCACCAGCTATTATGTAGAAGATACTGCTCCACCAATTGAGGCGGTAGACTAATAGGAAATGGGGCTCCAAGACGTTCCTACTGTACAATTTCACTTGCATCAGGAACAAAATGAGGCAAAGGAGTAGGCAGGTGCCTGGGATCAGAATGAAAGCTATCACTACCCATCATAACCCTCCTTCTGCCATCCCTCCCCTTCCACCCTCTTCCCTCTCTTTGCACTTCCTTGTCCCAAACCATCTCAGTTATGTCATGGAGGACTATTACCCATGGCAGTGGTCATGGGAAGACCTAACTGGCAATTAACCAAGATGGGAGAGCAAAGGCTTCTGCTTTGACTGGAATTAGTTTGTCAAGGTGGAGCCTAAATAAGACCAATAGAACAGGTAGCTAGCTAGCTGCATAGTAATTTTCTGGGTGCCAGAAGGGCCTCCAGCCTATGATATCTCCCCTACTAGTCCATCAGATAACAACTCTTTGAGATGTTTCCATTGGATCAAGCATAATCTCTTCAGGGAGTAAAATCTTATCAAAAGCTTTCTTCCCTTTGGGAAGAGACACTGTCCTATGATAGCAGTGTTCATGTGAGGGAGGGAACAACTTTGTACAACAAGGGAAAATGGCACAGAATGGGAAGAAATACAAGGACTCCAGGGACAAACTTTTCCAACATCACCATGTACCTGAGGTGAAAGAGAAGATGGATATGCCCAGGTCTATGTGGGTTTTGTCTCCTGGCTCTTTGATGAGAGAGATGCTGAGCCATATAATAATAATGAGGATGATAAGAGCAGAGATGAGGAAGAAGGCCCTGGAGAATTGGAGGTAGTCTGTGAGAAAAAGTGGAAAAGGAGACGTTTGGCTGGAGCAGAGGTGACCTGTCCTTAAATAAGAGAGGACAGGGTCTAGGAAAGGGACTGAGGGACAAAGGAGGACAGAATTAGGGCATGTCTTACATGTAATGGAGTCAGAGTAAAGAGCCACCAAGTGGGTGGCTTCACAGGCACCAGTAAGGACTCTCTTTCCACCTCCTCATTGACATGTGGAATTCCTTTTACAAGGAAAGAAATTTATTCCACAAGTTGAAATTATAACCCTGAGAGGCACATTATGAAGTAACTTTCATATTAAGGTGCAAATGACTAATATTTCTTTTTCGTAGGAAGTTGTGAGTGCAGAGGTAGTAAAAAGCAAGAGGTCAGTAGGGATTAGCTTCCAATAATTAAGAAGTTGTGGTTTTTAAGTCATTGGGGAAGTCTAGTTCAAACAAACCTGGGTAAATTTACCCTGTTCGGAGGAGTTGTCCTTACGTGCTTGTGAATCAGGAGAGAAAAGAAGGGGCAGGGTTGTGGGAAGGAGAAAAGGAGAGGGGGGAGCTGTGGAGGATCTGAGCAAATCTAGAGGGGGCTCTAGGATTTGGAAGGCACTCACAGGGTGCCTTCGGCACATGGCTCCAGCAGAGATCATGGTGACACACTGTCCAGAGCCCTGCAAAGAGCGTCTTCTTGTCTTTCAATACCATGAACTTCACCCAATGTAAAGGGGACAAGGACAGCAGCAGGACAAAGATGAAGCCCAAGAGGCCAGCACAGAACATGCGAATGTAGCTTTGGGTCTTCTCCAGAAGCTGTCGCTGGTATGGTGACAGAGAAGAGAGGCGGTGCATGCAGTAGGGGAGAATTGGCTGCGGTGGGTAAGGGAGGCGGACATCATAAAAAGAATGTCATCTCAAGCATCTCTATCTCTACTCCCAGAAAAGCCAAGCCCCTCGGTCCTCTACTGGGCAGGAACTCCTCCCCCCCTACATACTTCAGGGTCTTTTTCTCCTCCGGTTCCAGAGCCTCCCACAACTTTTAAAATATATTCCTTTTTAACCTGTCCCCAGTTTAAAAAAAAAAAAAAAGAGAGAGAGTGACTTTTTCTTCTTCTGCCTTGGCATTTCCACCATGCCATACACAAGCTGCTGCATGCAAAAGGACCCCTCCACCACCTAGCCTGCGAAAGGCTTCCTCACCCTGTATGTTGGGTAACCCAGGATGCTGGAACTGTAAATACTGTGGAAGTCCATGGCATGTCCTTCCCTTCTTTCCATCCTAGTCTCTGGTTCACTGCTCTTCTCAACTGCCGTAGAATCTAACCCACTCTGACCTAACATACTTTCTTGCCCCTCCCCCACCGCAGGAACCAGAACTAGCAGGAAGTGTACAGTGTCTCTGTCTCATTTGCCAGATCTGGTTCAATCCCTTTCTCCCATTGAGGTGTCTCTTGAGCTCCAGACACCTATAGCAAACTGCCTGCCAAACCCAGGGTTCTCACAGACACAGCACACCCAAGAGGTCATTGAGAAATGCAGGCATCTGTTCTCTTCCTCCTACATCCCCTTCTTGTGCCCTTTACTTATTTCCTGCCAGTCACTCAATCACATGTCCTGCATGTTCTGACAACTTCAACTCTTTAATGTTCTCAAGTCCATCTTGTATTTCTGTTTCCTCTTCCTTAGAACATCGTGTCGTCTCTGTCCTAGATGACTATGACAGCTTTTTACCTGGTACCTCCGCTATAAGGCTTCAGTTTATTCTCAACAAAGTTGCCTCTAAAATGCAAATCTGATGTGTCTCTCCTGTGCTTAAAATGCTCTGGTTGCCCCCCACTGTTATGAGGTAAGGTCCTAACTTGTTAGCGTGAATTAGTTAAACCCAGCAAGAGCAGGTTTCTGCTTGCTATCCACCTTTATTCAATCATTCAATACCTCTGTGCCAGGTGCAGTGTTAGGTACTAAGGGTGGATTGATGTGTTGGGTATCTTTCATATGTCCCTTTGGATCCACTCCCCATCTTTGTTCAAAGAGGCTGACTGATATGATGGACTATATCAATGGGTTCCCTTGCCATCCAGTTTGTGATTAGGTTTAACTGATGGCAGTCATGGGCAGACGATCAGACGTCCAGAAATCTGTGTGTTTATTTACTGGGTCTTTCCTTACTGGATTACTGAGGGTTGTCTGTATTCTTACCTAAAGTAGAGTTCCTCACAGGCAGCCTTCTCCATAGAACCACCTTTTTCTGTTCTTCTCCTTTCACTTACGTGATCAGCCTTAGGAGTGGTAATAACTTTTCACTGATGGTTTCCCCAAATCCTTTTCAGTTCAAAGAGGACTTTATAAATAGTCCCTTAACTCCTCCAGATTAACTTGTTTGAGCAAGCCATCTGTTTCCTGCTGAACATGGTCCTTATTTTCATGAAGTAGAAAGCCTAGTGACATTTAGGCTCATTCTCTCCCTCCATGTTCTCTTGTGCTCCAAACAACTTTATTTTTCTTGCCGTTGCTTAAACCTACCCTAGTCCTTCCTTTGCACATGGTGCAAATGGTATCTACCTTGCATATGGTATCTATCACACTTCCCACTTTATCTTTGTCTGAGTTAACATTAGTCAAGATTCATTTTAATTTAACCCTTTTGGGGAAGCCTTCTCTGAATTCAACCCTCAGTCCCAAATTTTGTGCTCTTGCAGCGCCTTGTGCTTATTTCTTTCATAACCTTTATACATAGTATTGTAATTTGTCTGTCTATATTTCCTTTTATAACTTGTCTGTGAATTTCAGCTGAGGACTTATCCTATTCAGCTATATAATACTCAATATCTAGAACAGTGGTTGGAACATAATAATGATTCAGGAAATGCTTATTAATTGAAAATAAGAAAGGTAAAAAAAGAGAGAGTGGATTTCTGATTTCTAGTCTGGCATGCAAGGAGCTTGGAGGTGGTCACTCCATTATAAAATAAGTAGAAAGCTAAACAAACTGAAAAATCAACAGCTCTTTTTAGGTTCATCAGAGAAATGAGATCACAAGGCAAACTGTAGCTCCCAAACTTGGAGAGATGGAAAGAAAAATACAGAGAATCACAACTACAAGAGCACAAATTCCTGCAGGAACCAGTACAAGCATAGGTAAATCTGAATTGTAATTGATGAATTGTTGGAGGTTCAGTGTGGATAAGTCTAAGAGATTACAAACTCTGGGGGTATCTAATCTTAGGGAAGTTAGCACACTTTAGTCAATTTTACCTCCAGCAGGTTGACTAGGTTTTCACAATGAATATTAGAGAAAAGTCCCCTTACACTTGCAGGAGGAGGAGAAAAGGAACCATTTTGAAACATACCAGAGCATTCTGTTCTTAACAAGGCCTTCCCTAGGGTGAATGGGGGGAAATCAGAGGGGGCGATGAACCATGAGAGACTGTGGACTCTGAGCAACAAATTGAGGGTTTTGGAGGGGAGGGAGTGGGGGGTTGGGCGAGCCGGGTGGTGGGCATTGAGGAGGGCACCTATTGCATGGAGCACTGGGTGTGGTGCATGAACAATTAATCTTGTAACACTGAAAAAATAAAATAAACGTATTTCAGGAAACAAACAAAACCAAAACCAAACCAAACCAAACCAAACAAAAAAACAAGGCCTTCCCTGAAGAGAAACTATCTTACCAACACCTAACCTATTAAAAGTTTTGTCAGAGCTTGACCAATCTGGGGAAAAGAAAACACTCAACTCAAGCCTGCTATAACCTTTCATGTGGGGCAAGGGAAATACCCAACTCCAGCCCACTCTGCTATCCCGTCTCTCTTAAAGAGGGGGAACTGAGAAGCACTTGTGAATTTCACAGATACTTTCCCACAAAGATCAGGAACAAGGAAAGGATGTCCCCTCTCACTATTCATTTTCAATGTCATACTGGAATCCAACAAGACAAGAAAAGAAAAGAAAATGTATAAATATTGGGAAGGAAGAAATAAAACTGTGTTTACAAATGACATGACTGTGTAGAAAGTCCAAGTGAATTGACAACAGCAAAAATTCTAGAAACAATAGTGATTATAGCAAAGTTACAGGATATAAAGTTAATATATACAAGTCAATCATTTTCTGAAGGGCTGGCTGGCTCAGTTGGTAGACCATGTGACTTTTTTTTTTTTAAAGATTTTATTTATTTATTTGACAGAGAGATCACAAGTAGGGAGAGAGGCAGGCAGAGAGAGAGGGGAAAGCAGGCTCCCTGTTGAGCAGAGAGCCGGAAGTGGGGCTCGATCTCAGGACCCTGAGATCAGGACCTGAGCCTAAGGCAGAGGCTTTAACCCACTGAGCCACCCAAGCTCCCCAGACCATGTGACTCTTGATCTTGGAGTTGTGAGTTAGAGCCCCACATTGGGTGTAGAGATTACTTTTTAAAAAAGTCAATCATTTTCCCATGTACTAGTAATGAGCAAGTAAAATTTGAAATTAAAAACATAATATCATTTCCCCATAATGAAACACTTGGGTTTAAAGCTAACAAAATAAAATAAACAAAGTTAACAAAATGTGTACAAGATCTATACAAGTAAAAACAAAACTCTAATAAATGAAAACAAAGAATTAAATGGATGACAAGGAGTTTATTGGTCTTATTGATTCTTTCAAAGAAGCAGCTTCTAATTTTGATCTGTTCCACTGTTCTTTTGGTTTCTATTTTATTGATTTCTGCTCTAATCTTTATTATTTCTCTTCTCCTGCTGCGGTTAGGCTTGATTTGCTGTTCTTTTTCCAGCTCCTTTAGGTGTAAAGTTAGCTTGTGTACTTGAGACTTTTCTTGTTTCCTGAGAAAGGCCTGTATTGCTATATACTTCCCTCTTAGCACTGCCCTTGCTGTATCCCAAAGGTTCTGAAATATTGTATTTTCATTTTCACTTGCTTCCATGAATTTATTAAGTCTTCTTTAATTTCCTGGTTGACTGACTCATTCTTTAGTAAGATGCTCTTTAACCTCCAAGTACTTGAGTTCTTTCCAAATTTCCTCTTGTGATTGAGTACCAGTTTCAAAGCATTGTGGTCTTGAAATAAGCAGGGAATAATCCCAATCTTCTGGTACTAGTTGAGACCTGATTTTTGACTGAGGATGTGATCTATTCTGGAGAATGCTTCATGCACATTTGAGAAGAATGTGTATTCTGTTGCGGTAGGATGGAATGCTCTGAATATATCTGTGAAGTCCATCTAGTCTAGTATGCCATTCAAAGTCCTTGTTTTTGTTTTTTTTTTTATTGATTTTCTGCTCAGATGATCAATAAACCCCTAGCCAGACTTATCAAAAAGAAAAAAGAAAGGACCCAAATACATAAAATCACAAAGGAAAGAAGAGAGATCACAAACAACAAGGAAGAAATGGATGCATTCCTAGAAACTTAAAAACTACCAAAACTGAAACAGAAAGAAATAAAAAACCTGAACAGACCCATAACCAGTGAAGAAATTGAAGCATTAATCAAAAAACTCCCAACAAACAACAGTTTAGGGCCAGATGGCTTCCCAGGGGAAGTCTACCTAACATTTAAAGAAGAATTAATATCTATTCTTCTGAGGCTGTTTCAAAAAATATAAATGGAAGGAAAACTTCCAAACTCATTTTATGAGGCTAGCATTACCTTGATCTCAAAACCAAAGACCCCATCAAAAAGTAGAATTATAGACTAGTAACTCTGATGAACATGGATGCAAAAATTCTCACCAAAATACTAGCCAATAGGATCCAAAAGTACATTAAAAAGATTATTCACCATGACCGAGTGGGATTCATTCCCTAGCTGCAAGGGTGGCTCAACATCTGCAAATGAATCAATTTGATACATCACGTAAATAAAAGAAAGGACAAGAACCATATGATCCTCTCAATTGATGCAGAAAAGAAATTTGACAAAATGCAGCATCCTTTCTTGATTAAAACTCTCCACAGTGTAGGGATAGAGGGAACATATCTCAATACCATAAAAGCCATCTATGAAAAGCCCATAGCAAACATCATTCTCAATGGAGAAAAACTGAGAGCCTTTCTCATGTCAGGAACATGACAGGGATGTCCATTCTTAGCACTGTTGTTCAACATAGTACAAGAAGTCCTAGCCTCAGCAATCAGACAACAAAAAGAAACAAAAGGCAGCCAAATTGTCAAAGAAGGCAAACTCTCAGTCGTTGCAGATGATATGACACTTTTTGTGGAAAACCCAAAAGACTCCACCCAAAAACTGCTAGACCTCATACAGGAATTCAGCAAAGTGGCAGAACATAAAAATCAATGCATAGAAGTGAATTGCATTTCTATACACTAACAATGAGAGAGAAGAAAGAGAAATTAAGTAGTCAATCCCGTTTATAATTGCACCCAAACCCATAAGATACCTAGGAATAAATGTAGCCAAAGAGGTAAAGGTTCTGTACTCCAAAAACTATAGAACATTTATGAAGCAAATTAGGGAAGACACAAAGACATGGAAAAACGTTCCATGCTCATGGATTGGAAGAACAAATATTGTTAAAATGTCTATGTTACCCAAAGTGATCTACAATTTCAATGCAATCTCTATCAAAATACCATAAACATTTTTCACAGAGCTGTAATAAATAATTCTAAAATTTATATGGAACCAGAAAATACCCTAAATAGCCAGAAGAATGTTGAAAAAGAAAACCAAAACTGGAGGCATCACAATTCTGGACTTCAAGCTCTATCACAAAGCTGTAATCATCAAGACAGTATGGTATTGGCACAAAAACAGACACATGGATCAATGGAACAGAATAAAGAACCCAGAAATGGACCCTCAACTCTATGGTCAACTAATCATCAACAAAGCAGGCAAGAATATCCAAAAAGGGGCGCCTGGGTGGCTCAGTCGTTAAGCGTCTGCCTTTGGCCCAGGTCATGATCCCAGGGTCCTGGGATCGAGCCCCGCATCGGGCTCTCTGCTCGGCAGGAAGCCTGCTTCTCCCATTACCATTCCCTCTGCTTGTGTTCCCTCTATCACTGTGTTTCTCTCTGTCAAATAAATAAAATCTTAAAAAAAAAAAAAAAGAATATCCAAAAAAAAAAAGGTCTCTTCAACAAATGGCACTGGGAAAATTGGACAGCCACATGCAGAAGAATGAAAATGGGCCATTTTCTTACACCACACACAAAGATAAACTCAAAATGGATGAAAGACCTTAATGTGAGACAGGAATCCATCAAAATCCTAGAGAAGACAGGCAGCAATCTCTTTGACCTCAGCTACAGCAACTTCTTGCTAGACACGTCTCCAAAGGCAAGGGAAACAAAAGCAAAATGAACTACTGGGACTTCATCAAGATGAAAAGCTTCTGTACAGCAAAGGTAACAGTCAACAAAACCAAAAGACAACCTACAGAATAGAAGACATTTGCAAATGTCTTATCAGATAAAGGGCTAGTATCCAAGACCTGTAAAGAACTTATCAAACTCAACACCCCAAAACTAGTCAAGAAATGGGCAGAAGATATGAACAGAAATTTCTCCAAAGAAGACATACAAATGGCCAACAGACACATGAAAAAAATGCTCTACCTCACTTGGCATCTGGTAAATACAAATCAAAACCAATATGAGATACTAGCTCACACCAATAAGAATGGCTAAAATTAACAAGTCAGGAAACAACAAATGTTGGCAAGGATATGGAAAAAGGGGAACCATTTTACACTGTTGGTGGGAATGAAGCTGGTACAGCCACTCTGGAAAACAGTATGGACGTTCCCCAGGAAGTTAAAAATAGAGCTACCTTATGACCCAACAATTGCACGACTAAGTATTTACTCAAAGGACACGAACGTTGTGATCCAAAGGGGCACTTGTACCCCAATGTTCATAGCAGCAACATCTACAATACCCAAACTATGGAAAGAGCCCAGATGTCCATCAACAGATGAACAGATAAAGAAGATGTGATATCTATATTTATATCTATATCTATATCTATATAGAGATCTATATAGAGATCTATATATCTATATAGATATATATAGATATATATAATGAACTATTAAGATATATAGATATATATATATATAATGAACTATTACTTGGCCATCAAAAAGATGAAATCTTTACATTAACAGTGACGTGGGTGGAACTGGAGTGTATTATGCTAAGAGAAATAAGTCAATCAGAGAAAGACAATTATCATATGGTTTCACTCATATGTGGAATTTAAGAAACAAAATAGAGGACCATAGCGGAAGGGAGAGAAAAATAAAATAAGACAAAATTAGAGAGGGAGATAAACCATAAGAAACTCTTAACTATAGGAAACAAACTGATGGTTGCAAGAGGTGAGAAAGGGGGATGGGGTAACTGGGTTACAGGTGTTAAGAAGGGCATGTGATTTAATGAGCACTGGGTGTTATAAGCAATGTATGAATAACTGAACTCTATGTTAAAACTAGTGATACACTTATGGTAACCAACTGAATTTAAATAAATTAAGATAGATAGATAGATAGATAAATAAATAAATGGCAAGATATTCCATGTTCATGGGTAGCAAGACTCTATACTGTCAAGACGTCGGTTCTTCCCAACTTGATCTATAGATTCAACACAATTCTAATCAAAATCCCAGCAAGTTGGGGGTGCCTGGGCTGCTCAGTTGGTTAAGCATCTAACTTAAGCTCAGGTCATGATATCAGGGCCTGGAATCAAGCTCTGCATTGGGCTTCCCATTCAGCAGGGAGTCTACTTGTCTCTCTGTCCCTCCCCCGACACTTGTTCTCTCTCTCTCTCTGTCTTTCAAATAAATAAATAAATAAATAAATAAATAAATAAAATCTTAAAAAAAAATCCAGCAAGTTATTTTGTGGATATCAACAACTGATCTTTTTTTTTTTTTTTTTTTTAAGATTTTATTTATTTGACAGAGAGAAACACAGCGAGAGAGGGAACACAAGCAGAGGGAATGGTAGTGGGAGAAGCAGGGTTCCTGCTGAGCAGAGAGCCTGATGCAGGGCTCGATCCCAGGCTCCTGGGATCTGACCTGGGCTGAAGGCAGACTTACGACTGAGCCACCCAGGCACCCCTCAACAAACTGATCTTAATGTTTATATGAAGAGGCAAAAATTTTGGAATAGCCAGCACTCAAAGAGAAGAACAAAATTAGAAGACTGACACTACCCAACTTCAAGACTTAATATATAGCTTTAGTAATCAAGACAGTTGGTACTGGCGAAAGAAGAGAGAAACAGATCAACAGAACAGAACAGAGAGCCCAGAATTAGACCCACATAGAGTCTTCTGGTCTTTGATACAAGATAAAGGCAATACAGTGGTGCAAAGATAGTTTTTTCAACAAATGATGTTGGAACAACTGGACATCCACATCCAAAAAAAACTGAATCTAGACACAAACCTTACACCATTTCCAAAAAATAACTCAAAATGGGTCATAGACCTAAGTACAGAACACAAAACTATAAAACTCATAGAAGAAAACATAGGAGAAAATAGGTGCCACTGGAGTATGATAACGACTTCTCAATACAACACCAAAAACACAATCCATGAAAGAAATAATAAATAGAAATAAGAAATAAACTAGACTTCAATACAATGAAAAGCTTCTGTTCTGCAAAGACATAGTAAAAAAAAATGTGAAGACAACCACAGACTGGGAGGAAATATTTGCAAATGACACATCTGATAAAGGACTGTTATCTAAAATTTTCAAAGAAGTCTTACAACTAAGAGCGTGTGGTGTCTCAGCTAGTTGAGCAGCCAGCTCTTGGTTTCTGCTCAGGTCAGGATCTCAGGGTCCTGGGATTGGGCCCTGCATGGAACACTGCTCTCAGTGGGGAGTCTGCTTGATGATTCTCTCTCTCTTTCTCTCCCTTTGCCCCTCTCTCTGTGTATGCACTCTCTCTCTTGCCCACTAAAATAAATCTTTTTTTAAAAAAGATGTCTTATAACTAAAAAATAAGAAAACAAATAATATGATTTAAAAATGAATGACAGACCTGAAAATCATGTATCAATGTATCAAATGTATCAAACATAATGTATCAAACATAATGTCCAACAGTCAACAAAAAAACTCACATGTTTAATGTGAAGAAATGGGAAAATATAATCTGTATTCAAGAAAAAGGCAGTCAAGAGGCACCTGGGTGGCTCATTCGGTTAAGCGTCTGCCTTCGGCTCGGGTCATGAATCTCAGGATCCTAGGATCAAGCCTCGCATCGAGCTCCCTGCTTGTCAGGAGTCTGCCTCTCCCTCTCTTCCCCACTCATGCTCTCTCTCACTATCTCTGTCTGTCTCTCTTAAATAAATAAATAAAATTTTTAAAAAAGAGAGAAAGAAAAAGAAAAAGGCAGTCAAGAGAAACTGACCTCAAAATGATCCGAATATTGTAATGATCAGAAAAGGATTTTAAAACAGCCATTATAAATTTTTATAAGGAATGAAAAGAAGATAAATGTATGATCAATGAGCAGATATGGGCTCTCAACAGAGATAGAGCAAATACTTTAAAAAACGAAATGGAATTTCTGGAACTGAAAATATGATACCTAAAATGAAAAATTCACTGTTTGGACTTAATAGCAAATTGGAGGCAATGGGAAAAAAAAGAGTCAGTGAACTTGGATATAAGTTAACAGAAATAGACCAATTTAAGGAACAGAGAAAAAAAATTGAAGAAAAATAAAGTGTCAAATTCCAATTAGACAAAAAAAAAAGGTGAAATTGGGGTCCTGGAATAAATTAGAACGAGGGAGAAAAATAGTGGCTGCAAACTTACCAAATTTTATGAATTATACTCATGTATGGATCCAAAAGCTTAAAGAAACTGAAAAGGATAAATACAAAGAAAACCACACCTAAACACATCATAAATTGCTGAATCCAAAGATAAAATCTTGAAAGCAGCCAGAGTAAAGCTACATGTGCAGAAGAAAAATGGTACATATCTAATTTCTCATCAGAAATAATGGGAGCCTAGATGGCAATGGAATGACTTTTTCAAATGTATATAATTGCCATTTAACATTGTGTTAGTTTTAGGTGTACAACATAATTATTTGATACACAAATATACTATAAAATGATTACCACATTAAATTTACTTAACATCCACCACCATACATAGTTAGAAATTTCTTTTCTTGTAATGAGAACTTTTAAGATTTATTCTCTCAGCAACTTTGAAATATACAATACAGTATTGTTAACTATAGTCACCATGCCGTACATTACATCCCCAGAACTTACTTATTTTATAACTGGAAGTTTATACCTTTTGACCACCCTCAGCCATTTCACCCATCCCCCAGTTCTCGCCAATCTGTTTCTGTATCTGTAAGTTGGGTTTAAAAAGAAATCCACATATAAGTGGGAGAAAAGACTTGCAAAACATAGCTGACAAAGAACTTGTATCCAAAACATACGAAGAACTCCTACAACTAATAATGAGATAAATAACTTAGTTTAAAAAATGAGCAGATGAATAACATACTTACAAGGGAAGATACACAAATGTAAAAGGTACTTTAAAATAATTAAGGAAGGGTAAATGGGGGGAAATCAGGGGGGGAGATGAACCATGAGAGACTGTGGACTCTGAACAACAAACTGAGGGTTTTGGAGGGGAGGGGGTGGTGTTTGGGTGAGCCTGGTGGTGGGTATTGAGGGCACGTATTGCATGGAGCACTGGGTGTGGTGCATGAACAATTAATCCTGTAACACTGAAAAAATAGAAGTATTTGGGGAAAAAAATAAAAATAAAAAATAATTAGACATCAAGGAAATGCAAATTAAAACAACAGTGAGATACTATTTTAAGCCCACTCAGAATGGCTAATTTTATCTATCTATCTATCTATCTATCTATCTATCTATCTATCTATCTATTTATTAACATATACTGTATTATTTGCCCCAGGGTGCATGTCTGTGAATCGTCAGGCTTACACATTTCACAGCGCTTTCCATAGCACATACCCTCCCCAATGTCCATAACCCAGCCAACATATCCCTACCCCCCCTCCAGCCACCCTTAGTTCGTTTCGTGAGTCTAGGAGTCTCTTATGGTTTGTCTCCTTCCCCATCCCATCTTGTTTTATTTCTCTCCCCCCCCACCCCCCGCCCTGTCTCTCAAATTCTTCTTATCAGAGAGATCATGTGATACTTGTCTTTCTCTGACTGACTTATTTCGCTTAGCATCATACCCTCCAGTTCCATCCATGTCGTTGCAAATGGCAAGATTTCGTTTCTCTTGATGGCTGCATAATATTCCAGTGTGTGTGTGTGTGTGTGTGTGTGTGTGTGTGTGTGTGTGTGTATACATATATGCTGTTTTTTAAATGTTCTTCCTTCTTCTGGCCAAACTTGACTCTTTGTCTTAGATTAAATATTGCTTCCTCAGTGGAGGTTACACTGACACTCTACTTCAGCCTGGATTGAGTAATCTCTCAATTATATACTCAATCTTCTGTGCTTTTCTTCCTTAGCATTTAACACAATTGTAATTAAGTAATTATTTGTTGTATAATATACCTCCTCCACTAAATCATAAGCTTCAGAGAACAAGGTATGTATTTATCTGTTTAGCTGCCTGATCTTTTGTAGATACTCAATAGATATTGTTAAATTAATAAATGAATGGGGGGCGCCTGGGTGGCTCAGTGGGTTAAAGCCTCTGCCTTCGGCTCAGGTCATGATCTCAGGGTCCTGGGATTGAGCCCCGAATCGGGCTCTCTGCTCGGCAGGCAGCCTGCTTCCCTCCCTCTTTCTCTGCCTGCCTCTCTGCCTACTTGTGATCTCTCTCTCTCTATCAAATAAATAAATAAAATCTTTAAAAAATTAATAAATGCATGGGAAATGAGATAAAAATAAAACCATCTGGACCAAGTTCTGAGTGGCAAATCTGATGTGGACATCATATCTAGATGGGTAGATCTGTCTCAGTGGCCCAAGAATGAGATAGGCTTCCTCCTCCTTATATGAAATGGCAAAATTTTTGTAGATTTGCCTGGTAGAATTTTCTTAATGGTTATTGAGGTAGGAGGTAGGTTCTTGTTTTTCTGGCTCATCTTCTTCCCATTATAATTAATGGAATCTGAACATGATGCCCCAAATGCCATCAATACTTTCATTTCACATCTTTTCATCCTAGGATGTTTAGGGCTGAGCACAAGATGGGAAAGGGGAGTTTGGAGGCCTGATATTATATAATGTGGTAGAAAAGATGCTGAATCTTTATGTGTAGAGTGGTTGCAGATGGAATGTAAATGCCCTAAGTAGTGGTATTCTATTTCAACCAAGATAGATAGTATCTATTTGTCAAAAGGAAAACTACATATCATCTTGGTATCTATTTGTCAAGAGAAGAGATATATAGTACCTTTAATTTGGATTGCCTTTCTGGGACCTAGTGCTAGTCAGTTCCCTGGCTCACTGGTGGGTGTTCTACAGACATCTTTAGGTCTAGAGCAGATGCTGTTAGTGCCCTTCCCCTATCTCTTGGGCCTTAACACGCCAGTGTTTTCTGGAAGCCTTCCAATAGCCAACATCTGCACCTCTTTTCCTAACAGCTTTTCTCCTAAACTGACCCAGATGTTCTGGGGAACTAACATCTAGTTGTGAGTAGCCCTCAACTAGTCCCCTACCCCTCTGTGTGTGGGAAGTATAATTCTGAAGCTTGGGTTTTATATTGTTTCTCATTATCTCTGCAGGATTAAGCTTCAATTGACCTTAGTGGTAGGTAGCTTAAAAATACATCCTTTATTGATTGCCTTCTCTCCCTTTTCTCACTTCTCCTCTTTTCCACTTTATATATAGCCTAACATCCTGAGATGGAAGACAAAGTGTGAAAGGGAAAAAGTATTGATGACAGTTGGAGCATCAGCTCCTCCCAACATTCCATTTGCACCTTTCAAATAACATACTTAAACTTGAACCTCTGTCTAAGATTATCTTCTGGAGGAACTCAAACAAAGACAAGTGACTGACTGGGCTGACCCAGTTAAAGAGGAAGAATCTAATGCCTGTTCACAAATGTAAAAGTTCTTAATCTCAACACAACTGAGGGAGATGACAAACTTCCAAGAGAAACAGTATGATGGATCCTCAAGACAATCCCAGGTATGGCAAGAGGATGTATAAGGAACATGAACAGCAGGCTTATAAGAAAGTCATTCCAATGGGAGGCAACATGCATCTGACCATTCTGACAATGTATGTTACATTAAATCACACAAAAACTAGACAATTGCTATCTAAGTCATTCAAGACTACAAAAGTTGCCCTATTCAGGATTAGTCATACTGTTTCTTTTTTTTAAGATTTTATTTATTTATTTGACAGAGAGAAAGAGACCACAAGTGGGCAGAGAGGCAGGCAGAGAGAGAGGGGGAAGCAGGCTCCCCGCCGGGCAGAGAGCCCAATGCAGGGCTCGATCCCAGGACCCCGAGAGCATGACCTAAGCCGAAGGCAGACGCTTAAGGACTGAGCCATCCAGGCGCCCAACATAAATACTTTTTGAAAGATTTTAGTTATTTGACACAGAGAGGGACACCGAGCACAAGCAGGTGGAGCAGTTGGCAAAGGGAGAAGCAGGCTTCCCACTGAGCAGCGAGCCTGATGTGGGGCTCTGTCCCAGGAACCTGGGATCATGACCTGAGCCGAAGGCAGACACTTAACTGACTGAGCCACCCAAGTGCCCCAATAACATAAATATTTACTCAAATGTTACCATCACGTCTGAATTGGAGACTGTTTTCAGGAACAGAAGAGCCCCATGTCCTACAGAAAAGGTGAAATATTGGTGATATTTCCTGCTCAGCAGGAAGCCTGCTTCCCGCTCTCTCTCTGCCTTCCTCTCTGCCCACTTGTGATCTCTCTCTCTCTCTCTGTCAAATAAAATAAAATATTTTTTAAAGACTCTATTTTATTTATTTGACAGAGATCACAAGTAGGCAGAGAGGCAGGCAGAGAGAGAGAGGGGAAAGCAGGCTTCCTGCTGAGCAGGGAGCCCGGTGCGGGGCTCGATCCAGGACCCTGAGATCATGACCTGGGCTGAAGGCAGATGCTTAACCCACTGAGCCACCCAGGCGCCCCAATAAAATAAAATCTTTAAAAAAATCTTATTATGGTATTTACGCATTTTGCTCTAATATATTAATAATGCTGTCATATAGGGGTGCCTGGGTGGCTCAGTTGTTAAGCGTCTGCCTTCGGCTCAGGTCATGATCCCAGGGTCCTGGGATGGAGCGCCGCATCGGGCTCCCTGCTCGGCAGGAAGCCTGCTTCTCCAGCTACCATTCCCTCTGCTTGTGTTCTCTCTCTTGCTGTGTTTCTCTCTGTCAAATAAATAAAATCTTAAAAAAAAAAAAAAAGCTGTCATATATAACTATTATTTTTATAACTGTTATAGCATTTTATCATTGCTGTTTTCTTTTATATTTCCCTAATTAAATATTAGGGAATATTACGTTATATTGGTGAAGTCGAACATTTTTTTAATATTATTGCAATTTGGATTTCCTTTTGGAAACTGCTTATGCAGATCCTTTGCCAATTTTTATTTTGGGTTATTTGACCCTAACTTTTTTTCTTTACATAGAATTTCTCTATATATTCTGGATACTGACCCTTTTCCAGATATATATAGATATATCTATATATATCTTCCTATGGGTGAGCATATTTCTTTGACAGCTGTTATATTTTGTATTATAAAAGTTTTAATTTTTTTTTAAAGATTTTATTTATTTGACAGAGAGAAACACAGCGAGAGAGGGAACACAAGCAGAGGGAAGGGTAACGGGAGAAGCAGGCTTCCTGCCGAGCAGGGAGCCCGACGTGGGGCTCGATCCCAGGACCCTGGGATCATGACCTGAGCCCCAAGGCAGATGCTTAACAACTAAGCCACCCAGGCGCCCAGAAGTTTTAATTTTAAATTAGTCAAATTTATAAGGATTTTTCATTGTGGCTTATACATTTTATTTATATTAAAAATGCCTGAAGTCCTAAAACTGTTTTTATATTTTTCTTAAAATTTTTGCTTTAAAAAATATTCGTCTTTTTTATTTTGTAAAATCTCAAACCCAGAGAAAAGTTGAAAAACAGTAAAATTAGTATCTTTATACCTCTCACCTGTATTTTTAAAAAGATTTTATTTATTTTTAGAGAGAGAGTGGGAGCATGGGAAGAAGCAGGGGGCTGGTAGAGGGAGGGGAAAGAATTTCACTTGGACTCCGCGAGAATACAAAACCTACAAATAGACACAATTCGAAACATAACATATGATAGTGGTAGTATTAAAAAAAATGAAAAATCTTTGAACTATTCATAAATGAGGAAACTATGAACTATTCAACTAGTTGGACTAGGGCAACTGGTTAAATAAAGGGGGAAGCATAAAACTAGATCTTTGGTCTATAGCCATATTAAAAAAAATAATAAAAGGAAGTCTAGATAGAGTAAGGAAATGTAAAACTTTAGAAACCTGCATTAGCCCATCTGGAGGAAATGTGAGCTTCAAAAATAATAATGACAGCAATTGATTACAACACTTTAATTTTTAAAAAAATCCATGAGGTTGTAGTGACACTCAACAAAAGAGTGGAACGGTGAAAGGGGAAAGAAAAGAGGCAGATTCTCTTTATAGAAAAATGCCAAAAAAAAAAGAAAAAAAAGAAAAATGCCAGCCAATAAATATAGGAGGAATGATAGCTATTGAAAATCATTATTTTATAATCCCCAATATCATTCAGCAAGGATCAATATATCATCATTGAGTGAAAAGTTATTGGGGAACACGATGTCAAATAATCCCTTCACTGAATACTTATTAATTTCAAAGGGGGAAATGTACAACAGAACAATTTAGCAATCACAATCTTAACTAAGTAGTCAAGCTTGGCATCATCAATAGAAGGATAGCTTAACACCACAGGCTTCGTGATGTACAACAGTGGGAGGTGTATACCATCACCTGTGAGGGGTTTTTGCTAGAAATGTTTGACTTTAGTTTTTAAGGATAGTCCCACAAATCAGGAATGCGGGGCATTCTACAAGATAGCTGACCCAAACTATTCAAGGATTTAATATCGTGAAGAACAGAGGGAGGTGAAAGGATTGTTTTAGCTGAAGAAGACTACAGACATAAAACAGATGAAATTCACTGATTCTGAATTTTTTCTAATTTTTAAGTAAAATTTTATTTTATTTTATTTTATTTTTTTTTTAGTAAAATTTTATTTATTTGAGAGAGAGAAAAAGAGAGAGAGAGAGAGAGAGAGAGAGAATGAGTAGGGGGAGGGGTAGAGGGAGAAGCCCACTCCCTGCTGAGGAGGGAGCTTTACGGGGGGAGGGACTAATATCTTAGGACTTGCTTGACATTCTCCACAAAAAAAAAAAAAAAAAAAATTAAAACAAAAACAAAACAAAAAACTGTCAGTCTTTGTTTGGAATTGCATCGAATCCACCAATTTATTTAGGGATTTGATATCTTCTTAATGGTTCAAAATGTCAAGTAGACATTGATAGGATTTCAAGGGAAAAAATGGGAAAAATCTAAAGCCACGGGAGATTTTAACATAGAGAAACACACAAAGAGTAGTAAAGAAACAGAAACATTTTCATATCTTTTAAAAGATTTTATTTGTCAGAGAGAGAGAGTGCAACAAGCAGGGGGAACAGCAGGAAAAAGGAGAAAGAAGCAGGCTCCCCACTGAGCAAGCCCCACTGTGGGGCTTGACTCCAGGACCCTGGGATTCTGACCTGAGCCAAAGGCAGACACAACCAACTGAGCCGCCCAGGCATCCCAAAACAGAAACATTTTTAAAGTTTTCATTAAAAGTCCAGCTTTTAACATAGAGTGCAACAGTAGTTTCAGGTGTACAATATAGTGACTCAACACTTCCACACGTCGCCTGGTGCTCATCACAAGTACACCCCTTAATCCCCATCACCTATTTCACCCATCCCCCCCCACCTCCCCTCTGCTAACCATCAGTTTGTTCTCTGTAGTAGTTAAGGGTCTGTTTCTTGGTTTGCCTCTCTTTTTTCCCCTTTGTTCATCTGTTTTGTTTCTTAAATTCCATGTATGAGTGAAATCATATGGTATTTGTCTTTCTCTGACTTATTTCACTTAGCATTATACTGTCTAACTCCATCCATGTCATTGCAAACAGCAAGATTTCATTCTTTTTTATGGCCACATAATATCCCATTGTATATATGTATATACCACATCTTTTTTATCCATTCATCAGTGGATGGACACTTGGGCTGTTTCCATAATTTGGCTATTATAAACATTGGGGTGCATGTATCCCTTTGAATTAGTATTTTTGCATTATTTGGGTAAATAGCTATAGTGCAATTGGTGGATCATAGGGTAGTTCCATTTTTAACTTTTTGAGGAACCTCCATACTATTTTCCACAGTGGCTACAGCAATTTGCATTCCCACCAACAGTGCAAGAGGGTTCCCCTTGCTCTATGTCTTCCTCTCCAACACCTGTGGTTTCTTGTGTTGTTGATTTTAGCCATTCTGATAGGTGTGAGGTGATATCTCATTACAGTTTTGATTTGCATTTCCCTGATGATCAGTGATGTTGAGCATTTTCATGTGTCTGTTGGCCATCTGTATGTCTTCCTTGGCAAAATGTCTGTTCACTTCTTCTGCATATTTCTAAATTGGATTATTGATTTTTTGGGTGTTGAATTTTCTAAGTTTCCTGCATATTTTGGATACTAACCCTTTATCAGATGCGGCATTTGCAAATATCTTCTTGCACTCTCTAAGTTGCTTTTTAGTATTATCAATTGTTTCCTTCACTGTGCAGGGGTTTTGTTTTTGTTTTTATTTTTTAATTAACATATAACTTATTATTTGCCCCAGGGTACATGTCTGTGAATCATCAGGCTTACACATTTCACAGTACTTATCACAGCACATACCCTCCCCAATGTCCATAACCCAGCCACTCTATCCTACCCCTCCACCCCCAAGCCACCTTGTTTGTTTTATGAGTTTAGGAGTCTCTTATGGTTTGTCTTCTTCCTGATTCCATCTTGTTTCATTTCCCTCCCCCACCCCCCACAAATTCAGAGAGATCATATGATAATTGTCCTTCTCTGATTGACTTATTTCGCTTAGCATAATACCCTCTAGTTCCATCCACCGTGCAGAAGGTTTTTATCTTGATAAAGTCTCAGTAGTTTATTTTTGCTTTTGTTTCCCTTGCTTAGGAGACATATCTAGAAAGAAGTTGCTATGACCATTGTCAAAGAAGTTACTGCCTGTGTCCTCTTCTAGGATTTTTATGGTTTTCTGTCTCACATTTAGGCCTTTAGTCCACTTTGAAGTTTTTTAAAAAGATTTATTTACTTTTATTTTAGAGAGAGAGAGAGAGTGGGAGAGGGGTAGGGGATGAGGGAGAGAGAGAATCAAGCAGACTCCCCGCTGAGCACAGATCCTGACAAAGGGCTTGATCTCACGACCCTGAGATCATGACCAGAGCCGAAATAAAGAGTCAGATGCTTAACTAAATGAGCCATCCATGCCTTCTTTAATATATTTTGAATTTATTTTTGTATATGGTGTAAGAAAGTGATCCAGTTTCATTCTTTTGCATGCTGCTGTCCAGTTTTCTCAACACCATTTGTTGAAGAGACTTGTCTTTTTCTCATTGAATATTTCTTCCTGTTTTATCAAAGACCATGCAGTTATGGATTGATTTTTTGAGTTTCTATTCTATTCCATTGGTCTATGTGTCTATTTTTGTGCCAGTATCATACTGCTTTGATTACTATAGTTTTGTAATATAACTTGAAGTCTGGAATTGTGATGCTTCCAGCTTTTCTTTTCTTTTTTTTTTTTTAAAGATTGTATTTATTTATTTGTCAGAGAGAGACAGAGAGAGCAAGCACAAGCAGGGGGGAGAGGCAGGCAGAGGAAGGAGCAGGCTTCCCACTGAGCAGGGAGCTTGATGTGGGACTTGATCCCAGGACCATGAGATTATGACCTGAGCTGAAGGCAGATGCTTAACTGACTGAGCCACCCCAGTGTCCCAAGCAATGCCTTGGCTTTTTCAAGATTGTTTTGCCTTTTTGGGGTCTTTTGTAGTTCCACACAAATTTTAGGACTGTTTGTTTTAGGTCTGTGAAAAATGCTGGTATTTTGATAAGGCATTAAATGCGTGGATTTTTTTGTGTAGTACAGACATTTTAACAGTATTTGTTCTTCTAATCCATGAGGATGGAATTTCTTTCCATTTTTTCATGTCATCTTCATTTTCTTTCATCAGTGTTTTATGGTACAGTTTATGTTGGTTAGGTTTATTCCTAGGTATCTTACTGTTTTAGTGCAGATTCCTTAATTTCTCTTTCTGCTGCTTCATTATTGGTGTATAGAAATGCAACAGATTTCTGTATGTTGTTTTTGCATCCTGCAACTTTGTTGAATTTGTGTATCAGTTCTAGCAATTTTTTGGTTGTGTCTTTCAGGTTTTCTATATTTAGTATCATGTCATCTGCAAATAGTGAAAGTTTTACTTCTTTCTTGCCAATTTGGATATGTTTTATTTCTTTTTCTTGTCTGATTGCTCAGGCTAGGACTCACAGTACTATATTAAATAACAGTGGTAGAAGTCAACGTCCTTGTTTTGTTCCTGATCAGTTTTTCCTATTTAGGAAGATATTAACAGTGGGTTTTTCATATATGGCCTCTATTATGTTGAGATATGTTTCCTCTAAATCTACTTTGTTGAGGGTTTTTCATCATAAATGGATGTTGTACTTTGTTGAATGCTTTTTGTGCATCTGTTGGAAGGATCATATGTTTCTTATCCATTCCTTTATTAATGTGGTGTATCATGTTGATTGATTTGTGAATACTAAGCCACCTTGCAACCCAGGATTAAATCCCACTTTAAAACCCCACTTACATCAATGGACAGATCATCTAGACAGAAAATCAACAAGGAATCTGAATGACACACTGGACTAGATGGACTTCACAGATATATTCAGAGGATTTCATCCTAAAACAGCAGACTACACATTCTTTTCAAGGGCACATGGAACATTCCCCAGAACAGATCACATATTATGTCACAAAACAGGCCTCAAAAAATACAGAAAGATTGAGGTCATACCATGCGCCTTTTCTTTTTCTTTTTTCTTTTTTTTTTAAATTTTATTTATTTATTTGACAGAGAGAGATCACAAGTAGGCAGAGAGGCAGGCAGAGAGAGAGGGGGAAGCAGGGTCCCCACTGAGCAGAGAGTCCAATGTGGGGCTCCATCCCAGGACCCTGAGATCATGATCCAAGCCTAAGGCAGAGGCTTTAACCTACTGAGCCACCCAGGCGCCCCAACATGCACCTTTTCTAACCACAACACTGTGAAACTAGAAGTCAACCACAAGAAAAGATCTGGAAAGACTACAGATATATGGAAGTTAAACAACATGCTACTAAACAATGAATGCATCAACCAGGAAATCAAAGAAGTAAAGAAAACAAAAAACAAAACAAAACAAAACAAAAAAAAAAACCACATAGAAACAAATGAAAATGAAAACAAAACAGTTCAAAACCTTTGGGATGCAGCAAAAGCAGTCCTGAGATGGAAGTGTATAGCAATATTGGCCTACCTCAAGAAGCAAGAAAAATCTCAAATACACAAACTAACCTCACAGCTAGAGGAACTAGAAAAAGAACAACAAATGAAGCCTAAAGCCAGCAGAAGGAAGGACATAATAAAGATTCGAGTAGAAATAAATTATATAGAAACTAAAAGAACAATAGGACAGATCAATGAAACCAGGAGCTAGTTCTTTGAAAAAATGAATATTGATAAACCTCTAGTCAGACTTATCAGAAAGAAGAGAGACCCAAATAATACCAGAAGTGAGAAAGGCGAAATAACAACCAATACAAAAGAAATAGAAGTTTTAAACAATAAAACATGCTTGAGTAACATATATTTAATATGTTATATATAAGTATATATATAATAGCATTTCTGAAATTATTTATTTATGCTTTTTCTTTTTTATTTTAATTAGATTGGCTGGTAATTTGTCTTTTATTTTATTGTTTTCCGAAGAATCAGGTATTAGGTTGTTTGAGCCTAAAAATGTTTCCATATTTTACTGTTTAAATTTTTTCTTTCTTCTCCTTTTGGTTTGTCTAGTTATTCTTTTTTTATTTTTTTAAAGATTTTATTTATTTGACAGAGAGAAACACAGCGAGAGAGGGAACACAAGCAGAGGGAATGGTAGCAGGAGAAGCAGGCTTCCTGCAGAGCAGGGAGCCCGACGTGGGGCTCGATCCCAGGACTATGGGATCATGACCTGAGCTGAAGGCAGACGCTTAATGACTGAGCCACCCAGGCGCCCCTTGTCTAGTTATTCTTTTTCAAGTTCATGAGTTGACTGTATAATTATTTATTTTAAACTATTTTTTATTGTTTATTTTGTTTTAAATAAATGCACCTGTGGGTTTTTATGGTAGCAATTCTTTTATTGTTCTCCTAGATATTCTGTCATTTCCATTGTGATTTCCTCTTTACTAATGATTTTTTAGGAAGCATTATTTAGATAAAACAGAGAATATTTTTAAAAATTATTATTTTTATTGAATTCTAACTTAATGTCATTGTGGTCAGGAAACACAGACTGATTGATAGCCTTTTAAAACTGTTGAAACTCGGAGCACCTGGGTGGGTCAGTCAAGTAAGCATCTGGCCTTCAGCTCAGGCTCAGGTCATGATCCCAGGGTTCTGGGATAGAGCTCCCAGCAGGGACCCTGTTTTTCCCTTTCCCTCTGCCTGCTGCCCTGCCTGCTTGCTCTCTCTCTCTGTCGAAGAAATAAAATCTTTTTTAAAAAAAGAAAAAGAAGCTTATCTTTAAAAAACTGTTGAAGCTTTCTTTCAGATATATTATTTGGTGAAATATTCTAGATATATCCGAAAATAAAATATTTCTTTTTGTTGAGTGTACTATGTAGGATTTTATTTATTGAATTTTTAAATAACTATTATATTTTTCATTTCTATGATTTCTATTGGGTTCTTTCTCATTTGAACCTATTCTTGTTTTATTTTCATCTATTTTCGTTTCATAGCTTGGGGTCTTTTTTTGTAATCTATGATTCTGTCATATATTTCTTTATGTATCCTAAGAATACTTGAAACCTCTATCATACTATACTGCAAATTAATCTGAAATGAATTCATATTCTGATTGTTGACTTTGAATTTTTTTCTTAACATTTCTTTACTTGTTTGGAATTCCTATTTGCAGGCACAAAACTTTTTTTGTTGCCTTTTTTCTTTCTTTTTCCCCCTTTATGCTCATACCATCGAATGGTTTTGGGGTTTCCTTACTTTGGCCAAGTGCCCTAGTCCACAGTCAATTCTCATAATACAGTATTTCAGATTTCTTGTTCTGCTACGTTGTCAGGGAATATCACAGAACTGATTAATGAACCAGTGGGTTGCTTGGGTAAGCAAGGTTGTATTTGTGTCCTTTTACCTCTTCAAGGATGTGGTTCCAATTAAGCTATAGCCCCAGTTAGGGCTTGGTGGCTTTCCATAAGTCCCAAGTTTGAGCTAGAGTGGCAAACCAACCATGTGTCCTTGTCTTGAGATGGACTTTAACTCTTTTCATTCTATGGGAGCTCTCTTCCTGTTCACATTTACTTGCTTTAGAACTTAGAGCCCATTAAATCCATGGCTTAACTCAAATCACAGCCTTGTGTTTGGATCATTTTTCTGCTCTGTGAAAATTCTTGTCTCGTTTTGATCGGGCTATACTTCTCAATCTTGTATCTCTCTCCCTCTTTCCCTCTCCCACCTCTTGCCTCCCTCACGCTCTCCCTCTCCCTCCTCCCTCCACTTCATCTATCATGCAATGTATTTGAAATAGAGGGAAGGTATCAAGGGTGATTTACTGAGCTACCTTATTGGAAATTCATTTAAGCTTTTAAAGGAATTCTCTACAAGCAAAGAAAGAGAGAAAGAAGGAAATAGAGCATTCAGCTTCTAAAGGAGCAAAGAAAAGTTGTCTCTTTCTTATAAGATAATTTCCTGCTTGCAAAGTAGAAAGCTTAATTATATTTACTACCCATTCTTTCCCAATAGCCAGGGCCTTTATGGTTACTTTCTTCTTTCTTCTTTTTTATTTTATTTTATTTTTTAAAGATTTTATTTATTTATTTATTTATTTATTTATTTGACAGAGAGATAGAGAGTAGAAGTAGGCAGAGCAGCAGGCAGAAGGAGAGAGAGAAGCAGACCCTCCAGCGAGCAGAGAGCCCAATGTGGGGCTCGATCCCAGGACCCAGGGATCATGACCCAAGCTGAAGACAGCCACTCAACTGACTGAGCCACCCAGGCACCCCCCCTTTTTTTTTTTTGAAGAGAGGTTTCTTTCTTTTTTTTTTTTTTTTTT
>CM053609.1:25485414-25536576 GCA_028646535.1 Procyon lotor
TCTTACTGTAACTATAGTTTTTTCTTTTCCCTTATAATTTTTCCAGTTTTTGCTTTATATTTATATTTTGTTGTTGTTGTTAGGTGTGTGATGGTTCATAATTTCCACTTTCTTTGAGACTTGAACCTTGTATTATTAAAAACATTCACCTTTTTTTTTTTAAGATTTTATTTGTTTATTTGACAGAGGGAGAGAGATCACAAGTAGGCAGAGAGGCAGGCAGAGAGAGGGGGAAACAGGCTCCCTACTGAGCAGAGAGCCCGATGCGGGGCTCGATCCCAGGACCCTGAGATCATGACCTGAGCTGAAGGCAGAGGCTTTAACCCACTGAGCCACCCATGCGCCCCTAAAAACATTCACCTTTGTTCTATTTAATTTTTTTTGCCTTGGGTTCTGTCAAATGTTCACATGTTCTTTTTCTTTACAATCTCCTGATATATCTGTGATAGACCATTTTTTTTACTGTCATTGTTTTGGTATCATTTTATTTTATTTTTAAGTTTTTTTGAGTATAGTTGACCCACAATGTTACATTAGTTTCAGGTGTACAACAAAGAGATTCAACTTCTCTATTTGTTATGTTAGGCTCACCACAGTTGTAGCTACCATCGGCCACCATCTAGCACTATTACAATATCATTGACTATATTCCCTATGCTATACCTTTTATTCCCATGACTTACTTTATAATTGGAAGCCTGTATCTTCCACTCCCTTTCACCAATTTCGCCCATTGCCCACTCCCTTCCCTCCAGAAACCTTCAGTTTGTTCTCTGTATTTATTTATTTATTTAAAGATTTTATTTATTTATTTGACAGAGAGATAGAGAGAGCACGAGTAGGCAGAGCAGCAGGCAGAGTGAGAGGGAGAAGCAGGCTCTCCACTGAGCAGGGAGCCGAATGCAGGACTCGATCCCAGGACGCTGAGACCATGACCCAGTCCAAAGGCAGCGCTTAATGACTGAGCCACCCAGGCAGCCCTGTTCTCTGTATTTAGAGATCTAATTCTGCTTTATGTTTATTCATTTGTTTGTTTTGTAGATTACACATATGCGAGAAATCATATAGTATTTGCTTTCCCCTGTATAGTATTTGTTTTCCCTGCCAAGCAGGGAGCCTGATATGGGACTCAATCCCAGGATCCTGGGATCATGACCAGAGCCAAAGGCAGATGCTTAACCGACTAAGCCACGCAGGCACCCGGTATCATTTTAAATGTCTCTTATCAACAACATTTAGACTGTTCTTTCTTCAATCTGAAAGTCTTTGTCTTTGATTAATGGAATTTAACCTATTTAAATATAGTGTGATAATTTAGACAGATTTGGCTTAGTCCTATCCTCTTATTCTTTCTATTTTCTGTTAAATGCATGTTCTTGTTTCCTCCTATTTCCCTTTCATTTTGCCAGAATGATCCAATTTTCTTTGGTCCTTCTCTTTTTCTATAATGACATGGAAGTCATGTATGCTGTTCCTGTCTTGCTAGATCTTACTTATCGATTTTATCATATATATTTAAGATTAATTTCAAGGTATTAACAGTAGCAATGAAAGGATAATACGAATGTTGAAAGAGAGTGACAAAATGAGCATTTTCACATATTACTGATGAGAATGTAAATTTTTATCCCATGTTTCCAAGTATTTATAGAGAGTACATAGGGAAAGTAGCCCTAATTATATGGCTTAATCCAGGAAGGGCCTAGGGCTGTGATCAATCTCATGCAAGGCACAAAACTGAAAAATGAAACTTCCAAGTGAAAAACAAGATATTAATGGTGGGAAAGTATAAAAATAGATGCTGGCATGGCAACCAATATCCTCTATAATGGTCATTGTAGTATTGCTTATAAGTAAGAAAATTTGGAAGCAACCTAAATGTGCACTACTGGGGAACTGATTAATTAATTATGGAACTTTCACACTATTCCCCTCTGTCATCTTGGGAAAGTTATTTAACCCCTCAATTCTGATTTTTTTATCTATAAAATGGGAATAATAAGAGCATCTATATCAATCATAAAGTTATTGTGAGACTCAAATAAACATGTAGAAGATTAAAAGTGTCTGGAACATGATAAGTACATAGTATATGGTAGCTACCATTATTATTGTTATTCAGTTTTTTAAAATAGAATATTATAGGGAGTGAAGTGAGGGGAAATTGGATGAAGGTGGTCAAAAGGCACAAATTTCCAGTTTTAAGATAAATCCTAGGGATGCAATGTACAACACGATGATTATAGTTAACACTGCTGTATGATACATATGAAAGTCTTTAGGAAGTAGATCCTAAGAGTTCTAATCACAAGGAAAAAATTACATACATATGAGATGATAGATGTTAACTAAACTTATTGTGGTAATCATTGCATGATATATGTAAATTAAGTCATTATGCTGCACAACCTAAATTTACAGAGTGCTGTATGTCAATTATATCTCTATAAAACTGGGGAAAACCCCAGAGTATTAACTTTTACCTAATGGTTTTTTAAAGCTTTTTGATTTAAATTCCAGTTAGTTAGCATACAGTGTAATATTAGTTTCAGGTGTACAATACAGGGACTCAACACTTCCATACTACACCTGGTGCTCATCACAAGTGCCCTCCTTAATCTCTATCACCCATTTAACCCATCTCTTACAGCTCCCCTGGTAACCATCAGTTTGTTCTCTATAGTTAAGAGTCTGTTTCTTGGTTTGCCTCTCTCTCTCTTCTTTTTGCTCATTTGGTGTTTCTTAAGTTTCACATATGAGTGAAATCCTATAGCATTTTTCTTTCTCTATTACTGACTTATTTCACCTGGCATAATACAGTGCTAACTGAGCATGATAGTAGTGGTATCATTCTCTAATTTTCTGCTGTTAAAGATTATGGATGGGGGTGCCTGGCTGGTTCAGTTCCTAAAGTGTGTTCCTTTGACTCAGTTCATGATCCCAGGGTCCTGGGATTGAGCCCCACATCGGGCTCCCTGCTCGGAGGGGAGCCTGCTTTCCCTCTCCCACTCCCCCTGCTCGTGTTCCTGCTCTTGCTGTCTCTCTCTTGCTGTCAAATAAAGAAAATTAAAAAAAAAAAAAGATTATGGATGTGTGCATATGGAAAATGGTCATCTACAGAAATGACCATACATACTATTGTCATACATATATGTACATAGAACTATGTGCTACAGTGCCAGCAGTCTTTCTCTTTCTGGCTTATATATGGTCCCTTGGCACTGTAAAGAGCTCGAGGGGGTGAAGTAAGCCCTGGGAAGGGTATAAACATCAGGAAGGACTATGGGGACAGTCTCTTGCAGACCCTCATGACTCAACTGTCATGAAGTTAGACAACAAATTATCCTGGAAAACAAAACTGTAATTCCTGTATAGTGGAGTTTGTGAACTGAGAGTCATACCTCTTACCCACAACATTGTGCTTTTTGAATTTTTAAAAATAAATATACATTACTTTTATGATAAAGAAATGACAGTCATTACTTCCCCACATAGTCCCTTCTAACTGAATCTATTCCCTCACTAGCATCAGCTCAAAGATGGAGCTTGGGTCATCTACAGATTAGATGACTCTGTCATGTCTTACCTATAGCTGCAGCTGTTTGGATCAAGATTGACATCTCTAGCTGGACCAATCATATTCTCTCTCTGGAGAACTTAAAACCGGAATACTAAGGGAATAAATTAGGAAGAGAAGGAGAATGAAACAGATGCAGGGGTGGGGATGCCAGGCAGAATGGGTCCTGAGAGACCAAAGTGTGACCTTGATTCCCAATAGATATTGCAGTCCATCTGACCATGGCTATAACCAACTTCTTATGTCTAGATGCTTGTGAAGATGATAAACTCCCCACAGTTCAGCTGGCTGGGGTTCTCTTTCTTGCAACTAAAAGATCTCTAACAAGAATATCAAGTGTTTAACCTTTTGTACATAGAATATGAAGAATCATTTTGATTTCTGAGGCATTTTTATATTACATATCATCACTCATAGTAATTAGAAGGATCACCACTTATTTGACCTTTATCTCCATGGATAGAGCTCTGATTACCCCATAATTACCTGTGTGCACATATGTTGACTCTGAACAATTCTTTATCTCTCCACTGACTTCCTCCCACTATCTGGCTAATGTGGACTCAAGGAAGGTTAACAGATTTTATTATTTTCCTAAGCAAACTTTAAGAAGTCAGCTGCTGTCAAGGGAGAGAAGCACTGGCCAAATGCAGTGACTTTTATATCACTTGCATTGTGCTTCTTTCCAGCTCTAAAGTTAATTGAAAGTTGCCATGCACATTCAAATTCAGTAATCATTCCTTTCTAGAATAAGGCAGGGGGCTAAGAACAGGATGTAGGCTTAGTGGCCTCCATGATTCAACTGCATTCAATCTCAAGGAGACTAGATGACTGCAGGCATTTCCAGAGGCACAATCCAGTGGCGTAGAGAGAATCCCAGTCTGGAAGGCCACACACCTGTGGTCTGGTTCCAGTCTCACCACTCTCTGGCTATATTTGCCCCTGGTTGAATAATTGCAATATAAAAATTTATTGGTGTGCCTACTGCATGCAAAACACTGTATTATGTGTAGCAAGGAATGGATTTAATCATTTGACAAACTTTTAGTGAGCGCTTGCCATGTACGTGTCACTAGGTGCTGCAAGTTTCACTACGAACAATATCCTATTCTTGCTCCTGAGGAACAGCACTTCCCCTCTCTGGTTCTCAGTTATCTTAGCTCAATAGGAAGTAAACTAGGGGGCGCCTGGGGGCTCAGTGGGTTAAAGCCTCTGCCTTTGGCTCGGGTCATGACCTCAGGGTCCTGGGATCGAGCCTCGCATCGGACTTAAAAAAAAAACAAAAGAACTAGGGGCACCTGGGTGGCTCAGTGGGTTGGGCCTCTGCCTTCGGCTCAGGTCATGGTCTCAGGGTCCTGGGATCGAGCCTCTCGTCAGGCTCTCAGCTCAGCGGGGAGCCTGCTTCCCCCCCTCTCTGCCTGCCTCTCTGCCTGCTTGTGGTCTCTTTCTCTCTGTCAAGTAAATAAATGAAATCTTTAAAAAAAAAAAAAAAACAAAGAAGTAAACTAGATAATTTCCAAGATCATATCTAGGTCTAAACTTCTATGCCTCTCAGAATTACCTCCTAGACCTCTGTACCCTTTTGGGGTGGGGGTGGGCAAAGAGCTTGGTTTGTTGTTGTTTTAATTCAAGCAAAAGTTTACAAGAGAGGATTAAATAGTTCTCAAACATGCATTACAAATAGCATATATATAATTTTTTCATTTTAAAAAATATTTTATTTATTTATTTGAGAGAGAAAGCACGAGTGGGGGACAGAGGCAGAAGCAGACTTCCGCTGGTGCAGGCTCAATTCTAGGACCCCAAGATCATGACCCAAGCCGAAGGCAGATGGTTAACCAACTTAACCAACCAGGCACCCCTATATATTTCTTCCAAATAGCATATATTGATTTGAATTCAGCAGTACAGTGTTTTTCCCTAAATCTTTGATAGAAGTTGAACCTATCTCTATGGAATTTCATGAACACTTGATCTTTACTCATGATTGCCAGGAGCAGAATATTCAAACCACTGAATTTTATTTTTTTTTTTTAAGATTTTTATTTATTTGACAGAGAGAAACACAGCAAGAGAGGGAACATAAGCAGAGGGAATGGTAGTGGGAGAAGCAGGGTTCCTGCTGAGCAAGAAGCCCAATGCAGGGCTTGATCCCAGGACTCTGGGATCATACCTGAGCCGAAGGCAGATGCTTAACGACTGAGCCACCCATGCGCCCTTTTTTTCTTTTTCTTTCTTAAAAGATTTTATTTATTTGATAGAGAGTGGGAGTAAAAGCATGGGAGGGAAGGTCAGAGGGAGAAGCAGACTCCCTGCAGAGCCCAGAGCCGGATGTGGGACTCGATCCTGGGACTCTGGGATCATGACCTGAGCCAAAGGCAGTTGCTTAACCAACTGAGCCACCCAGGCGCCCCAAACCACCGAATTTTGACCAACTGCCTAATGTGGTAGTAACCCTACCAGGTCCCCATGGAAGAGACATGCTGAGGATACTTCAGGAACACTATAGCTAGGGCCTTGATCCAGATCTTGAATGAATACTCTATACAGGCAAGCTAGGCATTACTACCCTGGTGCTCCAGGGACTCCTGCTAGCCTATATCTGTATCATGCTCCCCCTCTTCTTCGGACACTTCCTGACTCATCTCCCCAGTTCTTTCTCAGGTGGGAGGAAGCCCCAGGGCATTTTCTGTGCCACCCACATGGCAGAAAACTTCTAAGAAGGACAATCAATCCCGATATGGAAAAAAAAAGAAATCTAAGAGAAAGATCCAAAAAGCACTCCCAACAGAAGACATTTTAACTGTGCTCTTATGACAAAGAGGTCTACCCATCGAATCAGTGAAATTGGACATTTTGGAAACCTGAATCACAGTAGTATGCCAGTAATGCTTTCTGAAGTCAAATGTTAATAGATGGCCAAAGAACAGAAATGTTGAAGGGATCTATGCTTAGGTTTCTGGGAGGCTATAGCCTAGCTATTAGTCAAGGAAGGAAAATAAGACATGGAGGATCCAAGCAGGAGGAGAATGGTAAGAAGGCAAGGAAATGAGTGATAAATCTTTTAGGACTGACTGGGGAATTCCAGCAGGCAAAGGGGATAAATTATTTTCCATAAGGGACTTACATAATCAGTTTAGGTTTGCATCAGTACCTTCACTTCCCTGAAGGGGGCTGCAGATTACATCTGCGGGTTTGCTAGCATAAGCATTTATAACCACTGAGGCTCTAGGCAGAAGGTTTAAGAGATCAGACCGGAGCCAAGATAATCCTAATCCAGAGCAGTCATAAGGTTGCCTGGAGCAGGATGCAGTTTAAGTCAAACAGGTCCCCACTGAAAGGGCCTTAAACATCACACAACGGTCTTAACTATAGAAACTAGCCCTTTTTTGGTCAACGACTCCCAACATCAGAGGTTGTTGCCCAACCCTGGATAGGGTTGAGAGATATAAGCTTAAAGCAGAAAAAAACCTTAAACTAGAGTAAAGGGGAAACTAACATCTTTATCAGTATTCCTCTTCATACACAATTGATTCTAGACCAACAGAACTGTCACCTCCCCGAAATCACTCTGGATTCTTCAGAGATCTCTGCCTAGGTTCAGTGCCAAGTCATTCTATTCATTCAAAATTATTTATTAAACGTCTGTATGCCACACATGGTTCTAGGACCTGCTGGATCTTAAACCAAACAACTTAGATGAAATTCTCCTTCAAATTTCTAGTCCTTCTTCATGGACTGCTTTTTGTCTACACACTGAAATTCTGACTGCGTTTAAAATTTTAACACAAATGCTCCCTCATTCATGAATTCTTTCAGCAAATTCTGGTTGAACACTTAACTATGTGCAGAATCCTGGCTCAGGAGTAAAGATACAACTGTGAAAAAGACACCATTCACTCAGCATGTGGTCTTTGGTGGACACAAGAAGCTAAAGTGAGGGTGCCATAAAGAAGTACCCAAAAGGAGGTAATGTCTGAGTGCTTCTCAAAGTTTCTCATAGCACATACGGGAAGGAGATTGCTCTAGGCTGGAGGTGACCAGCTAAGATGTCTAGCTGTCCCAAGCTCTGCCTGGCCAGCCTAAGGACTGAGGGGATCACTGTCTCAGCACACTTGTACCCCATTCACAGCATAATTGTTGGTCTGGTCTAGGCTAAATCCTGAAGGAAAAGTAGATGGATGCTACACTGGAGAACACATACACAGAACCCTATAGGTATTCATTTAACAGGTTTTTATTGAGCAACTGCTATGTGCCAGATGCTGTGCCTGGGGCTAGGAATACAACAGTGAACACAGAACTTGTGCTTAAGAAGCTTTTACTCTAGTGGGGAAGACAGACAAATGGGCAAGCAATTACAATACTATGACAAAAGTGCTCTACTGGAGGTAAAATCAAAGAGTTATAAGACTTTACCCAGGTCTGAGAAGTCGGAGATTTATAGCATGCTAAAACAAAAGTTAAGACCTTCAAGTAGGTGGCATGGGAGTGGGAGGTAAGAAAGGCATTCCAGGGAGAAGAGTATGGTAAAAGTGAGATAATCATGGCACGTCTCCTTTTGCTATCCCCATAAACCCTATGCTCAATACAGATTCCTCGCTATCTAAAAGTAGAGCATTCCTATGACACCTTTCATAAATCAAAATAGTGTAAAGCAAAGGCAAAGTAATTACCACTCATTTATTTGGAAAATTTTTGAGCATTCCCAGACCTAAAAAAAAACCTCTCTTAGGCTTTCCTAGTACTTTAGCACAAATGCTAATGGATACCCAAAATAAACTGAGATAAAACACAGATGTTTGGGGCGCCTGGGTGGCTCAGTGGGTTAAAGCCTCTGCCTTCAGCTCAGGTCATGATCTCAGGGTCCTGGGATTGAGCCCTGCATTGGGCTCTCTGCTCAGCAGGGAGCCTGCTTCCTCCCCACCCCCTGCCTCTCTGCCTACTTATAATCTCTCTCTGTCAAATAAATAGATAAGATAAAATCTTTAAAAACAAAACAAAACAAAAGAAAAACACAGATGTTCCCGGACACAGTTTAAAGCTATTGCACCTGATCATGGTTCCCAGGGAAGGAGCTTGATAAGGCCACTCTTGCTGTTTGGGACATGCACTACCTCTATAATGACTGGCTGCAAGACAAATGCTGAACAACACTATTTTCACTTTTTTCTTTTTTTTTGTGGTAAAAAGAAAAATCCTCCAGATTTCTTTAGGTTAGTGAAAACAGGTACTGATGTAGGTCTTTTGTAAAAGGGAGTGGCTTAATGGCAACTTTCAAAAACCTATATGCCATATTTGTTCACTCCTCTGTGCTTTGCCCATGCTCCCTTCCCTGCTTGGCTCACTCATGTTTGGGAGCCAGCTCAAAACTCACCTCCTTTGTGAAAGGCTTCCTCAGGCAAAATCAGTCATTTCCTCCACTCTGCTTCTACAGTGACGACTGGACGAACCAAAAATCTGGACACATTGTCTGACAGTGAATTCTTTTCCTGATATGTAAACCAATTTTATAAGAAGACATAGATATGAAATTAAATCTTGTTTTATTCATTTATCAAGTTCTCTAATAAAAGGAAAAATTGAGAAAACCAAATATCATATACTATCTGTCATTATTCTTGATATTCATCTAATTAAAATTGATGGCAATGTAGAATTGAACATACACTAATTTAAAGAATTCATATTAAATAACTGATTTACTTTTGCTACCATCTCTATGCTGGTCTCTAAATATATGGATTATTATTTTTTTTTTTAAATCGTATTTATTTATTTGAGAGAGACAGAGACAGCAAAAGAGAGAATGAGTGGGGAGGAGAGGGAGAAGCAGGTCCCGGCTGACCATGGAGCCATGGTGGGGCTGGATCCCAACACCCTGGGATCATGACCTGAGCTGAAGGCAGATGCGTAAAGGACTAAGCCACCTAGGTGCCCCTGGTGGGTTGTTTTTTGTTTGTTTTTTTTTTAACTTTTAATAGTTGTTCATTACTTTTTTGATTGATATACTGATCAGAGAGAGGATAATTGGAATATCTTTGAAATGTTCTCTCAACACAAATGTTTGTATTTTCATTAGTAATTTTTACAATCTCTTTACCCAGAGTCCAGATCCTTTATTTTGTAACTTAAGTAAACGACTCCTCTCTTTGGTACACGCTAAATATCACATAAAGGGGTGCCCTGGCACATGCTCAGTCCCGCAATCATACTTTGACCTACTGTTCCTGTATTAACCCCTGCCCTTCTAGATACCCATCATTTCCTGGATCTACAGTCCTCTTCCTTCCCCACTGCTGTAGTTCAAGCTCTCATTATTTTCCACCCCCACTAAGCAAGGGCCCCCTAACTGGTTTATCCATCCAACTATTCGATGTGAGATTTGTAAAATGCAACCCCTGGGATGATTTTCACTTGCCCACAGAATAAAAGTGCTGACTCTGGGGCTTGCTATGCAAGCCTCTGAGGAGGCCTGCCTTATTTCCGGGTATTCTGCGTCTTGCACCCAAAGCCTAAACAGTGTCTCAATGCTTGCAATAAGTATACCCCCCAGTTCGGGGAGTTCTGTTTTGGGGGGGGGGGGACTTGGGGGCATCTATCAACCATGGAGTTAAGAGCCCACACCCGAGGCAGGCCCTCGGATGCCTCCAGCTTGCTCTGAAAGTACAGATTTTTTCCAGTCATAAATACATCACATTCTTGGGGTCTTGTGATTCCTCTCTAGCAGAACCAGTCAGACTACCCGATTCCAGCCCCTTCCGCCCCACAGCGTTTCCCATTAAAACCACCGGTGGTTTGCATCCTCCCATTTTCCCGTGCCTCAAGTTCCCCGAGCCCGGGGCGTCCTCTACCTCCCAGCTCGTTCGCCGTTCAGGCTGGGACAATGCCCCTTCGCGCTCGCACAGCCGGCGGCGCCTCCCGGTCGGGGTGGCCGGAGGGGCTCGGAGCGGGTCGCCCGGGGTCGCGGCCGAGGAGCCGGCCGGTCACGTGGCGCGCCGGTAGTCACGCGGGCGCCGCTCAGCTGACCGGGGGCTCACGTGGCCCCGCCGGCCGGGAGCGAGGAGACCGGCGGGCCATGGCGGGCTCGGGGCTCTGGTTTTCGCTGCTGCTGGCGGCAGCGCTCGCCGGCCGGGCCGCGGCCCTGTGGCCCTGGCCCCAGTACATCCAGACCTCCGAGTCCCACTACGCCATCTTCCCGCACAACTTCCAGTTCCAGTACCACGTCAGTTCGGCCGCGCAGCCGGGCTGCTCGGTCCTCGACGAGGCCTTCCAACGCTACCGCGACATCCTCTTCACCTCCCGCTCTTGGCAACCTCCTGAACCCACAAGTGAGTCGGACCCGCCCCGCCTCGTTCCCGGCTCCGAGAGAGCCTGCCCGGGGGCACCTCCCCAAACCTCCTGAGACGCCCTTCTTTTGGCTTCTGCCCAACCCTGTCTTCTAGTCTCAGCCCTCTGGTCTCCACTTCCTCCCGCGCCTTTTCTCCTGCTGCCATCTCAGATTCCCCCACGTTGAGCCCCCAGCTCCACTGAGCCGACTTCTGGAGCCAGGATTTCTCCAGAATCCTGCCCCCCGCCCCCGGGCTCTGTTTCACCAAGAATGCCTGCTACAGGACTGCATTTCAATCAGGATATCAAATTGCTGAGAATACTGTGCCAGGAGACATCGAAGGTGATCCCTCTGACCGTGTTCAGGTGTCTTAGGGTCCTAGGATGAGGCCAAAGATTGGCAAGATAAGACATTAGAGATGACTTGACCTGTGCAAAATTACACGAAAGTGTCTGACACCTGGCATGTCCAGCAAAAGTGGGAGGAATTGGAGAACACTTCCATGGGGAAATGAGTTTTGAGCAGCCACTTAAAGTGGGGTCGTGGATATAACTGGCCAGGACTCAAAGAATATTCCAGGGAGGAAGAAAGGCTTGAGCAGAGACACAGTGGTTGAGCTCAAAGGGCTTTGAGGGTGTATGGGATGAAGGTATGGTCTGGGGAGAGGGGAAGAATGAGGTTGGTGGAAAGCGTCGGATTGAAGTGAAGTCAGGAGTGCTTTGAAAATTGGTTTCATCTAAAACAGCAGGGGTGAGCAGTTTTCTGTAAGGCAGAAAATTGTGTTGCTGAAAATTGTTTGAGGATTATGTCACAGCAAATTGGTAAGAAAGAGTCAGCAACACAAAGGAATAACATTCTACTTTCTGGGCTTAAAATTTAGAGTTTTTTTTTCGCACTATTTTGGAATCTGGCTCCCTGGTTATGATGTGTAGGTTGTTATGGGGGGAAGCCATATTTATGATTGGGTCATATGGTAACATCTCATAATGTGCTTCAAGTGTGATTAAATTACTTTCACAAATGTTCTCATTTGATTTATAGAATTAAAGGCATTTCGTTAAACAGATGGCTTAGAGAGTGATAGATAATTTAGGGAAAGAAACAAGAATCTCGATATCAGGGTAGTTCTTAACTGGTAAGATGGATTAGGCCAAGGAGGATAAAAGGCATCTTATTGTGTGTGATAGATCATGTATTTCTCTGAATCCTTTATGACAAATAATGACTTAGCCAAGATTGGCACTCGGAATGTGTTTATTTTGGTATGGAAAAGTTAGGGCCTGGATTTTGAAAAAAAAAATCTGTCATCTAACTGGTATATGCCTATTCCAGTGCTGGGTACACTGGAGGTTACAAGAAAGGCATGCTCAAAGGTAGACTCAGGGCGCTTAGATGGTGCAATCGGATAAGTGTCCGACTCTTGGTTTTTGGCTCAGGTCATGATCTCAGGATCCTAAGATTAAGCCCTACATTGGTCTCCACCTTCAGTGGCTAGTCCGCTTGAGATTCTCTTTCCCTCTCCATGCCTCTCCCACTTGTGCTCATTCTCTCTTTCTCTAAAGTAAATAAATAAATCTTAAAAAAAAAAAAAAGTAGGCTCAAGATTTGAAGTCCAGTTGGGGAAATATGATGCAAAAGGACACAATGTATTATAAAATGCTTAAAAAATAATTAGAATGTTTGCTACTATGGTATAAATTAGGATAATTCCTATACATTAAATTAAGCCGTTACCTCCATTGCTGTAGGTCTAGAGTGTAACGGAAGAAAATAGAAATGGGGATGATAAGTGGCAATGGTGTCCTAGTAAATTCCTTAATGAAAGATTTAGAGACAGATAAAAAACTAAATAAGATGTTTATTTCAATTTGTTACCTTACTGTGAATAGGTTTGCTATATTTGAAGGTTCTTAGCCCATTAAGAGATTAGAAAACTGGTTTGGATCAACATTACCAAAGACACAGAAGTAAGTTCCTTCTCTATCGTTCTTCTTATGCAGCCTTCCCTTTGGAACATTCGTTTCCTGGAAGGCTTTCAGATGACTTGATCTGTAATCCTTTTTCTGCAAAAACAAGGATGAATCCCTGGAGGGAAAAGCAATGTCAGCATGGTCCAAACCAGACTGTATTTCACTATGGGCCTGATTTTAGTAAAGAAAACAACATATGCAATTTAAATCTTAGCTTTAAACAGCTTTCCATCTTCTCCTTCCACATAACTTCCTTGTAGGTTCTGGGCCAGTGTTCTTCTTAATATAGCACAACTTCTGCTTTTGATCTGAACCTGGAGTTCAGTGGAATCTATAATTCCCTGAAAAACAAATCTGTTATTGAGGTTTGGTTTGATTCTGAATTCACCTTCAATGATTAGCTGTAGTCCACAATCGCTGGTCTATGGAGGTGTTTAGTATTTGCTACCTGTCTTTGTCATTGAGATGTGTTTCTGCCAACTGGAGGGTGTGTGTTGCATGTTGTTAAACCTGTTAAATGGAATTAGTTTAAGTTCTAGATACTGGAGTGATCCTAATTCTCTGTTTTGATTATTGAGCCACATCTTGTTTATGAATCAAAGATCTGATCACTTGGGATAGCACCTATCTAATGTTGCCCCAGATTCTTTTCTGGGTGCCTGATGGAGTTGATAAAGCCCAAATTTTGCAGGTAAAATGGCTAAATTTGATTATGTCATTTGACTGAGTTCTTCTTTGCCTTTCTGAAACTAGTTGATTGAAGCCATAGTACATAATGGTTTTTATTAAAGTTTGCATCCAGTTGTGATAGTCACACACATGTCCCTATGAGTTACTTAGGATGCCACCTGAATAGAATAACTCCTTTTATTTAGAATGGAAGGAAGATTAATATATGAATATCTGGATCCTTCTGTAGCCATTGTCAGTATTTGATTTGCTCATTCTCAGACATGAAACAAGTGACTAATAAGTGGCATAGTTGATTGCACTCTAAATCTCCTAAAATATCTCTTTTGGCCATTCCTTCTATTACAGTGCCTGGAACATAAGAGATACTTATTTATTTGTTGGCTATATTAACTTAAAAGGGCTACTTTGTATAAAAGTTGAAAGTCATGATTTTTGTCTATTTCTAAGAGCACCAAAAAGATGATTTGCAGGTTTCACTTAAAAATGGTTGCCTTTCAGATTTCAAATTTGGAATGTTGTGTGAATTCCAGGGAAAGGAGGATCACTCTATGCTGTGGTCCCAGCTCAAACTACTCTTATCTCATTACAAAACTGAAGATGCCTGGGGAGTGTATCTAGGGAATGTAGGAGGGAAACAGATAAGGTTGGGCAGCTGGCCTGGGAGAAGGAGCAATCCTGATTAGTGCTGCACCCTAATTGCATAGTGGCTATGTCCCTTTAGCCTTTTCCATGACAAGGATAAGTTATTCCTGTGAAGACTTTATTGCCACTGAATTTATTGCTTGAAAGCAAAAAGGAAGAAAACCACAGAGGAAGAATGTTTTGTAGTAGAATTACTTTGTGAAAGAGGTATGTGGAGAATGGAGGGATACATGAGGAGAAATATAAGAATTTGGAAGGAGATGGGTTGCAGGATAGTTTTTAGTGAGGGCCAGAATAATTGGGCTCCATTTTGAATCCCAAGGCCTAAACTAGCTTGGCCTCTAATCCTCAACCAACCTCTTTCCCTACAACCTTGTTTTTTATTTTTAAATCATAATACTTTCCCAATAGCCTGGGATGGTACTGAGCCCAGGAAGCTCAGCGTGGTCAGGCTGTGTGTAGGTGTCCTGGGCCTGGTTTATGAAAAATTCAAGTCCTATTTTCTTGAGCTATTGTTGATCCCCCTGCCTTGGATATTCTGCTTGAAAACCTATATGGTAGAGGACTCTGGGTCTGGAACAAGATTTTTTCAGGAGTCAGCCAGAGAATGTTTATTAGTCACTTGTATAACTGTGTGCCCTCAGGTGAATCACCTAATTTCCAAGTAGCTGCTGGTTTTTTTTAAAAATCTGTCTCCATTTCAAGCATTTCTGAAGATAACAGGGAGATAGTGATGACTATCATTACAATCTTTGAAGGAAGGTACAGTAGAAAGAGAAGTAGGGGGATTTAAAACAATAAAAATTAAGTCTGAGCCCCAGAGCTGCCCTTCCTCCCATCTCCTTCTACCTCACCTCTTCATCTCCAAACAGAAGAGTGAAACAAGGCATTGCAGGTTTTTTGCCAGTTGGTACTTTTTGTTTTTAATAGCAAGTGTGAGCTATTTTTTCTTAGAGCTACACAGTTTTTTGCTGGGGCACATTGTCAATTTCTTAGCCTCTTTAAGGCATAAACCGAAATCCTTTTCCTGTGGATTACATTTACTGCCCAACCAATACTTCTTTTAGAAATTAAAGAGGTTACTTTTATATTTCTGCATCTTCCTAAATTTTCTCTGCTGTCCCTGGAAATAATTGATAAGGAGAGAGACAATGTGCATCAACAAGAGGGTTAGCCAGTTGGATTAGGAGTTCTCTCCCACCTTTGTGGAGCCATTGACAAGGAGGACAGTTGAAGAGAGGAGGTTGGATCTGTAGAGGTGATAAAGTTTTATGTGTAAAGGGTTTTCTGTGATCTGCCTCAAGGCTTATGGATGTATAATCCATTGTAATAGAGAAATGAATTTGCTTTTCTTCTTAATTCCTGACTATAGTGAATAAGACCCATTACTCTGTCAACTTCTCTCTTTCATTTCCTTTGCTTGTTTTAAGTTTTTATTATTGCTTAAGCTTCCTTAGTGTTGCACTCAGCCCTGATCTCTAGCCAGTGGTGGTGTGCTATTGATGTCCACTTCTTTTTTTCCACCCAATACGTTTATTTTATTTTTTCAGTGTTACAAGATTAATTGTTCATGCACCACACCCGGTGCTCCATGCAATACGTGCCCTCCTCAATACCCACCACCAGGCTCGCCCAACCCCCCACCTCCACCCCTCCAAAACCCTCAGTTTGTTGCTCAGAGTCCAGTCTCTCATGGTTCATCACCCTCTCTGATTTCCCCTCATTCACCCTTCCTTTCCTTCTCACAATGCCCTCCGTGATTTTCCTTATGTTCCACAGGTAAGTGAGACTATAAGATAATTTACTCTCTCTGCTTGACTTATTTTACTCCGCATAATCTCTCCCAGTTCCATCCATGTTGATACAAAAGTTGGGTATTGATCCTTTCTGATGGAGGCATAATATTCCATTGTATATATGTGCCATATCTTCTTTATCCATTCATCTGTTGAAGGGCATCTTGGTTCTTTCCACAGTTTGGCAATTATGGCCATTGCTGCTATGAACATTGGGGTACATGTGGCCCTTCTTTGTACTGCATCTGCTTCTTTGGGGTAAATACCCAGTAGTGCAATTATAGGGTCATAGGGTAGCTCTATTTTTAATTTCTTGAGGAATCTCCACAGTTTTCCAAAGTGGCTGCATCAGCTTGCATCCCACCAACAGTGGAAGAGGGTTCTCCTTTCTCCCCATCCTGTCCAACATTTGTTGTTTACTGTCTTGTTGATTTTGGCCATTTTAACTGGTATAAGGTGGTATCTCAGTGTGGTTTTGATTTGAATCTCCCTGATGGCTAAAGATGATGAACATTTTTTCATGTGTCTGTTAGCTATTTGTATGTCTTCTTTGGAGAAGTTTCTGTTCATGTCTTCTGCCCATTTTTTGATATGATTATCGGTTTTGTGTTGAGTTTGAGGAGTTCTTTATAGATCTTAGATATCAGACCTTTGTCTGTGGTGTCATTTGCGAATATCTTCTCCCATTCTGTGGGTTACCTGTTTGTTTTGTTGACTGTTTCCTTCGCTGTGCAGAAGCTTTTTATCTTGATGAAGTCCCAAAAGTTCACTTTCACTTTTGTTTCCTTTGCCTTTGGAGACTCATGTCCTGAAAGAAGTTGCTGTGGCTGATGTCAAAGAGGTTACTGCCTATGTTCTTCTCTAGGGTTTTGATAGATTCCTGCCTCACATTGAGGTCTTTTATCCATTGTGAGTTTATCTTCGTGTATGGTGTAAGAGAATGGTGTTCACTTGGGTAAGATGTAAAGCTCTTTCCTTTGGAAGTGTATGCTCGGATGCAAGAAGTTTGGGTGCTTATCACCTTGGGTGTCAGTAAGCAGCCTCCCCTTCTTTTGCAAAGCTTTGGGAGCAAGGGAGATGGCTTACCAGGTACACTGTGTCCTACTTTAAAAGTTTAACTATTGTCTTATTTGACCTTGTCCTGGTAGTAACTAGTCCTAAGATCCCACATTAGTGGCTTTGGTCTTTGGACTAGAGCCACAGCCCTAGTGTGAGGCAAATTTAGAGTTCTAAGTTCATGTCCCTTTTATATGTTGGAGTCTCAGCCTGTTTGCCGTACAGAGTGTCATCACACAGTAGTGGAGCCTTCAAGCTCCTCAGAGAAGCTGTTCCAGTGGTATAGTTATCCCATAAGGTACCCTAATTCTGGGCTCCTCCAGCCAAGTGGCAAAACTGACTTCTTAAGAAAAAGGAAGTAGAAGGTGGAAGGAAACTAGCATTTATTGAGTGTCTGGCACTTGCCATATATTATGCCCTCTAATCTTTATAATAGCTCTGTGAGGTTGGTGTTATTCCCATCCTTCAGAACTGAGACTCACAAAGGCTACATAACATGTGCAGGGTTTCACAGCTAGTAGTTGTGGAGCAGAAGTTCCAGTCAGGTCTTTTTGTCTACAAAGACTTAGCTCTTTTCAATGTGCAATCTTGGGGCAATCAACTGCCCATAAATATTTTCACTGAGCATTATACCGATTAGTGATTTGGAAAACTACTGGCCTTTGGTAGGAGTAAGCCCTGATCACACTTCAGGGTTAATTACCTCAGATAGTAACTTCTAGCATCTAATTGCTTGATCATTAGCACTCAAGTTATGAATGTTTTGATCCCCGGCCCATTATTATCAGATTCCAGTAGTGTTTCTGGCCAGCTTCCTTCTTTTCTTCCATCCCTAGTACAAGTAGTATTTATTAAGCAACTATAATTTATCAGTAGCACTTGTCCAAGAATATTAATTGAACTGTCCTTGTCCTTAAAGAATTTATAGTCTCTGGAGGTGGGAATACAGACATACAGTAAAGTATCAATAAAGTGATTTTTGCTGATAAGTACAAAGTACTTTGGGAACACCTGACCCAAGTGTGTGTGTGTTGGGGTGGAGGAGAGGGTACGTTTTGAGAAGGCTTCGATAAAGAGCTGTCCAGTCTTATTTGAAAGTAGGAGTTGGTGGAGATGCAGGCAGTAATCCACATGGAAAGAATTGCATGTGAGAAAAGCCTTCAGGAAAGAAGCCTGTCATATATTTAAGAAGGTCAGTGTCACTGTGGTTGAAGCACACAGATCTAGGGTGGTTCAGCAGGTTAGCGCAACAGTACGGAAGCTTCAGAGAATGAGTTGGAATACTTCCAGGGGACAAGGAGGTCCCAGAGGTGACCATGGGAGGGTGTTAAGGTGTTGTTAGATAACTGCTGAGCTAGAATGTGGGTTAGTTCTTCCTCTTGAGTGTCGAAATCACCTAGGATGAAAGCCAGCCTTGGAATGGAGAGGAAGACTGGGGACCAGGATCTAAAGTCTTGGGGAATAAAGAGCTGACCATGATGTTGCAGAGTGTTGGTGACAAGGAGAAGCTCAGGATGATACTGGCTCTGAATATCATGAGCCACAGAAAAGAGGTGTTTTTTTTTTTCACTTGATGGTAGAGGCTAGATGTTCTGGAAGCAGCTGAAAAGGAGCTGCCTCTCAGAGCAAGTTGTAGGGGAAATAATGTTCCGGGGGAGAGCCAGTCTTCAGTTAAGGAGGAAGTAGAAGAGACTGAGGCTGTTGGTAGTTCAATTACAGGATTCCAGAGGCTTGTGGGGGTGGGTGATGTGTAGTCCAGGTGGCTTGGTGGAGGAGAAGAAACAACATTTATAGGAATGGGTGTGTGTGTCCAGAACGGAAATGAGCAGAGGCATCAATATATTGGGCAGCATGACAAAAGATGATAGCAGTGTGACATGGTAGATCCTCCTGACTATAAGATTACCGTGAAAATGAGCTCTAGAGACAAGCAAGGTTCACATACATGGGAGAATTTAATTTAATATATGGTAAAGGAAACATTTCTAATCAAGAGTGCAAAGATGCTTAGTCAGTAAATATGTAGGGATGACTGGTTATCCATTTGGGAAAAAATAGAATTAAATCTATGTCTCATATCAAACATAAAAGTAAATTCCAGGTGGTTAAAGATCTAAAGATAAAGGCCATGCCATAAAACTATTAAAAGTATAAGAAACTAAAAAAAAAAAAAAAGAAGAAGAAGAAGTATAAGAAACTGTTTATATGGTCCCAGGGGCAGAGGAGGCCTTTCTTTCTTTTTTTTTTTTTTTTTTTTTTAAGATTTTATTTATTTGACAGAGAGAAACACAGCTAGAGAGGGAACACAAGCAGAGGGAATGGTAGCTAGTGAAGCAGGCTCCCTGCCGAGCAAAGAGCCCGATGCGGGGCTCGATCCTAGAACCCCGGGATCATGACCTGAGCCGAAGGCAGACGCTTAACGACTGAACCACCCAGATGCCCCAAAGGAGGCCTTTCTAAGCAAGCAGATAAAAGAAACCATAAAGGAAAAGATGAATAAATTTGAGTACATAAAAGTAAAAGCAAGAGAACCATAAGGTTAAACAAATAAGGACAAAATGGGGGAATTATTTGCAGTCTTAAAAGACAGGTTAGAGGCGCCTGGGTGGCTCACCTGGTTAAACATCTGCCTTCACTCAGGTCTGGTTCAGGTCATGATCCCAGGGTCCTGGGATCGAGCCCCGCATTGGGCTCCCTGCTCAGTGGAGAGCCTGCTTCTCCCTCTCCCTCTGCCTGCCTCTCTGCCTACTTGTGCTCTCTATATCTCTCTCTCAAGTAAAAAAAAAAAAAAAAAAAAAAAGACAGGTCAAAATCTAAAAAGAGCTCTGTAAATCAATAAAAAAATCTTTTAAAAAGTGCAAAAAAGTATGGCCAGTAAAGGGGTGCCTGGATGGCTCAGTCAGTTAAGTGCCTGATTCTTGATTTCAGCTCGGATCATGATCTCATGGTCATAAGATGGAGCCCTGAGTTGGGCTCTATGCTGGGGGTTAATCCTGCTTAAGATTCTCTCTCTCCCTCTGCCCCTCCTTTCTCTGCTCAGTCCCTCTATCTCTCTTTAAAAAAAAAAATGTGTGTGTGTGTGTGTTTACACACACACACACACATATATGGCCAGTAAATGTGAAGTGATTTTCAAATTCAGCCATTATACTTAAAATACAGATCAAAACAATGGTATATTTCTTCATCAGGCTAGCACAGATGAAAAAGAATTAAGACAGTCTAGTTTTGGAAGGATGTGGAGGAATGGCTCATGTATGTTGGTTTAGATATAAATCTTTTTTTTTTTCCAGATATAAATCAGTTTTATACTTTTGTCCAAATATAACAATTTGGAAGAGTTATTTGGCAGTGTCAAAACCAAAAATTTTCTTATCTTTCACCCAGCATTTTTACCTATAGGATTTTTCCTACAGAAATCTCTCAGCAAATGCATGTATATATATGTATATATATATATATATGATGTTGAATAGAGCATTGCTTATAATATCAAAAACTTAGAAGCATTCTACAGGGGCGCCTGGGTGGCTCAGTGGGTTAAAGCCTCTGCCTCCACTCAGGTCATGATCCCAGGGTCCTGGGATGGAGCCTGGCATGGGGCTCTCTGCTCAGCGGGGAGCCTGCTTTCCACCCCCTACCCCTGCCTGCCTCTCTGCCTGCTTGTGATCTCTCTCTCTCTCTGTCAAATAAATAAATTAAATCTTTAAAAAAAAAAAAACAAAAAAGAAGCATTCTACAATGTCCACAAAGAGAAGTTAGGACTTTCCACTTTTTAAAGTGTATTTCAAAAATGGAATTCTATTTAGCTTTTATAAATAAAGATATAGATCCATATATATCGACATTAAAAGATCTGCAAATCATTTGGTGGGGGGGAAAAGTTGCAAACTATTATGTATTAGGATCTCATTTTTGCTTTAAAAATAATATGTATATTTAGAAAAAAAATGGAAAGACTGCAAAATGTTAACTTATCTTTTGGGATCCAGAATTACAGGGAGAGATGCTCTCTTGCGGGTGGGTAGAGAGGAAGAGAACAGATTAAGTTTCAAAAGTAGGGAGAAATGAGAAAACTTTTAACTACAACATTTACAAAGAAGGTAGAGGGGAGAACATTCAGGATTCATTTATGGGCTGGATAGATTGCATTTCTGAGTGGATATTAGTAGTCTGTAGAGGGTGAAAAGTCTTGGGACTCGTAGGAGGAGGCACTACGGTCTAGGCTGAATTCAGCAGCACTGTGTAGGGGCTCCAGGCTTAGGGGCAGTTGGGTTCTCAGACTCCTACTTTACGGGGATAAGAAGTTTTGACAGGGGCAGCCTTGCTTCTTTCCCTAGTCACAACAATGTACTTTTGCATTGACTGCTTCCCAGCTTGGAGTTATCTTTCCCTTTTGGTAGCCTGGCAAACACCATCTCAGGGTTCAAGGTTCTGCTCAGAGGTCCTCTCCAAGGTGAAGCATCCTTTCCTTTCCTGGGGTAGCTGGAGTATCCACCCTAGCCCTAATCACACTCCTTTGTAATTATTGTTTGTATTTGTCTCTCCTACTAAACTGTGAGCTCCTCAAGGGCAGGGACGGGGCTTGTTTTTATTTTGAACTGCCCCAGTACATAGCACAGTTCCAGGTGTACAGTAAATGCTCACTATATCCTGGTTGGAATGAAGAAACGAGTGGTAAATGAATGATGTCTAGGGCTTTCTTCAGACTGAATATGGGGAGAGAAAGCCTGGATGTGACAGAGATCAAGGTGAGAGGGAGAGGGGAACAAGGGGGGCATGGAGAAGGCCTAGGAGGGTACCAGGACAGAGGGGCAGGTACACCTGAAAAAGCAGGGAGGTGCCTAGGCTGGGTTGACTTTCCTCGTGTCCACTCCAGAAGCCAAACCAAATGCCACTTTATAACCAAAATGAGTGTTTTCTCCATGCTGCTGAAATCCTGTGAATTAAACACATTGATATGATGGAAATATTTTGGTTCAGGGAGGAGCAGTTTGGGTGCAAGGAGAAGCTATTGTGCACCGAGGTAAAGACATAGTTTCTGGGTACCCTGGTGCAGGAATGAGCACTCCCTTCCAGAGGGTAGAAACACCCGAATCTTTGGATTAATGGTGCTAAGGTTCTTCAGAGCAGTGTCTGAAAAGGCACTTTCTCTGTGTCTGGGTGTCTTCTTACCATTCCCCACCCTAATGCCAGGACTTTACAAATACTAGGTTTGGGCGTATAAAAGTAATCTCTCCATTAACTACTTGCCATTTATGCCTGATTATCATGTAGCACAATCATTATGCATACATAGCATTAAATGTGCATTTTTTAATTCTAGCATCATTCATTTTTTCAGCAAACATTTATTGAATGACTACCGTGTGTCAGGCACTGGAAATACAAAGGCCCTGAGATTGGCCCCTGCTGTTGAGGAACTTACAGCCTCGGTGAGGAGATAGACAAATAAGCAGCATATATTAAGATAAGTGTTACAAAAAATGTATGTATACGTTGTTTCATGATCTCATAGGAAGGTCTCTTAGGAAAGGGTGGGGGAATGATAGAAAAGTTTTATAAAAGGAAGAATCAGAGCTGTTTCTGAATTAGGTGAGATGTGGAGGCAATGCAAAGTTTGCTTCACTTGGAGGAAGCAATATGTGCAAAGGAAAGTATGGAGAAAATGTGGCATTTTCAGGATTCTGTAAAGAGTTCATTGTGTTACCGCGAGAATTCCTGCATAGGAGCAGAGAAAAGATCTTCATGTTAAAAGATCACAGAGGATGATAGATTGAAATGGGATATATATGGAGGCAGAGAGAACAACTGGGAGATTTTTTTAGCCATTCAGGTGAGAATTTACGAGAGGCTGAATTAAGGCATTGACTCAGTGGGGGTGGGAAGGTGGTAAAGATATTGAGATAATAAGGATTTTGTTATAACTAGACTTACTTGGGTCTTTCTTTTTTAGTGTTGTAATCTCAGTGCTTAACACAGTGCTTGACACAGAGTAGACCATCGGTAAATATTACGGGTGCGTGAATTTTTAATCTACTCAGAAAGATGAGAGAAGGAAGAAGTTTCTGGTCTAGATAAATCAATAGATGGTACTGTTATCAAACTGAGGGAGAAGATCAGCCAGGGAGAGGAATGAGGAGTTAGTCCCATTTAGTATTTAAGATTTGAAGGGCTTATAAGCTCTTTGAGTGTAGGCCTCTAAGCCTAGAGTCCCAGAAGAGTTGGCATGGAGAGGTAGATTTGAGGATCATCAACCAACTGTGGGGCAGATGACATTGTCCAAGGAGAGTATAAGTGAAGGGAAAAAGAGAAGTCTGGAGACTTCGGGGAACACTAGCATGTAGGGCCTGGCGAAGGAAGGGGAGAATGAGGAAGCATATTCAAGGAGCTTGAAGGAAAACCAAGGGAGAGCCATGGCCCCTAAGCTAAGGAAGTTTAGTTTCATGAACATCAGGGATGTCTGATGCTGCCAAGAGGTCCCTGAAGAAATAAGTGGCCACCAGAATATTACCTCTGGGACAGCAGGGATTTTTTTGTCTGTTTTGATCACTGCTGTGTCCCCAGCATTTAGAACAGCCTGGCACATAGTAAGCACTCAGTAAATAACTGTTGAATGAATGAATGAATGAAGAATGAATTGAAAAGGGTCCCTTGAATTTAATTATAGAACCACAGGACCTTGGTGAAGGCATCGGCAGAGGAGTGGAGGAAAAGGAAGCCATGTTATAGTGGACTGAGGAGTAGATAGGATGTCAGAAGTGGCTACCAAGAGAGGAGTGAGGTTGGCCAATTCCATGAGCGCTTGTGTGCCGGGCACTGTCTAAGCCCTTTACACGCACTGACTCATTTTATCTTCTCAGCAGCCCAGTAAGGTAGGTACTAATCATGATCCCCATTTTTCAGATGAGGAAATTGCAGCACAGAGGGAAAATCACTTGCCCAGGGTCCCGTAGCTAGGAAGTGTTGGAACTAAGATTTGAACCCAGTTTTGTCTGGCTTTGGAGTTCAGCACCTAACCTCTTAGGCTGCATTTCCTCTGGAGTTTCTTTGGGACCAGAAGGCAAGAGAAAGAGTCTGTTGGAGATGACGTGGAGTTGAAACCAGGAAGACTTGCACATATTTGAATGCTGATGGGAAAGAATCAGTAGAAAGAAATAATTTGAAGATTTGGGGGAAAAGGGAAATCATTTATACAAGAGGAGCCTGAGGAGAGCTCCAGAGCACAGGTGAAAGGAAACCCCTCCACCAGGATAGGAGGCAAAGATAAAGACCAGGCGTGTGTTGCAGATGTTTTTGTCAGGGAGGAGAGGGGAAGAAGAGCTGGATGGGGGCTCTCTTCTGATTGTCTGCTGAGAGGAAGGGCGGTGGCGATTGGGTTACAGACTTGAAGAAAGTGGCTCAAATTGAAGTAGCTTTTGCAGAGAATAGAAGAAAGCAGTGGTGGAGCCCGGAGAGGTTCAGGGCAGTGTCTAGGGCCCAGCCAGGATGAGAGACCATGATTTCAACAGCAGCCCAGTCCTGCTGTTACCTGATTTTCTCTCTCGCCTCAGTAGCATGCAGTAGCCAGGGTCGGTGCACAGAAGGCAGATGTTACTTGATCCCCTGGGTGCAGCCGCAGAAGAAAGAACAGGTTGCCGAGAGTACTGGCTAGATAGATTGTGTTCGAGGTGATGGATCAGCAGACCTAGGCCAGGGGGGAGGGAAGTGAAAATAGGATGGAACTGAGGACAGAAGAGAAGTGGAAAGGTCATAGCACTGGCGTCTGGAGCACTGGCATCTGTGGTAGAAAAAGGGGCGCAGGTGTCCCACGTGCAGAGCTGACCTGTCCGTGAGGAGTAGGCTAAATGATGCTGAAAGGGAGGGGTGCCAAAGGGAACTAATTTTTTTGTTGTAAACACTTCTATACTGTTTGAGTTTTTTCCCCTTCTTAAATTTGGAAGGTGCAGACCTTTCCGTGACCCAGAGGAGAGCAGGTGTACATGAAAGCACGGGATGAGGGAGCAGTGTAGAGATAGGAAGTAGTGGTCATGGACTGAGACCTCAGAGCATACTATCTGTGCGGAGTCACAAAGTATTAACCCTTTGGAGGAGTAGCCAGAATGCGGTCCTCCCTTGCCATTGTTCGCAGGAGAGAAAACAAGAGCCCCGAGACTCGCTCAGCTTAGCAGCAGCAGAACCACAACCAACCTTTCCTGATGTCCCAGCTCAGTGCTCTGTTTGCCATGCTTCTTCCGGAGCACTTGAGGCTTCAGAATTTCCTGTTGTGCCAGCTGGGTTCCTTGTGAGTGTGCCATGTCATGCTTCCTACACTTCAGTTCTTCCAGTGCACAGCATGTGGGTGCGTATAGAGGAAGGTGGCCTGTCCCCTGCCTGTTTCCTGCTTGCTTCAGGGTAGCAACTTGGAGGGGGAAAACCACAATGATGTTACAGTATTTACATCCTTTTAAATGACCCAGTGTCCCTCCTGTTTTGTAAGTTCTCACATTGCCACCTCCCCCAGACCTTCCCTCTCATGCCTTGTTTAAATAGCAGGCATGACTCTCTGCCTCCTTCATCAGCCTAAACCCAAAATGAGTCATTGAGAACGCTTAGGACAAGGATTCTTCACCATAAGATTAGAGCCAGGGGATGGAGGGATGAGCCATTAGTTAGGGCTATTGTTCTAGGGGGAAAAGTCCTTTTGTTTTTATTTTCATCAGATCTTGTAAGGAGTCTACAACCCTCCCCCCAAAAAGACTCTGGATTTAGAGGATAGAGTGCAGGTGTGTTTTAGAAAAATAATGATATACCAGCAACAACAACAGAAGTTAGAGTTTTTTTATGTTCCAGGCAATAGTTCAGATAAATCTGGTATTTGTGCAGCCTCTAAATGTTATTAGGACAGTGACTATGGCAGTTGCACATGGATGGTTGGGATTTCTCCTCAGTTTCGTAGGCTGAGGTCCAGGGAATTAATGCTGAAGCTCAGGACTTTGCTCTCCTTTGGATAGCCACCTGGGAAGATATGCAGATTGGCTCTCCACACATTGATATTGGGACTCTGTGATATGTGGGATTGGAGTGGGGGCAGCGTGGCAAGGGATGAGGGCATAGTTTAAGGAGGAATATTCTTTGGTCCTACCTCTCAGTTAAGTCTTCTTTAGTCTTGAGGGTTTGTAGAGATAGCCTGTTTGGGGAGCTTGGGAGGCCCTACAGATTCTGCTTTGAGGGAAGTCTGTGCCCTGACAGCCTGGTTGTTCTCTGTTGTTGGAGATGGGTTGGCAGGGTTTAGAATGGAGGTGTGAGTTGGCCTGGCCCAGAGTAGACTCAAATTTCCCTTCTCCCTGCAGGATTTAGGAAGGTATTAGTGTGGGATGCAGAGTATTCATGGGGAGGGGAAACATTTTGTTCTTGATGATAGAAAAGGGCCCCTTATTGGCTTTCTTCTTGGTGAGCCCGAGAGCTGAGATGCAGCCATGTGGTGGTGCCCAGGAAGTTCGAGTAGGCTTTCTGGAAATGGCTCAAGGCTCTTGCATTACTTCTGCCCTAGAGATGGATAACATTTGGGATCGAGTTTGGTTCTGAATTCTCTTTCCCTGCCTTTTCTCAGGCCACCCTATCCCGGACTTTGTGGTTCCATAGGAAGTCATGGTTGTGGTGCCAGTGTGGATGCATGTAGTTCCAGAAAAGCATAGAATGAAGGAGTTCATTGAGGACAGGCTTGGGGCAATACAATCAGAACCACACAAAGAGGAGCCATTAGGAGGATGGGAAGGGATGGGGCATTAGTATTTTGGCTTTGGTTTTGGCTCCTTTGGTTTTTGGGGGGCGTGGTGGGGTGCATCTGAAGAACTATGCTAGATGTTGGCTCTTACTGGGTGGCTTTCCACTGTTGGGCGGAAGCCTGCCTCAGAGAGAGAACCTGTTTGGGAAGAGGGAAGGAAGCAGGATAGGTTCGTGACCACGTACCTTTGCTGGGGCACCAGCTCAGTGATCCCAGGCCTCCTTTGCATAGGAGCTCCTCTGGTCATCTGCTGCATCTGCTTGCATCAGCTCCTGGGCTTTGACAAAACTGAAGACCTTTCACCTGGAGCCCTCAAGAACAGTGCTGCTTCAAGCGACAGTCTGCAGTGAGAGGAGAGGTACACACACGGGAATGTAAAACTATTCCCTTCATCCAAAAATGTGTTATGAAAAAATGTTAAGACTAAACTGTGTTTCTTCTGACATAATTGACTTACATTCCGGCGTTGTATAAGCTTCCTATCAGTATCTTTCCTTTCAACCAGTATTGCAGTTTGCAAGTCAGCAGCTAATCTGCAGACCAGGCTTCGAATAGAAATGCTCTCAAGCTGCCTGTAGTTTAGAAGCAGTTGTCGAGGTAATGGAGTCGTGCTTACTGTACCAAACTAGAAATACAGAGCCCTGGTTATGAAGAGCTGATGCCAGATCATTGACTCATGGGTCAGGGCAGGTTGCTGGGGAGAGAGGGGAGCACAACCAAAATGAAAGAGTTGAGGTGAGGAGGCTGTGCCTGGGCCAAGGGTAAACGCCCTCCCCTCCCTTGCCTCTTCCCATACGCACGGTGAGCAGAAGGGACTAGAGCTAGAGACCTTCCTGTAGGACGTTGGTTTTGCCTGTTGCTTCTGGTGGCAGGTCAGCCTCACTGAGTTTACCCTGTCCTTTCAGGAAAACAGCATGCACCGGAGAAGAATTCACTGGTTATCCTTGTGGTCATTCCTGGATGTAACCAGCTTCCTTCTTTGGAGTCAGTGGAGAACTGTAAGTACCACCGTGCTCCCTGCTGCAGAGAGCAAGCACTTGTCTGGAGCTCTAACTCTAGTTGGCCTGGCCTAAGTTCCTGACGCCAGTAGGCCTACGGCCCTCCAGGACTGTGGAGACCCCGGGTCATCAGGGGCTGAGAGCCATAGAAGGTGAATTTTTCATATGCACTCTAACCAATGTCTGAAGGTTGGCTGTGGAATGTCACAGTGGCTTTTCACGGAGTCCCACAGGACACTTGCCTTCTGCACTGCATATAATTTTGTAGCCATTTTAGGAGTTTGTACACTCATGATTTTCTTTAAGAAACCCTACTCTGGGGAGAGAAGGAGTTTTTGGTCATAATGTTTTTGGACTTAATGACTGGAATAAAGTCAGGTCATTAGCCCTATGATGCCTCCTGTCCTCCAGCAGGAACTTCTCAGTCTCCAAAGTGAACGTTCAAGTCTTGGCTTCCTCCTCACATTCTTGGATAAAGTACCTGAGTGAAGCCTGGAGACAAAGGGAAAGGAGGGTGATTTCAAGGCTTTGGGAACACTGTAAGCTGGATACACCCTCCAAGCATCCCTGACTGCCTCCTACTTTCAGCTAAGGGCTGGCGGGAACTCGATTTTCCGGAGGGGTAGACTGAATCACAAGGCAGGTGGTACTTTTATTCTCTAGCCTGACCCTCTTCCTGCATTATTTTCTAGGGCCTACAGAGCCTGGGAGACCACCCTCCCACTGTGGCCCAAGGCCTAGCTGGCCTGCAGCTGCTCTGCTCTGGGGATGTCTCTTTGAAAGGAAAAAAAAATGTGATCTTACTGTTGTTTTTAATCCAAGGATTTACACAGGACATGCGATCTGTAATCTGAGAGTAGAAGTCCTTAACCAATGGAGTCATTTCTGTCATTTCAGACACGCTGACCATAAATGATGATCATTGTTTCCTCCTCTCTGAGACTGTCTGGGGAGCTCTCCGAGGTAACATGGGGGCTGATCCTGGGAGAGAAAGAGAGGGACGAAGTGGGAAGGTTGGCCTCGGTCGGTTGGGAGGACAAGACTGGGGGCCCAGCACATACCTCCACTGTAGGAAGCTTTCTTTGTGGAGACCACTTGGAGTGTTTCACCATCTCCCTGAAGGGTGTCAGCCTGTGCAATGGTGGCAGCACCTGTCCTGGGCAGGTGCTCTGGGGAAGCAGTTGGAGACCCTGCAGGCTGATGCTCAGGGTGCCAGCAGGAAGCAGGCCGCTTGGGATTCTGCCACAAACACTGCCTGTTCAGCTCTCACTGAACACACGTAATTGGAAAGTTTCTTTAAAAAGGAAAACTTGATCACAAGAAATAGATAAATGTAAAAAAAAAAAAAATAATAGTATGAGACATGTAGAACTATAGTATTTCAGGAGAAAATTAGGACTTTACTACTTAACACAAGATGGGCCTCTGCCCTTCCTCTTGGTTTACGGGAAAGGTATTAGATCCTTAGATATAGACGTAGCTGAATACCTCTACTACTTTTGCAAAGCCCCTGCTGGTGAATGAGGAGGGAAATTCTCACAGAAATTTCAAACCTTGTTTTGGTTCGTCTTTGTTCCCTTACTCTTCCCCTTCTCCTCTCCTGTGTTTTAGAGAAATTGGGAGCTGACTCCCCTCTCTGCTCTCATACCTTTTGTGCAAGTGCTGTGATTAGTCAGGTTGGGATAGGGGGAAATCCAGGATTCCAGAATTCTGGGTGTCAGAATCAGACTAGAAAGAAGCCAAAACAGGGGCGCCTGGGTGGCTCAGTGGGTTAAAGCCTCTGCCTTCCGTTCAGGTCATGATCTCAGGTTCCTGGGATCAAGCCCCACATCAGGCTCTCTGCTCAGCAGGGAGCCTGCTTCCCCCTCTCTTTCTGCCTGCCTCTCTGCCTACTTGTGCTCTCTCCCCTCTCTATCAAATAAATAAATAAAATCTTGAAAAGGAAAGGAAAGGAAAGGAAAGGAAAGGAAAGGAAAGGAAAGGGAAGGAAGGAAGGAAGGAAGGAAGGAAGGAAGGAAGGAAGGAAGAAAAAGAAAGAAAGCCAAAACAATATAAGAGCAATCTGCCTTGAAATAGGTGCCAAGTGACCACTAAGACCTCAGATTCTTTCATGCTGAAATTTTGGGACTCTGCAAATCCTTCTGGGTTTTCAGAAGAGGGGAGGGGCTCCAGCTGTGGAGAACATATAACACTCTGCACTGAGCATGCCTGCCTTTGCCAGAATCTAGGAGTTTGTGTCCAGTGGACGGGGGCAGTCCTTTTGGGGCCATTGCTTCCTACCATATCCTAGCTCCCTATAGCTAGTTCCCTTCTCAAGAGGAAAGGTGGGGGATTCTTTGTCTTCTAGGTTCAGCTGTGGACCCAGGCTTCTTAGAAACTTAAGCTTATGATTATTTTTTCACAATTCAGTCTGGGATAATAGAAGGGGCAGTAGATTGAGGATTCCTTTTTCTCAGCTCCTTTAGCTCCTGATCTGTATTAATTTGGGAAGTCTTAACCCATGTGAGCTGGCTTGTCCCTGCATCTGTACTCATAAGCAGACATCTTGGCCTCTCTTAAGACTCTTGTCAGTTCAAGGCTTAGGAAATATGGATAAGAGGTATGTGGATTTTGAGGGTTAGTGTGTTCCTAGGAGAGGCACTAAAGCCCCTTACACTGCCATCTCCCAAAATAAAATGCAGAGTAAATACAGATACTGGCTTCCTAGTATCCCCTTTGCATCTGTGTTGAGACTTATCAAGCCCATACTATATCCACTTTTACCATGTGCCCAAACGTTCTCCTCTGTCACGTTGGGAACCTTCTAGATGGGTGCATCTCTTTTGCCATATCCCTAAGTTTTTACTCTGCCTCTCTACTTCCCCATAGGTCTGGAGACTTTTAGCCAGCTTGTGTGGAGATCTGCTGAGGGCACGGTGAGTGGGAGCCCCCCACAAAGGTTCCTTTTTCTATCTGTGGGGATTTGCTCCACATGTGGAGAGTCCTGGAAATAACGTACTTTATCTTAGAGTCCTGGTGGCTCAGGATGGCCCCAACAAGAGTTAGAAGGAGACATGAGTGCAAACCAGTTTGGTAGATTTGGAATCACTGTAATTTATTTCCCCTGAGTCATTATTTAGTAATGACCTTGAGACCACACTGCTTTAAAGAAAATAAATAGATTAACAGTGAAAATCCAGAATGTGTAGGCTGAACGGTATCTGGGACAGCTAAATCTGGCTAGCATGGGACTGTTACCCTCTGATAGGTGCCTGCTTGTGGTTGCTGAGGTTGAGATATGAGGCATTTGGGGAGATAGTTGCTCTGCAGAACAGTCATAGATTGGCTTTTGAAGGATCAGGAGACTTTTCCTCATTCCCCTCTACCCCCATGGTAAATTCCCCTTGAATCCTGATGTGTTTAATGTTTGGTCCACACAGTTCTTTATCAACAAGACCGAGATTGAAGACTTTCCCCGCTTCTCTCACCGGGGCTTGTTATTGGATACGTCTCGCCATTACCTGCCACTGACTAGCATCCTGGACACTCTGGTACCCAGGCCTGAAGGCCATCTTTGCCCTTACTGTTCTGGGGTGATGGGGCAAGGGGTAGACCAGTTGCCATATTCCTAAAGAGTTGCAGAGGGAATGTATGTAACTTTAGGAGCTCCTAGGGAAAATGGAAAAGACCTACTCTAAGACAGGAAAGGAAAAAAAAAAAGGAGTGATTTCAGTCTACCCCACTGGCTACTCTGGACCAATGTCCAGGTTATCTCCAGGAGTGCAGAAGGTAGTTTGGGGAATTGGCTTCTTTGATCAAGCCAAGCTTATTTTAGTTATGGACAAAGGTCATAGGAAAGAGAGGTTCAGGATGTTCCTAACTATCTTAAGTTTGATGGGCAGTCTTATCTTACAGTTGCTGATCCAACTCACGTGTCTACCTTTTCCTTTGCTCCTCTGGTGGACATCCATCAGTCTTGGCTTCTGAGATTAATGGGTTATGGGGCTACTAATTCAACAATCAACTTCACAGTTGGATAAATGTTAGACAACCCAGAACAAATGGCAGGAAGATACACTAGTCTTCAGGGCATGGTGGTGCTTTTGGAAAACCAAGGTACCACATAGTTGCAGCTGTCCTCTCAGTGTGGCTAAAACTCATCCCTAAAAGAGGAGGTAATGCCTCTGTCTGACGTATTTGGATGTGCCCTGGGAGAAGAAATGTGCTAGGTCTTCCCTCTATAGCAAGGCATTCCCTGATGGGAAGATTTGAAAGACAGACCCTATGAACATTTATCAGGAAGCTGGTGCAGATTGAGGCTGGTGGGGTATGTGGAGCAGCCTGCCAGTCTGCCTACCTTCCCAAGTTTGAGACTGAAAGTGGAGAAGCTGTGATAGGTTCACAGTGTGTGCTCTGATCTACAGGACGCCATGGCATACAATAAATTGAATGTGTTCCACTGGCATCTGGTCGATGACTCTTCTTTCCCATATGACAGCTTCACTTTTCCAGAGCTCACCAGAAAGGTACGTCTCAATTTCTCCAAGAGCAGGTTTGTGGGTCGATGTCTGAGCCTGGCTGCCCTGCGGCAACGACACTGGCTCTCATCCTCACCAGCCAGTTTGAGGGACACACTGACTTAGGGGAAGGGCAGTGGATTTGGAACAGGAGACCTAAGTTTGAGTCCAAACTTTTGCCATTAATTTTGTCTGACAGATAATCTCTCCTGGTGTCATTTTCTCTTTGTTTATATTCTGCTTACCTGCCTACCTTGTTGTCTCACTGGCGTTATGACACTCAGATAAAGCAATAGATGTACCAGCTTACGGGAAATTATGATAAAGATCCTTGGAGATAGTCCCTGATGCCAAAGAGCTGAGGGTAGATTTCCTGAAATGCAAGAAGTCCTGCAGGCATTTCGAGTATCTTCTGCTCTTCCGGCCTTCAGGAAATGACATTGTTAAGCGTGCCTTGTGCCTTTCAGGGGTCCTACGATCCTGCCACCCATATCTACACAGCACAGGATGTGAAGGAGGTGATAGAATATGCACGGCTTCGGGGTATCCGTGTGTTGGCAGAGTTTGACACTCCTGGCCACACACTGTCCTGGGGACCAGGTAAGAATAAAGTTAGATGGAAAGAGTCTACTGATTCCCCTCAGTGGGGCTTCAGGGCATTGACTCTTGGAATGCGGTATGCCCCTGTCTCGGTCCCTGGAAGGATGTTTTCCATCAACTCCTTCCACCAGGAATTTTAGATAGGCAGAAATTACTTTGGACAAAGGAGGCCACTGCTTACTCTTAAACCATGGGCACATTCTTCTCCGATGGCCTTGTCTTAATGATGTTCTTGCACATTGTGCCGTAGAGTGGAAGAAAAATCTTGCCTCGGCTGGGTCAGGCAGTCGGAGAACCGCCTTTGGGAACAAAGGTGACCCCTGCTGGAAGCGGTGTGTCAAGGCAAGAGTGTGTGTTGATAGCTGTCTGGCAGTAACCCAGTCTCTGACTATCCATGATTGTGGATATATTTTTATTTCTTTGTGTCTAAAAGCTTGTGATCGCCAGCATCTGTGAGTACCTGAGGGCCCCTGTCTAGGTACATGTAATGTTTATGAACATGATTATCTTACTTTGTGTAACTTAATGCCCTTAGGTATATGACTGTTTGGCGGCCTGTGTATTTGTGACACTTGTGTGGGGTTGATTCCCTGTTGGCTTAGGTGTCCCTGGATTATTGACTCCTTGCTACTCTGGGTCTCATCCCTCTGGCACCTTTGGACCAGTGAATCCCATTCTCAACAGTACCTATGAATTCATGAGCACGTTTTTCTTGGAGGTCAGCTCTGTCTTTCCGGATTTTTATCTTCACCTTGGAGGAGATGAGGTTGATTTCACCTGCTGGTATGATCCCTTTGATCTTCCCATCCCTGCCTGATGAATTGCTCACTCAGAAGAGAGGTTGGCTCCTAAGAGGCTACCTATCTTAGGTGCTCCTCAGGGGCTAACCTCTGAGAACAATCTGTCTCAGTCCTGATGGCCCGGGTCTTAGGCCTTTTCTCTTTCCACCTACATAGAGGCCCTCCCTCATTTTGGCAAGGCTGTGACTATGAAACCATTCCTTTCTCCTGTCATATCCTTGATATACTTATGGAAGAACCAGGTCTGGGAACAAAATTGTCTCGGGAAAGTCCAGGAGAGAGAAAAATAATCCCCACATTTGTAAAATAGTCTGGTTGAAGAGTCCAGACACAGATGAATTTGAGACTAATATATGAAAGTGTCCAGTCAGTACTAAACTGTAGGCTCCAAACCCTCAGATCTGCTTTGCTCAAAAGAAGTTGATGGGCTTCTCTGAGATGTGGACACTAGAGCTGGATCTGGGGAAATGGGCTTTTCCAAGAAGTAGAGAGGGGGAAACATTTCAGGAAGAAATGTGAGCAAAATGTGAATGTTCTTGGGGGAGGGAACCACAGCAGGTAACAGCAACACCTATATCCAGCTGGAATAAAGAATAAACGAGAAAGGAAGAGCAGAATATGCCCGAGTTGGGGGTTAAACAGGGAAGCTAGAATCCAGTGTGCCAGAGCCTCAGACCAAGACCTCAGAGCCACATGCTATAGACCAGACAGGTTAATACATGTTCTTGTTGAGAGTTTAAATTGAAAGCTCTTGGGGTCCAAACTCCTCCTTTCTCAGCCTGTGTCAGTGGCCCCTTTCACACAGCTTTATTCGGCCACACGTGCCATATATGGGGCCTCCGAGATCCGAAGTTGATTGGTTTCTCAAGTGAAAAAAGAAGTTGTGGGAGGCCAGGCGACTGATCCCCAAGCTTTGGGCTTTGAGGATGTTGAAAGAATTAATCTTCATTTTCTCTTGGGATTCAGGAAGTCCAACCCAGATATCCAGGCCTTTATGAAGAAGCAAGGCTTTGGTAATGACTTCAAGCAGCTGGAGTCCTTCTACATCCAGACGTGAGGAAGGAAAGAGGGTGGGCAGGGTTTCTTGGGGCTACTGTGCAGTCCTCCCTTTCCATACCAGGGCCAGGCCCTACTTGACCACTCTCTGGGCCCTTGAAGGGGTACTTTGTCCTAGCTTGTCAGCTTTGGAGTAGTCAGTTCCCAACCGGGAAAGACACTGCTCAATCAGGAATGAGCCCCTAGGCAGCCTTCACCCCTAGAGCACTGGCACCAACAGCCTAGAACCTGTTTGAGCTGAGCAGATCCTTTCTTTACTCTCCAGGCTGCTGAACATCGTCTCTGCCTATGGCAAGGGCTATGTGGTGTGGCAGGAGGTGTTTGATAATAATGTAAAGGTGAGCCAGGGGCAGAGAGAGAAGGAGCCACCTGCAGTGCTTCCCTCTGGTCTCTGAACCCTTCTCTGCCTCTGCACAGACTGGTCCTCCCTGGGTTTGGATTAGGCTTTAACATTCAGAACACTGGGGGGCCATCTCTCCTCTCCCCTCCAGAAAGGTCACAAAGGTCTCAGCCCTGGGTGCAAGTGTCAGAACATCTCTCTCTCTTCCATCACCACAGACTGATCAAGAGTTATTTCTGCTGCCAGGTTACTTAGGATTCCTGAGACTGGCATGCTGGGTTGGTTTTTCCTTTCTCAGTCATAGACTAGGGTCTTCCAGGTTTGGGAGCAGGGCTACTTTCTCCTTCATTGTTGATCAGTTAGGTCCCAACCTCTTGCCACATGCAGGGGCTCTGCAGGAACCTTGTCTCGTCCTCAGAAACATCTAGAGACTCTTGGACATGGTAGCTCTTGATGAATCTCCTGCGCTGCTGCTTGTCTCCCTTCGCTCACAGCCAGTGTTACCGTCTCAGTCCAGACAAGGAGGCTCAGAAGGATTGGGGGTGGAAGCAGCAGGGAGGACTCGTAGGCCTCCAGAGTCCTTGGCCTCTGCACTGGGCTAGGAGCTCAGGGGTTAGGAGTCATAGAGAAATACTTAGCTGCTTGAGAGCACAGTGGGCACATATCCCTTGGCCTGGGTTGTTTGCATAAATATGTGGGTCGGAAATCCCCTCAGCTATGTGCCACTAATTCTGTGACAGGTTCGGTCAGATACAATCATTCAGGTGTGGCGAGAAGAAACACCAGTGCATTATACGAAGGAGATGGAGCTGATCACCAGAGCTGGTTTCCGTGCCCTGCTCTCTGCCCCCTGGTACCTGAATCATATAACTTATGGCCCTGACTGGAGTGAGATCTATGTGGTGGACCCTTTGGAATTTAAAGGTGAAAGCAGAGAGCTCTCCTTGCTGACCAGAGGAGGCTGGGCTGGTGCACAGAGTGGGATACAGGAGGGTCTGGGCTAGACCTTTCAGGTTAGCTGAGTGATGACCTATCTGAAGAGAGGGCTACATTAGGAGGGTGGTTGAGGGGAGACCCTAGGGTTACCCCCCGCCCCACCGGCAGCTTGTTGTTCCTTGTTTTCCCTTAGGTAACCCTCAGCAGAAGGCTCTGGTGATCGGCGGAGAGGCCTGTATGTGGGGAGAGTATGTGGACAGCACAAATCTGGCCCCCAGACTCTGGTGAGGTTTCCCGAGGATGTGGCCGGTGGGGCTTGTGGGCATGGGTTATCCCTTGGAGACTCGTTGCTGTCCAGTCACCCCCAGACAAGTACCCTCCTCCCAGGCCCAAGAGAGAAGGAGCTGTACCTTTCGAGAACCCCTGCTCCTACTGTCAGTAACAGTTCATGATGTTTTTACAACTTACTCTGGTTCCATATCTGTGGGAGAGGAGGAGAGTGGGATCATGAGCCACATCTTAATGAGGATGGAGCTGAGCCCTAGAAGTCCCTCAGAGCCCCCCAGCCAGGTCGTCACTCTGAATATAACCTTGGCCCTGAGTTCAGGGTACCTAAATAAGAGGCAGCAGCCTGTGAGTGTCCAGCTCCCTTGAAGGGAGCCAGCCCGGTGCGTGACCCTTCCCTCTAGGCCCAGAGCAGGGGCTGTTGCTGAGAGGCTGTGGAGCAACGAGTTGGTGACTAGCCTGGACTTTGCCTTTAAACGTTTGACACGATTCCGCTGTGAGCTAGTAAGGTAAGCAAGCAGGCCCTGTTGCGGCCTTCCCACAGTGGTGGGCAGATTGGGGACCTCCAGGAAAAGCAATAGCTAATGCTTACAGAGGCTTACTTTGTGGCAAGCACTGTGCTGAGCCCTTTATAGGCATTATTTTATTGACTCTTAACCATAACTCTGGAAGGTAGGCAGTTTAATCCTTCCTTTAGAGATAGGCAGCTGCAGCCCAGAGAAGTTAATGTAAAGCCCCGTGTCATTCAGAACCAGAATTGATCCAAGCGAGCTTCAGAGTCCCTGCTCTTAGCCATGGCCATGGGTTCTGGGCTCTGATGACACCTGTGCTACTGTTGGGGATGGGCGTGCATAAGACGGTCATTTCCCTGATGTATTCATTGACTAAGTCTTGAGGACCTGGAGGACTCAGCGTAGTGCAGAGCTGAGAGCCAGCCGTGGCAAGGTCTAGGCCTCAGCTGTGCGTCATCCACTGGGCGACTTTGAACTAGTTCCTTACCATCTCTTAAGCGCATTGCTCATTTGAATGGTAATAAGGCACACCCAGGGCTCCCCTATAGAGATTGCTCACATCCTGGAACTGGTGAGGCTAAACAGGATTCCATGTCCATACCCTGTGCATGAACAGGACACATGGGTCCCCCCTCCGCCACTGCATTTATAGCATTTGAGCCATGAAGGGGGGGCTCGGTGGGCCAAGAGCACTAGGCACCCCTTAGGCATCAGCTCTTTTCTAAAGGGACTGCATTATTTGGGACTCAAGTACAGAGACAGGCTAGAAATAGGTGTCCCCCCAGATTCCTGGGTGTCCCTGTGTCAGAATCACCTGGAATGCCTGTTCAGAATGCAGACTCTTGCCAACATGTGAGCCCAGGCCAAGTAAGAATCTCTGGAAATGAGATCTCGGAGTAATTCTGGTGTACAGGGGCAGTTCGAGATGCACTGAAACAGGGGAAGGGGAGACTGTTGGTTGTGGTAGAGATGTTGCTGGGGCCTTGGACTGACCCTGTCTGAGTGGCTCATCTTGCCCTGTTTCTTCATGTCCTCTTGCAGGCGAGGTGTCCAGGCCCAGCCCCTCAATGTAGGCTACTGTGAACAGGAGTTTGAACAAACCTGAGCAAGCAGCCCGAGGCACTGAGGAGGGTGCTGGCCCTAGGAAAGTGGGAGTGGGGCCAAGCTTCCACTGCATCCCGGCCGGGGGACGGAGCCCCTTGCCCACGTGCCCCTGTGCATGGAGAGAAGGGGGCCAGTGTTGGCACTAGCATCTAATAAAGAGTGATGTGGCATTTTTCCATAATGAACATGGATTACCTGTGTAAGAGAAATGTGACTGGCCCCGGGGCAGGGAGCTGCCTGCACTGGCCTTCTGCTCCCGAGAGCGATAGGGTGCAGCAGCCCAGCCAGGCTGGGCTCAGTGTCTGCCCCTGGGGGAATCTCAGACGTTGACAGCTGGGAATGAAAGCCTGTGCAGGCTCTGAGTTGTTTGATGCCTCTCCCACCCCCGACACGTAGTCTAAACACACCCCCCCATGCTAAGTCTGCTCACTTCCCTCAAGGGCAGAGGTCACTTAGACCTCCGAGGCCTCTGTGTAGCCTCAGGAAGTTCTGGGGCGTGGCGAGGGCTCCAGGCCCAGCCTGGTTACAGACCAGCCATCCCCGGTGTGTACTCACACACTGCCTTCCCCTAGAGCTTTTCTGCTCTGGGTTTCTGGTTAGTTGAGTTTCGTGCAACCATTATTTTAATAATATTGAACACATATTGTGGTCTTGACCCTGTGGTAGGTGTTGCATTTGAAGGATTTGGTCCCTAGAGCCCTGGTCCGCTCCCCAGTATGCCAGCAACTTCCACCCACCTCCTCCCATCCATTTGCAGCCCAATAGCATCTTCTCAAAGAATTGATGGCACAGCTGAAGCTATGAGAGGAAAACCCCTGAGGGCCAGGAAGTGGGCATGTGGTTCTGGGGGAGGGTCTTTGCACATGTGACCAGTTTTGCCCAGGAAGAAATGACTCACTGTTGGGCCACACTGCCCCTGGGTGGTTTCATGTTCAGAAGCAATGATGCAGTCCAGAGGCTGGGCCGATAGTAGACAGCAACTGTTTCGGAAGGCTTTCTTTGACCATTATTTAATTATTTTACCTGGTCCTGGCCTGAAAGGGCAATGGAGAAGTCTCAGGCATTTCTTTCAGAAGATTTCCAGTCTGGTGGATACAGAAACTTGGGGAAGAGAGGCTGAGAAGGGATCTGAGTAGAATTTAGTCCTTAAATGGCATCTTTCAGTCCCTTTATCACGCTCCCTTGGGGACCTGGTTGGAGGTACACCGGCCTTGCCTTCTTGTGCTGTTTTTACAGGGACAGGGTGGGCATCTTCTATCTGCAGAATCCTTTTGGGGACAGGGTCTCCATACAGCCGGGATTAGCCAAGGTCAGGGCTCTGGCCTAGGGAGATACAAGCTAAGCCTCTGCCATCTGCACTACCAAAGGACCCTGAAATGCTGCTCACTTCAAATGCCCCTCTTCCTTCCTGATCATAACATTGTTACTCTTTGAGATAATGTTAAATAAAAAGATCAGACACTTAGGTTGTCTTAAGTCAAAAAAGGAAGAGGCCGTGGAAACACTGTTGCAGCAGTAGGTTTCTGTGATTTCTTAGTGCTATTACAAACATTTTCTATAGTGTTACTATTTTTACAATTAAAATAAATCCGGGTGGCCCAGTCAGGACTTTCACTTGTGGGAGGTGCTGTTCCCCAACCTCCACCATTGCTCCTGTGGGCCCACTGATCATGAGCGCATTGACCTGAAGATCCTCATCAGACCTGGAACAGCTGAGAGGGCGGTGCCTGCAGCAGCTACCCAGTCTGTTCTAGTGCGCAGAACCACGGCTTCCCCATCTCCTCCTCTTTCCCTTGGGCTGTGGATTTACAGCCCCGCCCTGCACAGGGCCAAGAGGCTCCAGCCTGCTTATGTTCCCTGTGCACCACCAGGGGGCGAGGAAGTGCACAGATTTCATGATTCTTCATCTGAAGAGTAGTGGCCGCATTGCTCTCCTGTAAGGAGATGCAAAGCATCTTGTAAGGATGCAAAGCAGGCCCGATGGGGATACAAGTAAAGGTGTGAATGGAGGCTGGGAGGACAAGCAGCGTCCTGTCTCCTTGCTAGGAGTTGAGATCAAGTGCCAGATATCCCCCGCCCTTGGAATCTAGGTGCACGTCAGTGCATTAGCATAGGGCTGGGAGAGCAGAGGACACAGGGCACAGGTGCTCTGCAGCATTAATGATAGGGAATCACAAGGGGGTTCGGAAAGCTGAATGATAATGGGAAAGGGTGAAAAAGGGTTCTATGGACATAGACTGATTTAATTTATACTCATGTACATATACATGGTGGCAACATTGTTGCACTCTAAAGTTTAGGTTTTTATAGTTTATGTCAACATCACTTGTAAGATTAATCAATACAGGCTATGGCAATTGTGTTTCATATACTTTCTCCCACTAAGAAAGAAAATAAGTAGGAATTGGGTACTTTTGTCTATTAAAATCATTCTGTATTTTTTCTTATGAATAAATAAACTGAAAATTTGACAATTAGTATCCTTTTATTCTGTGTTAATAAAATGTAATATAAATACATATTAACCAATTTCAGTGAAATGTTTACTTGTTGAATTTTTTCATTACTATTCACTCTGTATATAAATCTTCACAGTCCTCACAGTTGTTTTTAAAAATCCTTTTTGCAGCAGTCCCTGTGTATGTGTGTTTTCCTGCATTTTTCAAAGAGATTATTTTTTTCAAAGAGATTTTTAAAGTGAAAAAGTCCATGAGCCTAGCTTATTTTCACAGTAATTACTGTACTCTAACCACATCCGTGTTATGTCTTCTCTACCACGGTAACTACTTATATTTTTTCATGATTTCAGAATGTTTCAAACAAATGGAAAAGTGTAGAGAATAAAATAATAAACACAGTAAAACCACCACCCAAATTTACCACATCTCAGTAGTTATATTTGCTTCAGATTTTTTTTTTAAAGATGAGATGTTATATATGTCCCCTTTCTCAGACCCAGTCCCTTCCCAAAATAACTGCTTTCTAGAATTTATTTTAAATCTCATTTCCTTTGGAATATCTGATACTTAGCTGTGATTTTTCTTCATTGTTAATAATTTTTTTTTAAAGATTTTATTTATTTATTTGACAGGAGAGAGATCACAAGCAGGCAGAGAGGCAGGCAGAGAGATGGGGAAGCAGGCTCCCTGCTGAGCAGAGAGCCCGATGTGGGGCTCGATCCCAGGACCCTGAGATCATGACCTGAGCCGAAGGCAGAGGCTTTAACCCACTGAGCCACCCAGGCGCCCCATTAATAATTTTTTAATAGCTCACTTTATAGCAAATTACGGATATTTTAGAGTGTACTCCTGGAAGTGTGTGTAGACTAGCTGGCACGCCAACAACGGCTGAGAAGAGAGGCATCTCCGCTGTGCTGGGGAGCTGCTGAATATAAGAGAAAGCATGTTGGAGGTATCTGGATAATCTATTAGAGAAGATGTTGAACATAAGAATTTTGAGAAAACTCTGTGGGTGTTTAGACTCACATAAATCAGAAATTTGAATGAAGATGCTTGTGAAGATCCATCTTACATCACTTGTAAGATTAATCAATACAGGCTATGGCAATTGTGTTTCATATACTTTCTCCCACTAAGAAAGAGCTTCTTCATTTTTATGTGCTTTCTGTGTCAGGCACTATTATAAGTACTTTATTGGATATTAACTTATTTAACCCTCATCCTAATCAGTGAGTTAGGTATCAGTATTCTCCTCACTTTTCATTTTATTTGTTATTATCAGATAAGGAAACAGATGAGAAAGATTAAATGGTTCCACAGTTGGGCTGAGTTGGAATTTGTACTTAGGCAATATGGATCGAAGCTCATTCTACCTTACACTGTACCCGGCCATTAGCCACTGCCCCACACTGCACTCTTCCTACTCTTGGACACTACACTCAGGCACACAGATAAAGCTGAGTACTCAGCTATATCTGGGCTCGAGTCCATTTCCTCTCGCCTTGCTCTTGAGACCTTTTCCTTATGAACAGTTCCTTTCTCTCTGTGCACAAACAGGCATAATATGTTAGTTTTCTGCTTTTAATTTTTTTCAGAATCGCCCCATTGTCCAATTCACTTAAGGTATGCTAGTTTCCCCCTTCAAAATGGGGTGTCTCTTGAGCTCTCCATCATTTCCTGACATTCTTCCTGTGTTAGTTAGGACTCCTTTAATTGCAAGGAAACAAACTGGTTTAAGCCAAAAAAAAAAAAAAAGGTAGGGACGCCTGGGTGGCTCAGTTGGTTGAGCAGCTGCCTTCGGCTCAGGTCATGATCCCAGAGTCCTGGGATCGAGTCCCATATCAGGCTCCTTGCTCAGTGGGGAGCCTGCTTCTCCCTCTGCCTCTGCCTGCCTCTGCCAGCTTGTGCTCTCTCTCCCTGACAAATAAATAAATAAAATCTTTAAAAAAAAAAAGGGGGTAACATTGCCTCATGTAATTGCATACTTCATGTAATAGGAGTCAACAATTATATGATCCTAGGAATAAATCTAATACAAGATAAAACTTTATAGAGAAAATTATTAAATTTGTGAAAGACACAAGAAGACCCAGATGTAGGTAGGTAACATGTTCATGAGTGAGAAGACTCAAATTATAAGGATTAAAGTATCTGTAGATTCTATGTGATTCAAATTAAAATCCAAATTTTAGTTTTTATTCTACACTGTTCTAACAGGTAACAGTTTGTTCAAAAGAATAAGAATGTATTTGGTTATTATATCTTATAAATGAAATAAATGACAGTAATATTATCAAGGATGGGAGGGAAGAATAAATACTGTTATAAGCCTCTTGTCCTACTTGTGAAGAAGTATAGTGTTATTTAAAAGTGGATTTGGATTAGTTGTAAATGTATTTTACAAAATCTAAGGGCAACCACTAAAAAGTTTAAGAAAGTGTAACTGATGGGCTAGTAAAGGAGAGAAAATATAATCATAAAATGCCCAATTAAAACGATACAAGGCAGGAAAATAGTGAAATACCACAAATAGAAACAATGGGGAAGGGCAACAAATGAAAAACAGTAAGAAATATGTTAGATAGTAATCTCGCTTTACCAATAATCACTTCAAGTATGAATGGTCTAAATACACCAGTGAAGGGCGCCTGGGTGGCTCAGTTAAGTGTCTGCCTTCAGCTCAGGTTGTGATCCCAGGATCCTTGGATGGAGTCTCACGTCGGGCTCCCTGCTCCCTCTCCCACTAACTTGTTCTCTCTCTCTCACTCACATCTCTCTCAAAATCTTTTTTAGAAATTTAAAAATACACCAATTAAAAGACAGAAATTGCCGGAGACAATTAAAAAAATAAGACGGAACTACATGTTGTTTATAAGAAACTCACTTTAAATATAAAGACACAGATGGATTACAAAGTAAAGGAATGGAAAAAGATATACCAGGCTAACATTAATTGAAAGAAAAGCTGGAAAAGTGATACTGATTTCAGACAGCCAGCTTGAGAGGAAGGAAGATTATCAGGGAAAAAAGGGGGCATTACATCATGATAGAGGAATCAGTTCCCCAAGAAGGCATAATCTTAATGTGTGTGGCCTAACAATAAAGCATAAAAGTATAGGAGGGAGAAATTCATGAAACTGTAAGGAGAAACAGATGCATGATTACAGTTGGAATCTTCAACTTTCTCAGCTGAAGACTCGGTAACTGACAGATTCAGCACATAGAAAATTAGTAGTGACATAACATCATTTAACATAATTTAGCATCATCAGTCAGCTGGATCTATACATTCCCCTTGAGTTTACATGGAACATTCACCAGATAGACCACATTCTGGGACATAAACATGCCTTAACAAATTTAAAAGTCAAAATCATACAATGTATACTCTCAGACCACAATGGAATTAAACTAGAATCCAATAATAAATATAGCCCCAAATCCCAAAATACTTGAAAATTGAACAACAGAGTTCTAAGCAACACACACGTCAAGAGAAATTTTTAAAATATTTTAAACTAAATGAGGGGTGTCTGGGTGGCTCAGTCAGTTAACCCTGACTCTTGATCTCAGGGTTGTGAGTTCAAGCTCTGCATTGAATATGAGAACACAACTTACAGAATTTGTGAGATGCAGGAAAAGCAGTACTTAGGAACTTATGACACTGAATATAAGAAAAGATGTAAAATCAGTAAACTTTCACTTTAGGAAACTAGAAAAAAATCCAAAGTAAGCAAAGAAAAATAAGAATTAGGGCAGAAATCAATGAATAGAAAAAACAGAAGTACAGAAAATGAATAAACCAAAAGCTCCTTCTTTCAAAAGATCAATAAAATCTGTAAACCTCCAGCCAATCTTACCAAGGGGGAAAGAAAAAAAGACACATATTACCCCTAACAGAAATGAAAGAGGAGCCATCACTATTGGCTCCATGGACATTATAGATAAGGATAATAAAGGAACATTATAGATAACTCTATGCCCACAAATTTGATAACCTAGATGAAATGAACCAGTTGCTTGAAAGAAACAATCTACCAGAACTCTCACAAGGAGAACTAGATAATCTCAATAGGCCTATATGTACTAAAGAAATTGAATCAATAATATTGTTCCAAAATAGAAAGCACCAGACCCAGATGGGTTAATCAGTGAATTTTACCCTATATTTGAAGAAGAAATTGACACCAATTCTCTACAATCTCTTTTTTTTTTTTTTTTTAAGATTTTATTTATTTATTTGACACACAGAGAGCATAAGTAGGCAGAGAGGCAGGCAGGGAGAGAGGGAAGCAGGCTCCCCGCTGAGCAGAGAGCCTGATGTGGGGCTCAATCCCAGGACCCTGAGATCATGACCTGAGCCGAAGGCAGAGACTTCAACCCACTGAGCCACCCAGACGCCCCTACAATCTCTTCTTGAAAGTAGAGGGCAGCATTATCCTAATACCAAAACCAGATAAATACTTAGAAGAAAGGAAAGCTACAAACCACTATCTCTCCTAAGCATAGATGCAAAATACGCAACAAAATATTAGTAAATCAAACCCAACAATGTACACAAAGAATTCTACACCTAACCAAATGAGATTTACTCCAGGATGCAAAGCTAGTTCAACATTTCAAAATTAATGGGGCGCCTGGGTGGCTCAGTGGGTTAAAGCCTCTGCCTTCGGCTCAGGTCATGATCTCAGGGTCCTGGGATCGAGCCCCGCGTCGGGCTCTCTGCTCAGCGGGGAGCCTGCTTCCCCCTTTCTCTCTGCCTGCCTCTCTGCGTACTTGTGATCTCTCTCTGTGTGTCAAATAAGTAAATAAAATCTTAAAAAAAAACATTTCAAAATTAATTAATGCAATCCATTGTATCAACATGCTAAAGAAGAAAAATTATATGATCATATCAACAGATACAGATAAAGCAAAAGCATTTGACATTCATGATAAAAACTCTCAGTAAACCAGGAATTGAGGGCAACTTCCTCAACTTGATAAAGGACATCTACAAAAAACCTACAGCTACCATCATACTTAATTGTGAAAAGCTAGATGCTTTCCCCATAAGAGAAACAAGGCAAGGATGTCCCCTTTCACCACTTCTGTTCAACACTGTACTAGAAGTCCTTGTTAATGTAATAAAAACAAGAAAAGGAAATAGATATACAGATTGGGAAGGAGGGGATAAACTACAGATGACAGGATTGCCTATGAAGGAAATTCAAGGGACGCCTGGGTGGCTCAGTTGGTTGAGCAGCTGCCTTCGGCTTGGGTCATGATCCCAGGGTCCTGGGATCGAGTCCCATATCGGGCTCCTTGGTCGGCAGGGAGCCTGCTTCACCCTCTGCCTCTGCCTGCCTCTCTGCCTGCTTGTGTTCTCTCTCTCTCTCTCTCTGACAAATAAATAAATAAAATCTTGAAAAAAAAAAAAAGGAAATTCAAAAGAACAAACTCCTAGAATTAATAAGCAATTATAGTAAGGTTTTAGGATGCAAGACTAATATACAAATGTCAATTGCTATCCTATATATCAACAATGAATAATTAGAATTTGACATTAAGACATGACACAATTTATATTAGCACCAAAAAATTAAGTATGTACAAGATCTATATGAGGAAAAGTACAAAACTATTATGAAGAAATCAAAGAAGATTTAAGAGGTATTCCGTATTCTTGGATAGGAAAATTCAATATTGTTATCAGTTCTTCCCAATGTGAACTAGAGATTAATTATAATCCCAGTCAAAATCCCAGCAAGTTATTTTATGGACATTTACAAACAGATTCAAAGTTTGTATAGAAAGACCCAAAACAGCCAATACAATACTGAAAGAGAAGAACAAACTTGGGAGGTCTGATAATGTTTAATTTCAAGACTTACTGTAGTCACCGTAACTGAGACAGTTTGGCATTTGGTGAAAAAATAGACAAATAGATCAATGGAATGGAATAAAGAACCCAGAAAGACTAACACAATATAATCAATTTATCTTTAGTGAAGAAGTAAAGGCAACTTAATAGAGAAAGCATATTCTATTCAACAATAGTCCTGGAACAACCAGACACCCATAAACCAAAAAATAAAAAAATAAAATAATAAAACAAAACAAAATAATAAAATAGAACACCCAACATTAGTTAATATAATACAGCATATTAATAGAATAAAAGACCCACATTCTTATCTCAATAGTCACAGAAAAACCATTGGACAAAATATGCATACTTATAATAAAATCCCTCAACAATATACTAATAGGAAGGAATTTCCACAACCTGATAAAGAATATCTAAAAAAAGGGTTTCCGCTAGCGGCGCTAGGAGGCCGGGCAGCGTGCTGCTCCAGCTCCCGTTCCCGCGCCGCAACGCAGCTTCTCTCGGCGCCTCTGTCGGAAGGGTATTTGCAGAGAAATGCTGGTCGCTAGGACGCTGCGGCAGGTCGCGGGCCAGATGCTGGGGAGCCCAGCCTGTGGCTGCTGGACAGCTGCCCCGCCGCTCCGGTTTCTGGGCACCTCCCCTCGGCAGATTCCAGCAGATGCTACCTTCCACTCTGCCTCCTTCTCTGGAATAGACCAGCCACGTGTCCTAATTACAGGGGGTCTTGGCCAGCTTGGAGTAGGGCTTGCTAACTTTTTGAGGAAACGATTTGGGAAGGACAATGTGATTTTATCTGACATAAGGAAGCCCCCCGATCACATCTTCCGCAGTGGCCCATTTATTTATTCTGACATCCTGGATTACAAGAATCTGCGGGAGATCGTGGTAAACAACCGCATCACCTGGTTGTTCCATTATAGCGCTCTGCTCAGTGCCGTTGGGGAAGCGAACGTATCCTTGGCCAGAGCCGTAAATATCACCGGATTGCATAACGTCCTGGATGTCGTGGCAGAGCACAATTTGCGATTGTTCGTGCCTAGCACCATCGGAGCTTTTGGACCTGCTTCACCCCGGAATCCAACTCCCGACCTGTGTGTGCAGAGGCCCAGGACCATCTACGGGGTGTCCAAGGTCCACGCCGAGCTCATGGGAGAATATTACCACTACCGGTATGGGTTAGATTTCCGATGCTTGAGATATCCTGGAATCATTTCGGCGGACTCCCAGCCTGGAGGAGGAACAACTGACTATGCGGTCCAGATCTTCCACGATGCCCTGAAGAATGGCAAATTTGAGTGCAACCTGAAACCCAGCACGAGGCTCTCAATGATGTACATTGATGACTGCCTCAGGGCCACTCTGGAGGTCATGGAGGCCCCGGCAGAGTCCCTGTCCATGAGGACCTACAACATCAATGCCATGAGCTTCACCCCTGAGGACCTGGCCCAGGAGGTTCTCAAACACGTACCAGAATTCCAGATCACGTACAACGTGGATTCTGTTCGACAGGCCATAGCGGATAGTTGGCCGATGAACTTTGATGACAGCAATGCTCGGAAGGACTGGGGTTGGAAACACGACTTTGATCTTCCGGAGTTGGTGACGACAATGTTGAACTTCCATGGTTCTGATACGAGAGTTGCCCAGGCTAACTGAGGGATTTGGAAAGGAGAGCTCATGTGTCCTGGGCGGCTGTCAAGAGAAAACCATAACAACCCCCAGAAAACTAGAATATCTGGAAAGGAAGAACTAATTGGATGAGATTTTGGCAGCTCATATTGAACTGCCAGATTGGAGAATCAAGTTGGCTTTTGCATTTTCAAAATGCTGGAGGCTTGGTGGTAGGACTTCAAAACCTTTGCTGTTTGCCTAAACTTGTCCAAACACACATATCGCAGAACGAAGACTTCAGTCAGAATAGTTGCCATTTCCTTAATTCAGATGACTTAACCATTTTGGAGAAGGTGGACGTATGTGATATTTGTCTTGAATTAAATTAAATTTAAATATATAAAAAAAAAAGAATATCTAAAAAAAAAAAAAACTACAGTTGACATCATACTTAATGATGAAAGACTAAATGTTTTCCCCTATTATTGGGAACAAAGCAAGAATTTCCATTCTTGGCTTCTGTATTCAAGATTATAGTGGAGGAGAATCAAATGGTTCAGTTTTTTGCATTTTATGAATTCAATTTTGGTAATGCTTACTGCAGATATGTGCTATAGACATTTATGTAATAATAATATAGCATATACAAAAAACAAAAGTGCCTAAGGTAGAGTGTATATATCTATAAGTAATGAGTAATGAGTAATGCCACTATGTAGGAGAAAAAACTCCCCTACCAAAGACCTGGATTCCATCAATATCTTATTTTTTATATATATAAAGAGGAAGTTGGACTAGATATAGCTAAACTTTGTTGTGTCCTATATTTTGTGATTATTCCCTTGTTGGTTTATTTTGAAATACAACTAAAATATTAAAACACCTTTTAAAAAAGATTGTAGGAGGGCCTGGGTGGCCTAGTCATTAAATACCTGCCTTCAACTCAGCTCGTGATCCCAAGGTCCTGGGATCGAGCCCCGCATCAGGCTCCTTGCTTAGAGGAGAGCCTGTTTCTCCCTTTCCCACTCCCCCTACTTGTATTTCCTCTCTCACTGTCTCTCTCTGTGAAACATATTTTAAAAATCATTAAAAATAAATAAATAAAAAAGATTGTATTGGAAGTTCTAGTTAGTGTAATCAGGCAAGAAAAAGGAAAGCATATAGATTAAACAGGAAAGCAGTAAAACTGTCTTTATTTGCAGATGATGTGGTTGTTCTTGGAGAATATCCAACTGAATCTATAAAAAAAGCCACTAAAACTAATATCTGAGTTTAGCAACATTGCAGGATATAGATCAGCCAAAGAAATCATTTACATTTTTATATACAAGCAACAAACTACTAGAAATTGCAATTTTTAAAAAAGATACCACTTGCAATTAAATTTGTTGAATTTGAAATTCAACAAAATATATAAAAGACCTTATACACTGAAAACTACAAAATATTTCTTTGAGAGAAAAGCCTAAACAAATGGAAGGACATACTTTCTTCAAAGAGCAAAAGTCTCGTTTTTGTTAAGATGTTGATTGTTCCCCAGATTGATGTGTAGATTCAATGCAATTCTAGGCAAAATCTCAGCAGATTTTTTTTTTTTTGCAGAAATTGGCAAGCTGATTCTAAAATTTATATGGAAATGCAAGGTCCTAGGATAGCCAAAACAACTCTGAAAAAAAGTAAGGTTGGTGGTCTCACACTGATTTCAAAAATTACAATAAAGCTACAAGAGTCAAGGCAGTGTGGTATTGACAAAAAGATAGAGAAACAGATCAATGGAGCCAAATAGTCCAGAAATAAACAAATACAAATTCATTTCCTTTAAAGATTTTATTTATTTATTTGACAGAGAGAGAGATCACAAGCTGGCAGAGAGGTAGGTAGAGAGAGAGCAGGTGGGGAAGCAGGCTCCCTGCCGAGCAGAGAGCCTGATGCGGGGCTCGATCCCAGGACCCTAAGATCATAACCTGAGTGGAAGGCAGAGGCTTTAACCCACTGAGCCACCCAGGCACCCCAACAAACACATATTCATATAATTGATTTTTTTTTAAAGATTTTATTTATTTGACAGAGAGAGAGAGATCACAAGTAGGCAGAGAGGGAGGCAGAAAGAAAGGGGGAAGCAGGCTCCCCGCTGAGCAGAGAGCAGATGCGGGGCTGGATCCCAGGACCCTGGGATCATGACCCGAGCCGAAGGTAGAGGCTTTAACCCACTGAGCCACCCAGGCGCCCCAACATAAATGATTTTTGACAAAGGGAATTCAGTGGAGAAAGGACAGCCTTTCTCAATGAATGGTGCTAGAACAAATGGATGTCCGTATGCAAAAAAAATGTGTATCTTTTAATTAGCTCAATCATATCTCACACCATACACAAAAATTAACTTACAATGATGCATAGAACTAAATGCAAAACTGAACGCTATGAAACTTCTAGGAGAAAACACAAAAAATCTTTGTTTCCTTGGCTTTGGCAAAGATTTCTTAGATATGCTACCAAAAGCATTATCCATTAAATTACAAATTGATAAACTGTTCATCATAAACATTAAAGTTGAAAACTGCTCTTCAAAAGTTACTGTTAAGAGAATGAAAATATAAGCCACAGCCTAACAGAAGAATCTTTGCAAAGCATAAATTTGACAAAGGATTGGAACTAATTAAAGAATAAAGAACTCCAAAAACATAAGAAGAAAACAACCCAATTTTCCTTACTGGGGAAAAGATTGAGGTAGATTGTAAATAAGTACATGAAAATATTCTCAACATCATTAATCATTAAGGAAATGGAAATTAAAACTATAATGAAATATCACTACATGCCTATTAGAATGGCTAAAATTTAAAAGACTAACTATATACAAAGAAGGGCCACATGTACCCCAATGTTCATAGCAGCAATGGCCACAATTGCCAAACTGTGGAAAGAACCAAGATGCCCTTCAACAGATGAATGGATAAAGAAGATATGGTCCATATATACAATGGAATATTATGCCTCCATCAGAAAGGATGAATACCCAACTTTTGTATCAACTTGGATGGGACTGGAAGAGATTATGCAGAGTGAAATAAGTCAAGCAGAGAGAATCAATTATCTTATGGTCTCACTTACATGTGGAGAATAAGGAAAAACATGGAGGGCATTGTGAGGAGGAAGGAGAGGGTGAATGAGGGGAAATCAGAGGGGCGATGAACCAAGAGAGACTGAGGACTCTGAGCAACAAACTGAGGGTTTTGGAGGGGTGAGGGTGGGGGGTTGGGCGAGCC
>CM053609.1:25537076-25699454 GCA_028646535.1 Procyon lotor
TTTAGCCATTCTGACTGGTGTGAGGTGGTATCTCACTGTGGTTTTGATTTGTATTTCTCTGATGCCGAGTGATGCAGAGCACTTTTTCATGTGTCTGTTGGCCATTTGGATGTCCTCTTTGCAGAAATGTCTGTTCATATTGAAGGACTTTTTTTAAAAGAAGAAAGAAAAATGGATTTCAGAGAAAGTGATAGAAAAAGAAGATAGTCAAAGAAGATCTAACATATGTATGATAAGATTTACTAAAAAGGAAAACCAAAGCAATGGTACAGAATATGCACTAAAACTATACTTTAATAATATTTTTCTCATATAAAATGGCTCCAAACTACAGGTTGAAGAGACACACATGTACCTGGAAGAACAAACCCAGATCGGCCAACACAGAAGAAATGGTAACACACATCTGCAGTGTGTTACTGGTTAAGGGCTGGGCCCTTAACCAAAGGAATGCTGTTTTGTAGAAGTAAGGGGCAGTTCTGGGAGGGCTGTAGAGTAAAACTGGGAGTAAAAAAAAAAAAAAAAAAATGCTTAGTGGAGTAAACTCGGAGTTTGAAGTAAAGTGGAATTTCATTGGCTGATTTATGGACAGTTTTTATTTGCTGGGCTGTTCCCCAGAGAGGAGAAAAACCTTTTTTCCTCCTTCTCAGGTAGTAAAGTAGCAGCTAAAGTAGTATTGATTTGCAAGGTATGTCTCTTCTAGCTGGATCTGCAATCTACTAGGAGCATGGGAGCTCTCCCTGCTGGTCTCCTGACTCCATCCTCAACGAGGTTTCATTTCGTTAATTTTCATAATGCCTGTGAAACTGAATCTGACATTAAAAGCCATAAATGAGATAAGCCCCAGGGCTATAAAGACCCTGAGCCATGTTGAGCATCATGTAGACATGTAAACCCTTTCTTTGGTCTTCCTCCCCGCAGTTCTCTTGCTCTCCCCTTCTGGGTGGTGGCCCCTGTGCAAGTGCCCTTGGAAGGTCTCCAGCTCTGAGAAACACCAACCCCCCAGACCCCCCTTGCTGACCTGTCAAAGCACCACACACATAAAACTCGTCGCCCTGTGGTCACATCTTTTACACTGATCAACCTTGAAATCTTTCAAACTCATATAGGCCAGCACCCCTGATGATTAAGTGAACCAAGTCCTAAAGAAACCCTACTGCGTTCCCTGGGGTTTGTTTGGAGACATTACCAATTGGGTTACAGAGTCTCCCACATGATTCTGAGGCTCTCTCCTTGGAGACAAGCTGTCCTCTTCATCATAAAACCCTACTCAATTGCTATATTGCCCATTACTATGTATTTTGGCATATGGGTATTCCCGCAGCAGAAATGGATGGGGAAGCAAGGCACAAAACATCTAGCTCAACTTGGGCCCTTGTTCCTGATTCTCACTATTACTCTTATTCTCAGTATTACTCTTCAACGTCCACAGGTCAGTCACATTGATTTATGAACAGTGAGCTCTTACCACAGTCTGGTCAATCTTAATGTTTTGGGGCACCTGGGTGGCTCAGCAGGTTAAGTGTCTGCCTTCAGCTCAGGTCATGATCCCCGAGTCTGGGGATGGAGACCTGCATCGGGCTCCCTGCTCAGCAGAGAGCCTGCCTCTCCCCCTCTCTCTGCTTGTGTTCTCTCTCTCTCTGTCAGATAAATAAATAAAACCTTTATAAAAAATCTTAAGTGTTTCTCTTCTTTCTAATTCTGTAACAAACAAAATGCTGGGCAATGATATGTCTACCAAGTTCAAAATATTGGATTAAAATTATGAGTAATTTTTCTAAGACAGAAATGAAATGGGTTAGGATTAAAGATGAAGTCTCAATCCAGAAAAAAATATTGCAATAAGTGGGAATGGTTTCAGAGTATCTTACAGAGTATAAATATAGGTATACCTCATTTTACCATGTTTCACTTCATATACTTCACAGATCTTGCATTTTTCACAAATTGAAGGTTTGTGGAAACCCTGCATTGAAGAGGTCTATTGGCACCATTTCCCCAACAGCATTTGCTCACTTCATGTCTGTTCCACATTTTGGTAACTCTCATAATATTTAAAACTTTTTCACTATTATTATATTTGCGTTTTTTTAAGATTTTATTTATTTATTTGACAGAGAGAGAGAGACTACAAGTAGGCAGAGAGGCAGGCGGGGGGCGGGGGGGAGCAGGCTCCCTGATGAGCAGAGAGCCCGATGCGGGGCTTGATCCCAGGACCCTGAGACCATGACCTGAGCTGAAGGCAGAGGCTTTAACCCACTGAACCACCCAGGCACCCCTAAAAAAGATTTATTTATTTGACAGAGAGAGAGGAGAGAGAACACAAGTAGAGGGAGTGGCAGACAGAGGGAGAAGGAGAAGCAGGTCCCTGGGATCATGACCTGAACCGAAGGAAGACACCTAACCGACTGAGCCACCCAGGCACCCAAGAGACTACAGTATAGTCTTAAATTTAATTTTCACATGAACTGGGAAACAACAACAAAAAAATTATTTGGCTCACTTTTATTGTGAGATTCACTTCATTGTAGTGATCTGGAACTGAATTAAAATATCTCTGAAGCGTGCCTATTTAGGGTAAAATCAGCATAATACCGGGTATACCAGTAAAATCAGGGTAGCTGGAACTAGTTGCTTAGAGAATCAATTCCTACCTTGTGGCAGGCAGTAAGTAGTAAAAAATTCAAAAAAGATGAACATAGAAAATAGTGAAATGAAAAATTACAACAAAATTAGTCAATAATACAAGAAGATTATTATTTGGAAAATGCAAGCACTAGTTAACCATGATCAAAAGAAAAAAAGAGGGGGGGCACTTGAGTGGTTCAGTCAGTTGAGTAGTCCACTCCTGATCTCAGTTCAGGTCTTGATCTCAAAGTTGTGAGTTTAAGCCCCATGTTAGGCTCCATGCTGGGTGTGGAGCCTACTTTAAAAGAGAGAGAGAGACAGAAATTTTTAAGAATGTAAAACAAGATATAGCTGCAGGAATAGAAGAGATGAACAACTGAGAAAAAATTAGGTTAAGTATTGTGCAAATACATTTAACATTGCAACACAAGTTTTTTTTTTTAAAGATTTTATGTATTTATTTGACAGAGAGATAGAAAGCACAAGTAGGCAAGCAGCAGGCAGAGGGAAAGGGAGAAGCAGATTCCCTGCTGAGCAGTGAGCCCGATGTTGGGCTTGATCCCAGGACCCTGAGATCATGACCTGAGACGAAAGCAGCTGCTTAACCAACTGAGCCACCCAGACGCCCCCACAACACAAGTTTTTAAAGGAATTATTAATTACCAAAATTGAATCATGAAGAAGTATGAACATATTTGTGTGGTACCAGATATTTGAATGGAAGAGATGCACCAAACCTAACACTAAGCCTTTTAAAAATCAGTTTTATGGGGCGCCTGGGTGGCTCAGTGGGCCAAAGCCTCTGTCTTCAGCTCAGGTCATGATCTCAGGGTCCTGGGATCGAGCCCCACATTGAGCCCTGCATTGGGCTCTCTGCTCAGCAGGGAGCCTGCTTTCCCCTCTCTCTCTGCCAGTCTCTGCCTACTTGTGATCTCTCTCTCTCTGTCAAATAAATAAATAAAATCCTTAAAAAATCAATTTTATGCTTCTTCCCCTAAAACACATTTTATTAAATTTTTCCAAGCCAATGTGCTAGAAAATTTCATAAAGAAATACCTTAAAATCAGAATTCATAACAAAAATAGCTGAAAAGAAAATTAGTGAGCTAATCCAAAGTAATAGCTCTTGGGAAATTATGGAAAATGCATCAAAGAATGTCAAGGTTGTGGAAATTGTGAAAGAGATAAAGAGTTAGGGAGAGAGAGAGAGAGAGTGAGAGCATCTGACATGGCTAATCAGATTTTATGAAGGAGTGACTAGAAAGAACGGGATATTGCAGGTTTTCCTGGGAAGCTGCCTCTTAAACCAAGTTTAGCATTCGGGATGTTGGGGTCAATTTCCAGAAAAGAGAGAGTGAGAGGAAGCAGGAATACATAGAGGGAGAAGATGAGCTGTGATTCGGGACCAACAACAACTACAGATGACCCCACAGGAGCTCTGCTGGCCTTCAAAATTGTTCTCATTTGGGCTGAGATATGTAGCCTTTTATAATCCTATGTTGATCAGTCACTGGATGTGGGCTGCCCTGGAAGGGATATGACCTTGAGGCAATCTCTGAAGGTGCTGACAGCTGAAGGCTGCCTGCCCACAGCCCTCTCAGAAACTATAACACCAGATTCTTCACCAAAGGGGAGGGAAGAAGGCCTAGACAGCACATCATACTATATGGGAGAAAGACACTAATTAAAACAATGACTGAGGATTCTCTAAAATTGAAGAAAAATACAAATATGTTGATTTAGGAAGCACAAGAAATTTCAAGCTTTTTAAAGAAAAAGAATTATACACTTAAACACATTTTGAAAGTGAAGATTATAGAAAAAAAAAGAGAAAAGATCTTAAGAGCAGCCAAAAAAGAAAACTCAATTACTGGCAGAGAAATGACAAGTTGACTACCAGTTGACTTCTCTTAAGCAAAAATGGAAACCAAAGGATGGTGAAATCATATCTTCGAAATGTTGAGAGAAAATAACTGTACATGCACCAAACTATCATTCAAGAAGTGGGCCAAAATACAAAATTTCCAGATAAGCATAGCAAAGTTTACAACATAGACTCCTCACTAATGGAAATTCTAAAGCAGTAGTTTTTAAATTTGCTTTCAAGGACACTGAAATCAACAGGGCAGCTGTGAAACACTAGGCCTATGTACCACCCCAGCAATTATGATTCAAGTAGTCTAGCCTATGGTTATAAGGTATCCCTTCTCTTCCTACCACCAAAGTGGTGTCAGAGGAGGTCAAATAGGGAAGTAAGACTTTAATCTCCACCCAACATAACAAGCTCCTCTTCTCTGCGTTCAATGAAGATCACCTGGGACTCATCTCCCTCCTTGCTGGAATGGTGTCTAAGGGGCCTAGTTGGAAGTTCCTACCTCCAACCAGTAGTAATAAGATCACTTTCCCTCCTACTCAGGGTGGTTTCAGCAGAGACCTAGTAGGAAACCTGAACTTAAACCACCCACCTGTAACTAACAAGGCTGTGTTTCATGATAGTGTAGGGTCAAAGGAAACCTGCTAAAAAAGAAATTGTAAATATTCAGAGTTTCATAAAAAAAAACAGGGGCACCTGGGTGGCTCAGTCGTTAAGCGTCTGCCTTCGGCTCAGGTCATGGTCCCAGGGTCCTGGGAATGAGCCCCGCATAGGGCTCCCTGCTGGGCAGGAAGCCTGCTTCTCCCGCTACCATTCCCTCTGCTTGTGTTCCCTCTCTCACTGTGTTTCTCTCTGTCAAATAAATAAAAAATCTTTAAAAACAAAACAAAACAAACAAACAAACAAAAAAAACCCAGAGTATCATTATAGGAATCAACACTGAGATGAAATAGATATTGGAATTAACTGCCAGAGATTTAAAACAGTCATCATAAAATGCTTCAAGAAGCAATTACAAACACACTTGAAACAATTTTAAGAAAAAATAAAAATCTCTATAAATAAATAGGAGATATTAATAAGAACCACAAGGAAAATTGAGAACTGAAAAAATACCACAACCAAAATGAATAACTCACCAGATGGGCTGAACATCAGAATGTAGATAACAGAGGAAAGAATCAGTGAACTTGAAGACAGAAGCTACCCAATCTGAACAACAGAGAGAAAACAGACTTTAAAAATTAAACAGAGCCTTAAATGCCTATGGGTTTATAACATAAGATCTAACATTCCTGTCATCATAATCCTGGAGAAAAAGGAGGAGGAAGGAGCTGTAAGAATACTTAAAGAGGGCGCCTGGGTAGCTCAGTAGTTAAGTGTCTGCCTTAGACTCAGGTCATGATCTCAGGGTCCTAGGATGGAGCCCCGCATTGGGCTCCCTGCTCAGCGGGAAGCCTGCTTCTCCCTCTCCCACTCCTCCTGCTTGTGTTACCTCTCTTGCTATGTCTCTCTCTGCCAAATAAATAAAATCTTTAAAAAAAATACTTAAAGAAATAATGGCTAAGAATGATATATTTTATCAAAAGACAAAAAAAAATCTATAGATTAAAGAAGCAGAGCAAAGCCCAAACAGGATAAAGCCAAATAAATCCACATCAAGACACACCACAGGGGCGCCTGGGTGGCTCAGTCGTTAAGCATCAGCCTTCGACTCAGGTCATGATCCCAGGGTCCTGGGATTAAGCCTCACACTGGGCAATCCGTTTAGTGGATATCCTTCTTTCTCTCTCCCTCTTCCCTACCCGCCCAACTTGTGCTCTCTCTCTCTCCCTCTTACTCACAATCTCAAATAAGATTAAGAAAAAAAAAAAAAAGGAAAACAAAAAACTAAGTGGCAGATTTAAGCCCTAACATATGGATAATTACATTAACTGTAAATGGTCTAAATATAGCAATTAAAAGATGAAGATCAGCAGCTTGGATTTTTTAAATGACCCAATTATACACTGTCTACAGGAAATTCTCTTCAAAAATAACAGTACAGGCAGAATGAAAATAAAAGGATGGAAAAGGATATGCAAACATTAGCCACAATAAATCAGGAGTGGTTATATTAATATCAGATAAAGTAGATATCAGAACAAGAAATAAAGTAGTTCTCAGAGCAAGACCTAGAACAGAGAATGACATTACATAATGATCAGTCAATTCACCAAGAAGACATAGCAATTTGAAATTTGTATGAACCAATCAATAGAACTACAAGATATGTGAAGCAAAAACTAATAGAACTGAAAGGAGAAATAAATTCACAAGTAATAGTTGATAAAACAACTGCCCATAAAGTCAGCAAAGATATAGAAGAACTCAACAGCATCAAAAAGCAACAGGTTCTAATGATCATTTATAGAACACCCACTTACAGCAGAATATACGTCCTTTTCAAGCACCAACAAATCATTTACCAAGTTTGATCATGTTCTGAGTGTCACAGAACCTCAACGGATGTAAAAGAATTGAAATCATACAGTTTATTTCTGACCAAAATGAACTCAAACTAGAAATTAATTAGAAAGATAACAAGAAAGTCTCCAAACACTTGGAAACTAAACAATACAGTTTTAAATAATCCATGGGTCAAAGAGGAGGTTGCAAGGAAGTTAAAAAATACATTGAACTGAGTAAAAGTGAAATGTTCTGGTAACACACTTCATAATTAGGTAATTAAAACGGGTAGCTTTTATTAAAAGTTAAAAAATTAAAAAAATCACTATTTCTGAATTTGGATGTTTCTTAAGAATATTTTGTTAATTTCAATTGCTACTGCTGCTCTTTAACAGTTTCTTGGAGTGGTCAATCGGCAGAGGTTAGCAATTTTATTGAAAGAAAGCAAGAAAAAGATTTTATGAAATAATTACAGAATTTATAAATTATTTATCCCTATTGGATTCTTCTATTCAAACATCACTAACCTATCAAGAGAACATTCAGATATAAACAAGAATAAGATTCCATCAGCTCAGATATTTTGCCAACTTTCAGCCATATAAAAAACAAAAAACAAGTCTACATACACTTTTTATTTTTATAGACGTGTTTTTGTGAAAATAAGAGGCGAACATATTTAACAAATTGTAACTTGATTTGTATCTTTTAAATATTTAGATACACTGTACGCTTATTTCCCTTTCTTCTCTTACCCGCGACCCAGTGGATGTTAGGGCGGGCCTTTCCTAACCTTAACTCTCAGACCCGCAGCTCTCTCTTCCAGAAAAGGAGGATAACACTTCCTGAGCTTACGGAATTGAAATGAACGAGGCAATTGAGCAAATATGGCTAATATAAGTTCCCTCACTCTCTTGAGGAGGGATCCGTGTCCAAGGAATGTTTTGGAGTTTTATTTTGCCTTATTCTTTTTTTCACTCATTAAGAATTTATTTTAACTTTTATTTTGGGGGGGATGCAGGGGAGACGAACGTCTTTGAGGCGCGTGGCTAAGGAACCGAAGGCACCGAAGAGCGATGTGTGATGGGGCGGGGTGGGATCGGCTCGGAGGAACTGGCTTTGGTAGTGGGAATGAAGAAGCGGAATCCCCATCCACCCCCGCAGGAAACGCTCCAGTGATTGGAGGTGTGTGTGGCTACGTGTGTGCCTGTGTGTGACTGTGTGTGAGGAGGGGGCTAGCTCCAACTCCCGCAGACATCACCACGCATGACGAAGCTACTTCCCCTCACGCGGTCCAAGGCGCACACGCGCGATCCACAGCCACGCCCGCACACTCTCGACACACACAGGGCGTCCGAGGGTCCAGTTGCCATGGCGAACAGGAGCGCGTGAGCCCAGCCGCCCCTCCCGCCCCCAGCCGAGCCCGGTCAACTCCAGCTCTGATTGGTCGTTGCTTCCTTATTATGCAAATCATTTGCGTAGACCCGGCAGCCGGCTGTCTGACGTCACCAAACACGGGGGCTGGGGCTCGGGGCTCAGCTCCGGGAGAGCTCGGGCGGGAGCCCGGATAGCGCCGCGCGGGGACCTCAACCCAGACCCCAGCGTCCCGCCGCCTCGGCCCGGTCCTGCCCCGCCCCCTGCCCCGCCCCTTTCCAGCCCGCCCCACCCCCTCTACGCCCCTCCACCCGGACCCCGCCCCCTGTGCAGCCCCCCGCCCCCGTCGCCCGGACCCCGCCCCCTCCCCCCTGGCCCTCGCCACCGGTCCAGGGAGGGGACGGCGGGACAGGCGGGACAGGCGGGACTGGTGGGACCGGCGGGAGGGCGGACCGGGCGGGGATATGGCCGCGGCGCCCGGAGGGTCTGCACCGCCCGCCGGCCCCGGCCCGCGCCTAGGTTTCAGCACCGCGGACAGCGGCGTCGGCATGAGCGGGCTAAACCCCGGTCCTGCCGTGCCCATGAAGGACCACGACGCCATCAAGCTCTTCGTGGGGCAGATCCCGCGGGGCTTGGACGAGCAGGACCTCAAGCCGCTGTTCGAGGAATTCGGCCGCATCTACGAGCTGACGGTGCTGAAGGACCGGCTCACCGGCCTCCACAAAGGTGCGCGGGGTCAGCCCAGCCCAGCCCAGCCCAGCCCAGCCCAGCCCTGCCCCAATCCGATTAGAGTGGGCCCGACCCAAACCCCAGCCTCAACCGCAGCCCCAACCTTAGCTCTACCTAGAGTCAATCCAACACCAGTCCAATACCAGTCCCACTTCAGCCCAGTCTCCTCCCCAGATCACAGAACCCCCAACAGGAATTTTCTCTCTGATAGCCTCCCACTGATCCCCTGACATGTTCTCTACTCTAACCTCTAACTCCCTACCCTTCACCTCTCACATCCCAACAGTCCCGACCTTTCAGTTGGACCTTCCTCCATCCCTCTCATGAGACATCCCAAATCCTGGAATTCAGAAAGTTATTTGACCTTTGGGTCTCTAATACCCTCAATCTCCCAAACCCCAGACCCAATCATTTCTGACTTCCTCCCCCAATCTGGTGCCACCCCACTCAGGCCTAACCACCCACACATATATCTTGGACCTGTACCCCTCATTCTGGCCTCTAAGCTCAGCCAACCCTCACAGAGCCTTCCTTTGATGCAGATTCCTAACCACTCCCCCACCCCCAAAAGTCCTCCCTTCTTCAGAATCCAGGCCTGGTTAACTCACAAAATCCAATTCTCCTCGAGGAGGCTCTCAGCTCCAAATTCCACCCTTATGTTGGTCAATAACCCAATCTCTCCACCTCCCTGCCAGAATGTCATATTCTGCCTTTTCTGACTTGAGCCCAGAACCCTGACCTCAGCTGGGAAAATCTACCACCTTGTGCCCCCTCATTACAGGTTTCCTGTCAGCTGAACCCATTCCTCTTCTACACTCTAATCTCCCCACTAGGTGCTTCATCTTTACCCCTCCCCAATCCTCTTTATAGCCTCCTGCTTTCCCTCCTTTACAGGCTGGTCCTGGAACAGAGCCTGTGGACCAGAGCCTCAGGGTGGGTCAGGTTGAAGAGGCAGAAGGGATTTTTTTCCCCTGCCCTTGCTAGAGAGACAGGCACCACAGTCCTGTCCAGCCACACCCCTTTCTTCCTGTAGAGAGAGGGAGGAGGCTTGTTTACATGCAGAAAAGTCTGTCCAGGCTGGGCTGGAGTAAGAGAGCCAGAGTCACATGTCATACAGGGGCTGGGGAAGGAAATTATTTGAGGAGAAACACCTCTCTCTACCTCTCCCTGTTCACCATGCTTCAGTTTCAGGATTTGAAGGGGGGGAAGGGTCACCAACTGTCCTCCATGATTTTCCTAGGCAGAAAAGTGGTGGGCCCTGGGTACCAGCTAAAGATACTTTCCTAAGGGCTGAGAGCTGGACTCAGGCTGCCACCTCTTTTCAACTGGGAGGCCTTGGAAAGTCCCTAGGCACACTTACACAGGGGCATCACAAAAATGCCCACAGAAGATCTGGGACCAGCAAGGTAGCAATGTGTTTTTGACACTTTGGGGTGAGGTTATTTTAAAAGGGGCATAAAAGAATAAGACTATACCACCCAGATTACTTCTAATGCTGTCCAACTGCCTGGCTGTCCATCTATCCATAGCAACTCATTTTCTTATTTTCTAGACATTTATTTTAGTATGTAAGCACAAGCTAATCTTTCTGGGCCATCTGTATAATAAGGGAAGTGTATAAGATACCTTTAATTCTCACTCTTCTCATTCAAATACCATCAGAGTCTCTGAATTGTTCCCTCATCCTTTTTCTCCTCTCCATTTAGCTCTAATTCTTCCTGTTTTTTATTTTCGTGTGTCTCTTCCTCAAGTCATGCTTCTCTATCTTTTCATCCCTCCTTTTTCCACCCCCTATCCCAGGTAGTCCACATGGGGCTCCTCTGGGCAGCAATTGGGCCCCTGAGCCTTTCAGACAGGGCCCTTGGCCCTGCCCAATTCTGACGTCAGCTGATATGGCTGAGTGGCAGAAGATGGAGCAAAAATGTAAGCAAAATCAGGTGTTTGATGATTTATCCCCAAACCAACCCGAAGTTCTTCAAGGCAGCATTGCCTTGCAAGATGACTGGGGAGGGTCTCCAAGTCAACATCTTCCCCACTTTCTCCTCAGCAGCGGCGATATCCAAAAGTCAGAGTGACTCATTTTCCTTTTGATGACGGTACTGAGGGAGGCAGCCACAGTGCTTTGAAAACAACGTCAGCCTAGGAGTTAGGAGATTCGAAACCCTTTTCTGCCACTGACACATTCTCTGGGTTCAGTTTCCCTTGATACAGTAAGAGTTTGTCTCACATGTTCTCTAAGGTCCCTTTAATTTAATGAATAGCAGATAGCTGTCTTCTCTAAGGGGGCAGCCACATAGAAGACATCAGAGAAAATGTTCCCATTTGCCTTCCTAGTCTGCTGAGGTCTAAGTGGAAAACTTCACAAAGCCCCTAATGGCTTCTCACATCCACTTTCTCTTCCTTTAGTCTTTCTCCTTCCTACACTCAGAAGGCTCTTTTTGAAAACAGATCTTATCATATCAGATCCCCACTTAAAATCCTTTAGTGGCTCTTCATTGCTCTTAGGGAAAAGTTCAAAATCCAGACTGAGGCATACAAGGTTATAGATGACCTGATCCCTACACACCTCACTATCCACTCTGCCTCCTTTCACCAATCTCCAACCATACTACTCTTCCATCCATTTCCCCAAGACATCAGATTTTTTTTTAAGACACCAGATTCTTGCCTCAGTCTTAGTATGTGCTATTTCCTCAGCCTGAAATAATCACCACCCTTCTTGTCACCTGGCTAAGCCCTATTTGTTATTGAAGATTCAATGTGTTCTTTGAAGCATTCCTCAACCCTTTGGACTCAAATTACATTCCCCTTATGATTCTTTACATAATCCCCATGAGAGTAGGGAATGTGTCTGTCTTGTTACCACTTCATCCCCAAGCCCATTATAATGTCCCACCATAATAAGTCAGTACTCAACAAATATTTTTTGAATGTGTGAATGCTCAGTGACTGTTGGAAAGGAAGAGATCCCTGCCTCAGTGCTTCCTAGCAGGCTACAGTTTCTGAGGCTGAACCTAAAGAGGTGTAGGACTGATCCTTTGGCTCCACCCAGTCTCTGTCCCATAACTACTGGTTCTTTTAGAGAAGTAAGATTTAGGGCACAATATCCCTTCAACAGACCCTATCTTGAAGTACTGGAAGAGCTGACAGATCAAACTTCTTCGATAGGATTGAAGGTCCCTGAAAGCTCCTCTCTACAGAAAGTCCTTAAATCAGCCCCATCTTGAAAGCCTCAAATTAACCCATTCCTCAGCTTCAAACTTGGAGGAGGGAGGCATTAAGAAGAAGTTGTGACATCCTGGGTTTGGCTCTCAACCCTCCTCCACGTTTTTGCCTTCTCCCATCTGAAACTGAGTTGGGAAGGAATTGAGGCTGATTCTGGGAAACTCTGTGAGTATGAATCTGAAAAGGAAGGGAGAGGCTGGGGTTAAAGCTGAGGGCAAAGCTGCTTAGGGAGGTTTAACCCCAGCTGGACTTATGGCTCGAGTGGGGAGGGGAGATGTGGGATTGTATGAGTATGTGGCTGGATGTGGGTACACATGTTCCCTAGGCAAGAAGCCAGGAGCAAATGAGAGGGAGCCAGAGTCTGGGACTCAGATACATGAAGGCCCTCCCTTCAGAGAAGGTGGGAGGCAGAGAAGGCTTCTCAGAGCAGTGCCCTTGTTAAAGGAGAGTGGCCTTGAGTTTGTCACTTAATGGGGTCTTTCCACAAAGAGTATTTGGGGGTTTCAGGAAACCCCCTGAGCCAGCCTCTTCCTCCCCAGGCTGTGCCTTCCTCACCTACTGCGCCCGGGACTCTGCTCTCAAGGCCCAGAGTGCACTGCACGAGCAGAAGACCCTGCCAGGGGTAAGTCCACCAGGGTTGGGGGGTGGGGATCACCTCAGGCTGGGGACATGCCCTATGTGCATGCCAAAGTAGCATGTAGGGGCTGGGCTGGGACAAGGAACTAGAAGCAGAGTCACCTTTCTAGGAGTTGGCTTACCTGTGCCCTAAAAAGCTATAGGTTCTTTGTTATATTTAGTCTTCTGGCTCAAAGAAATGGGCATAACACTTGGGCCAAATATTCCACCTTATCTTTTCAGAGAGGCATCAGTGTTGTGGGCTTTGCTGGAATTTGCCAGCTTTGGCTAACATCATGGCTTAATGTGTCATTTATCCCTGGTGTGAGACTATATGCAGATACATGGGATAGAGACTCTACTGGGCCGGTATCCTATTTTTTTTTCCCCAGTTCTAGGGTCCTTTATAGCACTTTCCTTTGTCCTCTTCCTGTAATGTTTTTTTGGGTGCCTTGACTCACCAAGATTGCTCTCCCTCTTTTCCCCCAAACACTTGGTTAAAGCTAAGAGGACCTGATTATATGTGCGCAGTTAAGCCATTATATATCAATGGCACCTCATATGGCCTTAGCTAATGGGTAATCACCGGACAGAAAGCAAAGTAGGACCTACAGACCAGGTGGCAGGAAGAGAATGGTGATTGTTAAGAAGTAGTGTGGGTCCACCAGAGCAAATCATACAACAGAGCCTCATTTTCTCTTGTCAAAGGAGTGATGTATCTACAACAAAAGTACTATTCAAATGCCCCGTGCAGGCCAAGCCTGGGACTATTTCCAGTTTTAAGCTTCAGACTTAAGAGGATCATTAGCCTATCAGAAAGAGACCAGGATGGGATGGGGACATAAAATATGTCATGGATGATGGTTTGAAGAAATTGGAGATATTTGGCTGGAGAAGATAGGGTTTAATGGGGGCTTTAATAGGGACGCATCACAACATAATGATTAAGAATACTACTTTTTTGAGTCTCACAGACCTAGATTTGAATACCAGATTTGTCATTTAAGTTCTGTGTCTCCAGATACATTACTTAGACTCTTGAGCTTCAATTTCTGCATCTATAAGGAGTAGGTTATACTAACATTTAGCTCACTGGGCTATCATGAGGATTAACTGAGGCTTAGCAAGTACCTGGCACAGAGTAAGATCTCAATAAATAATACTGTTGGGTGGGGGCAACCACCTTCAGATTCTTAAGAGGGATTTGGGCACCCAAAGGGCAGGATCTGGATCAGTGGATATAAAGAACAGACACTCTAATTTCAGCTGAGAATAAAGAAATCACTTCTTTGAATTGGAGCTGTCTAGCAATGACAAGCTTTGTCCAGAGCTGATCAAGCTGTTAGTGGACCATTAGTACATAGGACCAATCCCAGTAACTGAAGCAATTTGAGCCTCACTCTTGAAGACTCAGCATTAAGTAACACCAACGTATTATCCTCACCACGTCTCTGTATGTAGGCTCTGGAGTCAGACAGACCTGGGTGTGGATCCAGGCCCTACCACTCACTAACTCTTGTGTGTGACCTTGGGCACGTCTTACTTCTAAGCTGAAGCATTCTCGTATGTAAAACCGAATTCATAGAATTGTTAATTAGAATAATTAAGTGAACTAACTCATGTAAGGTACTTAGCACAGTTCTTCATAGACAAGCACTCAATATGGTTTAGGTGGTGGTGGTGGTAGTAGTAATAGTAACAGCAGCATTTGTAGGGGTAGTAATAGAAGTTATTACTCATCCAACCATGGGAGTAAATTACTTCTGCTGCTAAAATTGAAAGTCACTGAGACAAACTGTAACATTCCATGTGGGAAACAGCATAGTAAAGGTGCAGAGACAGAAGGAACAAGATGAGTGTGAAGTGGGGTTGGGAGTGTGGAGGAGGGCCCGTGTGAGCATGGGCCAGGCCAGAGAGAAGATCCACCAGAGGGCAGTGGTGCAAGAGGAAACTTTGGATGCCAGGATGAGGGATTTGGACTTTATCCTGAAAGCAAACGGGAGCACTGATAAATTTAAGATGAACTTTGGAATTAAAAAAAAAAACCCAAAAAACCAAAAAAAACCCTCTTCAACCAGCCACAGGGATCCACAAAGGGAGGACTGTATGAGGCTGAGGGCACCTGTGATAAGAGCCGTGAGGCTCTAGACCAGCAGAATAATTTCTGAAGGAAAAAAGAGAAATAATAATAACAACTAGCATTCGTTGATTCTAGACAGTGTTCCTAGCACTCCGCATGTTCAAAGTCATTTAATCCTCTATCAAGAAGATATTAGCCTTCCCATTTTACAGATGAGGAAACTCAAAGGAAACAAGTGACTTACCCAAGGTTATGTAGCTACTAGTAGGAAGATCTGGGAAGATGCAGATGGTCTGGCTCAAGAACTTATTCACTTAACCACTACACTCTTAACTGTGCCAGGCAGGTGGCAGACAGGGTCTAAGGTTCTGGAGGGGATGATACTGGGTACATCTGCCCTCTCCCACCCTTTCATCCGCAGGCTTCCAACATGGCCTGGCTTTGTACTGCCAGGATTGGCTTTATTCACCCTCTCCGGCTTAACAAAGTGAAAATTAATATTTAATTATTCTCCTAAATGAAAATCGATGGCTCTGTTGGCCAGCCCAAGCAATGTCCGTGCCATCAATCTTTCCTCTGGGCCTGCCAGGGGCAGCAGCAGCTTTAGTCGCCTGGCCTCAGGCCCACCAGCATGAAGGGAGGAGGGTGTCCAGCTCTCTGTAGGCACTGGGTCCTGGGGACAGCTGCCATCTGCTGGAGAAGCAGGGGAGGACCTTCATCTGGGTTCCTCCTAGAGACAGGCAGGACTGTCACTCTGGGAGCCGTAAAGGTTGGGGCGCCCCAAATAGAAAGTCTGAACCCCTAGGGAAAATTTCACAGTATCTACTGGACTGGGACCTCCCTTTTGCTCCCCTCCACATGCCTCTGCTAATTTCTGCTACCTATCAAAACTTGGCTTCCTACTCAGGACTTCCTTTAAATCTCAGTGGTCTGTACCATCTTCCATAGCTTCTCCATAAAGCTGAAACTATGTTTTGCAGCCTCATTTTAGGCTCCAGAATCTACCTAAAGAAGGTAGGCCCAACTCTAGCCCTGAAGGTGCCCCCCTCCCCACTTGTCTCTCTCCCTGCTCATGACCTCCTTTCCCTTGGGCATTCATCCCTTCAAATACTGTGGAGACAGACAACTAAGGGCATTTGCTTTTGCAGGGTGTGCCCTGCACAAAACAGCTTGTGTGGAAAGGGCAAGTGGGGGCTAAAATTCATCCATGCTCTCCTGACCAAGCCATGCACATTATCACAGGGCTGTGTCAGCCCAAAGGAAGAGGCACATTTTTTTCAAATTCATCCACAGAGTTGGGGGAGTGCCTTTTGTAACTCACACAAAGACACTGTGTGCCCCAGCAGCTGCCTAGTGAGCAAATCAGAACCTTTGCCCTCAAGGAGCTTTTTCCAGCTCAGAAATAACTCACTGCATCTCAGTACAGTTTACACCTGGGCACATAAAAGCAGCATCAGGAGTGGAGAGAGAGGATATGCTTCACAGAGGAAATGCTACCTGATCCCAATTATGATCATATTTCATCATATTTGAGGGGCTAGAAAGCTAAAGAACAAGACAACTTCTGGAATTCTGGGTACAGTGTGAGAACTGGCAGGAAAGGTGTCCAGTGAAGACAGCCAAGGCTCTATGTGAGTGGAGAGTATTGTGTATTTGGGGCAGCAAGGGAAGCAGGACTCACAAGTTTGGACTGCCAGTCTTAGGATCTTGGGCTTTATTGGGAGGCTTGCAATAGGGAACCATAGGTGGATTTTAATCAAGGAAGAGTGAGGGACTCGTTTTAAAAGCTCACTGCAGCTATAGTATGATGGTTGAGTTAGAGAGGAAGGAACACTGAAGGCAGATGATCCATTAGGACACTGTTGCTCGAATGCAGCTGGCACTGCGGACAGGACAGGAATGGGGAAGAAAGGATCGACTTGAGAGCTATTTAGGATATCCATATAGATTCTAGAACTAGTGGAACTTGGCAGTGGATTGGATTAGAAGAGGAGGTGAGGTAGAACAAGAGCTGAAAATGGTGAAGTTTGTTTTTTCTCTGCCTCTCTCTTCCTCATATCCATGACACCTCTGTTGGACCCACCAGTAATCCTGATAAATATTCTTCCCATGGTGGCAGTAAGAAGTTGAGGGCAGTAGTGCTCAGTGTAAGAAATAGTTGGCATCAAGACATAAGTGTCTTGATGGGCTCAAGTCTGAGCCCAAAGCAGGAATTTTAGGCAAATCAAGCAAGGAAAGGGGGTAGGGCCTTGCCTTCCCTTCTACTCATGGGGGCTGACGTACCAGGGCCTCATATATGTCTGCACTGCCTCCAAACTTTCCCACTCCACTGCCTGGAATAGGTTCCTCTCTTCTCTTTCTGACATTGTCTCCCTTGATTTCCCCCCCAGGGCTGGGCCCTGAAGCAGACATGGGCCTGGACTCTACCTGGGAGACCCTCAAGTGAATAGGTACTCAGCCAAGGGAAGGAGCTCACCTGAGGTCCCATGACAAATTCTTGGCCAAGGATGCAATGCCCTCTTTTCCTCAAAGGGGAACTGGGATACCTCACCCTACTTCCACATCCCTGCCCTGGCTGCGGCAAGAACGAGGCAGGGTAGGGTTGCTTAGGCAGGTCATGCTCTTTCTCCTCCAGTCAGAGTGTACCTAAACCCCAGGTGTCCTCCCTAATGACTTCCCAGTGGGGACCAAAGAAGAAACACTCTCCCCAACTCTGTCCTCATCCTCTTGGGCTCCTCCCCTGGGACTTCCTGCATCTCCAAACTCCTGAACTGCCAACTTCCTCAACACCTAAGCCATAAACCTAAAAGTCAGCCAATATTTCCTTCTCTCCCTCAGTTACCGCATCCAACAGAACTTTCGTCCACTTAATTTAACCTAAACATCTCTTGAATCTGTCCATTTCCTTCTGCCCTGGTCTAGGTCGCCCTCACCCCTTGCCTATATCATTGATCTTCCCACCTCTAATCTTTCCCTTTCCAATCTTTTTTTCTGCTTAGTGACAGGTCATGAGATCTTTCCCCACTTAATATCCTTCCCGGGATCCCTACTGCCTTTGAAACACAACAAAGCCAAAATTCCTTGTTGTGGTTTTCACAATCCCTCCCACCCTGGTCCTTGGCTACGTTTTAGTTTCACACCCTTCCATTAAAAACAAACAAGCAAACACAACACTGCAAGGCGGGATCATGATTCTCCCTTTTACTAATGTGGATACCGAGGCTCAACGACCTTAGAGAAGTTGCCAGTGATGGAGCCACAATTTACATCCACTTCCATATGATTTAAAAGCGATTTGCTCTACCCTGGCTACCTGAATCCTTGCTCCTTCAGACTTACAGCTTCCTCTCTATCCCCCAGCCATATGGAGTGCTAAGCCTCCAGATCTCTCTCTCCCATTATCTCCACATGGCCTAATGACCCCAGTCCTGCAAAGTCCAGGTCAAACTTTGCCTCCTTTGTGAAGCTTTCCCTGTGTCAACCTCACTAGCTGGAGTCAGCCTCTCCTATAGCACTCTACCTTGCACTCCTCCTAAGACCCTGGTCACTATATGCCTCATTGCTTGTGTTCATGTCTTAAGAATGAAGTTGAGCAGCACAATGCAAAAACACGGACGTCAGCATCAGACAGACCTGGGACAAATCCCAGCTCAACCACTTACCCATCTTGTGACTTGGACAAGTGATTTATCTTCCCTCAGCCTCAGCTTTCCCATCTATACTATGGGGACAATGGTATTACCTTGCAGAGCAGTTGGAAGGAATTTAGAGACAGTGTATGCATAGTGTCCCAGAAAGGGCCTGGTACATAGTGGGCTCTTACGAAATGGTGGCATTATCTTCCCCTCTTTGTCATCGAGGACAGGGTCTCAAGGGTCATTGCTGTCTTCCATGAAGGGCCCAGGCTGGGGCTCTTCACAGAGTTCAGGAAATGCTGGCAGCATGCCTCAGTGGTGGAAAGCTTAAGTGCCCAGACTCTGAGGCTTGGACTCTGCCAGGTCTATGAACATGTATATACCACTTAATGCCCACTCTCTATTCAAGAGTGGGGTGGGAGGGGAAAGGGGCGTCCCCCAGAGCACTGATGAGCTCCATCTCTCCAGAAACCCAGACGGGGAGGCAGGTGCCATGGAAACCAATGCTATCACATGTGCTTGTCACTCTAGGTTCCAGAGAGAAATTCTCAGGATCTATTTAAGAACTAATAAAATAATGATGGTCTTGCTCACCCTCACTGCGCCCCACCCCAGGCTTCTACCCCTCTTTCCTTCTCCCCTGCCATATGCCTCCCTGCCTTTCCTGTGTTCCCTTCCTGACCCCTTATCCCTCCGTTTCCTTCCCATATCCACCAGTATTTCTCTCTTTCCTTGCCCCTTTCTGGGTCTGTCTCTTTCTCTCATAATTTCTGTCTTCTTGTGTCTCTTCATCTCTCCTTGTTTCTCTGCTCTCCATGGCTGTCTCTTGGTCTCTCCTTCACAATCACAGGTGGCCATACCCAGGGACGGTTCCCGTTCCTCCTGGTCCCTGGTCCCAGCCAATCCAGACCTGTCCAGCTCGCCCTGATCTGCTTGGATTGATCTGTCATCCCCTCTAGACTGCAGCCTGAGTCCTGTCGGTGTCTCGGCCCCCACCCACAACCTGGTATACTGCAGGGGCTCCACCACCAGCGGGTGGGTGTGTCAGAGCGTATAAGAACCTGAGCCCTGGGTGGGAGGGGGATCGCGCTGGTTCAGGCCTAGCCTGTTTTCCTTTCCTTTCTTTTTTCTTTTTTTTTTTTAAATAAGCCCTCCTCATTCCCCCACCCCCAAATTTGATCCAAAGGAAATTGCTCAACTGTGACTGCCAGGGCGTTACCATGGTTACTGGGTAGCACTTGTGGCTATGGTAACAGGAAGCTGCCTGTTGTCTCGGCAACGAGCACATTGGTAGAGGATGGAGTGGCCCTGATTGGTGCAGAAACAGTGCATTTCCTGAAGGGAGGGGGTCAGATCATCACCTTCTCAGGCCAGATGGGCATCAGTACCCCTTCCTCCATGAACGGGAAGGCCGCTGTTCTTTCCTCCCGGCACTCAGCTGTCTGCCCCCAACAATAATTCCTCACATCCTACGCACCCAGCTCTTGGCAGTTTACAAAGACCTTTTGCGTCCCCATTATCTCATGTGATCCCCACAACACCCATGAGAGGAAGGTGAGATGGGGATTCAATCATGAATTCTCTCAGGGTGGTTGGGGGATGGGAATGTGTGGGGGTGTATGTTGAAGTCACCTAGGAGCTTTTGCAAATTATACAATCCCCCAACTCGAGAGTGTGGTATGGTTCCCAGGTGATTCTTATCCACCCTTGATCAGGGAACCCCTGAATTAGAAGGTGAATTCGGTTGGTGGGGGAGGGGATAAAGGGAAGAGTCAAACTGCTTTCCAGGTTTCTAGCTTGGATGACTGGAAGGATCAGGTCCCGGCAAAAAGATAAGCTCTGGTGTGGGTGTGTTGAGTGGAAGATGCCAGTGGGACTGTCCAGCAAGTAGCTGGGTACGTGGGTCTGAAGCTCAGGAGGGAGGTGTGGGCTGGGTATGCAGAGCTCTGAGTCAGCCCTGTGGGGATGGTAGCTGAAGCTGTGGGTGTGGGGGAGACTATCCAGGAAGAGTGGGAACAGCGGGATGAGCAGGGCCGAGGATGGTATGCTGGAGAATACCAGCATCCTCAAGGGAAGGGGGGCCCAGGGAGGGAACTGAGGGGGTGAGTGTAGAAACTGTGGTGACACAGAAGCTGGGGAAGGTTTTCTCCCATTTAACACGCTGACTCTGAGAGAGGGTGGCTTACTCGAAGTCATAAAGCCATGAAAAGGCAGAGTTGGGGTAAGCGGCACTAAATCTGATTCCCAGATTGTTTAATCTAAATGACATATAGAATTATATTCTCAGTTTTAGAACAAAACACAAATCTTCAGTATCAATTCGACCTTCCCACCCAACTCCTCACCCAAAGCCTTTAAGGAGTTCTAGGAGCCAGGGGGACAAGCCTCGTGTAGTCCCAGCCCAGAGCCCAAAGCAGAATCTCTTTAGCCACCACAGTTCATCCTGGCTCGCCACCAAACTTCCTATCACCCCACCCTTCAGGTTTCAGCACATTCTGAATTCCCCAGTTTGAGGAAGAATCTTGGAGGAAATCTATAGTCCACCGTGAGAACAGTGGAGTACAGAGTTCAAAAGGGCCAGGGCTTAATTCCTGAGGCATCAAGGGGAGAAGAAGCTGGGTGCCAGGACCAGACAGTCATGCTGACTGGGTGTGTTGGTCCAATGTCTTTCAGATGAATCGTCCGATCCAAGTGAAGCCGGCTGCCAGTGAGGGCCGAGGAGGTAACTTCCCCATGTGACAAACCTCAGGGTATCACCCACGTAGGGGATGGTGGACCTACTCCTTGAGTCAGTCCTACCCATGGTTTATTACTAGAGCTCCTTTGGGTCGAGGGAAAAGTGGGTCCTGTTTGAGCACTGAGCACCAGAAACACCCCATCTTCCCAGCTCAGAATGAGGAGGAATGGGGGTCCCAGGATCCCTAGACTCAAAAGAAGCAGGAAGAGACCCAGAAGATGCTGGAGATAAAGGTAGGGGGCTCTTGCACCTTGCCCTGGAGAGAGATCATTCCTGTTTTTTCAGATGTAACTACCAGATTTGTTTGAAAAACCAGGCTGGAATTATTCTTTTTTCATATTTTTCTGATCAGAGAAGTCCAGAGAACCCAATCCACCCTGGATTGGGGCCACTCATTTCCTCACTGCAACTGCCTGGTTACTTACGGTAAAAGATGAGTCTCATAAGACAGATTTTGCAGGCCATATAAGGAATTTGACTCTACACTGAGGACCATGGCAAGTCTTTGAAGGTTTGTTTGTTTGTTTTTTTTTTTTTAGCAGCACTGTTTCCTGGTACTGATGCTCCTTAAGAACAGGAAGGGTAGAAAGCCTGTGCTTTTTGACAACCAGCTACATTCCAGCCAGTTTCCATACTGGAAAAGTGATGCTAGCTTTTGGTATCAGTTCTTCGGTGTCTCTCACCCTTGGATCTTATATCATTCCAGGATATCTGCCTATAGCCCTGATGTCTGCTGACTCTCTCCCTTGGATAAGACTCTCTCCCTGCCTTACCCAAGATCAGTCATGGTGTTGTTAGGTGGAAGAAGCTGCCCACAATCAGGGAGAGATGGAACCCAATTGACAGGCCTTTATTAACGCCTACTAATTGTGCACATCCTCTCAGACTTCATGCTGTCTGCACTTACAAGGAGCTCTGGTAGCTTCACGGGTCCATCGTGGAGTTAAATCCTCTATGAAATCCTCCTTCATCCTTTTAGATTATCTGACCTCTGGTCTCTGATTCTCAATTTGAGGTCAAGATGTTATCGTTTCTACTTTGCTTTGAAGAGATATTTCCAAGTTTCCTCCTCCCTTCACACATGTATCCTCCTTTCCCACTTCATTCTTTCCAGACAGGTTTTTGAGACGTTCCAGCCTCCCTATGTAACCTCCGATTCACTCATCCCAAGAGTTTCTGCCTTTTGAGAAGCTCTGTTAGGTAGGGGTCATTGTTGGCCATCTTCTTAGCCTTGTCCACAAACATTAACTACTCCCATAGCTCAGAGGCCAACTTAGAGCACCTGAATGAGCTAAGAAGCAGATAGGTTGAGCTGTAGTTTATTCAACCATCCAATCACATCTTCTGAGTAACTTACTCCACATTACGAATAGCAATGTGAACAAGGCAGACCTGGCATCTGGCCTCATTGAGCTCTGGAGCAATGAGGGGACAGTAAACAAGAGGTGTGTGATCAGTGCTTTTCAAGTCCTGGAGGGACTGTGGGCACAATAACAAGGGGACATCTTGTTATTGGAAGTCAAAGTAGACTCCCTGAGGTAGTAATATTCAAGCTGAGATCTCAAGGATGAACAAGAAGTAGTCAAATAGAGAAAGGAGGGGAGAGGCAGCGAGTGTTTAGGCAAAGGGAATAGCATGCACAGAGTTCAGAACATGATTCAACTTGACTCTGGTTCAGGAACTAAGTCCACTGGGGGCACTCTTACTGTTTGGAGTCCAACACATATTGTTGGGGAGAGAGCAGCTCTACAAAGGATGCTTCTGATGATGCTTCCGCTTGGCTTGGTCCATATGTCCTCATCATCTGGGCCCCACGCAGTGGCATCAGCCTGAGTTTTATCATTATCCTCCCCTTTCTGCACAGGGTTTTCAGCTGTCATGTCATTGACAAATTCTGTACCCACCTATATAAACCTGTTCAGATTCAGAGCAGCTCAAGAGAGCAGGAAAAGCAAATCTAGTTGAAAAGAGGACTGCCTGGCAGTACCATTCATAATTTTAGTAGTTATGTTTTGCACAGGTATTTCTTGACAAGTGATGGCTCTTAATGAATATATACTCCAAAGGCATCCACGAATATTTCCTTCTTGCAGGTTTAGATGACCAGATCTCTCAATTCTTCCCTGCTCCCACTCAGAGTCACCAAATGTTCCTGGCTACATTTTCAGGAGAGAGGAGGCATATGTTAATAAGTCTTGCAAAACCACTTGGGCCTTTACAACTTACAAGTATTTAACTACCAACTGATCTGTGTTAGATAATCTTGTTACTAATCAAAATGTGTTCCTTTTCTTTGATGTTATATATTTCTTCTTAAGTGAGTTCAGCTTCCTGCTAAATTTTAACACAAACTAATGCTTTAGAAACTCAGCTTTTAAAATGGTATTGAATTTTGCTTTTGAAATGTAACATTTGACATGAGTGTGGGACAGCTTGCCCTATTCAAGTTTTATCTTTGTGATCCCAAACATGCAATAAGCCTTCAGAGTTAATGGTCACACCTGTTCTAAAATATTTAAGCCTATAAGCTTGCAAGTGTTTTTTATTATTCCTGAAATTAAATCCCTCAGTTTACAGTTGATTAACAATGATTTCTCTATCTTTTAAGAATACTGGTATCAATGCAGATGTAATCTAAAGGGTATCAAGGCAAACAGTATAATCTTCCAAGATTCTACCATTTTCTTATGGAAGGGATTATTAGATCCCCCCCTCCCCCATAGAACAGGAATCTCCAATTCAAATGCTACAGGAGCCAGGTGAGTAACTTCAAATAGATGAGACAGTCATGATTTAATTACAATGTATATTTTAATTATATTAATTGTTGGCAAATGATTCCACTTTTAAAAGTTGACCAGCACCGCCAGAACTTAACCAAACTATCAGTTTTTGCTTCTTTGACCCAAAGACTTCCATTTCTTCCTGAATATAGGAGGAACCTATTGTGCACACATGAGCTTTTTACTGAAAATAGCTACTTTACGTGTTTCTTGAATAGGCCAATGCAGCAGAGTAGTATTTCTTATTTTTAATCAAGAGACATGAAGTTTATGGTTGAAATAACCTATGTTTTAAACAAACTGTATATTGTATCACTTTTAGAAGTTTATTTAGAAGTTTAGAAGTGTTATTGGTAACACTTGTACATTCAATGCTTACAATGCAATAATAGTAGTAACACAACAGGATCTGCCTGATAGAAGGTGCTGGGGTCCTCTTCTTCCATGGCCACCCTCTGCAACCTTGATGATACTCAGAGTGTTAGACGTCCATCCAGGTCTTCATGGACTATGTTAGAGCAAACTCTTTTTTGTTTTTTTAAGATTTTATTTGTTTATTTGACAGAGAGAGAGAGACAGTGAGAGCAGGAACACAAGCAGGGGGAGTGGGAGAGGGAAAGCAGGCTTCCTACCGAGCAGGGAGCCCAATGCGGGGCTCGATCCCAGAACCCTGGGATCATGACCTGAGCCAAAGGCAGATGTTTAACCATCTGAACCACATAGGAGCCCTATAGCAGCCTTTTTATAATCTCAGCCTGTTCCCATAAATTCTGCAGCTAAGTTGTATGCTGTTTATGTACTCCATATTCCATGCCTGTATCTTACATCCTGTGGCATTGAGCGATACTCTGCACCTAATTTTCCAAACAACATGATATCCTAATTATAATAAAGGCATCCATTTCTACATCAAGTGAACATAGTGCCAGAAACTTTTCTCCTTAGCATCTGGATTTATCTGATTATAAACAATAAATGCTTGCCTGGATAAAAATTCAAGGGTCATGTATTTCAAAATGTTAATGTCAAATTATACGAGGTCAGAGATAGGGATCCCCAAATCCTGCAGACAGTAGTCATTAAATAAGTCCATTTTACTTGCTGTTTAGCATGGAGTCTGCAGTTGATTTTTCCTAACTTTCATGATCTCTACTATGGAAGCACAAAAAATAAGTTTAATTGTAGGCACCAATCTTATAGGGAAAGTACTTTTTAGTCCTAAGGCAAAATCTTCAAAATCATTGAAACTCCTGTAGAGGGCACCTGGTGGCTCAGCTAAGTTTCTGCCTTCGCTCAGGTCAAGATCCCAGGGTCCTAGGATCCAGCCCCCACATTGGGCTCCCTGGTTGGCGGGAGAAGCCTGCTTCTCCCTCTCCCACTTCCCCTGCTTGTGTTCCCTCTCTTGCTGTGTCTCTCTGTCAAATAAATAAATAAAATCTTTAAAAAGAAAAAAAAAACTCCTATGTATTTTTCCCTCTCTTTCAAATTTCATGACATAAAATCAATAAATTCATAGATCACAATAGTGATTGATCCACTTGTCCTATTCTCCAACTTTGAAGTATTTTTTTTTTTTACCAAGCACATATTTATGTTTCCAGGATGCCTGAAGTACAGATATCAGTTAAATAATCAACCCACACACTCTTTCCACTTTAGTTCTTTTAAACTTTACAAACAGTCTCTGAAGTGAGGCATCTCTTTTTTAATAAGTTTGGCGTAACTGAAGAGACCAGGTATCTGTTATCCCATCAGCCCTCCCATCACCATCCTATAATGAATTGTTTAGGTAATTTCTAACTGAATTTATATGGTTTTGTTTAAATATCAGCCCTGATTTTGAATAACGAATATATATAATTATTGAACTAGGTGAGTCATGTTTTCCTAATTTTATCCAGGATTCTACTTTATTCAGGATTTAACAACTAAACTTTGAGTTAAAGTTAAATTTGAGCTAGAACTTTCAGAATTTCATAATAGTGGGACATATTCTCTGACCTAAATCAGGTATGGATCTTAGATACAATCGTTCTGCCGGTCAGTTGGCACTCTTATCTGTCTTTGATCCTTATACTTACTTAATTCTACAAAATATTCTTTCAGTGAAGACCTGCCTGGATAAGTTTCACAATACTGCTTAAGACTACTCAAGTTAAGGTTTCACTTCCTGAAGTTAATTCTACCTCCGAAGGTAAAGGGAGGTGCTTCCCTTCAGCTTGACTCAGAGCAGATCACCCAAAGCTGATTGCTAACCTGATAGGTCGTGGCAATGGCTAATCCTCTGACAAGCCCTGGAAAAGGAAAATGAAATCTGGAGGCTGAGATTCTTTTCTCTCTGAGGAACCTGGAATCTCAGGCTTGGTCTACCTTTCTGCCTTACTTCCTGGTTCTCCTGGATCAGGATGAAGGGACAATAGAATCTCTGTTCTTGCTTGGTCTGTGTATGTATTTTTCAGCTCTCCTTAAAAACCTTCTTCAATTTTAACAATTATAGTAAAATAGGCATGACATAAACTTTATCACCTTTACCATTAAGTGTACAGTCCAGTGGTGTTAAGTATATTCACATTGTTGTGCAAATTATCTCCAGAATTTCTTCCTCTTACAAAACTCAAAATCTGTACCCATCAAATAACTTCCTTTCCCTGATCCAGCCCCTGGTAACCATCATACTACTTTCTGTTTCTATGAATTTGACTTCTCTCGATACCTCATATAAGTGAAATCATACAGTACTTGTCTTTTTGTCACTGACTGATTTCACTTAGTATGATGTCCTCAAAGTTCATCCATGTTGTAGCATGTGTCAGATTTTCCCGCCTTTTAAAGGCTGAATAATATCCCATGGTATGTATTTACCACATTTTGTTTATCCATTCATTGTTTGAAAGACATTTGGGAGGCATCCATCTTTTAAGTGTTGTGGATAATGCGATTGTGAACATAAGTGTACAGATATCTCTTTGAGATTCTGCTTTCAATTCTTTTGGTTATAACACCCAGGACTGGTATTGCTGGATCATATGATAATCCTATTTTTAATTTTGGAGGGAACTGTCATACTGTTTTCCATAGTGGCTGTACCTTCCCACCAGGAGTGCACAAAGGTTTCAATTTCTCCACATTCTTTCCAACATGTGCTATTTTCTTCTCCCCCTCCTTCAACTTCTCCTCCTTCTACTTCTTCTCCTTCTTTTTCTTCCCTTCCTCTTCCATCTTCTCCTCTTCCTTCTATACATTCTCTTCTCCTTCTTCTTCTTTCTCCCCTCATCTCCTCCATCTCCCTCTCCTCCTTTTCCATCTACTCCCCTTCCTCCTCCTTTTCCTTCCTCTCCTCTTCCTTCTTTTCTTCTTCTTCTTCGACAGCCATCCTAATAGGTGTAAGGTGATATTACATTGTAGTTTTCATTTGTACTTCCTTAATGATTAATGATGTTGAGCATCTTTGCATATGTTTACTGGCCATTTGTGTATCTTCTTTGGAGAAATGCTTATTTAAGCCTTTTGCTCACTTTTTAATAGGATTATTTGTTTTCTTGTTTGAGTTGTAGGAACTCTTTATTTTGGGTATTACCCCCTTATCAGATACATGATTTGCAAATATTTTCTCCCATTCTGTAGGAGAATTCCTACAGAATTTTCACTCTGAGTGTGTCTTTTAATCCATGGAAGTTTTAAATTTTGATGTAGTTCAGTTTATCTATTTTTACTTCTGTTGCCTGTGCGTTTGGTGTCACATCGAAGAAGTCATTGACAAATGCAACGTCATGAAGCTTTTTCCCTGTTTTCTCCTAATAGTTTTATAGTTTTACCACTCATGTTTAGGTCTTTTACTCATTTTGTTAATTTTTGTATATGGTGCAAAGTAAGGGTTCAACGTCATTCTTTTGCATCCATTTTTTTCAACACCGTTTGTTGAAAAGACTGACATTCTTGTCAAAAATCATTTGACCATATATGTGAGGGCTTATTTCTGGCCTCTCTATTCCATTGGTCTGCATGCCTTTCTGCCACTGTCACACTGCTTGATTACTGTAGCTTTGCAGTAAGTTTTGAAATCCTAAAGTGTGAGATCTCTAACTTTCTTCTTTTTCAAGATTGTCTTGACAATGGCTTTTGAGATTCCACATGGATTTTAGGATGGATTTCTCTAGTTCTGCAAAAAATGCTATTGGGATTTTAATGGAAATTGAATTAAATCTGTAGATTTCTTTGGGTACTACTGATCTCTAACAATATTAAGTCTTTCAATCCATGAACACAAGATGTCTTCCATTTATTTGTGTCTTTTATTTCTTTTAGCAATGTTTCATAGTTTTCAGGATACCAGTCTTTTGCCTCCTTGTTTAAGTTATTCCTAAGTATTTTATTCTTTCTGATGCTATTTTAAGTGGAACTGTTTTCTTAATTTCCTTTTCAATTGTTCATTGCTAGTGGGAATGACCCATTTTGTTTGTTGATTTTTTATTCTGCAACTTTGATGGATTTATTATTTCTAACAGGGTTTTTTTTGGGGGGGGGAATTAAAGCTCTTCTTGATGTTTATCAGATCAGGCCAGAAGACTCTGTTTGCCCTGGATATGTCCTCACTGACTTTCTCAAGCTTCCTTGGCTCCTTATGCTGGAGTCATTACTTAGAACAGCAGGGGAAAGATGCTTTGCTCCATATGCTGCCACCAGCAGGTTCCCCTGGGTTGGTATTTGGACTGAAAATTGGATGAGTATTTTTAGGATGTATTTGGTGGTTGGTATCCCAATGCTGACACCTCATTCCAAACAGTCCCTACAATCATGACATCCCACCAACAGGAAGGTGAATGAGTATGAAAGGCCTTGACGCTAGAAAGTCCAGCCCCTCAAGAATTCCTTTGAGCCTATGTAAGGCAGAGCCTCCTTTCTTGAACAACATCTTGGCACCTTTCCTGAGGAAGAGGCAACGGACTGACTCTGACTCTAAGCTCTCAATCCCATCATTTGCTACATTAGAATTCCTGACCTATATGACCAGCTGCACAAGGCAGCTTTATGGAGCTGGGCCTGGGGGGCTCAAAAAGCTTGGTTTGGGTTAAAAAAAAAGCATTTTGGGGAAAAGAGAAGCATTTCATAGAAGAGCAAGGCATACACATTAGTTGACAACAGGAGAATGCAGTTATACCATTCATCTGTGTTTCTATCCAACTATATCTCAACTCTACACTAATGCTATCTTCCAACTCCTTCCACTCCAGGAAGGCTGAGCCTCCTTATTTGATATTCCCAGCTTTCTGGGGACCCACCAACCACCAAGGGGATGATTTTATTCAGACATTTCTGATCCACTTCTTATAGAATCTTCTCTTTACCTAACTGGTAGAGTTTGAAGTAGAGGAAATTGAATTACCTGGGCTAAATCCCATCATCATCTTTCTCTGGGGGCATTGATCAGCCCTCAGAACCTTCAGGGCTTTTTATTTGGGGACTATTCTTAGGAGGTCAAGCCTGTACTTCTCTTAGGTCTCCTGAGAAACTTAGCCCACCATTTTGGGATCACCTGAAACTCACGGTCATTGTGACCTTGATCATCCTGTTGTCAAACATCATCAACCTCCCTGTAAAGTGGCAAAGAGAATACGAGCATTCAAGCTAACACCTGTGAAACAGGCAGTATAGAGCCCAGCCTATAACCTAGCCTCATTTCAATTTAAAATTCTGTATAGCCCAATAGTCCAGGACCATAGGGTCTGTGACTTTTCATGGAGATTAAAATTCTTGATTGGGCACTGGAAAAGAAGGATCAGAGAATTTCATGGTCTGTGACATGAGCTTGAACTACCATCAGCAGGAAAGAGCAACAGGAGGAAGGACAGATAAAGGATCAGTCCACTGTCCACACAATCCTATTTCGTGTCTTGGGGGCTCCATTTCAGACTTGACTTCAGTCTTGACTTCAGTCTTCTCTTCCTACCTAGGGCTACCTGGATGCTGGTCCCTGTGGCATGATATCTTACGTAGGTGCCATCACCATCCTGCAGACCCTATCCAATGACACAGCTGCACTATAAATTAGGGTAGTATTAATTAAGCCCTCTTTAAGCCTTGGGACTCTGGAGGCCATAGGGTCTTCTCTAGCCCCTCTTGGGCCTCTGAGAGACACACGGGCATGCTTTAGAATCATAGCTCAGAACAATGACACAGTCTTCTGACATTTGATTCCCTAATCAAACGGGGCTTGTCTTCTAATGTCAAGACAAAGCCACTAGTAAAATGATCAAGCAATTTTTTTCTTTATCTTCTTGGTTTCCTGAAGAGGGTGATCTCAGACCCCTCTTCATATACCATGTGGAACTCTATTCATTATCTTTTTGGTCAGTGGTTTCTAAAGGACTTTCCTTGCAACCCTTTTGCAAGATGAAGCAAAAGGAATTTCAGTCCCACCCCCACTCGCTGCCTTTCTGGTTTCAGTCAGAGCAGTTCTACTTGTCTCTTATTTTTTAGCTTCATCCTAATATTTTTGTTAGAACAACAGATTCCACAGCTTTTTTACAAGGTTGGGAAACCAGTGATCTGTTCCAAAAGCACTCTTCTGTGGCTAGTACTCCCAGAAGTGAAGGACACAGTGATTGTACTCTCACCACAGCAGCTGAGCACTTCCTCTAAGATTTCAGCCACAAGTACCTCACGTATCCCTTCCCCCTTGGGATCACTGAACAGTAATCTTTGGAGAGGAGGCAGGATTCTGCTGAAGCATATTCTGCCTGTCCCACTTGACCACAGCTCCCACTCTTCTCACAGACACAGCACTGACATACATTTTAGGGTCTCTGGGCAGCCTAGGCTGAACCCCACATCATCCAGGTAAAATATGGACACACACACACAAGCCTACTGGAAAGTCCGTCCTGCTAACTCCAGGCAGTCTGTTCTTCCTTTTCTTTGCCACCCAGGCTTCAGTCTATGACCCTCACCAGCCCCGTCTCCCTTGCACTCAGGATCCAAGGATCCCCACTGGCCTAGCCAAACTTGTCAAGGAGTAAAGAAGTTTAGGATGAGTTTTCTTGGGCTCCAGGATCTGAAGGTGAAGCCTGAAACTTGATTCTCACCCACTCCTTCTCTCCCCACTTACGTTGCCTGCGTGAAGCCACATCCTATTTCAGAGATCTATGTTGGTACAGAAAGGAACAGGGCTTTGACAGCAGGCCTTGTGACCTGGGCCCCTTTACCCTGGGTTCCTGGACAGTCTCCTGAGGCCTGACTTGCTAGATGTGCAACTAAGCCCTGGTTTCCAGCCCCAGCTCTCCAGCTTTCTCCAAGGAGCACTCTCCCAGAGGAAGAGGGAACACAGGGAGGGATCAGACTTATTCTCAGGTGCCATTCTACAGGCAGAACTTGTCCTTCCATAGTGTGAACACCTGGGGAAGGATCAGGGCAGGAGAACAAGGGAAGGCAGAAAGGAGGCAGTAGGGCTCATTGAGGGCCCTGGAAGCTCAGTGAGGGAATGAAGCAGTGGAGGTGGGAGTTAAGGAAAGGGGTCAAGGGCTGAGCAAGTGTAGGGAGGAAAATGCTAATGTTGGGGGGTCAGGAACCCAAGCTTCCTGCCCTCTTTAGGCTTTTGGGAGGGGCACCCAAGTTGAGTTTGGTGCTGAGCTTAGAGATTCATCATCCCCGGTGCTCAATATCTGGGAATGAGGGAGTACGATGAGACAACTGTTTTTGGTGCTGTTTTTTGGCCCAGGGCCCTCCTTGATTTGAGCAGGACGGGGTGTTGATGGTGCCGCCATCAGCCTAATAAAGATGTGCTACTTTTCTCCTAATCCAATCTGAATACAAAAACTTTCTCTGAGGATATCCCCCCCGCAATAGGGCTAAAATGGTCCAAAATTGCCTTTCCCAAACTTTCAGAACAGAAAGCTCAAAAATATAAAAGATGCATAGAGGGCTGTACCTAACCGAAGACGTCAATTGAATCACTTTCCACAAGAGCAGCAATCAGTGTTTCTTGTTCTTTCCCAAGACCCGGGTTTTCATGGTAGGTCTAGGTTGAGTTCTTTTCCTCCAGATCTGTCTTTAGATCATCCCACTCCTCAAAGAAACCCAACTTTGTAGCCCCAGGGCCTTGTTACTCCCTATACCTCCTCCCAGAGCTGGACTGGAGTGAGCTACCTTCTTAAGCTCCTCTGGCTACTCTGGGGAGTCCCAGAGGACTTAGGGTCTCCAGATCACTCCTGGATTTGTCCCCAGAGGACCGAAAGCTGTTTGTGGGGATGCTGGGGAAGCAGCAGGGTGAGGAGGACGTCAGGCGCCTGTTCCAGCCCTTTGGCCATATCGAGGAGTGCACCGTCTTGCGGAGCCCTGATGGCACCAGTAAAGGTGACTTGAGCTGACCCTGGGATTTCCTGCCTCATTCTGGGCTACATGACCCTTTGGCTCCTGTGGCCTGAGCCACCCAATCCTTCTATTCTGCCCCAGGCTGTGCCTTTGTGAAGTTCGGGAGTCAGGGGGAAGCTCAGGCAGCTATCCAGAGTCTGCATGGCAGCCGGACCATGGCGGTGAGGGCGGGCACCCGGGGCCCAGGGTGAGGCCAGTGGGGTGGGGACGGGCTTTTCCCCATGTGCGATCGATCGGTGCCCCAGCAAAGAGCCTGATGGGTGAAGCGCTTGGCCTAGGGCCAGGGCTGGGGTCTGGACTGGTCACGGCGGCCTCCCCTGCCCTACCCAGGGCGCCTCGTCCAGCCTCGTGGTCAAACTGGCAGACACAGACCGGGAGCGCGCGTTACGGCGGATGCAGCAGATGGCCGGCCAGCTGGGCGCCTTCCATCCAGCACCGCTGCCGCTGGGGGCCTGCGGAGCCTACACCACCGCGGTAGGTGCCCGCAGCCCCTGGGCAGGGGGGCGGGAGTGGGGGGACAGGGCCACAAGCGGGCCTCTGGGCCCACCCAAGAGGTCGGGAGTCGGGGCACCTGCCCGCTGCTGGGTCCTACACAACCGCCCTTCTTCCCTTCCAAAGATCCTGCAACACCAGGCGGCCCTGCTGGCGGCGGCACAGGGACCGGGCCTAGGCCCAGTGGCCGCAGTGGCGGCCCAGATGCAGCACGTAGCGGCCTTCAGCCTGGTGGCCGCGCCGCTTTTGCCTGCCGCAGGTACTGCTCTCGGGTGGGCGGTGGCTGGGACCCAGCCGGGCGGGGCTGCGGCCTGACTCTCCAACCTTCATGGCTTCCAGCAGCCAGCTCCCCGCCAGGCGGCGGCCCCAGCTCACTTCCGGGTCTGCCAGCGCCCATCGGGGTCAATGGATTCGGTCCTCTGACTCCCCAAACCAACGGGCAGCCAGGCTCTGACAGTCTCTACAATAACGGACTCTCCCCTTACCCAGGTGGGCCCTCCGCTCCGCCCAAATCTCCCCGAAATGGAGCGGGGAGCGGGGGGTGGGGGGTGGGGAGGATGGGGGGAGGGGGGAGGAGGGAGGGGAGGCGGCTACCTCCTTGGGAAGGGACTCTTTTATCCCTGCTGCCTTTCACAACATCGCTACACCTCCCCACCCGCCCGCCTTCACCGTGGGCCTCGCGCCCCTTTCTCCCCAGCCCAGAGCCCTGGCGTGGCTGACCCCCTGCAGCAGGCCTACGCTGGGATGCACCACTACGCAGGTTTCACTTGGCGCTACGCGGCCTGGGGGGTTTGAAGGGCCCCAGAAAGGAACAGGGAGATTTTGGGGGAGGGGGGTTAGGCTCTCTTTGAGGAGTCGACCCTCCCATCCCCCCATCCCTGGGCCCAGAATGACTTTTCTAAGGGGTGAGAGTTACTTGGACTGGGCTGAATTGGTCCAAGGTGGCCAGGTAGATGGGGACATGCTTGGGGGATGCCTTCTGGGGGTCACTGCCCACTCCCACCTCTGTCTCCAGCAGCCTACCCATCGGCCTATGCCCCAGTGAGCACAGCTTTTCCCCAGCAGTCTTCAGCCCTGCCCCAGCAGCAAAGAGAAGGTGAGGGACAGGGTGGGCTGGAGATCAGGGCCTGGTGGGGCTCTGCTCAGGGTCCCTCCCCTGAACCAGTCTGCTGCTGTTCCTGCAGGCCCAGAAGGCTGTAACCTCTTCATCTATCACCTGCCTCAGGAGTTTGGTGATGCAGAACTCATACAGACATTCCTGCCCTTTGGAGCTGTTGTGTCTGCCAAAGTCTTTGTGGACCGAGCCACTAACCAGAGCAAATGCTTCGGTGAGCTGAGCCCCATCCAAGGGCCTCTCCCACTAACTTTGAGATTCACTGCAGACCCTAAGCTTGTCCGTCCATAAGTCAATGGCTCCCACAGACTGAATGTATGGCACAAAGCAGGCTCACAGACCAGTGACTGGGCTAAGCCCAGCCCAAGAACAAGTCTATTTCAGGTTCACCCGGGAAAGTCAGTTGTCTGGAAGATGCTCAATCAGGTCAGACTTAAGAGTCTAGAAGGGCAGGAAGAATAGGGATCTGAGGCCAGAGATCCCCTCCAACCCCAGCTGTAGTTTAGAGGACGAGAATGGGAGCTATAGAGGGAGAGAATCAACTGCTGCCAGGGAAAGAAAGGAAACACCCCCCCTCCTCACCCCCAACACACTCGCAGAATTGCCTCCTGTCCTTCTAAGAATTATACCTTTGGGAGACTTAGGCCGTTTGCTTATGTAAGTATGAGTATGAGTGTGTGTGTGTGTGTGTGTGTATGCAAACAATGAAGGTTGGAGGGGTATATGTTTGGAACTGGCCTGAGGGGACACGGACAGAGGGGGCTGGTCAGAGAAAAGGGAGGCCCTGCCAGGCAGAGTTCCCAGCTGACCTCTCTGCCCACACCCCCTAGGATTTGTTAGCTTTGACAATCCAACCAGTGCCCAGACAGCTATTCAAGCCATGAATGGCTTTCAAATTGGCATGAAGAGGCTCAAGGTCCAGCTAAAGAGGCCCAAGGATGCCAATCGGCCTTACTGATCTTCTCTCACTGACCAGCCACAGAAAGGTAAGTCCATGGAGGACCCTAGGCAGATGAGGCCTGAGTGATGGAGGCCCTGTCAGCTTTGATGTTCCTTATGAGATGTTAGGAGCAACCCACCTCTGAAAAAGTCTGGGAGAGAAGAGCACCATAAGAGTGAAGGAGGGATCCTCAGTTGGAGACTTTGTGTTTCTCCTTCTATCCAAGGATGGAGATAAATTCGACACTGTCCTGCCCCCACAGTCTGGAGAAACAGTTACGGCAAGATCTAACCAGTTAGTTCTCCTCCAAAGATGGCCACAGGGGGCTCTGGGAGTAGAGCAGCTGTGTGTGGGGAAGGGGAGGGGGGGTGGGAGGCCAGAAAAGTTGTGAAGGCTCATGAGTTGGGACTTTATCCTGAACACGGTAGGGAATCATTTGGGGAATTTAAGCAAACAGGGGCTAAGAGGCAGGGGCTGGGCCATTGGCAGAGAACCTGGAGATGAGGAGATAAGCAAATAAGCTAAAGAAACAGGATCTGCAGGCCTGGTGGGTGATGGGGAGAGAGATGACACTCTCCCTTAGGTTTCTGGCAGGGCCAGCTGCCTGTACCTTCTACAGATTTGCCATCTCCAGAGGTCCACGTGGCCCAGCCTCACTGGTGCTACCCCAGGGAGCCCTTTGGGGAGGGTGTGGGGCTGGAGTCATCTTCCCAAGAGGCCTCAGGTCACTTCAGTGGACCAGGCTGCAGCCTGGACCCCGCAGCTGCTCTGTTCCTCAAAAAGAGAGGTTGAGCCAGTCACCTGCGATGTCACTGCTGGGGCAAGCCGCTCTTCTCGTCTTGCCTGCCAGAGTGAGTTTTGCCTTTTTTTATTTTCTCTTTCCTCTGTCCTAATCAACAAATCCTAACAGCAGAAATTGAAGAGTGAGAAGAAAGGAAAGGAAAAGCACAGAAATGCTTGAGCAGCCCTTCCTGAAGGAGCAGCCACGGATGGAGGTGGATCGGACCCCAGGCCGGCGCCTGGGGCTCAGGCCACATTAAGGATCGTTTTCACCAAGTGGGTTGTCCCGTGCCTGTGGCTTAGAGCGCAGGCTGGCAAGGCAGCTGGGGCTGGCTGAGGATTGACTTGTCTAGGGGAACCAGCAGAGGGCCTTGGGGGTGCCAAGGGCTTTTCTGCAAGGGAAGCCCAGATTTACTTCTTTCAAAATCGTATCATTCCTTAGAGTTTAGGGACCAAAGGACTATTGTTTTTTTAAGAATATAAATATATCTATATAAATTAAAAGAAGGAAACAGAAAACTAAAACAAAAGAAAAGGAAAAAAACCACAAGAGAAACAAAAAGACGGTATAGAGTCTCATACAAGTTGCCTTTAAATATCCCTAGGAGACAGGGTGAAGGAGACCCATAAAAGCCCAGCCTAGGCAGAGGGAGGCTGTGGAAAGAGTGTTCTGTGTCTCATTTCCTCTTAAATTGTCCCCCCCCCCCCCGCCTTTTCAAAATACTGAAAGACTTAAGGTCTAGGGGTAGGCTCCCATGCAGGCAACAAAGAGAGTTATGGAAGCAGGGAACCCACAGTCCCCAAACTCAGAGAACATCCCTGAAGCCAGGAGGAGCTCTGGCCTGCCCTGGCCTTTGCCATCCCGAGGGACAGCAGGAGTGTCCTTGACAGCCTTTTCCCTGGAACCACTGCTTCCCCAGATAGGAAGAAAGAGGGAGTTTTAACCATCCCAGGCTTTCCCTTCCCCATCCAGATAGACAGAGGCCCTGCCTTTGGCTGAGCCGAGACACCTCCTGTTTGCCCTCACCTTGAGCCAGCCCCAGTGTCCCCTTGCTCCAGGCCACCTTCTGTCTCCAAGTCTATGTTTGCCCACCTGTAAAGTAGATTCAGGATATACCTAGAGGGCTGTGACAACAGACTTGGAAGGTTTGCTACTGTATATACTGCCATTGAGAAGGGGATCATTTTCAATATGTAGAAGCTTCAGAATTTAGAGGTCCCTCTTTACCCAGGACCTGGGAGGGAAGTAGATGTTTTGCCAAAATACTTCTTCATTCCTTTAAAAAGTACATCTTTCCTATGCAAGAGTGTCTCACATGTGCTTATCCAAGGTGCTTCTAGATGGTGAGCAGTGTTCAGCTTAGAAGTGGTGTGTGCTCTGTCTGTCTTTGTCTCTCTGTTGTATTCCGTGGGTGCCATATAAAACTGATCAATGGTGGTGCTTCCTGCCTGCTTCTGTGAGATGGGCAAAAGATTCAGCTTAGAACATCATGACTCACCTTGCCTTGGTCAGCCTGTCCTGGGCCTGTAGGGCCTTGCACATATTTTCCCCAGGAGGTTAATTTTCCCTCCACCTCACAGACATGGATCAAAGTAGTAGGGGGCCCCAGCTGTGTGGTGGGCACTCTGATCCCCAGATGTTGTTGAGCCTGGAGGCCTCGGATCTGCTAACACATCAGTCAGTAAAGGAAAGGATGTCGGGGTGGGGGTGGGGTCGGAGGGTTCCTCCTTCATAACAGTTTCTAAGAAAACTTGTTCCCACCTGTTCCTCTGTCTTTGACTCATTTTTGGAGGGAATGGGATGAAAAATAGATACGGTAATGACATTACCAGGTAAGGTGTGATGTATATCAACAAATTATTTCCAATCCAGAGAGGAAACAGTGTTGAGGGCATCATTACACCAGCACAATGCTGACACACAGACTGATCACCCTGGACACAGGAGGATGTGTGGAGCACCTGAGCCTTAAAACAGATACTCACATGGTGGCAAAGAGGCCCTTCACTGCTAGGTGCTAAGCACTGTGCTAGGAACTAGGGCTCAGGCACATTATACGTGCTCAGAGTCAGTGGGAAAGACAGATCAGTTAGGTAGTTATGATGGAAGGCCTCACAGGGTCTATGATCACAAGCAGAAGAGTATCTAATTGGGACTTGAATAGAAAGGGAAGTGGGAGAAAGATTTCATAAAGGAGTTAAAGGACAGAAGGGTCTTCAGGGAGGTACTGGGACTTTGAACAAAGCTGTTTGGATAACTGCATCATTTTGATAAGTTACCTTTACTACCAAGAAATAATAATGATTACCATATATTCCATGCCAATTATGTGGGAGACAGTGGGCATGAAGACATCTCTACCCTGAACCTTAACTCATTACCAAGTCCTATCAAGACACTTGAACCAAAATGGCACTTAAATATTTTGCTTCATGGTTATGGACCAACAGACTTTGTGTCAAGGCTGAAGAGAGTGGCAGGGTCTAGATTAGGGGCTGGCAAACTGTGGCCTGTGGGCAAATCTGGCCTGCAACCTGTTTTGTATGGCCTACACACTAAGGATGGTTTTACATTTTTTTTAAAGGGTTGTAAAAATAAAAAAAACGAGTATGACACAGAGACCATATGTGCCCCCACAAAATGAAAATATTTATCTAGTCCTTTAGACAAAAAGTTTGCTGACCCCTATAAGATCATGCAAGTCGTGTACAATATCGAATGAGTTTGCACAATATGGTGTTTGTGTCTCTGTTGTATGTGCATGTATTAGTCTGAACTCTTTCAGTTGCAAGTATCAAAACCCAAACTTAAACTTAAACTTAAACTCAAACATGTTTAATCCAGTAGGAAATTAACTGGCTTACACAATTGATAAACTAAAGGATGGGTCTGCCGTCATACATGGCTAGATCTAGGGGTTCAGTTGACGATGTCTCCCATCTCTTGGCTCTGCATCCTTCTATATGTCAGACTCACTAGTTCTAGCTCTAAAGTCCTAGAGAGGACTTTGGCCACAATGGACACGTGCCTACGCCTAGGGTGGAAGAGTAGGCCACCATAATTGACAACTTCTCCAGGATTATGTGGAGGGGAGAAATAGGTCCCCAAATGAAGGGATGATGGGTAGACATGCAATATGGATCCACTGTATCCCCCTCCTTTATTGCTCAGCAGCTACCTATATTTTTCTTGACAAACATAGAGTTTCAAAAATGCGCCTGCCCAACAGTGATATGATCCTAGGCCCAACAAAAATGGCAGACAAAACAGAATCATGTCCAATTGCTTTAGTGAACTCTCAGTCCAGGGTCCCTTTGTGATGTGCCATTCTTGATCAGGTCAGGATATAACTTATGATCTTACAATCTATGACTAAAAGATTGATTTAGCTACCCCTGCATAACCAATATGAAATGAGAGGGGGAGATTTTTTTAATACGAAATATTTTTTTAAAAAATTAAAAAAAATTTTTTAATATTTTTTATCTTTTATTTATTTTTATTTTTATTTTTTTAAGATTTTATTTATTCAACAGAGAGAGAGAATCACAAGTAGGCAGAGAGGCAGGCAGAGAGAGAGGAGGAAGCAGGCTCTCTGCTGAGCAGAGAGCCCGATGTGGGAATCAATCCCAGGACCCTGAGATCATGACCTGAGCCAAAGGCAGAGGCTTTAACCCACTGACCCACCCAGGCGCCCCTTAAAATATTTTTTTAAAAAGAAACTTTACACTTTAATAGGAGAGAAGAAAAAACAATGGTCATTAACCTATAGCATACAGTACATTGTTCTGGGCAGTGGAATGAGTTTCTTGGTTAACAAAATTGATTGCTCTTAGTCCTTTCCCCTGGGAAGTATCTCTTATTATCCATTGTCCTTTATGGAAATCCCTCAGAGGATGCTCCTTCTGGAACTGAAACATTCTTCTTCCCTTTGGACATGGTTTCAGACCTAAAGATTGCCTTAGAGATTATACATTCCCAGAGCCCTGTATGCCAGGGGTGAAGATTCTCTGGTGATACAATTCCTTTCAAACCAATTGATTTTATTCCTGGGCCCTCTGTGAGCTAGTAACCCATCATCAAGAATCTGGTTGAGTCCTTGTGCTTGAACCTGGGTCAGGCCCTTGTAGTTTCTATTTCTTAGCAATAGGTCACACTTTGCCTGTTCCCCTCCCCCTCAGCTTCATGGCTTCCACAATGGTCTGTCTATGGTGGTAAGTCAATTTTGACCTGCTCAGTATTCCCCCAATGAAACATTATCTATCCAACACCTGGCTGGCTCATGCTCCAGTAGCCCTGACCAGATAGTCAAAATCCCTGAGTGGTACCGGCTCCTATTCCTCAGGCTCAAGGAGATGTTTAAGATAGGAGTGAGGCAGCCAGACAAGCACTTATTTGAGCCAACCCACACTTAATCTATTCCTGGCCATGGTCCATAATTACACTGAGGCCACACCACCAAAGAAGTCCTAAGAGGAGTCTGTCCGTGGACATTGAATTTGCGGGCCCTCTGAGAACTGGTATCACTTGAGGACTGTGGGCAGGCTCTTTGGCAGAGCCTCTGGAATGTCTTTCTCCCTGGATGCAGCCTGGGTGTCTAAGATGTAGGAAGAAAAGGCCTCTAGTCTGAGATGGGATGAATGACTTCTGACATTGGAAGCAGTTCTGGATCTGCTGTGTGCTCTGACCAGATCTGCAGTCTCGCCTCTGCCCTAGTGGAGCATAATATGCATGGAATACCCTCCCAAGGAAGGTGGTGAGGACAAGGTCACAGGATCTCTCTTGATAATTTCCAGCTTCAGTTGTGATCTTTGGGCCTCTAACGTTCTGACTGCAACTGCCTGCATCATGACACAGCCAAATCCAGCAGGGACTCAGACTGTTTTTGGTCTCTGGGCCTCCCCTCACGGCCCATACATGTATACAGTGATGTCACACAACCTTATGTTTTTGGGAGAACCAGTGAAGGGAGAAACCTCATAGGCTCAGGGAGTTCAGAGCCAACATAGTAGCTGCCCTTCCAGGCTGAGCCACCTGGGATCCACAAAGAGGTGACCAAATCTGTGCCAAGCACAAACTTGGAAAGGGCCGAGAGCCACCCTTTCTCTCCCTAGCACTGGTTCTACACACTGCTATCTGTGTTCTCCACCCTCCAGCAGTCTGGGCTGATCAGAGCCTTTGACTGCCTGGTCATCTGTAGAGAAGGCTTTGAACTTCCAGGCTCTGCCATCCTGCCCTCAAGATGCCTGAGAGCAGAGACCCAGAGGCAGAGCAGGCTGCAAGCCTGGGTCTGACTTTTCCCAAGGGAAGTATGTATTAGGTGCCCAGGAGAAAATACAGGGAAGCACGGAGACAGCCTGTGAAATGAGTCTCAGCTTCCCCTATGGAGTAGGCTATAAATGGCCCAACTTACCTCACCATCCCCACCTCCCCCACCCCCCAACCTTGGCTCTGGCCTCCTCATAGCAAGCCAGCAGTCTGGGCTAGACTCTCTCCATTTGAGCAGGCAATCTGTTGTGTCCACAGGACCTTCTTGCTATCTCACTGTTGGGACTTAATGTGGGGATGGGGACTTTGATTGTGGTTCCTTGTCTTAACCAAAGTACTCTAGAAACAGCCTCTGAGGCAAGAGTTACGGTGCTCACACTGCCTGGGGAGAGGGAAGCCCAGGGTGATGAGAGGGGAGGAGAGACATGAGTCAGGAAAGATGTGAAGTGATGCAAGACAATCCATTACTGTGTTGGTGACAGCCTCACATGAGCCATGAGGAGAGAACAGGTCACATGACAGTGTTTGCTAAGCACATGGTGCTTGCAAGGAGAAACCACCTTGGAACAGTTCACCAAGAGGAGAACTGAGAGAGAGTTTAGCCATCTGTTCCCCCCTTCATTTCCTGTTTCCCGCTGACCAAGGAGCATCCCCCAGAGAGCTACCTCCACTGTACTTCTGAGTTGTATCATTTGCACCCAGGTAGCTATTTTGGAAGTCAGATCCCACGGCCCACCATGTGGCATTTCTACCACAGACGAAGAAGTGAAGGGGCTATATCTGGCATAGGTGGGGATTTAAGTTTAAGAAAGCACATGAAGTTTGTGAGCAATATATCCTACATTTTCCCACAGGATTCACAGCCAATACCCCCAGGCACCAGAATCCCCAGCACTGTCTGAATTCTAAGTGAAATAAATATACTTTTTTTTTTAATTTGGGAGAAAAAAAAGATGTATTCAGGCATGGCATGGAGGATCAGACTTTTTCACTGGAATTTTTCAGGCTGTAAGCTCCAGTATCTCCTGTTGGATATCCCACATCTATGCCTTTGTTTTCACTTACTTAAGCTTGAGGAAGAGAATCTGGCTTTTATAATCTATAAGATGTGTGATGACCTTTGGCAGTCTTGCTTGCTGGCCACGGGCAGAAAGGGCAACTCTGAACAAAGCTGGGTATAATTCTGGTTCTGCCAGCATGGAAGTGAGCTGAACTGCAGGACCTTAATGAAAATCTTGAGGCCAGCACACGTCAATAATCTGACATCTCCATCTAGGATGGATGCATGACCCAAATCTCAATATAAAATAGAAGATCATTTAACTAGCTAATTTGCTATCGCATAACAGGGATTTCCAACTTCCCAGCCAAGGATTGTCAGATAACCACTGTCTCCATTTGACTTCGGTTCCACCATTCTACAGTCTACACATCCCATTCTATTTTTGTATTAGAACTGGTTGGGTGACAGGTGATAGAAACCAATACAAACCAGCAGGAAGGAACTGAGAGGTGTAGAGGTCTTACTGACTTTAGGCAGGGCTGAATTCAAGGGCTCAATTAAATGTAATCAGCTAACCCTCACTCCATCTCTCAGGGCTGTTTCTCTCTGTGCCTTGGTTCCATTCTCTTTCCTGCCACAGACACACTTTCTCCATGTGGCAGAGAGAGCTGGATGCCAGTAGCTTCAATCTCATATGCTCCTAGCACCATGACCTTAAAAGCAAGAGAGCTTTGAAGAGAAAACTGATTGGCTCTACTAAGATCTCAAACTCAGGCCTAAACTAATCACTTAGGGCAGGGTGATGGAGTCCTCAGCCTGGCCCAGTGGGTCATGTATCCATCTCTGTGAGGTGGAAGGGGGAGGGGGTGGAGGTGGCACTGTGACTCTTAGCCCCACTGAGGACTTAGGGAGTAAAAGACATGTCCTGCAGTGTCTGTAAGAATGTGTGATTTGACCTGGCTGGAGTTTAAGATGCAGATGAAGGAGCAGTGTCAGGTGGGAGCAGGTCCACAGCGTAGCAGTTTTATCATGGGGGCAGGAAGGAGCCACTGAAGGGCTTTGATAGAGAAGTGACATGATCAGATTTGTGTTTTAAAAAGATTCCGCTGGACAGCCAGGTGGAGAATAGACCAGAGGAGTAGAGAGTAGGATAGAGGTTCTTGTTAGGAGGATAGTGCAATGGTTCCAGTGAGGAAGATAAGCATATAAAGGAGAGATTGATTTAAGCTGTAAAATGTAAAAAAAAAATTTTTAAAGATTTTATTTATTTGACAGAAAAATCACAAGTAGGCAGAGAGGCAGGCAGAGAGAGAAGGGGAAGGAGGCTCGCCACTGAGCAGAAAGCCCGATGTGGGGCTCGATTCCAGGATCCTGAGATCATGACCCGAGCTGAAGGCAGAGGCTTTAACCATTGAGCCACTCAGGCGCCCCTAAAATGTAAATTTAAGCTGTAAAATCAGAGAGGAAACGTAAGATATTTACGAGATAAAACTGGTTTTGTTTAAATGAGGGTGGGAGAAGTCTAAGATGCTTCTCTCAGGGTTCAGGCTGAACAAGTTATAGACGCTATTTACAAAGCTAGGAACATGGAAGAGATACGCACTGACAACAAGATGTGTTTGCCTGTGAGATGTAAAAACGGAGTTGTCTAAAAGGCAACTTATCCAAAAGTCGACTTGAAGTTCAAGAAGGAGGGAGATATACATTTGGGAGTCATACTCACCTGCAGTCAGGGTTCCATACAGGACTTAAACAGAAAAGCCATCTGTTGAAAGGGCACTGGGTGGGTCATAGTATTGCCAAGCGGGACACGCAAGCTTGGGAAATGAGTGGGAAAATGGGAGGCCAGGCTACCAGAGCAAAAGCCAAAGTTATATGTCAGAACCAGACGGTGACAGTACTGCGGATTTTATCATCAGTGGGTGCTTGAAGTCACCACCACCAGTCCCCATACCACCATAGTCCCCAAGCATGAGAGAGAGCTGACCCTGCTGCGCCCACTGCCAGGATGAATTCTCCACGGTTCTTTTTCTCTGAATCATTTACTCCAGAATCTCCATTTCTGGGGGCTATTTGGCCAGGCCTAGGTCACGTGCCTCTGTCTTAGCTGCCAATTTTTTCAATGTCTGTCATAGAATGTAGGCTCTGCTTACCTCCAAGACTTGTAAGAAGAAGGGGAATCAGATTCTGAGAAGCTCCAAATTACCAAGGTCTGCTTTGGGTTGGTGCTGTGGAGGTCACTGGGAAGAGTGAGGAGATGAGAAATTAGTGTCATTTTTGACACTAATATATACATATATATTATTGTGTGTGTATTATGTGTGTATATGTATATGTATATACACACACACACACACACACATATACACACACACATTCATTCATTTATTTTAAGATTTTTATTTTTAAGTAATCTCATCACCCAATGTGGGGCTTGAACTCACAAGCCAGAGATTAAGAGTCACATGCTCTGCTGCCTGACCCAGTCAGGTGCCCTGTTTTCTTATTTAAATAGCGAACAACACAAGGGGCGCCTGGATGGCTCAGTCGTTAAGTGTCTGCCTTCGGCTCAGGTCATGATCCCAGGGTCCTGGGATCAAGCCCCACATCTGGCTCCCTGCTTGGCGGGAAGCCTGCTTCTCCCGCTACCATTCCCTCTGCTTGTGTGCCCTCTCTCACTGTGTTTCTCTCTGTCAAATAAAATCTTTAAAAAAAAAAAAAGAAAGAAAGAAAGAAAAGTATTAAAAAAAAAAAGTGGTGAATTTAAAAAAAAAATAGTGAACAACACAAAAGGAGTCCATGACGGATGCTGTGCAGTGTAGTGAGTGCTGGAAGAAACTGGAATTGTGTAGCCCACAGGAGCTAAGAGAGAAAAGGGGTACAGGGTAGCGGTGATCAGCAAAGCTAAATGACAGCAAGTGGTCAAATAAGTTAAACCTGAACATTTCCAGTGGATTCTTCAGTTCAGAAGTCATTTGCAACTTCGGTGAGAGTATTTCCAGTAGAGATTTCCAGAAGAAGTCACTAGATTTAAGCACTAGATTTAAAACAGTGCATGGGGGGCGCCTGGGTGGCTCAGTCGTTGGGCGTCTGCCTTCGGCTCAGGTCATGATCCCAGGGTCCTGGGATCGAGCCCCACATCAGGCTCCTTGCTCAGCAGGAAGCCTGCTTCTCCTGCTACCATTCCCTCTGCTTGTGTTCCCTCTCTCGCTGTGTTTCTCGCTGTGAAATAAATAAAATCTTTAAAAAATAAATAAATAAATAAAACAGTGCATGGGAAGTGAAGTAGAGATGGAGAGTCACACTACTCCCTAGAAGCTTGTTGAAGGCAAGAAAAAATGTGCAATAGTCAGTGGCATGTGGGATTAAAACTGGATTTTTTTTTTTTTTTTTTTTAGGTTGGGCCCATTGATCAAGTTTATGTGCTGAAATTAGAAAGTAGGGGAGAGGGGCACCTGGGTGGCTCAGTCGTTAAGCATCTGCCTTCGGTTCAGGTCATGATCCCAGGGTCCTGGGATCGAGCCCCGCATTGGGCTCTCTGAGCAGCAGGGAGCCTGCTTCTCCCGCTACCATTCTCTCTGCTTGTGTTCCCTCTCTCGCTGTGTTTCTGTCAAATAAATAAAATCTTTAAAAAAAAAAAAAAAAAGAAAGTAGGGGAGAGGGAAAAGTTCAATATCCATGAAGGAGAGGCATAAGTGAAGGAGCAAAGTTCCTGAAGAGACAAAAGGGAATGAAATATACATTACAGGGAAAAGGATTCACTTTGGATTTGAAGGGAGACCTCACTTCTCTGAGAAAGAGCGGGAGATTCAGATGCTTGGAGGGGACTGGAAAACTAAGGCAGTTTCTTCTCCTTTGCCTTCATTTTTTTTGTGAAGCAGAATGGGGGATGGTGGCAGAAGCTGCCCTGTATAAGGATTGCTCAGTACACACTGGGTCCAACTGAAGAGACTGAACTTGTACCAGCTCTGCCCTGGGTACGAGTTAAGTTAGCTTAAAAGATTTATTCTAGATAAACGTGACTCAGAGACCCCAAGGTCAGAGGGCCTCATAAAGGGCCTGGGAAGCTTTTAGGAACCAGAGACCAATCCCACCATTTCTGGTCTCTGCCACTGGATGGTTCATTTTCTTCCTGCAGGTAGTCTTCTTCCAACTCTCATTCCTCAGAGTAGCTGGGAGGTAGATGCACCATAGCTCCTGAGTTTTTATCTCTTCTGTTCAGGAAACCAGTTCAGTCAGAATTATAATCTATCGTCCCTAATCCAAAATTCCCAGGAGAGAACATTTGCTTAGCACAGCTTGGATTAGAAATCTACTCACAGTTCAAAAAACTGCAGCCACAGTGCCAGGGGTCACACAAACAAGCATGGCCATGGGGCCCACAGATCTGGAAGGCGAGTATAGAATCTATAATTTCCAAAGAATAGGGTTCATGGGCTAGACTAACTCAAAACAGTGTTCTGTATGCACAGTTCTGCAGGATTGGGTGATCTCCGTTACCTTGGTTTAGGATGGGAGAGGAGAGGAGATAAATGGCTGCAATGACCCAAGATTGCGATCTTAAGATCATATTAATGATCTTAATATTAATATGCAAGCATATTAATAAAAATTGATAAAAGTGACTGACAACAGGATCTGGCCTGGATAGGAAAAGTGAAGCCAGGAAGATAATGATAAACCATGAGGCAGTCGAGATTCATGTAATTCATAATGAGTAGAAGAGCTGGTGGCATGAGATGGGAAGGGGTTAAGGGGGAAATCCTGGAAGGTTGTGAAATACTGGATTTTGACATTTTACTCATGGGGACAGACTCCTTCTGCTTCCCAAAGGTGCTTGTGTTCAAACACTGCCAGGCATGCACGGCTTTTAAAAGTTGTTATGGGGCCCTTGCTGGGGAATTGTTTTAGGGAACAGAGTCAATTCCTTCTCCAACTACTCTCAACTTCTACACTGTGAGACTAAGGCTATAAATCCTGTTATTTTATATCACTCGCTTTTTCAGTTATGAGCAATGGGTGTAACAAATTGATACTAAGACAGTGTTGTGGTCCAGGCTGAGAGCCAGGTGAAAGACTGGGGTGGGGTTCAGAATCAAAAGGAGGGAATCAGAAAGGAGATGCTGAGGATATCCAAATGTAAAAAACATCACCAGGAAAATCCTGACTGCAAGGCTGCTCAGGAGGAACAGATATGACATGCCTATATTACTCAGGGCAAAGCCTTCCTTGAGTGTGCTGTATCCAGCTAAAGATAGGGAGTGAGGAAGGAGAATAGATCTCAGATAAGCCTTTCCCCATTAGTGCTGATGGAAAAGAGGGGCATATGGGAGCCCTGACACCCAATTGTAAGGACGAAGGGAGACCTGGCCATGTCTGAGATTAATAACCATAATAGCCACAATAATGGCTTCCATTTATGGAGTACTTTCTGGTTGTAGGTTCTTATATGTATTATGTTGAAATGCATGACATTGCAGGTATTTGACTATAGCCCACAAAACAGCAATTTCATAAGATTCAAGCTATTATCTTATTTCATCCTCACCATAACAACCCCATTAAATGGTATTATTGCCCCCACTTTACAGATGAGAAAACTAAGACTCAGAAAGTGAAAGTCGTGGTTTGAGGCTGAACAGTAAGTGCTGAAACCAAGCTCTGAACCCAGATTGTTTGACTAGAAAATCAGAGTGCTTTCCGGCACGCCACAGCTACTAAGGGAGCAAATGAGTTAACCTTAAGAAAAGACCCCGAGGTGTCTGACCTCCCCCCATTGCCAACCAGAGACTTTTGGAACCCGCGGGGTCTCAGGAAGCCCCTCTCAATCTCTACCTGCAGCCCGGCCTCCAACGCAGAGAGGCAGACTGGACTGTCTTCCCGGCTCATTCCTCCCAACCACACGGGGCGCCAAGTGCCGACAGTCTCTTTCAGAAGGCTCTCCGCGCACCCCCCGGGCCCCTCGTTTTTCCACTCACCCGCCCCAACTCGCGGCGCAGGCGCCACCTTCCTCTGCTCCGCACCCCTCCCAACCAGCGAGCACCGCGCAGGCGTCGGAAGCCTGGCGTCCGGGGCGGTGGCGCGCCCAGAAACAGGTCGCATGGCGATTGGTCAGAAGCCGGTCACATGACGACGGTGTCGCCGCGCGAGCGTGCGCAGAGCGGCTCTGCGCGCCCGTGACGGAACGACGAGGCGTGGGGGTGCGCGACCTCGCCCGCCGGGCCCGGCCCCCGCCCCTTGGCCTGCCGCTCCGCCCCCGCGGGGCGTCCCGGGCCGCTCGTCCCCTCAGCGGCGGCCGTACGCGGCCCGGGGTCGCCGTGAGTACTCGCGAGGCCGGCCTGTGGGGCGGCTGCCACGGGGACGGGGCGGGGCGGCCGGGCCGCGGGAAGGGTGCGGGGCCCGCCCCGCCTCGGCCGGGGTGGATGAAGTAAGGGGCTTGGACCGGGTGGCTCTGAGGGGCCCTCCTAGGCTTGACAGGCTTCGCTCAAGGCCGGACGGCTGGTGACACCGATCGGGCACAGAGCTTCTTCCCCGGGAGGCAGGTGTTGGGTGTTTTGGGGGTCTCCGGAGAAGAGCTATGATTGCTCCCCCCGGAGAGGCCTTAGGGCCTGCCCTGGAAGCGCGGGTGGCAGCCAGTCTTTTGGGCGTCTAACCTCGTTTTCTCCCTCCACCTAGTGTACCGGAAATAGCGCCAGCCTTTGAGAATCTCCCCTCCGTGGGTTCTCCCCCGCACTCTTTGTTCAGTGGCTTAGTCTTTCTGAGAAAGGAGCACTCGGTATAGAGCGGAGTAACCCCTTTTCACGGGACTACAAGCTGGTAGTCAAACCCAGAGTTCAACGTTGGGATCGGAGGCTTTTTGGCTAGATGGAAAGTTGTCACATTGAGAAATGCCAGTGGACCTAGGGAAGGACCTCTGTGATCCAGACTTAGACTTGGCCTATTCCCATGCAAGTTCCTAAAGCCTTCTGTTAGCTGTGTTAGCTGCCATCATCCAGACAGCACCGAGCTGAGCAACATCCTTGTTTGGGTACACTGTGTAGATTTGGCCCAGCTTCTCCTGAAAGGTTCCCTCTTTCACCTCATTTAGATAAATAAGATAGGTTTTTCTTGCTTAATTAATTAGACAACTTCTTTAATTAGTAATAACCACATTACAAGAAAATTGGATGTAATTAGGACCTGTCAAGTGTGCTTAAGTCCCAATTCCACTATACTGATGCTAAGCAGCTTGTTTGGCCTTCCTACACCTGAGAATTCTATGTATAACATGGAAGCATTGAGATAGATCATCTTTTAGGCTTACTCCTCTTTCAGATGTGTGTGATTCTGTGAATTTCATGACCCACCATTTCCCTTTTCCCACTATTTTTAAACCCATCCTCTACCTCTAGAGGAATGGGCATTGGGAGTAGAAGATGGGAATCCCTTTCACTGAAACAGCCTGGTTTGGAAAAGATGGTAGTCTCTGAATTGTTTCTTCCCTGGACAAGAAAAATTCCCTCTGAATTGCCTTTTTCTCCTTGTGATAACAGCAGAAACCAAGCAGCAACAGCCCTTGGAGAGAGGCTAAGTTTTTATTGACTTCTACGGTGACAAAGACCTTGAGAAAGTTGATACTTCTGGCCTACGCTGCCAACGTCCTACCACCCAGCCCAAGAGAGCCCAAGCTGGACATTAGTGCCTCCCTCTTTATTCCTCTGTGATCATCCAGATCAGCGCCTGACTGTTTATTTTCAAATCTCACAAACCCAGCTCAGCCCTCAGATCTTCATAATTTTGGTTCTCAGCTGCTCTTGAAGGTGAATGGAGTCTTGCTTTTTAAAATCATTTTTGTATGATTTTGTCTATGTGTAGACCCATTCAAGTTCTTGTATGTATCTCCCTTTTTGTTTAGGTATCTAGCAGACAGTTCATTCATTCATTTATTCATTCAGTCAGTAGGAGTTGAGGGACTGACAACATAGTGAAGAGTCAAAGCCTCTGCCACCACAGAGGTATATTCTGCTGGAAGATAAATAAACATTTTGTATGTCAGAGCATGGTGCTGTGGAAAACTATAAAGCAGGTTGGAGGATGGAAAGTGCTTGTGTGTGTGTGTGTGTATTGAGGTTTGCTGTTTATAGAGGACGGTCAAGATGACCTTTGAGCAGAAATTGGAAAGTAAGGAGCAAGCCATATAGATATCTGAAAGGCATGCCAAGAAGAGGCAGCGGCAGGGACAAAGGCTTTGTGGTGGGAATATACTTGATATGTTTGAAGAACAGGAAGTAGGCACTTGTGGAGTTTCAGGGATCATTTTCCTGTTCACATTTGGAGTTGACTTTTTAGGGCCCCTGAAAAGGTACAAGGGTAGCCTATGATTTTTTTTTTTTTTACTTTAGGGAATTTTCCAACTGTACGCAAGTGTAAAAGAAAACTCTCATGAACCCATCACTCAGATTGATCATTAATATTTGTCATGTTTATTTCATTGCCTCCTCCCCACATCCTACCGCCCTTTTGGGGCTGGAGTAGTATTTACAAGTAAATCTCAGATGTCAGGCCAATTGCAATTTCCCTTAGCATATTGTTTTTGATGAGTCAGGCACTGCTATCAGCTCGAGGACGGCTATGGTGTTTGCCCTGGCATTGTGCCATATACCACCATCCTGGATCAGTTACCAGGCTTAAGTTGGTAACTGGGGAACAAACCACAGGCCGTTGGAGCACACAAGGATTTAGAACAGCGGTTCTCAGATTTTATCATACATTAGCATAATGTAGAGGTTTGTTAAAACACAGATTACTGGTGGGGCGCCTGGGTGGCTCAGTCGTTAAGTGGCTGCCTTTGGCTCGGGTCATGATTCCAGGGTTCCTGGGATTGAGTCCCAAATTGGGCTCCCTGCTCAGCGGGAAGCCTGCTTCTCCCTCTCCCACTCGCCCTGCTTGTGTTCCGTCTCTCGCTGTGTCTCTCTCTCTGTCAAATAAATAAATAAAATCTTTAAAAAAAAAAAAAAACCACACAGATTACTGGACCCCATTTCTGGAGTTTCTAATTCTGTAGGTCTTAGTAGGGGGTCTGAGAATTTATATTTACATTTTAAATAAGTTCCCAGGTGATGCTGATGTTGCAGATGCACAGACCCCACTCTGATCTATAAACCTAAGGTTCACTAGAACCATATTGGAGACCAAGAAAACCTCTGTTTAAGGTTGGAATGGGTGAGCAGAGACAGGAAGGCCTAGATAGTGGTTCTTAAGTTTGTGAAATGGCTAGGGGTTAGTGGTCTTCTGACCTTATTGGGATCATTATTCCATTTTTATATGGGGAGTAGGTTCCAAGATTAGTCCAAGCTACTTTTTTTTTTTTTTTTTTAAGATTTTATTTATCTATTTGACAGAGAGGAGAAAGATCACAAGTAGACAGAGGCAGGCAGAGAGAGAGGGGGTAGCAGGCCCCCTGCCTAGCAGAGAGCCCGACACAGGGCTCGGTCTTAGGACCCTGAGATCATGACCTGAGCTGAAGGCAGAGTCTTTAACCCACTGAGCCACCTAGGCGCCCCGTATTTTGGTCATGACAACTAGGACCATGTCTACTGGGGGATGTTCAGTATTGTTGAGGACTTTTTAAGTTAGCTTGTTTGATTGTTGTGTAAAGGTTTCTAGTGATATTGATATTTAATCATTTAATGATGATTCAATTTGAGTAAATAACTAGGGATAAAGATTCCCAAAAGAATCTGATTCTGATGAGGGTTGGTACTATGAAGAATGTTCCTAAATGAACTGACTAGACAGAGTAGCATATCATCTGTTCCTGCCACCATCACTTTTGGCTTCAGGGGTTGATTCAGCATTATGATCTAGAGCAGGGACTTGCTCTAATCCCAACTTGAGCTCAAATGGAACAGTAGTGTCTTACGTTCATATAGTGCTTTCGCAGTTCATTTATCTTTAAAGAACTATGTGTACAAGTGTGTGTACATGCATGCAAGTATGTCTCTATGTGCAAGTGTCTGTAATATGTCTAATAAAAGTGTATCCATAAACATGTGTGCCTGTGTAAATACCATCTAGCTGTTAAGTGGTGATGAAACCAATTGTTGTCTACTTTCCACAGGACAGTGACTTGTTATTACCACCACAACAGAGCCTGACTTCCCCAGCAGATCTCCAGTCAGCCCCTGACATCACCCCTCCCTTGTCTCCCTCTGTGGCCTCCTAAATGCCCATCCTGTTGGCCTGGGTTCAGCTGGTGGTATGGAGGGGTGCTGCCTAGCACTGACCTGGGAGTGTGTGTGACCCACTGACCCAATGGTGAGAACTGACTGCCCACCTCTCCAACTGATCATCCAGGGGATAAATGGGACAAAGTGCAAACCTCACCTTTTCTTGGTATTTTCCCATCCACCCTTTTGAAACATAGAGTGGTTATCTGAAGTTAAAGGAAGAAGGAGCATGGAGACGATATTACTTGGGGTGTGTACAGTAGATTTTCTTGGGAAGGATAGAGAGAGTTAAGTAAGGGATAGAAGGGGAGTGATAAGATGAGAGCTTAGCTATGTGTGGTAGCTGTTTTGCGGTAACGGAAAGAAGAGAAGAGCCTTCTCTACCCTAGAAGAGCCCAGCTTACACTAGGATCTAGATCTGCCTAGGAATCAACATTGATATTGAAGTCTGCATTCCTACCCCGCTGGTTACCAGAACCTCGATTGTCATACCTACACTCAAGAAGAAGGCCAAAATTCCCTGTTTTCTTCCATCCCTCACAAATCAGAGGTAAGCTATGGATATGACCAGATCCAGGAAGAGACAGGTGTTCCTAAAGGGTGAGGAGAAGGGAGTAAAGGGAATAGGGCCTCAGTTATTCTCTCCCAGGAGACCTCCCATTCTTTGTGGGAATCTGTTTGCTATCACTCTATTCCATGGGATGATAGAGATCCAACAAGGGCTGTATCCTTATTTTTCATCACTAGGACATCAAAGGCCAGTTCTGGAATGATGATGATTCGGAGGGAGATAATGAATCAGAGGAATTTCTCTATGGAGTTCAGGTGAGATTAGAGTGCCTAAAACTCATGTTGGATAGTCTAAACGTGTGCTTCTCTGAATACAACAAGTAGTGAGAGATTATTCTGGAGCAGAGGTAAGATGAGGATATGATGTTGGTGTGGTCTGAGCATTGTCTCATCAGAGCTGATCTCATATCCTTGCTCTTGCCTGGGTCTCCTACCTTTCTGAGTAAACTACATCCTTTGTATGTGGAAGCTACCCATGTGTTTTTGGTTGGAAATAATTAGTTTTTGACTCTTCCTTCATTAGCTAGTAGGTATCATTTCATTCATTAGGGTCAAATTTTTAAAAGATGATCCTGCCAATGATTGCTTCATACTATCTCTACCCAGGGCACAATCCTGAGGAGGAATGTTGGATTCTTCACACAGAATCATCTGAATTAAATTCTGTGCTCTTCAGCCTATCTTGAGTTCTCATATAAGGGATAGCTAAGTATCCGTGGTCAGGGTCAGAGGTCAGAGTTTGGCTGCAAACTTAAGGCTGTGTGCTCCTTGAGCAATGCCTGCATTTGGTCCACTGAAAGTTCATAGAGTGGAGATGGTGGGAGACTTGTGTGCTAATGGTGGGTGGCTAGGGCCACCATCAAGAGCCCCTTCACGGAAGCAGCCTTTTGCCTATATGTACTGCCGCCATTTAATTTCTTGTTCCTGGTGTTTGTTCATGTTCTTTTTATTTTGCACCTCTCTTTCCCCTCCCCTCAAACCTCCCTACTGTCTTTGCTGCTGACTCAGGGGAGCTGTGCAGCCGACCTGTATCGACACCCACAGCTTGATGCAGACATTGAAGCCGTGAAGGAGATCTACAGTGAGAACTCTGTATCCATCAGGTGGGATTCCACTTCAGGAGCAAGCCACTTCTTTCTGAGCTGTAGAAGGCTAGAGGTTTGGGGCACCTGGGTGGCTCAGTGGGTTAAGCCTCTGCCTTCGGCTCAGGTCATGATCTTAGGGTCCTGAGATTGAGCCCTTCATTGGGCTCTCTGCTCATCAGGGAGCCTGCTTCCCCCTCTCTCTCTGCCTGCCTCTCTGTCTACTTGTGATCTCTTTCTCTGTGTCAAATAAATAAATCTTTATAAAAAAAAAAAAGAAGAAGGCTAGAGGTTTTTTTCTTTTTAATGGTATGATAGGGGGTCTGTGAACAATGGATAACTTATGAGCTTAATGATAAATAGTGGGAGTTGCTCAGAATACTCAGACTTAGCTGACAGCAGTGATGAAGGAAGTATAGCCACTTTTCTTAGAAGTTTCCTCTCATCCTAGAATCCCTCTAAGCTGATAGTTTGACCTTTGAGGCCAGAAGGGCTTCTGGCCTGGAGGAAGGCCTGATCATGTAAGTGGCTTGAGGCTGTAGCTAAGTCTGGATACAGAGCTATGTTCCACTCTTCCCTCTCCCCAGGCCCCAGGCTCAGTTCTCCCTCTGCTTCAGTCTCTGTTCCCTTCTTTCTCTCTTAATGAGTCTCCCCTGTATCTCTGTAGAGAATATGGAACTATCGATGACGTGGACATTGACCTCCACATCAACATCAGCTTCCTCGATGTAAGTGTTGCTAGTACCTGCCAACAACATGTCTAGCTGGACTTGTGGATTTTGTCATGTAGGCCAGGAGTCTTGTTCCTGAGTGCTGTATTTGGAGCACATATTCTTCATCTCTGTCTTTCCTAGACCATCAGCAGACCATGGTGTGTACTGTCATGTGCATGTGTGTGTCATATAGGGAAAACTTCCAAGTCCATTCCTCTCTGTTGCTGAACTGGAACCTGTTGCGCTTACTCTTTTAGGAGGAAGTCTCTACAGCCTGGAAAGTTCTCCGAACAGAACCTATTGTGTTGCGGCTGCGATTTTCTCTGTCCCAGTACCTCGATGGACCAGGTAAAGGCAGTGACTTTGGGCAAGTAGGTGCTTCGAGTGTGGTCTAATCCAAAGTCCTAAGTTAACTGAGCCAGAGAAAAGCTAGGAATAAAAGCTAGGAATAAACCTTGGGTATAATTTGCAGGCCGTTGGTAGGGGCTTTTCAGTTTCCTGTCATTGGTGTCTTCATTTCCTGTCACCTGATAGCCATCCTGTAGCGGCCTTCTTGGTTAATGAAATTGTTTTCTCTGGCCTCCAGATATTATTTATATCTGCTTCCTTCATCTTCCTCATAGAAGCTGAAGTGATTTGGAATAGTCAGAAAGCTCCCAGAGTCTACCCTCTGCCTAAGATGCTTGTATTCTTCATGACTATTGATTAGAGTACTCTTAGAATTTGAGGAAGGTCGTCTACTGAACTGGGGCTTTGGACTCCCAGGAAAATAGAGACATACATACTAGGAGCTTTTCCTTCTCTTTGCAGAACCATCAATTGAGGTTTTCCAGCCATCGAATAAGGAGGGGTTTGGTCTGGGTCTTCAGTTGAAAAAGTAAGAACTTCGATCTTTCTGGTTATGAACATATGAGGGAAAGAGATGGACATATGGATGCACAGGCAGACCTTTGGATGGAATGCTTCCTCCCAAAAATATCTTTCTGAGATGTGCCCAAGAAAGACTAAATAAATTTGAGAGGCCAAATTTATGATTAGGTGGGAGACCCTCTGGTTCTGGGGTATCTGGCCTTGAAACTTCCTGGAAGTGAGGTGGGGCTCGTCAGTACTTACCATTTTAGGATAGGTACAACTCTAGAATTAGGGTCATGCTCTTCATGTTTTCTCTTGTGGTTTTCTCAGAGTGGGGCTCTAGGAGCTCAGATAGTTTTAGTTTATGGAATGTTTTGAGCATCTTGTAATATTTGGTGTACAAAGAGAAATAGACGAATTAGAGATTCTACCCTCATGAATAGAGTCCAGCGGATACATGTTCTAATACAAGTGAACATGTAAGATTTAGAAAGAATATAGAGGAAGGGGTGACTCAGTCTGGTGGTGGGTGGAGGGCTTTGAGTGAATGAATGAAAGGGAGATGATTCATGTTTTTAAGGATGGATAAGCGTTCCCATGCAGACAGACTCTGAGAGCGAGTAACATTTGCAAGGACACAGTCAGGTGAAGCAGTCTGTGTGTAGGAAGCTCAAGTAGTTAAATATTGCTAGTAAAATAGAGGGGGAGAGTGGTGGGAACTGAAGCCAGCGAAGTAGGAAGGGGTCCAAATCAGAAAGGATCTTGGGCTTTTATCTTGTAGGCAGCGGGAGCATTGAAGGGTTTTAGGCAAAGACAGGACATGGTCAGACCTCGTTTTAGAGAAATGATTCTGGTAGCATTGTGTAAAATAGGTAGGAGAGGGTGAGACAAGAGACCAGAACTAGTTTATCAGGAGGCTTTTGTAGAAGTCCAGACATGAGATGATGAGGGGGCTGAGCCAAAGTGCTATTGTGGGTGAGAATAGAGATGAAAGATGGACTAGAGGGATTTGTGGAGTATAAAATCAAAACACTTGAAGACTGATTTGGCTATGTTGTATGTGGTCATAAGAACCAAGGAATAGTGGAATATTACTCTTAGATTTCTAGCCTAGATGTCTGGATAAATTATAATACCACCAAATTAAATAGGGATGTGAGAAGAGGAACAGGTTTATGGGATAAGGATAGATAATTAGTTCCATTTTTAAGCATGTTGTTTAAAGATAACCTTGGGTGAGGGGGCTTACCTGGGTGACTCAATCAGTTAAGTATTCAATTCTTGGTCTTGGCACAGGTGTTGATCTCAGGGTTGTGAGTTTAAGCCCCGCATTGGGCTCCATGCTGGGGATGGAGCTTACTTAAAAGAAAAAAAAAAGGTAAAGGTAACCTTGGGATATTCAAGTGGTGGTACTTAGTACATAGATGTGTCACAGAAGTTAAGGTTGAAAATAAATTCAGTGAATGAGTGGAGATTACAACCATTGTAGAGTATGAGATTGCTAAGGGAAAATATGATAAAATGAAAAGAAAATAAGATCAAGGGCAAAACACCCTTTGACATGCAGACACAATACCCAAGAAAACCAGCAGTGTGGGCAGAGAAAGAACATTGTAGATAGGTCAGAGAAGTTGGAGAAGAATAGGAAGTGAATGGTGTCACAGAAGGCAAGGGGGAGAGTTTCTACAAGGAGGGCAAGATGGCAGGAAGGATAAAGGATAAGTAAGAGGAGAACTTATGAGCTTTTGTTGGATTTAACATCAAGGTAGGAGCAATTGTAGTGGGGTGGCAAAGGTAGAAACTGGACCTCAGTTGAGTTGAGAAGTGAGTGGTTAGCAATGAAGTAGAAACAATAAGCGTGGACTGAGATACTTGGATGAAGATAGGAGGGGAAGGCAGAGATGTAACTAGACCAAGGGGCAGAAACTTGAAACTTTGTGTAGACTTTGGGAAAAGAACTGACAGGAAAGGGAGATGATTGATGGATCAAGATCCCTAAAGAGGCAAGAAGGAGCCAAGATCTAGTGAACAGATAGAGGAATTGAGAGAAGGGTCACCTTGTCTCCAGAGAATGGAGGAGAATGGAAGGTAGGATGGAAGTGGAAATAGATTTTACAGTAGGGTTGGAAAATTAAGGGCATTGGTAACTGATGGCTTCAGTTTTTCTCTGTTAGGAAGGAAGATGTTATTGGCTGTAAATGAAGTTAAAAGCTTAGAGAAGGCGGTAAGGATTTATAATAATAGGGTAATGCCAGAGAGGACTGATCAAAGACAAGTGAAAGAATTGATAGGACGAGCTGAGGGTCCAGCTCAAGTTGGAAGCCATAAGTTTGGGGATATAATTTTTTGCCTAACAATATAACAATCAGTATCCCTCATGTCTCTATTCCTTTTCTTTGTTGGTACTCAAGTCTATCCCACTACTTCTGTTCCACTGTCAGTATAGTGGCAATGAATTCCCAGGTTAAATTTGGCAATAAATTCCCAGGTTCATGGCCATTGAAGGCTCACCTTTGAGATCTTCCATTAAAGGCAAATCATTTCAGAATTGTTCTGGTCCATGAGACCAGGTAATGGGAGTGGATATTTACCCACTAAGGTAAAGAAGTACTTTAGGACAGTGTATTTCCATGTGCTAAGGTCATTATCAGGGGGTCTTCAGACACAGAAGGGGAAGGGGAAGACACAACTTCCCCCTAACAACTAGCTTTACAGCTCTTGGGTCTGAGTTTTAGATTAATTGCTTTTCATAGTTCTGTTCCTTGACCTACTGCCCTGCCTGAGTTTTTGTAAGCCTGTTCTCTTTGATTCCTTAGGATCCTGGGTATGTTCACTTCCCAACAATGGAAACATCTCAGCAATGATTTCTTGAAGACCCAGCAGGAAAAGAGGCACAGTTGGTTCAAAGCAAGTGGTACCATCAAGAAGTTCAGAGCTGGCCTCAGCATCTTCTCACCCATCCCCAAGTAAGTGCTTCTCCAGGAGCAGATCATCTCTAATGCCCGTGGTCTTGTCTGAGATCCCACCCCACTTTCTTGATTACCTAAACTTATCTATTTTGCCCTCTCCCAAGGTCCTCTAAATTCTGTTCCTTTAACACCACCCACACAGTCCTGTCCCATAGGTGTCTTTACCTTTGTACTTCTGTCACCAGTATTCATACCTTGTTCTTTATATAAAACATAATACCTAGCAGGAGGTATGTATTTAAAGAATTGTATGCTAATTTTTTCCATCTTTTCTTTCTTTGAACTTCATTCATCACTCCTCCTAAGAAGATAGAGTCTGAGAATAGACATCAACTCTTTGTTCCCATGAGAGGGTGCACTGATTTATTATCTTGGTTTTAGAAATAAATATTGTCTCATTCTCTGTTCTGAGGCCTACATTTTGTCTCCCCGGGGTCTCTGACTTTCCCAGAGGCTAATGTAAACCCAGATTTGTAGGTTCCCAAGCACTGTTATTGACAGACAGACATTAGCTCTTTGGGTTGCAATCTACTTCTTGCTTAGTACGGTATTTAGCACTTAATCATATGTATATAATCACTACACACACACACACACACACACACACACACACACACACACACTGAGTATATGAAACAATGAAACAGGCATCCTGTCCAAGGGATCATTCCATACCTGGCCTAGATGCCATAGAGATTGACTGAGATTTTGCCTCTGCCTGTTCTCCATGTTCCAATCTGAAGAACACACAAATAATGACATAAAAATCAATTCAGGTTTGTGATCTTCTTGTTTTAAATGTGTTTAAGATCCAACGGTAGGAGTTCTTTCCTCAGGTAGGAGTTCTTCTTTGGCTTAAGTCACTTCACTCATCCTGGCATAGGACACACTTATCTCCAGTGTTCTTCTAGGGCTCATTCTGAATCCCCAGTTTCATTACTTCTCTTTGCTCTCTTTCCAGGTCTCCCAGTTTCCCTATCATACAGGACTCCATGCTGAAAGGCAAACTGGGTGTACCAGAGCTTCGAGTTGGGCGCCTTATGAACCGTTCCATCTCCTGCACCATGAAGAACCCCAAAGTGGAGGTGTTTGGCTACCCTCCCAGCCCCCAGGCAGGTCTCCTGTGCCCCCAGCACGTGGGCCTCCCTCCCCCAGCACGGACCTCTCCTTTGGTACATGGGCTGGGGAGGGTTTGACTTGGGTGCCAGAAGGGTGGGAATGGAAATGTGCGAGTATAGCTTCTCAAAATGAGGTGGGAGTGTGGTTTTTCAGGCATCCTAAATCAAACTTGGACATGTACTATGAATGGGTAGAATGGAGCACATTTTTTAATAGCTGAAGACATCTCTACACTGTCTGGCCAGCTTCTGTGATAGTAGACCATGAAGCAGGGAGTCTGAGCTTGGGCATCCCAAGATGTCATGTGTGATTTTATTTGGCTGTGGTTAGGACTTGGTCATCAGCTGCTGTATTAACCTATCCACCTACCTTGAAAAAGGTTAAAGACAGGTGAGCCCTATTCAGGAACCTTTGGCAAAAATGTCTGAAGGTCTTCTCTCCAGCTTTGGGATTATTTAGGGTCATTGGAGCTAGGGTGTAGCTACTTCAGGAAAATCCTAGGTGATGAGTGTGAGGTCTCTTGAGGCACCAACTTCATAGGAGGCTCATGATGTCTGTCTTTCTACTCTCATCAGGTCAGTGGTCACTGCAAGAACATCCCCACTCTGGAATATGGATTCCTTGTCCAGGTAATTGAGTACAAAGCTTCATTCCTAAGCCTTTCCCTTGTTGTCTGACCCATTTGATCCCCTAACATCTCCCAGCTCCTCATTCAGTTAACAAATATTTCCTGAGTTGCTCTGCTCCCAGAACTGTGTGTAAGCATTGTGTGGATAGGAGAAAAGAAGGCGTAGTTCCCGTCCTCAGGAATCTTACGGCATTATTGGGAAGACACTAACAGATCATGTTTGATCAAGTGCCAAGTGATACACTGCAAATTTTAGGTGCATATGTGTCAGGATATGAGAGGGATTGACACTGATTTCATTATGATCCCCAAATCCTCACTCAAGTGGTCTTCAGTTTTCCCTATACCTCTTTCCTTGCTCAGCTACTGCTGGGTCATTTCTTTTTCCTATCTCTATTCCCTGGACATGCTTTCTTTCACTTCTGCATCTCTTTTACCTTTGTTCATATCATTCCCTCCACTGGCTTTCCTCCCCATATCTGCCAGTTGCAGTCAAGGCTCAATGATACATGTGCCATAAAATTCTTCTCCATTACTCCAACCATATTAGGTGGGAGTGATCTTTTCTCTCATTGAACTCGTAAGATGCTTTTTGTTTTGTATCGCACCTGTGTCTCACATACCCTATGCTGCTTTGAGCTGTACTTAATTTGTATACATGTCACATCTCCCTTGTCGGCGTTGAGGGTGTGAGAAGACAATCTTTTATGTTATTGCATAATCAAGAAGACCATTCACCAAACTGGGTACATAGTGGGCATTCAGTACATCTCAGTGAATAAAAGCCCTTGCATGTCCCTTTACCAGCCCAAAAGTATGTGAAATGGGAAAAACTTGATTCATACAAAACCTGGTACCCGGTAGAAAGAGTCATGTTAAGACAGAGTATGGTTTTATTTCATCGTTGTTGTTGTTTTTAGGTTTTGTTTTCGTTTTTAAGTAAGCTCTACACCCAGGGTGGGGTTGAGCTCATGAACTCGAGATCAAAAGTTGTATGGTCCATTGACTCAGCCAGCCGGGTGCCCCTAGACAGAGTGTTTTAAAAAACTCTTTAGTAATGATCACTGGGTATTATATGCAACTGATGAATCACTAAATTCTACCCCCAAAACTAATAAAACACTATATGTTTACTTAACAAAAATTTTTTTTAGGGTATTGCAAAATGGTTCCGGATTTGTGCTCTCTTCCCAACAGAATTGTGCCTATGCTTTTGACCAATGGACAGGCTGATTGTTCTGGGTAGTTGAAATGGCTTCTCAGGCCCCTACCACGTAATCAGGGACTGAATATTCACTTATCTCAGAGTGACAGTCTATAATTACTACAACTAAGGTTAATAGTTTGGTTAGTACTTGTTAATGTTTATAAAATACTTTTATGAAATTATCTCATTAATCTCCATTCCTCTCTGGGGTGAATAATATCCACCCTGTGGCTGGGGGTGGGTAGATGATGAAACCAAGGCTCAGGTTAACTGATATGCCCTAAGTTATATCTCTTATTAAGTGGTAGAGGGGGGTAGGATTTTAACTCAGGTCTTCTGCCATAGCTGGTCCTGTGTTTACTATAATACATAGTTGTAGCTCTAGAGTTGGGTCATCAATTTAAGTGCAGGGCCCAAAAATAGATTCTGCCTTAGGCACAGGGATAGGAGTAGGGAGAGTAGCTGGAAAGAGGCTTAAATGATTTCCCTTACCCGTACCTGTACTTCCAAAAGACTTGATACAATTTCTTCCCTCCCTAGATCATGAAGTATGCAGAACAGAGGATTCCAACGTTGAATGAGTACTGTGTGGTGTGTGATGAGCAGCATGTCTTCCAGAATGGATCCATGCTCAAGGTATAGGCCCTAATCTGTGACCCTCTTCCTTGGATCCTTAGCCAAAACTCCTTCCCTCCTCATCTCTCCTTTCTTCCTTTCTTCCTGGGTCTGTGGTAAAGGTAGAATTCTGTCCATACTCCCTGAGACTCTAGAAATAATTGTTTTTCTCAGAAAACAAATTTAGCAGTCCTGTTTGGAAAGTGAGGATATATGAATGTTTCTGAAGATATAACCCCCACCCAACATTTAAAAATAGGGATCAGGATTGATAAAGATGATTGTATCATATGCTGTTCTCAAGGATTCCCAAGTCTAGGTGGGTGAACAGACTCTACACTCTTAAGTATGAGGAGGAGACATGAGCGGTGTTGTGGAAACTCACGAGAGAGCATATAACTACCTAGGGAAGTCATGGAGGGCTTCATAGAGGAGATAGCATTAACTCTCAAACTTATATGTAAGGCATTTTAATTAAGACTAATTTATAGTTTTCTCATGACGTAGAGGGCCCCAAATTCCTACCTCATTCTAGAGTTGTCTGAGGTCGGATTTGTCCTTCTCTCTAGAACACCCTACTGTCACTACCACTCTCTGTTTAATATCTAGCCAGCTGTCTGTACTCGTGAGCTGTGTGTTTTCTCCTTCTACACGCTGGGAGTCATGTCTGGAGCTGCAGAGGAGGTCGCCACTGGAGCAGAGGTATGGGAGAGGGAAAAGCTCCTGGGGAACTGGCATCAAGAAGGACCAAGCAACCTAGCAATTTTACTCCTTGCAATTTAGCCTCCAGAAATGCTTACATGTGTAAGGATGCTCACGATACTCTTGTTTGTAATAGTGAAAAAAAAAAACATGGATACAGTTCCATCTGTGGGGTTCTGTTAAAGAAACTATGGTATGTCCTTACAGTGGAATACTCTACAGCTATTACTTATGGGTAGAACATGATATATAAAAAAGAAAATGCAACAGTAAGTGTAGTATAGTTCTTTCTTTTTCAGTTGCCTAATAAAATAACTATTTCCATAGGAAGAATAATCTGAGAGGATAGACATCAAACTTAACAGTAGTACCTGTGATGCATGAGATTGGTTTGAGGGCGGAGGATGATTTTTATCTTTAGTCACTTTTTAATTCACTGTTACTTGAATTTTTTTTAGTTGTTTATTTTTTAAAGATGTTATTTATTTATTTGGCAGAGAGAGACACAGCGAGAGAGGGAACATAAGCAGGGGGAGTGGGTGAGGGAGAACAGGCTTCCTGCTGAGCAGGGAACCCGATACAGGACTCGATTTGAGTTCCCTGGGATCATGACCTGCGCCAAAGGCAGACGCTTAATGACTGAGCCACCCAGGCACCCCTGTTACTTGAATTTTTATAAACAGCCTGTATTTTCTAATGAAGAAGTCATAAGTATGTTTGCTTTTAAAAGGAACAGCAGGGAAAAGTGCTGAGAGCCTCCAAAAAGTGGACCTATGCTGGATACTGTGTGACTCCCAGCTCTGGGAGATCCTTTAGCTTCTGCCCTCTTTCTCTTTTTTCCCCTAAGGTGGTGGATCTGCTGGTGGCCATGTGTAGGGCAGCTTTGGAGTCCCCTAGAAAGAGCATCATCTTTGAGCCTTATCCCTCTGTGGTGGACCCCACTGATCCCAAGACTCTGGCCTTTAACCCCAAGGTATCGTTGCTTGGGAAGAAAGTCAGGGCTAAGGAATACAAATGATAAGAGATAGTGGGAGTCTATAGGCTATCATTCTAGTGTCTATAACAGCTCGGAATGTGGGACAGAAGGAATGGAACATTTGGTTCTTGGGAACTTTTAAACTCCAAGCTTTTAGTGAATAAATAACTGAGTTTGTTAGAAGGAGGAGAGAAGAATTAACATTATTGGGTTTTACTAGTGAAGAATATTGACTTTGGAGCCAGATAGACCTGGATTCCATTTGAGGTTCTATTGTTCCCTAGCTAAACGGTGTAAGAAAAGTTGCTTAACCTCTCCGAGCCTCAATTTCCTTATCTGTAAAAAGAGGATAATACCTACCTTGCAGATTGTTATAAAAATGAGAGAGAATATATGTTAAGTACTATATTAAGGTTCTCCAGAGAAACAGAACCAGTAGGAGATATATATAGAAAGAGATTTATTAGAAAGAAGTGGCTCATGCAGTTATGAAGGCTCAGAAGTCCCAGGATCTGCACTTGGCAAGCTGGAGACCCAGGAGAGCCAGTGGTATAAATTCCAGTCCAAAAGCTGGCAGTCTTGAGGTGCAGAAGGAGCGGATTTTTCAATTCCAATCCAAAGGTAGGAAAAGACCAGTGAGTGTCCTCGCTTCAGCAGTCGGGCAGGGAGAGTTCCCTCTTCCTTGGCCTTTTTTTCTCCTCAGACTTTCAACTGATTGTGTGAGGCTCACCCAAATGAGGGCAGGCAATCTGCTTTACTCAGTCTGCTGACTCAGTGGTTAATCTCATCTAGAGACACCCTCACAGACACACCTAGGGTAATATGTGACAAAATGTTCAGGCATTCCATGACCTAGTCAGATCAACTTGATTAACCATTGACAAAATTAACCATCACAAGTACCCAGCAGAGTACCTCACTGTTACCCTTCTTGTTATGTATCAGGCACTATCTAGATTCTTTACATATGTGATTTAGTCCTCAGAACATCTTTGGGAGTGTAGTGGGAATTTTTATCTTCATTTACATACAGGGATACTGAGGTTTTAAGGGGTTAAGTAACTTCCCCTATTACTTCCAGCTGGTAAAAGAAAACTAGCATGTGATTCCAGAACTGTCTGACGTTAAATCTGTGTTCTTTCCATGACATGCTATATTCTTGTCCTGGGCCTAGACTTCCTATGTACATCTGGCCCTCCCTTTTCATCACATCTTACTCTCCTCCACTTTTCTTCATCTGGGTCTTCTCTTCCCATTGATTCCCCACAGAAGAAGAATTATGAGCGACTTCAGAAAGCTCTGGATAGTGTGATGTCCATCCGAGAGATGACCCAGGTATTCTGCCCTCTGCCTATCCTTCTTAAGTGCCCTATTGTGCTTGGAATCCGTGGGAGTGGAGTGAAGATTTAGAAATGCTACTTAGATTTCTCACTGTATTTTCTTTAGTCTTCCCTCTTCAGCCTTCCCAATCCTTGTTCTCTGTTACTCCTCTTTCTCACTCCTGATGTCTCTCTCAACCTTTACCTTTGCTGCCAATTCCTTCACAAGTTGTTCATATTTAATGTGTTCCCCATAATTCTTAGGGAATTAAAGAAGTGAGGGGAAAGACTTTTGCCCAGGGTTGGGAGGGTGAGGAGGGGGCTTGGATGTAAGGAACTAGCCCCAGGGGCCTACATTTTCTGTCCTTCCTAGGGGTGGGGCACAACATGGAGCAGTGACCATCCTTTGACTCAAGGCTGCCCCTCACCAGACTTCCCCACCCCTCGTCTGCAATCTCTGCATGAATAGACATTCATTTGTACTCACATTTACAGGTGGGCCTCTTCTCAGCAAATCCTATATATCACAGTTCAGATTAACACATAAGATATACCTAGAAGGGATGATTTGTCAGAAGGACTCTACTTTATGTAAAGTTTTACCACAGCATTCCTTAGCCTGATCTTTTCTGGGACATTGATTTTATTTATTTTTGATTTAAAGTCAACTTTTTAGGGTTGTAGGAATTGCATAAAATGAGGGAGACCCACCTGCATGTTGTTTTGTAAGCATTTTCAGTCATTTTCATATTTATTTATGAGTCTTCCCAATATGACTGGGCTCCTTCAGGGTGGGAACCCCATTTCCTCTTGCCTTTGTGTGGCCTTTAAGTGCCTACCTTGGCCTGGGCCCGAATAGTCAGTCATAAGTGGGAGGGCTCCCACCTCTCCGGGGAGATAACTTTATGGCCTTTGTCTTACAGGGCTCATATCTAGAAATTAAGAAGCAGATGGACAAGCTGGATCCCTTGGCCCATCCTCTCTTGCAGTGGTAAGTAGTATTGATAGAATGGTTTGTCCCTTGGGGATTGGAAAGGAGGTATGGGGGTGTTATTTCCCTAAAGGTCTTTAAGCATCCTCTGCATGTAGGCTTCAGCTAAGTTTTCTGTGCATCCAGAGAGGTCTGTCTCCCTCTTCTACTCCCTTTCTCTCTCAAGGCCCTCCCTGTTTATGTACACTGTCCATAGCCTTGAGGCACTATTATTATTCTCTTCTAACAAAGATTCTGAACATTCTCCACTGCCTCCACCTCCTGCCTTCCTTCCCTGATGATTGATTTTTATTGTTGTCCTGACATAGCTTTCCCATCTTTTCCTAGTCAGTTATTGACATCAGTACTTTCTCAATGCGGCATGCTCCCTCACAGTGTGAGGAGTGACCAGGCATCAGGATGGCATCAAAAGTAAATGGGTGAGGGGCGCCTGGGTGGCTCAGTCGTTAAGCGTCTGCCTTCGGCCCAGGTCATGATCCCAGGGTCCTGGGATCGAGCCCTGCATCGGGCTCTCTGCTCGGCAGGAAGCCTGCTTCTCCCGCTACCATTCCCTCTACTTGTGTTCCCTCTCTCGCTGTGTTTCTCTCTGTCAAATAAAAAAAAAAAAAAAAAAAAAAGTAAATGGGTGAAGCCCAAAGAACCAAACTGTATCCACTACATGAGATAACATTGCCTTGCTGAGCTCTCACTGTTTTATGCCTTTGCTGTCTCCTGTGCTGAGTTCAGCCTATACACAGCCCAGTCTGTCCTTGAATCCTCAGGAAGATTATTGTAGTTTCTTCTGTTTCTTTCTCCAGCCCAAACAGTAACTTTCTTTCCACTCCTCTCCATCCTCCAGAGCCCTGAAGCCTTCCTCTGAGCTCAGATAGGATGGCTCTTGAGCTTCGGTTGTGTGTCTCTAAATCCCAAATACAAGTTGTCACCCTGTTAATACAGATCCCTGCTTTCTGATTTTTTTTTTTTTTTTTTTTTTTTTTGGTAGCTGATCTTATGTACTCTTCCTTTTGTGTTATCCTTTTTTTTCCTAGATGTAGCAGTCTCCCTTTCATCCTTTTCTTTCTTTTATTCACCGTTTATCCAGTAACTATCTGGTCTTTGGTCAGTAGCTTCCTTTTTACATTTTTCTACACTAGCGTTACCACCCACAGGGATACTCGGATAGTGATCTGAACATTTCACACAATGCAGATAGCCTTGAATTCTTGCTTGTTCTCCTGTGGGTTCAGCAAGGCTACTGCTTTGTTCTGGATGATCTGGCCACACACTCATTCTTTCATCCCTTTTTTTTTCTGTTTTATGCTAGGATCATCTCTAGCAACAGGTCACACATTGTCAAACTACCTCTCAGCAGGGTAAGTGACTATTTTTCTAAATTTTTTAAATGTCTGGTGAGGGGCAGGGAGGGGCTCCAAACCAGCTAACCACATTGGTCCTAGACTTGCCTCATTGGCTCTGTCCATCAACAGTAGCCTTTGGGCCTAAGCATATTCTATTTATTTGGGGTCAGTGCCAACCTGATTTGCCCCCTATCCCCAACCCTTCCCTCCCTGATCTCCATTTCTGCTCTGTTTTCCTGACTCCACCCCCACCCTGGGCAGCAGCTGAAGTTCATGCACACCTCACACCAGTTCCTCCTGCTGAGCAGCCCTCCTGCCAAGGAGGCTCGGTTCCGGACCGCCAAGAAGCTCTATGGCAGCACCTTTGCCTTCCAGTGAGGAGTGTGGGGGCTGGGGGTGGGGGTAGGGAGGAAAACAAATAGTTTAGGGGGATGGAAGGGCAACTTCGCTTGAGGTATATGAATGTGTGTTACCTATGTCCATCAACTGATCAAATATTTATTATTATTGTGGTAGGTGCTGTAGAAGGTAAAAAGATACATATGATTTGGTCTTTGCTCTCAAGCTACTTATGTTGTAGTTGAGAAGAAGTGACATTTACATATAAAAAGATGTGGTTGAAGGAACAGATTGGAGGTGATAGATCTGAAAGCCGCTTTGAAGGAAATCAGCGATTTATACCTAATTGAGGGAGGGGGGAGAGAGAAAGTGGGAGAGAGAGAGGTTAAGAAGGGAGTAGTGGTACCGTTTTCTTAAAATAGATGTCAAGTCAGGACTGGCAGCCATATTTGGAATCAGTGATAAGTTTGTTGAGTGCGAGATGAATCTGCTTAACTTGAAATATCAGGAAAATAGGCAGATGAAAATACTGAACCAGCATTTGGGGATTTAGGATGGGACTAGCTGAAGCACAGAAAAAAGCATGGGACTGGAAATTAAGATGGAAGGTTGGCCACACACATCTTGCATGCCCGTGACTGTCCACGTGCATGTCCGTCACTAGGATCTGCGCCTATCATCATGTCCTGTGTGGGTGAGGATGGGTGAGAGTGGCATGGCAGTCTTGGAGGTGCTTCTGGGAACCTCATACTGTGAGGAAACATGTCTTTTACCCTGTCTTGCAGTGGGTCCCACATTGAGAACTGGCATTCAATCCTGCGCAATGGGCTGGTCAATGCATCCTACACCAAACTGCAGGTGAGGCTGTGCCCCTTTCCCTTTCTTTCTAACCCCCTCCCTGCCCCTCTCGGTTTTGGGGAAAGCTGCTCTAGAGTACTTAGCTATTTTTACCTCAGTGTCCTCAAATCTAGCCTGTTGTGGGGCTTCCCCAGGAAAAGTTGCAATTGTTTGTATAGAAGGAATGTGACTGTTGTTTAATTGACTCCAGGCTGTGTTTTTTGGTGGTTTCGGGAATGGGATTGTAGCAATAGGCAGGAATATGAATTGCTGACTGCAGCCACTGTGATGAATTAACCTGTTAGACAAAGCTTTTTAATTTGAGAATTGATATAGAAGACTCATTTCTTCTCCCTGTGAGCCTCCGAGGAATGCATATTGTCCCTCCTCTTGGGTACCTGTTCTCTAGTTCCTTTTTTGGAATCTGCATATGTACCAAGGCGTGGGGACAGGAGCATGGATTCTGAGGGACTGACTCAGTGGCTCTGCCACTCCTCACTTTCCAAGACATCAGTATCTAGTAGGGCAAAGGGGTTAACCGGCATCCATTTTTTAGCCAATCAGCTTTTCAAGAGTAGGTTCCTAGCGTTATCTGAATGAGTGAGAAAGTAATTGGAGGGACAGAGGGCTGGATAAGCCTTGTGGCTGCCTAATATACAGCCATGGGAGGGCCCAGGCTCATATTGCTCATCCTGGTGTTTCCCTGCAAGCTGCATGGAGCAGCCTATGGCAAAGGCATCTACCTGAGCCCCATCTCCAGTATTTCCTTTGGATACTCAGGTAAGAGATACTCTCTGGCCACCTTGACTCTATTTACGTTGCATTCATCTTGTAAATGCATAATCTATGCTGTCTCCTTCTCGTTCATCATGGATACTTGGTCTGTGTCAGCTCTCTCCCCAGTCATAGATACATAGTCTGTCTCTTTGCTTCCTCTTAATAGAAATTTACATTCTTTACAAAGTGAGGCCAGTTGTTTCCCTTTCTTTTAGGTAGTCTTCTTCTCCATAGCGATGGTTTTATTCATTGTAGAGGCTTGGCTCTGAGATTAAGTTAGGGGATAAATGAGAGATTGAAACGAGGCTTTTCGTAGCCCACATTTTTGGTGTTAGTGGAAGCCTGTCATTATTATGGATGGTGTGCATGTGAGTTTATATATGAATACACTTGAAGGCTTGAGTATCTTCAGTTGGCTTACATGTCTGGAGACATTGTTCTCCCTTTCAACTACTTTTTAAAATTTAAACTGTAATTACATAATATTGTAATTGTAATTACAATGATATTGTAATTTTTACAATATTATTGTAATTACAATAATATTGTAATTTTTACAATATTATTGTAATTACAATAATATTGTAATAATTACATTGAATGGAAGAGAAAGCCTTTTATTCCAAAGATAAGGTGTGAATAAAGCCCATATTCTTTTTTTTTTAAAGCCCATATTCTAGTCAGGAGAAAAGTACAGCTCTGTTCTGTTCAGAAAATGAATCTGACTTGAAGCTGTCTCAGTGTTCCAGGTTCATGTCTTAGTTCCTTCTCAGTCTTATTTTGTTCTTGTTCTATATAGTCTCTGTATAAAGGATAACCATCATATATTACACATCTGCCATATAAAGGGAACAGTATTAGATTTTTTGTAGGTTATTATTTAGTATTCTCCAGTAATTATAACCGTTATAAAGATAAGAAAACTTAGATCCAGAATCGTAGAACTTAGAAGAGTCTTTAAATTTTAAACTACTCTAACAACAAAAAAACCCCAAAAAACTCAATGAGCCCAGATAGTTTTATAAGTGAGTCTTAAACCAAACTTTAACCAAACCAGACCAATTATTACAGTCTTATACAAAGTGACTGAGAGAATAGAAAAAGATAGAATTATAAATCATAAAAGATCAGTACATTTGACTTTATTAAAACTAAAAACTTGTGTTCATCAGAAGACTTCTTATGAAAGTGATAAGCTACAAACCAGAAGACATTTAGCAACACATTTAACTACAAAAGATTAGTAATAAAAATGTATTTTAAAAATTGGAGCATCTGGGACGCCTGGGTGGCTCAGTTGGTTGGGCAGCTGCCTTCGGCTCAGGTCATGATCCCGGCGTCCTGGAATCGAGTCCCACATCGGGCTCCTTGCTCAGCAGGGAGCCTGCTTCTCCCTCTGCCTCTGCCTGCCTCTCTGCCTGCTTGTGCTCTCTCTCTCTCTGAAAAATAAATAAAATCTTAAAAAAAAAAAATCGGGGCATCTGGGTGGATCAGTTAAGCATCTGTCTTCAGCTCAGATTGTGATCCCACCTGGGATCAAGCCCCATGTCGGGCTTCCTATACAGTGTGGAGTCTGCTTCTCTCTCTGCCCCTCCCCCTGCTTGTGTTCACTCCCTCTCTGTCTCTGTCTCTTTCTCTCTCAAATAAAATCTTGAAAAAAATAAATGCTTAAAAATCAATAAGAAAAAGACAATCCAATAGAAAAATAGGTAAATGACATGAACAGGCGTTTCACTGAAGAAATGACCAAAAAATATGAAAGGCTGCTGAACTGTTATTAATCAAGGAATAAAATCAAGACCAAAAAGATTTACTATTTAGTACCTATATGGATTGGCAAAAATCAGGAAATATGGTAATACCTCTAATGATTCTAGATGTTTTAGATCAGTAGGGTCTAGTTTATTTTTAATGGGGATATAAATTGGTATAATCACTTTGGAAATTTGGTGTTAAATTTCATAGAGCTGAAAAATTTTATCCCAGCCACTCAACATTTTCATTCCTGCATACATACACCCAAAGGTGGACGTGAATGTTCAAAGTGGTACCATTTGCAATAGCAAATCTTGGAAACAACCCAAATGCTCATTATCAGATTATCAGGAAGATGGATAAATACACTTTAGTATATTCTCAGGGTGGCTTATTATTTAGCAATGAAAATGGATAAACGGTGGCTCTAAACTGTGGAAAATCTTAGAAATTAGTTGATTTTACAACAGGCAAGCCCAGGGGCACCTGGGTGGCTCAGTCAGTTAAGCGTCCAGCTCTTGGTTTCAGCTGAGGTCATGATCTCAGGATTATGAGTTCGAGCCCCGCATTGGGCTCTGCACTCACCATGGAGTCTGCTTGTCCCTCTCCCTCTGCTTCTCCCTCCATCCCCATGTGCGCTCTCTCTCTCTCTCTGAAAAATAAAATCTTAAAAAAAAAAAAAAAAGCCTAGAAGACTAATGTGTGATGTCTTTTTTATATTGCTTAAAAGCAAACAAAATTAAATATTTGGGGGGGGAGTGTGTATGTATGATAAAACTAAAGAAATTCAAGGATAGTGATTACCTCCCAAGGAGAGGCAGATAGTTAGATGTAAGTCACTAGTACTGCTTTGGTTCTTGGATTTAATTTGTACATTGGGTCTATAGGTATGATAGATAATGAATAAATAAATAAATGATAGTGTGTCATGAACCAAACCTGATGATGAATCCACACAGGATAAGTGCCCTATAAATATTTATTGAATGCATGAATGAATCTTATTCTGTGTGCCTGGGGTGCAAAGTAGGGGTAGTCTTTTTGGCTTCTTTGTCCAGGTTTCTCCATTTTTATCTTTGTCCAAGCCTGAACTTCCCTCATTAAGCTCTTCTTTTCTGAGTTAGTGAGATTCTCCTGGTTCTTGGTGCCCACAGAATTCTTGCTTCTTGTCTGTTCTCTCCTTCTTTCCCCTCTCACTGGCTTTTGTTTACTACTAAGTCCTTGAATCGCTTTAGTTACCATATGGAGCCAGGAATCTCTGTTGACTCCTTAACTCTCTTCATTACTCTCCTGACCTCAGAAAAACATATAACACCATCCTTTTCTCTCTTGCAGAGTTCCATTGATTATGGATACAAAATGGCATAGGATTTTACTCTTAGAGTTACATCTAGTCCTTTATTAATTTACAGTTAGGAAAGCTCATACAGAGAAATTAAATGACTTTCTTGAGGTCACACAACTGTGAGTAGCAGAGCTAGGATTGGAATCCAGGCCTCCTAACTTCTAGGCCAGTTTTCTTGTCACTTTTTGGATTAACCAGGTAGGCTTTACTTGAATGACTGAGTCTTCGAAGCCCTGCTTCAAAGCAGGGCTTTGTGAGGGTCTCTATCATGTGAGGTGCGTACAAATGTCCAGTTTATTGTAGTTACTTTAACATTTAGCCAACTCTGTCTTCTTATTTATTTCCATTTATTCTATTCAACTCTGGTTTTCTCTGTTCTTCCTCAGGGTATCCTTAGTTTTGTGGCATTCAGTGCCCTCTGGGAGGCAGTATAAATAGAGAACTTCCATTTGGCTAGTGGACCCTCCATTCCAATGACTTGGCCATTGTGTGCAGGTTATAATGAGGGCCAGCGAGAAAGGAGATGGTAAACATCTTTTGTTTAGTTCTGTTTAGAGACTTCTCATATGTGTATCCTCTGGACACAAAGCATCCGGGGATTATTCTAGCCACCATGTCCTCAGGTTCTGGTCTTGGTAAACTGACAGAAGATCATTGGGTCAGTATGGACAGGACAGTATAAACAGGATTGGGATGGGACTGGATTTGTATTGTATCTTAAGGGCCATTTCTAAGACTAGTTGTAGAAATCAGGTTGTTCTTTCTTCTCCTCTGGGGTAGAAACTGAGTGGGAATTTCACTCAGAATCTTGCACTGAAATACCCAGGACGAGAAGGTCATGATGTTTGTGTTCAGAGCTAAACCTAGTTAAGGCTAATGGAGCAAGTAGAAATATAGGGGGTGGTAAGTGGCCCGTAGGAGGAAGAAATGAACAGTTTTAGGTCTTGCCCTCGGTTTTGTTCAGGCCATAAATCTGTTACGGGATTTTAGTGTAAGTGCATGATGAATTGACAGTCTGCACAGTGAAGAATGGCAATCCAGTCATCCCTACTCCTGCACCATGGCTGTCACAAAACCAAGAATTGAAGCAGAGTGGGATTAGTAAGAGAAAGTTCCCAGGATGGAGTGGTGAGATAGGGGCCCGGCTTATGGCCTGTTATGATAGCATCATTTCTCATCTTCCATCCATCTCCCTCTCTGGCAGAAGGGGACACACACACAGGACTGTGATAAGGCTGGGCCTGTGAAAAAGCTTAGTACAAAGACAAGTCCTAGTCACAGGCCAAAAACAATTGGGAGTAGGGCACACAAGCACTGTTTTGTATCTAAATAAGAAAAATCTAGAATGATTCTCTAAATGTTATAAATAGGGCTATTCACTGGGAGATAAGGATGGTGGAGGATTTATGGATTTAGGTAGGGGGAAACTGGAGGGAATTGGCACCACTTCTTCAAGTCTGGGAAGACTTGAGGAAGGAAGCAGGATTCTTAAGGTGGTTGCCATTGTGATTACTTGTGGAAAATTATTCATCGCCTACCAGCTGTGCTTTCTGCCTTTTCTCTTGAGTGACTCTGGTCATAGTTTTCTATGTAACTTTGAGACTAGAGCAGATCTACTTGCTCCCTACTCATTTTGCTCAACCTGGCATTGATCCAAGGTGTCGATACCACTTTCCTGGGCCCCTTGTTCCTGGCTCATTTCATGTGTTCCTCCCCTGTCTTAGAGCCTTTTAGTGATCTTCTGATGTTCTCAGGATAAACTCCAGTTGCCTTAACATGGTGTGTAAGGCCTGCCTGATCTGATCCTAGCTTAAAGCTTCTACATTGTCTGTTGTCACTCCCCTTCCATTGACTATGCTCCATACAAACTAAGGCACATTGCTTTCTTCCTCCAGGCCTTCCATGTCCTGTTACCTCGCCAGAATACTTTCTTCCTCTCCATTTGACTAATTCTTCCTATCTTCTTCAGACGCCTTCTTCAGACCCCCAGAGCAGGCTAGTTCCCCTCCTCTAGCTGACACATTGTTCTAGGTTCTCCCCATCACACCTCTTACCATACTGTGTTGTAATTACTTGTTCTTTGCCTCTAGTCTCCATCAGACTAAATTGTGTCAGGGCAGATACCTCGTTTGTTTTATTCACTACATGTCTAGCTCAGTGCCTGGCACATAGTGTGCACTTTAGTAAATATTTGATTGAGGAATGGGTAAGTGAACTGGATGTGTTGTTCTGTGACAGGAATGGGAAAAGGACAGCACAGGATGCCTTCCAAGGATGAGCTGGTCCAGAGATATAACAGGATGAATACCATCCCCCAGGTATTATTGGTCGGCGCTGCTCTTGTGAGGAAGAACCCTTCCCCTTGGATAAGTTTAGACTATAGAGATGGATGGGGAAACAGATGGTGGGGGAGGTGGGTAGTTCACAGATCATTTGAAGGAGTCAGGTATGTTCTAAGATGAACACACTTCCAGAGTCATATGTGGCCTCAGTCATAAGTATGAAAGTAGAGACTGAGTTTAAATGCAGTGACATGAAAATGTGAAGATAGAAGCTATGGACTCATCCAGCCTAATTATGGGAAAGCAAATTTGGGAGAGGTGATGGCTGGGGAGCCCCAGATATCCCTGATCCACACCCCTACAGCAGCTAACCGTCCTGTCTAGGGAAAGCTGTAACAGTCCACCTGGCTCTGCTCTCCTTCTCTTCCAGACCCGATCCATTCAGTCGAGGTTCCTGCAGAGTCGGAATCTAAACTGTATAGCACTTTGCGAAGGTAGGTAGCTCGCCCAGTCCCTGTTTTTCTGTGTCCCCAACCTTATGATCCAGCCAAGGGTGGTGTTGACACATCATGTCTTTCCTTCCTTCCCTGGACTATGTGACTTAAGCATTATATCTATAACTTCTGGCCCCCTTCTTCCCAGTGATTACATCTAAGGACCTCCAGAAGCATGGGAACATCTGGGTGTGCCCTGTGTCTGACCATGTCTGCACACGGTTCTTCTTTGTGTAAGTTTAGGAGGGTACCCTGCCCTGGGGCTTACTCTGAGGAATGTGGGTGGGGGTGTGATGGTGTGACTACCGGGAAAGTCTGTTTTTGTCATCGAAGACTTGTTCCTGGCTACCTGAATGGAGCTGGCACTAGAACTTTCCCTGTGGAAGATGGGCATGGGTATAGTTCAAGGTCTGTTTAAAGGAAACCAGATACACTGAATCTTTTCCACCCAGAAGAGTAGCAAGAAAGGGTTTTGACTTCTGGGATGGGATGACCACACCTCTAGATACAGTTCCACTTGTTGACATTATTCTGGTATTGTTTTCCCTCTGATGCTCACACTTGCCCTATCTTTGGCAGATATGAGGATGGTCAGGTGGGCGATGCCAACATTAATACTCAGGACCCCAAGATACAGAAGGAAATCATGCGTGTGATCGGAACTCAGGTTTACACAAACTGAGGGGGCCCCAGCCCTCGTACCACCCCTGTTCCCCCAGGATCCATCTGCCCTCATACAAGGGCTCAGGAGCAGCGTGCGAGGCTGCCCTGAGGAATCAAGGGGCCATTACCAAGGGGCAGGAAAAGGATAGAAGAGGCGGCCTTCATGGTGGAGACTGACCCAGGAACCACTCCACATTTGGATGGCCCAGACTGACTCCCTACTCCTGATTTTCCCAGTTGACTTCACCCTGTTTGTAAATAAAACAATAAAATGGAAGGTGCTGTGGACTGGATATGATCACTGTGGTCTGACTAGCCTTGGCCCAGCACCTGCCCCAAGCCCCCAAATGGGGTGTTGGGTGGGGAGAGTGGAATTTCCTCCTCAGGGTTGGAACTAACGTTGGGTGGAGTCAAAGCTGAGTCCATCTAATGTAGCATCCTACAGATCTGGCAACATTTTATTCAGTCGACTGGATAAAGAAGGGAAACTTATCAGTTGTGCAGATGACACAAACTCAGAAGGATAGAGAATACCACTGATGCCTGTTCCTCAAGATTTAAAAGGATCATTGAGGCCCAAGCAACTCAGATTTCCTACCTTTAGGACCTCTCACTGCTTTTTGCCTTTAACCTGGCCACTCTTCCTTGTTCTCTCAGGGCTTGGGCCCCTACTCTCTTCCTCCCAACTATTTCTTTTTATTTTTCTTTTTTTTTTTTAAGATTTTATTATTTATTTGAGAGAGAGAGAGAGAGAGAGAGAGAGAGCATGAGAGGGGAGAGGGTCAGAGGGAGAAGCAGACTGCCTGCTGAGCAGGGAGCCTGATGCGGGACTGATCTGGGACTCTAGGATCATGACCTGAGCTGAAGGCAGTTGCTTAACCAACTGAGCCACCCAGGCGCCCCTCCCAACTATTTCTTTTTTTTTTTTTTTTTAAAGATTTTATTTATTTGACAGAGAGAAACACAGCGAGAGAGGGAACACAAGCAGAGGGAATGGAAGCGGGAGAAGCAGGCTTCCTGCTGAGCAGAGAGCCCGATGCAGGGCTCAATCCCAGGACCCTGGGATCATGACCTGAGCTGAAGGCAGACGCTTAACGACTGAGCCACCCAGGTGCCCCCCAACTATTTCTTTAGGAAAAGAGAGGTGAGGTGGAAATAGCTGACAGGTATAGGAAGTTGGCTTGGTTTCTAATTTGACATCTAGAGAAATGCAGCCTCCCTTAATCAAACAAAATCCACATTCTCCAAGGAAAGACAGCTGTTTCTAGGAGACCTAATTGTTTCAGTGAAGCCCATCTCCCTGTTGAAATACCCACGCCAACCTTCTGGTGGCTTTTCAGGCTGTGCTTCATGTGCCTACATAACCCTGTTCTCTGACAGGATGGACATTGCCAAATATTTTATGAAATATTAATGAAGAAAAATAGGAATATAAGCACAGAGGATACAAAAAACATTGAACAAGACTGGCTTTTCAAGTATTGGCTTTTTAGTCTGTTACAGCTCCTTGATTAACAGTGTCTGCCCAACACCACCTATTGTCTTTCATTACCTTCACCCTGCTTTGGAGATAAACTTCTTTGCCTGAGTATCTTACCTGACCTGCCTTATGTAGAAGTTACCATTCCTTTTTTTTTTTTTTTTAAGATTTTATCTATTTATTTGACAGAGAGACAGCGAGAGAGGGAACACAAGCAAGGGGAATGGCAGAGGGAGAAACAGGCTTCCTGTGGAGCAGGGAGCCAGATGCGGAGCTTGATCCCAGGACTCCGATCATGACCTGAGCCGAAGGCAGACGCTTAATGACTGAGCCACCCAGGTGCCCCTAGAAGTACCATTTTTAAGGCCTGTCCCCCTGGGAGCTTTTTCTTAAACTTCCTCACCCGTTCTTAATCAAACTGTTAACACTCTGACTCTACAAGTCTCCTAAGGCTCTCTGTCCCATTCTGTCTTCAGGTCTAAGAAATACCCTTCCACTAAGTAAATGGGCCAATCAGGAAGCCCACCCTGACTGGAATTCCTGTTTCCTAGGAGGAGCTCATCTATATAGTATTAGAGATAGCTAACATTTTTTTGTTCTTACTAGGTAGGTGCCAGGCATTATACTAGTAAGGACTTTAATAATTTGCTAACACTTTGGCTTACTGTGTGCTTCGCATTGTTGTAAGCACTCTACGTGTATGGACTAATATAATTCACACAAGTCTATGAAGGAGGGACCAGCATTCCCTTTTGTAGGTGAGAAAACAGAGGCACAGAGGATAAGTGATTCGCTCATAGGTTTTTGGCCACTCCACTGGTATAACAACATTTTTTGCTCAGTTTTCAGTAACTGGATTTTTCTCAGTTGTAAGCATTTCTTATAATGTATCATTGGCATCTGCTATAGCAAGTACTAGCAAATGACAGAATGAGAAGTAGTGCACAGATAGTTTATATGACCAGAAAAAAACCTCAAATATCTGAGCTAGTCTCGTGGGTGTCACCTTTTTTTTTGGGGGGGGGCATATACATGTCTTCTTACGTCAATAAAATCGTAATGACCTTAAATACACCATTTTATAGTGTTCCACATAAAAGCAACAGGACTCTGAAACTAAGCAGTTTGAAAGCCATACATAATAATATCTGAAAAATTAAAAACCTATTTGGTATAAAACAAATCTAATTAAAACCTATGGCACTTCTCTAACAGTGATGCCTTCATTGCAGGGAACTTGCAGGATGGGGTTCTGAGTTTCTGGGGAGGAATGCTCCCACAGCCTGGAGGAGTGGAGGGAGGATTGCTTTTTTCTCCTACCCAGGCCTGCCCACCAGGGAGGTGGGGCCTGTGAAAGCCAGGTCTGAACGAGAGATCATCCTTCACGGAGGCCAAGGCTAGTACAAATACTGCACACACAGGTTGACTGTGGTCTATCTTTCACTTGGTCCTGGGCTCAAGCAGCCTTATTTCATTTAGATCTGGAGTTGCTGAGTTAGGGCTAGGGCCAGGGAAAGAACTATCTTCCTCAATGAGTTCCTGGTGGAGAGTAGATAGCTATGATTTCTGGACCGAGAACTCTGAAAACCCCTGGAGTGTAACTTTCCTCTTCCTTCTCATGGTAGTTTTCCATGCAGGCAGGGTGTGGTCCTGACTCAGTTTGTGGTGAGGATGTGGCCATCCATAGGGGAGGAGCCTTTTGCTTGGTTCTGCCTTTCATTCTGGCCAGTGGGGAGAGGGAAGAAAGAGTCTGGTGCTGAGTCATAACTGGGTTACTTAACAGCTTCTCATAGGATGGATTCTGACATGGAGGTTTGGGAGATGTCTGAGCTTCTGGGAGCCAATTTGAGAGTGTTGGGGAGGAAGCCTCATGGATCACACAATTCCCCCAGAGCGCCCCTCCCCAGAAGGGTGGGAATAAAAGCTCTAATTCATTTGAAGGGGCATCATTCCCTCTGGAGTAGAGGACTTTCCACAGAGATTTCAGAACTGCATCCTCGCCCCCCCTCCCCCAGTCTGCAATGGAGCCAATCATGCCATCCTTTAAATTAAAGCATTACTTACCTACAAAAATATTTTATCTAGGAAAGAGGCTAAAGTCTCCTTAGTGGGTCAGGTTATCTGGTAGCTGGTAAGCATGGAGATGAAGACTGGAGGGGTGGTGCCAAGGAAAAAGTTTGACTGAATTGCAGCTGAAGGAATTCCTGGGGAAGGGGGTCACTTAATCCATTGTTCACCGAAGCCTTTCTTTCTTTCTTTCTTTTTTTTTTTGAGAGACAGATTTACTTATTTATTTTTTCCAATGTTACAAGATTTATTGTTCATGCACCACATCCAGTGCTCCATGCAATACGTGCCCTCGTCAATACCCACCACCAGGCTTGACCAACCCCCCCCCACCCCCACCCCTCCTAAACCCTCAGTTTGTTGCTCAGAGTCCACAGTCTCTCATGGTTCATCTCCCCCTCTGATTTCCCCCCATTCACTGAAGACTTTCTCTGTCTTCCAAATCACTGTTACTTTTGTGGGGGGAGGGTCTGCTTACAATTCCACTTGCATCTTAGCCAGTCTAGCTGTAGCTATACTTGTAGGGAAAAAGGAGAGAGCACAGGGCCTCCATTGGACTGGCACGGTGGAGAGGATTAAAGTACTTTAGGGAGACTTTGTCCTGCGAGCCCTAACAGTTAAAGGCTAGAGAAAGACTTGCAGTGCCTCACGTAGGCTGACAGGGTCGCCTTGGCTGAGGCAGTGCTTCCACTGGAATGAACAAGGACTACTCAAGCTTTCCTCCTGTTTCTAAGTGCTGATGAGGCATTTCCTCAGGAGTGGGGGCCCTAGACACACAGTTGCATTCAGAAAACATTCTTTACCTTTCCTCTCCCGTGGAATGGCCTTCCCATACCCATCTCTATCCTAACCAACCCTCCATGTCTCTTCCTACGTGAAGCCTCCCCCTTCCCAGACAACTTGTTCTCTCATTATGCCTAATTTGAAAAGCCCAACTTTCTCTTCCAGGATTTTTCTATGGGGGAGCTCTGGAATTAAGATTTTGTGCCAACCTGGTGAGCCTGAAGAGCTCTTGGGAGTCGGAAGGAAGGCATGGAATAAATTATGTCTACTTGTCCGGCTTTGGAAAGGGCATATAAAGTCCAAAGTGATAAGCGCTTCTGCTTTAAATCTGACATTCAGGACCAATGGACTGCCCTGGAAATCTGTACTGGCCTGAAAGAGAAATAATACTGCCATTTCAGATAGACGCCCAGAGGTCATGTAATGAATAAGCCTGTAAACCTCACCCTCTTCACCAGAGCCAAAGCTTGTCTTTGGACCCCAGGGGTTTGGGTCCAGTACCATTTGCTGACACACCTACCCCATCAGGGACTCCAAATGACCTTCAAGAATTAGACCATTTGATCCCAGATTCTGTGGTTCTGTGGCCACGAATCCAAACAGATAACAGCAATCTATATCCTTCTATATCCTCTTACCCTAGTCCAGTGAACCTAGCAGCTTCCCCTCCTATCCTGCCAGGTCAGAGAGCATAGATGAAAGACTGGCTCTAGGGGAGGAGCCTCTGGGGGGTGGTTTGTATTCTGCCTCAGTTTCCCCCCAGGTTCATGTACCCTTGGGGGTTACTTGTTGCTGGGTCAAAGGAGTAGAGAATCAAGATGACCAGGAGAGGGCAAACAGTTACTTGAATTCGGAAGGATGTTCTGGCATTAGTCAAGAGGACCACCCTGAAGCCTGCTGGGCACCATGCAGTACTCATTCACATACATCATCTGATCAAATCCCATCCTATGAAGCAGGAATTGTCTTCAATTTACTTTTAAGGAACTGGTCATAGTGAGTAGAATTGGAACTAAGATGGAATCCAAACTTACTTGTATATTATGCTGCTTTTCAGTAAAACAATGACTATAACCTTAAACACCATGTGACACATTTTCACTGTGCATCTAAATATGAGCAAGGATATGCTGGATTAGTCTCTGCCAGAATTTCATGGACAGCATTTTTTTATGACTCTCCAGGTTAATACATGTGCATTTCAGTCTTGGGACTATATGTAGTCTTAGAACTTAAATGCAACACAGTCCAGCACTAGTCAGATCACTGACACCCCCCCCAACCCTTCAGTGTCGTCCACTACTCTTTTTAGTTCATCTTCAGCTCAGGGCCAACCAATTTCCTATCTACAACTAAGGGGACCAGAAAAGTCTTCCAGAAGAAATTGAAGGATTCTGTGGCAAACAGAAACTTACTTTTAGGCTGTCACTTTCTGGTCCCATCTTATCTGAACTAACAGGAAAGAATGAAAGGCCAGTGATTCAACTGCAAGACTGTTGTCTGCCTAGCAGGTCACACCCATTGGTCTCCTTTTCCAGGAAAAGGAAAGACCCTAAGAAAATAGTCTTAACGATTTTTAATGAGGCCACATTGTATCTGTTCTCAAAACTTGGCTTAATGAAGGCAAGAGTTAACAGCGGCTTCATTGATAACTGCTGTAATCACTGGTTGTTGACCAATCGCCAGGAATCGGAAAATACTCTGGAGAAAAATGTAAGAAAAGCTCTAAGGCTATTGATTTAAATACATACGGTTGAAAACAAAAGTGCCTATACCTGCATATTATCGGTTGTATCGTTCTGACATATATTTCCTGATAGTTCTGCTCTAATATTAATACCTTCTATTCGTTTTCTACTCTCAGGCACGCTCTGCAGGATTCCAGCCCCAACTAAAGTATTCACGTGGCCCAAATTGTCCTTCCTTGTTCTAGCCCTAAGAACAAAAAGACCTCGCGCTCCCGCTCCATGCACACTCCGCCCTCCCTAGTTCTCCCCTTGCTCCAGTGCTGGAGCCCTTTTGAAGGCGACCTCCAACCTTCACACGAGTCTCCATCTCTCCCCACCTTCTGATCCCAACTCGGGCTCCCTAACTTCCTGTGCGACTCAGTTTCCGAGGTGTGTGCCGAGGCGGACACCTGGAGGGATGGGGAGTCGCCGGACGGGGCAGGGAGAATGCCGCCGCAGATCAATAAATCTGGGCACTGCCCGGTTAGGTCAGGACAACTGGGGCAGCCTGGACCGAGGGTCAAGGGACGAGGCCTCGTCCAGAACTCCCAAGTTGGGCAGCAACAGGTGGCGGCCCCGGCGCCTGGCGGACTGGGAGGGAGGTCTCCGGGGCTCCCGGGGCGGGCCTTGCCCCCTAGCCACTTCCCCATTGGTCCGCGAAGAGTGTCAGAGCCTCGAGTTTTATGTAATGTGTCCTTCCGCCACGGAATATAGTCCCCCCCAAAAGGGCAACCTGATGGCGCGCTGGGCCCCACGGCACTTCCTCCTGAAGGTGACTGCGCCCAGCGAGGACGCGGAGGGGCGGGGCCCGGCGAGCCGGGAGCCAGGATTGGGTGTGGGGCGGGGCGGCGGAGGGATTGCGGCGGCCGCAGCCGGGATAACCTTGGGGCTCCGGCGGCTGACTCTCGCACAGCGGAGACGCGTCGCGAGCCTTCTCGTCGTCCTACTTCGGCAGTGCAGCTCGAGCGGGACCGCGCCGGAGGTGAGCGGGGCAGAGGCCGGGCCATCCGTCCCCACCCGGGCTCCGTGCGCCCAGCCAGTGCGGAATCCCGGCCGCCTGCGCACTCAGGGCACCCACACCTGGGCCGGCGCAGGCTCCCGGGCATCTTGCACCCGGTTGCGGTCCGGAGAGAGGAGAAAGGCAGCTCGCGCCTAGGGCCTGCTCTTCAGAGCCCCCAGACCCCCAGCTGTTTCGGGAGAGAGCCAGCCCTCTCCTGGCCCAGTGCTTACCCCCATTCTCGTCCCATCCCCGCCTCCTTCTCCTCGATCTGCTTCCATCATCGCCTTTCTTTCATCATCGCCTTCCTTTCAGTGTTCCTTCCTCACCTCCCTCCAACCCTGCTCCTCTGTTCTCCTCCTCCCGTGGCCCCTTAATACTATACCATTCCCTTCCCTGTCTTCAACCTGGCCGTGTCCCCTCATTCTGTTGGTTTCCTTGTAATCTCTCCTCGAAACCCGTTCCCCAGCTCCCTTCCCCCGTGCCGCCTCCATTCAGCGTTGTGTGTTCTTCCCGCGCCCTTGTCCCCCCTCATGCCTACCCCTTCCCCCATTCATGCTCTGGTTCTGCCCCTCCTCCCTCCTTTCTGGTCACGTCCGCTCCTCCGCATCCCTCTCCTCCGCTCTCTGATTCGTTCTGCCCGGGTCCTCGCCCCTCCCCTCCGTCCTGGTCACGTCCGCCTGCACCCCCCTTCCTCCCGCCTCACGGGTCTCTGCAGCGTGTGGGTCTGGGAGCCCCGGGCCCGCGTCCCGCGCTTACCGCCCGAATCGCAGTGGTCTGCGGATGGGCAGGGCCAGCTCCCGTGCGGCCGGGGGATGTAGTGGCGGTCCCGGGGGCCCCTGGAAGATTATGTAACCCTCAGCCTTCCCGCTGCACGGGGAGTAAAGGGTGGTTGCCCCTGTGGCGCATTCCTGCTTGAGGCCTCCCCGGATTAGCTGCGCTGGCCCCGAAGGGGCCGCGGGGCTCCGTCCCGCTGCGTGTAGCGGCCCGGGACCCGCCCCGCCCTCTGGAGGACCAGTGCAAGCCTCGCCTCTGCTTCATCTCGCTGAACATAGGCTCCTGGATCGCAAAACACGGAGGTCTCGGATGGGTGGGGGCGGGTTATAGGCAGAGTAGAAATATGTCCAGAACTTGGCGCCACGTACCGCGTTCACTCAATAAAATCTCTGTGTGCCAAGCTGTTTTGGGGAGGGAGGATGGCTAGAAAGGTCACAGCCTGCAACATTCACAGTGTCATTAGAGAGCTAACCAGAAGTTACCAGTGGTGAGCCCTTCGAGGATGGGACCAATCTCTGTTGGGTGAGGGATGGGGGAGGGGGTGCGGTGCGGTGATGGAGAAAGGCCACCCACACACGGTGGCATCACCACACGCTGGGTTTGAAGCAGAAGAGTACCTTCCAGTGTGAAGGTTGTTTAAAAGTCCGGTCATGGAAAGGCATTCCTTGGCTCTTTATCCGTGTTCTTCACACCCAGGACATAGATCCTCTCCTTTACACCCGAGTCTGATAGTTAAGGTCAAGGCATGATGGACAGAAGCATTAGGAAGTGAACAGGCTTTTATAATCGGATTTGACTCATTAACATACAGGAATGATGGAGGGAATGCCTCCCCAGGACCTCCATTTCCTGTGTGAATTTGGAATAACATTTTCCAGATTGTTAAAAGGATTGGTTTCTATACACTTACCTACGTGTATATATATTGAATACTCTACGCCCTGCCTAATCTCTAGTGAGATGTCCAGAAGAAATGCCTCCAGCTGTATTCTTTGGTCTGAATAACTGACCAAAGTTATTGAGTAACTGAGCACAATTACTCAAACCGTAATAGAGCATGAGGGCTCATCCTCTCCATGCCATCCCCAAGCACATACTCAAGAGTTAATTTGGGGATTAACTATTTAGTCAGGTTTCTAAATACCAGACATCTCCTGGAAACCAGTCCCTTAAGGGATCCTGATACAGTGTTTACAAAGTAACTAATAATGTTACCTTGCTGCTCTGCACTTGGAACAGGGGCTCTTTGGTCTCCTGAGGATCAGGACCTATAGACAAAGGAAGGCAAAGAGGGGCAGAATTCCAGCAGTTGGGTGTTGGGCTGTGAGAGTCGAAACAGATTTGCAGCCCCCCGAACTGAAATCTGCACATGCTATCCCCACCGGCTCCAGCTGGAGTTCTAGGATTTGCTTAGCCAGGTGGTAAGTGTAAAGTTAGGATTGGAGCCGCCTGTTGGCAGGGCTGAGGGTGTGGCTGCTCCCTGGGCTGCAGAGGATATCCTGGGTCAGGACTCCTGCTCTGTGGCATTGTTAGCAAATAATTTACCCTCTTTACTCTCTTATTGCCCGAAGATGCTGTTGGGAAATGCAGTGGGGCTGCCTTGAGGGGAAGGATATGTAACCCATCACCAGGTCTTGGGGGGGGGGTGCCTCTGGGAGGAAGATGACTCAGCCTTTCAACTTCTCTGCTTTTGAGAGAATTCTCTTTGTTGGGTGAGTGGGAAACTGCACTGTGGTCTTCACAGGTTTAAAAAGTCCCTTCTCTCCATTCAGTGAGTCAAATAGTGAAGCATGAATTTTCCCCAAGTTAAAAATGGTTTCAATTAAGTGAAAATGGTTGTCAAGGTGCCCCAGCTCTCTACTGCCCTAAGAACTTAGATGCAGTGTGGCAGAACCCCGTGCCCAGGTCATGCAGTCTGTGCACCTGCAGTCCTGAGGCTTGTGGGGGTGGGGGACAGGGCAGCCCTTTGTGGGTGGGGGCCCGTCATGGTCATGAAAAACAATGAAAGAATTTTGAACTCCCTTCTGAGTTACTGGAGTTGAGTCAAAATAAGTGGACATTAGTTTCTTCCTGCTTTAGTATAGCTGCTCTCATTTTAAGCACTGCATTAGGAGTAAATAATTTTAGTGTTGAATTTATAGTTTAACAAAAAGCATTATTGGGTCTCTAATAATTTGCCGGTGACTTGGCAGATTCGGTAGCTGGGACTTCAGACAGAGCCAGCACCTTGTAGGAGTTGCTTCTGTGCCTTGAGTGTTGTGACATTCGAGGGGGGTGGTTCAGGCGAAAAGCCATTTTATTTCTTAAAGCTGCGTGTTTCTTAATGTTGAGGCAGTGGAAGAAATGAGGAACTGCCTTATGAGCTAGAAAGTACAAAAAACGCAGCTCTTGCATTATCGACCCACACTGCCCTGGTTCTAATTTACTTTGCTCCAGCTTGTATGAAGGCATGTCAGGATGTGTTATTTTGGCCAAAAGCTAAGACTGAGCTCAAGGTAGGGGAAAATGACTCATTTGACATTTTATTTCTGAATCATTCCAAACGTCCACAGTCAAATCTCAGTTAGCTGGCACACCGAAAGGGGGAGTCGCCCATGTGAGGATGTTGGGAGAAACAGAAGTGATTTCCTTGGTAAGAGGTCTTAGAGGAGGGGCCCCTGGCCAGCTGGGTCGGTAGAGCATGCAACTCTTGATCAGGGTCCTGAGTTTGAGCCCCACAGAGATTACTTTAAAAAAGAAAAAAAAATTTTTAAAAAGTCCTCTAGGACAATGAGTCATCACTTTAAAGCTCAGTCCTGGGACAGCAAGGACTAGACTCAAGGAAGACTGTTCTTAATATTAGCACCCTTTGTGGGAACTTGGAATTTTCACCAAGAGACAGCCTTAGACTAGATAAATGAATGGTGTGAATGTTTGGGGCTTTTGTTAAAGGAGCTGTTTCGGGGGAAGGTGAGCCGGGGTGTGGACGCCATGGTGGTATGCAACATCTGGTGGGCCTTTTCAGCCTCCCGCTGCCATGACTGCTCAGCTCCGGAGGGGAGGTTCGTGGGGCCACCAAGTGGTGTGGTGCCCCGCCCCTGCAGTAGTTTGTGCCTGTCTGCACGTAGGAGGGCAAGGCAGGCTGCAGTTCCTCCGGCGGCCTCTGAGACGGACCTCCGTCTGGGGATAGGCAAAGCTTCTGGGGAGCTCTAAGCCGCTCTTTCCTGACGCCAGCAAGCTATGTTTGGAAAGTTAGGCAGGGGCCCTGGTGGGGGGAGATGCCAAGACCAGCTACTGTAGCACCAGCTTAGCTGATCCAGTCTGAAAATTCTCTCGAAAGGAGCCTGTTCCATCCAAGCCTTTGAAATCAACCTACAGCTAGTATTTATTGAACTTTAGACAAATGGTGTCTTCCCTGTTTGCAGCGAAGAGAGCAAAAGAATTACCCAGTCATGGTTTAGGAGACAAAACCATGGGCATTTTGCAGGAGCCCAGGGAGTTTTGATCTAGTTAGAGGTAGGAAGTAGAGACTTGATAATCTGGTATCCCTCTTTTGTTAACTGCATTAGAAAGCAGATGACTTAAATACCGCCTCTCAGGAGGGTGAACATTTTAAAGCTCTGACAATATTGAATGTTGGCAGAGGTGTGAGAAGGCCAGAACTCACGTTCCTGGTTGGTTGTAAATGGATAGAACCACTGTAGAGGGCAATTTGGTGATACTTAGTAAAATAGGAAATATACCCTGTGACTTAGGAATTCCATTTCTGGATGTATGTAGAAGCTCACACTTGCACAAGGAGTCACGTACCAGGAGAGTTGTTATTGCATTGAATCATAGTGAAAATTGATTTAATGGAGGGAGGATAGCCAACCAGTAAGGGAACACATAAATAAATGATGTAGTCGTGCAGTGGATCAGGATAGCAGTTCATATGAATTAACTAGATCTATGTACCCACTGGAGAGATCTTAAGTGTGCTGAAAAAAGCAAGATGTTTATTTGTACAGTATTCTTCTTAGGCTGTTTTATAGAAAAACAGTATCTGAGGGGTCAGTATAGATGCAGATACACTTAGCATGGATTAGAAGGATACAAGATTCCTGACAGTAGTTGGGTGTCAGTTCGGGTTGGGCTGTGGAAGGGTTGGAGAGGCCTGGGGATGGAGGGAAAATAAATTACAAAATTGTAACTTTTTTTTTTTTAAGTCTGAAGGATTGCTGGCTGAATGTTAGTGGTCCATTCTGGGTGGTAGAAATACAGATGTTAATATTCCTTTTTTTTTTTTCCTTTAGTTCAAAGTAAAAGTAGAAGTAGACCTGTGAAGGTCATTGTAGGAAGACGAGTCATAGGAACTAGGTCAGTGTTCTTGGAGAGGAGGCATGGCCCTCCCTCCTCCCATCCCCCCTTCCTTCTTCACCACCCCCCTTCCTCGCCCTCCAGCTAGGACGCAGGGCAGCTCCTCCTGTAAATGCTGAGAGAGACCTCCTCCCTTTTCGGAGGCCATTGTACCTGACTTTGAAGGACCCTAGACTGCAGAGTCCCTGGTCCCTGCTGCTTCCAGAGTACGAACATCCTGTCCGAAAACACTGCCTCATTATGTTAAGGACACAGGACAACGAGAGCTCCATCCAAATTTCCTCCTTCAGGCTGAAACCAGTCCTCTACTCTGAGCATCTGTGGTCAAGCAAGGACATCTGAAGGTTCTCAGACTTGGGATTTCCTGCCCCGGAGCTGAGCGGTCCTTTGTGGGGGTGGGCCCATTTTGTATCCACTTCCATGCCCCCCTATTCACACTCTAGTTTGAAATAGGAGCTGAGGTTCCTGCATAGGAAGTTGAAGTCCCTTAGTTTTGGCCCTGAATAAATAAAGGGGGGGAATTTTACTTGAACCTGCGAGTGGGCTCATTTTGTCTTATGTAACCAGGTAAGCTAGACTTTGCTGTCTGTCATCGGGCCTGATGAGGGTAGAAGGGACTCGGCCAAAAATTGTTTCTCCTCTCTACCCTGCTCCATATGCAAGTGCATAATAGCCTTACTCTAACTGTAGATCAGGACAAACAGCTGTTTGGTGCAGACCTCACTAGGTTCTGTGGGTGGCCTACCACCCATTTTGATCTTGTCATAGATTAGGACCTGTCTTGAGAATTCTGTTGCTCCCTCACCTCGGAACCCTGGAGAGCAGGCTGGCCCCAACACCTCGTCTGTTCTAAAGATGAGGGAGTTGAAAGGCCTTCATCATGCTAGGTTGAAGACTTGGAGGTGTGGGTAGCATATTGATGATAGCGCCAAGAACCCAATTTTGGGCATCGGGTGCCATTGTAATTGGGTACCTCTGTATGGTGAGGTCGGCGTCCGAGCAGGCTTGGTACAGGAGAGCCCTGGCTGGTTAAAAATTGCCTTACACACATACAGGCTATGGGCCAGGCTGGTTTACTAGGGCAGAATGATTTGGGCCTTTGTGAAAGAATCAGTGGAGTGAAGCGTGAATCTTTCCCAGCACAACTTGCCAACAGCACTGGCTCTGAGAAGCAGCAAGCGGCGTGTCATATTTTAATATGATCCCTCCCACTATGGTTTCTGGAGCGTGGCCAAAGGATTGTGTCCAGCACAAAGGAAACTCTAGTTTTAGAGGACAGAAAGGTGGGATTGGGGACATGGGCAGCTGAGGCGTGACTGTGCCTACCCCCTTCCCTTGGCCTGCGCTAAGGCCTCTCATGGTGTCTCGTTTCTCACAGAGGAGAAATGGCCCTGAGGAAGATTCTACTGCAGGGGCTCAGGCTCAAGAATAAGGTTCCCGTACCTGGGCCTGGCATTTGCCAGCATCAGTGGATACGCCGGGCCTCCACTGCTGGCTGGAGGTTGGCTGTGCATGTCTGTGCCTCCCGAGGAGGAGGATGCAGTAGTGAGACGGATGCGGGCTGGGCTGCATGTCCCGGTAGGCCGCTGTCCACACCCACTGTCCACACAGCCGGCACGAGGGCGGGGAGCTCTTCCCAGAGGCCCGCCCTGAGAAACCACGGCTTGGGCTGCTGCCCTGGGGCCAGGGGAGGGTCCCAGGGTGTTTGAGGAAGAGCCAGAATTAGGTGGTTGGCAGGATGGGCACCCGGTGTTCAGGAGGAAGAGGCTTCTGGAACACCTGGGAGACAGGCAGCAGAGCGCCGACCTTTTAGCAAGGGAGGCTCCAGGGCACAGCCTGAGTCAGGAGACCAGTCGGTGCCTGGGGATGAGACCTGATGAGTTCTCCGGTTTGGTAGAGGTCTTTAAGGGCTTGTTGAGATCTCATAGGAGTCTAGACAAGCTTTCTTTCTTTTTTTTTTTTTTTTATTTGCTAGTGTGGAAATCCACTCATGCCAAATAATTTTTTCATTTGTTATTTTTTGTATTTCATAGACTGGGTGGGCAAAAACTCAGAGCTTGCAAAACCTCAGATTTCATTTGAGATGGTAAAATAGGGTTATTGTTTGAGTGCAGTATAATTGTATCTGCTGCTGGCATCTCCTGTCCTTGGAAGCTGCCCTTCTGTACCAGACCATCCTTGTCATATTTTGCTATGAAGCTTGAGGAAAGACTAAAGAGGAAAAGAAGAAGTTTGCTGACTTTGGGTGTGTAACTAACAGGTTTTTGGCATAGAATTGTCTTGTGGACTATGTTAACTTTTTTTTTTTCTCTTTGAGGTTCTGAGTGGATCAAGGTTGGCCTTAAGCCAGTGGAACTGTCTGGCAATGCATTTGTGATCTAGGGCCTGAGATGCATAATCTCACCTCTGCCACATTTAAGCAGACTATTCGTGAAGAGTGTAGAGCAGTGGTTGATTAATGAAACCTTTCTTTTAATTCTAACACTTTTACCAGGAAACTTGCAAATATATCATTTCAGAAGAAGTACATTTGTGATTTTTCTTTTTTTTTAAGATTTTATTTATTTGACAGAGAGAGAGATCACAAGTAGGCAGAGAGAGAGGGGAAAGCAGGCTCCCCGCTGAGCAGAGAGCCCGATGCAGGGCTCGATCCCAGGACCCTGAGATCATGACCTGAGCTGAAGGCAGAGGCTTTAACCCACTGAGCCACCCAGGCACCTCCATTTGTGATTTTTCTTAATACAAAAATATTTCAGATCAATAAATTTATTAGTAAAGGGAAGAAAAAAATGTGCTGTAATCCTACTACCCAGATGACAAGCTTGTTACTATTTGCGTAGCTACACTTCTAGTCTTTTTATGTATGTTTAATTTAGTATCCCTTCTCTCAAAAACCGGGAGTGACCAGGTTCTTTTTTTTTTTTTTTAAAGATTTTATTTATTTGTCAGAGAGAGAGCACAGGCAGGGGGAGCAGCAAACAGAGGGAGAAGCAGGCTCCCCGCTGAGCAAGGAGCCCAGTGCAGGACTCCATCCCAGGACCCTGGGATCATAACCTGATCCTAAGGCAGATGCTTAACCGACTGAGCCACCCAGGCATCCGGCAACCAGGTTCTTACATAGAATAGTGAAATGTTAGTAAACCACTGACTTAAAGAGAACTTAGAGGGAAGATAATCTGGGTATTTGGGAGGAGATAAGAATATTAGAAAAGCCCTTAAGAACTTACCTGCAAATTTTCTGTGGTCAGTTTCTTGGTATTTCCTTGGGAGGTATCTGTGTTTTTCTTTGTAACCTAGCTGAAATCTCCAGGTGCAGCTACCACCCGGTTACCTGGTTATTAAGGTAATTTTTCCACTGCCCCAAAGAACTTCAGTTACACTCAGCTTCTACCTTGATCCTTGTACAGCTCTGCAGAGCAAACCTTACTCAGCTCCGAGCGGTCTTTGCAAGTGAGGCCAAGGAGCCACCCTGAGCCAAATAAAGAGCATTATGTCACCGGAAGCCCAAGCCCCGAGAACACAAGGTATGACCCAATAACCTGTGGCCCCAGCCAGGTCTTTGGAAAGAAACCTTCATGTCAGGGGTCTAGAGGCAGCAGATGACTTTTTGTTTAGTGTTTTTTGTTTTTGTGTTTTTGTTTTTTGGCAGCTGATGATTTTTAAGAAGATTGGGGTTTAGGTACTCCGACCCACTCCTTCAGATCTTATCTTGTTCATGATACCAGTCCTGAGACTGGATGACGACTCCACTTGGAGGCCACAGGAGGCCTTTGTGTTCCAAGTGACTGGGTGTGCCCCTGGGGCCGGCTCTGCAGTCATGTTCCCTTAACAGCCCCGCCGCGTGCTCTGAGGGCACGCGAGCCCTGACTGCACGTGAGTGCCGATAAAGGAACCCTGGCCGGGAGGCAGTCCCTCTAGGAGTTCCTAAGTTCTCCAGGTTTGGGGAAGGGGAGGTGGGAGGTATCACTTTGATTTTGACCCTGAGGCATTGAGATACCCTGAAAGGTCATTCCACAGACCCTGGAAATACTTCCAAGTATTGGATGCTAACAGATAAAAAACCAATAGGTCATGGAGGGAGAGGACCTTCAGACATTTTCAATTTGGTGCCTGGTGTGTATTAGGGAGTCAGGAAATGCACACCGAAAGGAACAATGCATTTGGCACGTGGACTAGTTAGCCAGTATCTTATGTCCCTGCTTTTAAAGTTTTAGCTTCTTTAGCTCAGGACTTGGTAGCCATCCGTTTTCAGGAGCTGACAGAAGGTTTGCTCACAGCTGGTCACAGAGCTTCTTGGGCTTTTAATCAGAATTTTTGAAGGTAGCACAGACGAGTTGAGATGCTTGCTGTACCTGAGCTACTCCGAGAGGCCGCAAGGTCAAGGACAGAAGGAGAATGAGTAAGAGTGATATATGTGGGGTGCCTTGATTTAGAGCCCTGAGATTTAGGAGGAGCTGGGACAGGGCCGAAGAGGGGCTTGTTCCGGATCCTGGGCTGAAGCCTTGAGGCTCGAGGATTTTAGGAGTAGCCCTTGGTCAGAGATCTGGAGAGGGACGGCCTTGTGATGAGGAGTGTCAGGTTTCACACTCACATCCTTACCTGGTAGTTCTTCAGACATTGCCTGGAGGTTTCTTTAGGTCTTGGTTTGTAATCAGCTAACCGGCTGAGTGAGTTTAGATGTCAGTCAGTAATGAAGGAAGCAAAGGTCGGGACCAGTTGTCCGGATAGTGACCTGGCCTGGTTAATTACCTGAAACAGATAGTCTTTGTGGTGTACTGGGCAGAGGGGAGTTGGGATTGTGTATCAGAAAACAGAAAATCAGTTGGGGAAGAGGATTTGGCAAGCCGTCTTGATTTCCTCGTGTTGTAACCGTCCTGCGAAAGTAGCAGCACTGTTTTCAGAACCCGACCAGTTCCGTCGGGGTTATCTCTGGTTTTATGCAAATTGCTTTGCAGGTCCTACAGTCTTGTTGACCAAAAGTAGTTGTCGTTTTTAGGTACAGACTCCGGGGCAAAAGATTCTGCACACAGGGTTTTGGATCAACTTTGCTTCCTGTCCAAGGCCTGGTTTTTACTGTCAGTGACTTGGGACTGCTCCCTGCCAGACTGAGTTGAGGAACGAATTTAGGTAGTGTTCCGTGGTAGTGAAAGTCTCGGATTCCAGAGCTCAAAGGACTGCCTGGATGGTGGTTGTCTTTACAACCAGGAAAATCACTTCTGAGTTTGGGGTGGGGATTGTTAAAAACCAATGTAGATGCCCCGCCCTGTGGCAGACATTTATAGCTTTGAGATAGCTTGTCGTACAAAGATCTGTATTTGCTAAGGTACTCAACGAGGAGTCTGTTCTTTGTATCACTGGTTATGTCACTGGAAGGTTGATTATAACTTTCTTTGGAGGTGGTGCCTGGGAAATATTACTGGTAGGATTAACAGGAAAATTGTCCAGGTAGATAGTAGTAGCCCATTGTAAGGGAGGTCTGCTTACAGTGGATACTTGGGAGGTTCGTGCATTGGGTACGAGGTTTCAAATTGTTCTTTGAGGTCCATTCCGCTTGCTCACGGTCGCGTGAACCCTAGCCCGACTTGAGGAGCGCCCACACGGCCAGAGCATGGCAGGGCTCCCTGTGGCTTGTGCACAAAGTGTGCTTACTGAGTTAATGTGTAAGCAGGAAACAGCCTCCTGCATCGAGGGGTATATTAACCACCTGGCTTCTCAGACTGATCACTCCCTCTCTTCAACTCCCGGGGATCCAGGACCTCAGCAGCCATGTCGAAGCACCAGAGCGACGTCGGCACTGCCTTCATCCAGACCCAGCAGCTGCACGCGGCCATGGCCGACACGTTCTTGGAACACATGTGCCGTCTGGACATCGACTCGCCACCCATCACGGCCCGGAACACTGGCATCATCTGTACCATCGGTGAGTGGTCGTTGCCCCCCACCCCCACAAACAAGGGCTTCATAGGACCGTGATCTTTTCTCTCACGAAGAGACAAATGTAGCAAACCTGTGTGCTGAGTGAGATGCTGCACGGGTTCTGGTGGGGACTTGGGTCCTAGGAAGTTGCAGTAAGGAATTTACGTGCTCTGTGTCTGCTGCTAAAGGCAGAATTTAGATGGTGTCTTCCTTAGCGCATCTTTTAGGAGCGCCTCAGACATCTAGGGAAGATCTTTTTGACGTGCTCTGTGCAACCAAGGTTCTGTGGTTGGAAAACTGACTGGGCTTCGGGGAGAGGAGAGAGGGCTGATCGCGTCTTGTTTAGGCGTTCCTCGTTGTTTGGGAGCCTGTAGGATTTGAAGGGAATAGGAAAAGTGTCCCCTTAAGTCAAGAAAGTGGGCAAAACACAGTAACAGCCATCTGTGCTTTTGAAAGAACCTTGAGCGATTTGTAGGAGGAAAACTTAGGGAAAAAGAATATCAAGGGCTCTTCAAACTTAAGGGCATTATTCCTCCTTTGAATAATTAACACTTTGGCTTTAAACTTTTTTTTCTCCAGGCCCGGCTTCCCGATCGGTGGAGATGCTGAAGGAGATGATTAAGTCTGGAATGAATGTGGCTCGTCTGAACTTCTCCCACGGAACCCACGAGGTGAGCCTCAGCTGGACGGTTTGGCCCCTGGGGCAGCGTGTGGGAAATTAGGTGGCAGTGCTGTTCATTTAGCCACAGGGGATCAGGCAAGAAAGGGCCTGGGGTGTACAGCCAGCGCCGAGGTGGTCTTCACGGGCCTGTCCCTGCTTGTCCTTCCCCCATCTCCTGCCACCCCACCTGGCCAAGTCTCCTTGCATGGAGACGACCTCTTTGGTTATCGGCCATGGTTTTCCCACACACCTGTGGTGACAAGTTCCAGGGCCGGGGCGCCAGCTGGCTCAGGCAGAGGAGCGGCAACTCTCGATTTCGGGTGGGGGTTTGGGCCCACACTGGGTGGAGCGATTGCTGCGAAAATAAATGGACTCAGAAAAGTGTGGAAGGGTGTGCCGGAGAACCCCGTGTAAGCCATTAGGTACCACGGCCTCGGTGCTCGACACCGCCTACCCCTGGGCCTCTGTAATGGTTGCTCTTGCAGAGGTGAACCAAAAGGTCACCCCGCAGATGGATTTCTGGCCTCGTTTAGACCCAGGATAACCGAGCAGGTCCAGGAGAGGGGTTTTTACCGTTGCTAGTTAAGTGCCGAGGCTCCCGCACTGACATTCTCCGGCACAGAATAAATACCCTGCTTTGTCAGCACTGTGCTCCTGGCCCATCTCTTCCCAGAGATTCTGGTGCATTGAAATGAAGTCAGCACACTTCCCCAGCAGCCCGGTGGGAGTGTGTCTGCTGAGGCTGTGTAGGAGCTGGCCTGCCCTGTGGGCGGAGGACTTGCCCAGGGACCATGTGGCAACTCTAGGGACGCGCTCCATCCCCGCTCCTGTTCCCAGACTCGTATTGAGGGAGGAGTGGAGGTTCCCTGAGGGATGGTTCCTTTTAAAACCCATTGGGCTCCATCATAAACTGTGGGATTTCATCCTGGCGTTGATACAGAAGAAATGGATGAGCCAGACCTTCCCCTCTCTGACTTCTGATACTTCCTGTTCGGAATAAAGAAAATGCTACCCTTGAAAGACAGGTGGTGAGGGGTTGCCCTCTGGCATTTGGAAACTGGTGTTGAGTTTAGACTAAAAATAAAGCCTCAGGAAGTACAATCAGTACGGAAATGAATTTCTCCTTCTGGAAATGTGAGACTCACCATCGTGGGTTCCCTAACCTGTGTGTTTCACAAACAGCCTATGGCCTGGCAGGTGGCCGGCCTCCAAATGTCATGGGGGCCTGACCAAGTTCAGAGGAGCTGTGCTCAGCCGGTACTTCGGGCAGCTTAAGGCATGTCCGCGCTGACATTCTGTAACTTTCCAAAGTTGGGGTCCTTGGCGGGAGTCACCTGGAATTCTTGCAAGTGAGCCCAAAGAGAGAGCTAAGGATACCAGTGGGGATCGGCTCACCATTGATCCCTGCTGCTGGACTGTGCCAGGGTCTCCTGTGTGCAGCAGAAGAAGCAGAAATAGATTTTAAGAAGTTGACCTTTAACTAGGCCTCTTCCGTCCAACCCAGTAAATTAACACCACCACAGCCCCAAAACAGCAAGGCCATGGGGTGTCTGCTGCACCTACCACAGGGGGGCTGGCCCAGGATTTAGGTGTTCTTATTTATTTATTTTCCGTTTTTAGTCTTTCATTGTTAATTTTATGTGTATATTTTTATTCACATGTAATGTATTGCTTTGGGTGTTTTTAAACTACAAGAGGCATTTGGAGATAATCTCTGCTTTAATTCTTATTCCCAGAATAGAATTGGGATTTAGAAAACAAACACACACACACACCCAAGTCCCTCTCATGGGGGTGAGGTTATTGACCAGGATAAGGTTGTCTCTGGGATCAGAGCTTTGGAAACTCATCTGAAATTGTTCTAATATTGTATCATGTAAGGTAAACAGATTGACCACACGTCAGGGCTCTTCATAGGCACCTTGGACTTTCCCAGCTCTTGACAGTTTTTAAATACCTTCTAAACAGCATTGAAGTTGTTTTCTCTCTGACTCCAACAGAGGGACATTTGCCGTCTGCGTCTGATCTCTCCTGCCCGCTTTGCCGGCCGCGGTGTCCCTAGTCCCGTCTGGCAGTTCAGATGCGCAGGATGTGTTCTTACTGAACATGTGGTCCCAGAGATACTGACTTTGAGTCAATCTTCCACAAGGACAGTATTGATTGATGGACTTCCTTACCCCTTGGTTGCAGCCACAGCGGGAGACTACGGCAGCAGCACACCTCCCAGAAAGTACCCAGAGATGCCAGGATAGAGGATCTGAATAGCATAAGACCTAATAACCTCATCAGTTTGTGTACAATAGATGATTTTATGGCCTCCAAGAACAAAAACACATGCTTATGATGATAAAATTTATTAGGCTACCAAAAACCCTCAAGTTCCATAAAATGGAAATTATAGAGACCATATTTTCAGGCGCGCTTGTGCGCGCGCGCGCACACACACACACACACACACGTATTAAAGGAAAATTTAAGTCTGACGGTAATCAAGAAAACTTACAAGGGCATGGGCACCTGGGCGGCTCAGTCAGTTAAGCATCTGGCTCTTGATTCTGGTTCAGGCCATGATCTCAGAGTCATGCTGAATGTGGAGTCTGCTTAGGAGTCTCTCTATGTCCCTCTCCCTCTGTCCTGCCCCATGCCCCCAAAAGAGAAAAAGAAAACTTACAGACTGAAATGCGCTTAGCAAAAGGCAGAAGTCTTAATGAAAGTAAATGAAATAAATACTTAGCTCAAACACTAGGAGCCAAATAATCTAAAAGGGATGAAGGAAAACATGGATTTAAAAGCATAACTTGATGAAATAGAAAATAAATTAGACAAACCAAAAAACCCCTGTAAAACAGAAACTTCTGGAAAGCCTAGTCAAGAATGAGGATGCACAAAATAAAAAGAGACCGAAAAGGGAGTATTTCCCATACATTTGAAGAGAGTTTGAAAGTCATAAGAAGACTTCTACTTTAATTTCCAAGAGTTGAGATGAAGTTGACTAGCTTCCAAGAAAGGGTAATGTCCAAGAAGTCGCAAGTATAAATAGATTAACAGCCTAAAGAAATTGAAAAGGTGACTGTAGACTCTAGCTCCGTTCAGTCCACCAGGCCTGGAGGACTTGGATGGCTTACTTCCGTCTCCCCTTGAAGGAGCAGTTACATCCTTTGTCATAAGGTTTCGTAGCCTCGAGCACAGAAGTCTTCCCACTATGTTCTTTGAAGCTAACACACCTTGATAGTGAGGTGAGACAAGGACAGTAGCCCAACCAGGCAAGTTAGCACGCAGGCCCTGTCTCGCCTAGAAGCAGACAGCAAAGGTAAAATGCAGCAGTCCATATCCAGCCATCTACTGAGAGAATTTCCTGCCCTATGACCATGTAAATTTTATCCAAGAACATGAAGTCCACACTGGGGTGATACAGAGTGGCCAGAAGGAGAGGACGGTGATACTAAGGGCTCACATCTGTTCTGAGGACTTCCATCAGTTCTGAGGAAAGGCTATTTGACAACATGAAACACCCATTCCTTCCAAAAAAAAAATTATCTTCTATGCTGTTTTTATTGCGAGCCAGCAATAAAAAATATTCATAACTCAGAGTATGGACCTCTGCCCCCAGAAAACAAGCCAGTGGTCTTCATTAGAGACTATGATTAGAAGCTGGAGATTCTCAGACCCACGCTTCACGTAGTACCGTCCTCGGAGCTTAGACCTTGGTTCTGTGTCCCCTCCAGCTGCCTCGCAGGTGCTGGTCTCCTGGACCAGCTGAAGGACAAGGCCCGCGGGGTGCTGACCCTCGTGCCTCTGGTCAGCAATGTCCTGTTGGTTACCCTTAGGACTCTTGACCTCTTGGCTTTGAGTCCCTTTTTCAGTCAGACAGTAGTGGCAACTGGGAAAGGAGCAAGGGCTTAGGAAAAAGGTGGAAGTCAGGGCAGTTGGTTTGGAGAGAGGCCATCCCTTACGCTCCCCTGGGCCACTCCAGAACGTGACTATGAAAACCAGGTCTGCGGGACCTTAGCAATGGCTTGTTTAACTTGGGCCATTGTAAGTTTAAGTAGATAACTCTGGAGTTTGAATTTTCATTGGGATCAATAGAGGAAAAGCTCAGAATTGCCAAAGCTATCAGAATCTGACATGGACTGCCAGACCGGTGTGACCCACACCTGACGGCAAGGTCTCTTACTCCAGTAGTCTGCTGTATTTGCCGAGGGAGTGTGGTGGGTCCCAGGGAACGTAAGGAGGACAAGCTGCTTTTTAAGATTGGCCCTTGAGTGTGCGAGTGCTGTGGAAGAAGGGGGTGCAAGCCTAGAGAGACTGACATGAACAGGTAGAGGGGGAATGGCTGAGCCTGATGCGAGACGTGGAAGGTGGTCTGGAACATCACAGGCCTTTCCGGAGTGATCCGCCTCGGCTCCAGCGCTGGGTCCTCGTGTGGGAGCACCCCCGTCAGCTTCCGTCTTTCCCCCCAGTACCACGCGGAGACCATTAAGAACGTGCGTGCAGCCACGGAGAGCTTTGCTTCCGACCCCATTCTCTACCGGCCGGTTGCTGTGGCCCTGGACACCAAGGGACCTGAGATCCGAACGGGGCTCATCAAGGGCGTGAGTATCATGGGGAGCAGTGAGAGGGAGGGCGCAGGAGGGAGCAGGCTACGGAACCAGCCTCTGCAGCCTGGGCCCAGCTCAGAGGCTGCGTTCTTCAGAGTTCAGATCTAGATGTGAGAGTCCTGTTCCTCATTGTCAAAAAGGCTGATTTGGTGTATTTGCTAAGACGTGCCAGAGAGACGCACTTTTTGGAGTCTCTCTTCGTCGCTTTTCCCCCTTACTGTTTACATAGCGGGACTGAAACACTGTAGGTTTTCCTTGGGTGACTTCCTTGAGGTAAGTTGGAGAATACGATCAGTGATTCCCGAAGCCAGAAGCTGCCTCGTTACTTCTGGCGGAGCTGTGAGCATTGTTCCCTGGAGGGAAGATCTTTTCTTTGCACTCGAAGCTTCCTCTCTGGTCTGTAGAGTGGCACTGCGGAGGTGGAGCTGAAGAAAGGGGCTACGCTCAAGATCACTCTGGACAATGCCTACATGGAGAAGTGTGACGAGAACATCCTGTGGCTGGACTACAAGAACATCTGCAAGGTGGTGGAAGTGGGCAGCAAGATCTATGTGGACGATGGGCTTATTTCTCTGCAGGTGAAGCAGAAAGGTGGGTACAAGAGGCGGCATCTCATTCTCTAGAACCACCTCTAAATTTCCCTTGACTCGAGGACGGTGGGAAGTTTGGCTAACTGAGCAAGACACGGTCCGTTTGTTCTCAGGAATTCCTTTCATAATTCCTGTCCTTTTAAAACAAGACTTCAGTCCAACTTTATCTCACGCCCAGGGAGCACATGAAATTTTTTTTATCCATCCTCCTTGTCTCTGCCTTTCTGCTTTCCTTCCTCCACCACTCAGTGTGATCGGTGCAGGAATAACTGGGAATGATAGCTGATTTTTAAGTGTCAGGCTCTATGCTAAGCATTTCACTTGGTAACTCGTTTAAATTTTAAAACAACCTCCTGAGCAGCTATTATTATCCCAATTTGACAGGAAACAGGCACAGATGGGCTAGTGGACTTGCCCGAGATTATACAGGTAGTGAGGTGGGATCTGAATTCTGGACATACCCCCTCCCCCACCCCCAATTTCGCACAGGTGCTGACTTCCTGGTGACAGAGGTGGAGAACGGTGGCTCCTTGGGAAGCAAGAAGGGTGTGAACCTCCCCGGGGCTGCTGTGGACTTGCCTGCTGTGTCGGAAAAGGACATCCAGGATCTGAAATTTGGGGTAGAGCAGGATGTAGATATGGTGTTCGCATCTTTCATCCGCAAGGCATCTGATGTCCACGAAGTCAGGAAGGTCCTGGGAGAGAAAGGGAAGAATATCAAGATAATCAGCAAAATTGAGAATCACGAGGGAGTTCGGAGGTGAGTGCCCCTCTCTGTCCCCTGCCTCCCTCAGCCCCAGCCCACTTTCCAAAAGGAGACTGAATCCCACGAACACCCAGACCTGGTGACCTCCCTCGCTGAGGCCAGACCTACTGAGTGCAGATATCTGAGGAAGGGGAGCAGAAGGCCATTGGTATTTTTATTTCTTTAGTTTTATTTTTGTTTTAAAGTTTATTTACATAATCTCTCTACTCGATGTGGGGCTCAAACCCATAACCCTGAGACCAAGAGTCTCATGTTCTTCCAACTGAGCCAGCCAGGGGCCCCAAGGCATTGGTATTTAAAAAAAAAAATAATAATAATAATTGGTATATATCTTCCCGGGTGATTGGCATGCTGATGCTCCCTAGTGTGACTGACATTGTTCCATAGACTCAGGGACCAGTGTTGGAGTGGACGGGGTCCCTGCTCACAGGATCAGAGGCCATCATGCTGTCCTGATAAGAAGCACTACTTTGCTGGAATAAGGGGACCTTTCCCCCCATCCCCCACCTCTACCACCATTTTTCCCAATGGAAGGAAGATGGCAGGCTCTTAGGAAGGGGCTCTTTTTGGGCCCCTCACCTGGGAGTTTTGTGGAAGCTCCCAGTGTCCTTGTCTTCACATAGAAAGCAGCTGGCCTGATGACTGGGCTGGCTCCGGCAGGTGATCAGCTTCCTGGAGGAAAGCACGTGCCTCCTCTGGTGTGCCTGGGCCCAGCTCCCCTTCACCACCTCCCCAGTATCCCCAGGTAGAGCCAATGAGTATGGCCAGCTTGGTGACATCTGTTCATCTCCGGCTCCTCACTAGGAACATAAATCAGCACAGCTAAAACCCTAGACCTGCTTAAGTAGATTAGGCATGTACTTGGGGAGGGCGGGAGGAGTGGCCCTACCCAGTGTCTGACCTTGCCATTCTTAGCTCTGTGTAGATGTCCTTTGTACCAGGCAACACAGAGTCCTCTTTCTGCTGTCCTGATAAACTGGGTGCTAGCTGACCTTGGCCGCAGGCCAGGCAAAGCTACACATCCTCTTGCCTTCAGCAGGTGGGAGGGGGCTGCCTCAAGGAGCAGCCCTCAAGTGTCCTTGGCTGGAAGGCCACGGACCTTTGTGTCAGGAGTATTTGGCTGGCCTCACGTTCTCTTTCTGCCTGGGAAGGGCTGGCTGGGGGGCCGATGGTAGAGAGATGCCCTTAGAGGGACCTCAGGAGATGCTGATGGAAAGGAAACATACCCACAGGGCTTCGGAAGAAACCTTGTCCTCTCCCTGGCCTTTGGTGACTTTCTCATATTAGTGCTAAAGGTCAGCGAGCAGAACCGTTAGCCCACCTTGGGAGATGAAGGTAGCTGGAAACCCCGTCCCTGCTGCACACCCAGGGTGAGGTCGTGGACGGCTGTTCCGGTGAAGGGCCGCTGAGTCCGAGAATGCAGGAGAACCTCCTGAGCCTCACTGTGCTTGTGTCCTCGTTCATAGAGCCTCTCTTCCTCCCCACCCCCTCTGGCAGGTTTGATGAGATCCTGGAAGCCAGCGATGGCATCATGGTGGCTCGTGGTGATCTCGGCATTGAGATTCCTGCAGAGAAGGTCTTCCTTGCTCAGAAGATGATGATCGGGCGGTGCAACCGAGCCGGGAAGCCCGTCATCTGTGCGACGCAGGCATGTGCCTCTCCTCACGCTCTCACACTTGGGGGGGAAGGGTTGGGGTGCTGCCTGGTCTCTTCGCAGGATCCCACCCCTGCCGCCTCTCACTGCGCTCTGCCCCTCCCAGATGCTGGAGAGCATGATCAAGAAGCCCCGTCCCACCCGGGCTGAGGGCAGCGATGTGGCCAACGCGGTCTTGGACGGAGCCGACTGCATCATGCTGTCTGGAGAGACCGCCAAAGGGGACTACCCGCTCGAGGCCGTGCGCATGCAGCACCTGGTGAGTTCCTCGGGCTGGGCCAGGCCGGGGTGGAGGCAAGCTCCCGTACATGGCGACACCCTTTAGGCTTCTGCGCCCACGACCTCTTGTGATCCTCCTGAGTCAGAAAGGGGTGAGGAGGTGTGTGCTGGGGGGAGGGGGGTGTCTTGGTTTTTCTTCTCTTCTGCCTTCCCTGCCCACACGCCCTCTCCTGTTCCCTCCTGCTCTGGAGGCGCCCTCCTCCATCCATCCTAACACAGTTCATTTCCGGCATCAAGACTGTGAATCTGCACCTTCCTCTGGACAGCCCAGAGGACCCCAGTGCCTCTGCCCTGTTCTGGGAAAGGCCCTGGGCTCCTCCCAGCCCACCTGTCTGGCCTCCGTTTGGGTCCCCACCTGTCCCACATCAGGTGCCCATCAGGTGCCTCTGCCGAGGGCCTGGACCCACAGTGGAGGCTGTTGGGTGCGTCAAAGTGACAGAGCTGGCATTGCATGGCTCCGGCGGCGGGGCCCGCTTTGCTGAGCTGCTGCACTCGCCTCAGCCTGGAAGGTGGGGTTTAGTGACTGGCAGCAAGTCCACAAGTCGAGACAGGTGGAAACAGACCAAGCCTGTGGGGCCTGGCGTGAGAGCATCCGGAAGGGTCCTGGAGGCAGCCCTTCTTTCTCCCGAGGCCGGCTAGCTCTCCAGGCGGCTTGGCCACATCCCACTGCTGGCCCCTTCTCAGCTCCCCAGCCCTGTCTGGTCCTGCTCTAGACTCACTGAAGAGTTAACCCAGGGTTCAGGTACCAGGCCTCCCGAGGCCTGGGAGACAGGACGCTGCAAATTCCCTGTCTTACAATAGTCCAGTGTCAGTGCTCAGCAAACTGTGTGAGCTCAGCAGACTCACCTCAGATCCTGAAGTGGTTTTTCTTTGACCTTCCTGTTCCTTTTCCCATCAGCAGAGGACCCCCGCTGCCCTCTGTGTGATACCCCCTCTCCTGCATCCCCCCTAGATGTAAATACCCCCTCCCCCACCAAAGATCTCTTCCTTTCCTCCTCCACTCTGTGTCCGGTTACTAGACTGTAGACTGAGGTAATCTTCGGATCCCCTGCGTGATAGATGTCGCCCCGACTTACAGAGATGGATTACGTGGTGGTAAAGCCTCAGTTTGAGCCCAGACCTGCCGGCTTCAGAGCCAGTGTTGTGTGACAGTGCTTTGTCTCGCTGGAGAGGAGGTGGGGTCTCCAGCGGGGGCCTGTACTGGGCTCAGAGAATAAGAATCATGCTCTGGCCTCTGAACTCCTGTTGTTTTCCGTACACCAGTCTTTCCTCTGAACAGACAGGCACCTTAGAGAGAACCCCAGGGCTTGGATGGCCTTACTCAGAAGATAAGTGATGGGCCCCGGGCTAGGTGGTCCAGGCTTTTCCTTTCCACGCCCCCAGTTAACACTGGCCGAGAGCTTCCCCTAACCATTCACTGCTTTCTCTTGTGTCTGAGGCCATTAACCACCCATAACTAAGGGCTGGGCAGTCTCAGGTACGCGCTTCTGTTCCCTCTTCACGTCGCCTGTCCTTTGGACTGCATGCCCACCCTTCTTAAGAGAGAGAAAACCTTTAACCTAGTGAATCCTGCCTTGTACCTGCTTCTGCTGTTGAGTTAATGAGACGTTCCTACTGATTCTAAGATCACACCCCTCATTCTAAGATGCCGGTGATTGCATTACAATCCTCTGAAGCTTACATTGTCTTTCTAATCCTTGATGCTCTCTGAGCAGGTGGTCTGTGAATAACTGAATGGCTTTCCCATGACTGTGATAATCCTGACATTTTAATCAAATGTCCCGTTGCATCTACCTGTGTGCTTCCACAGGCATCTGTCCCTTCACATGGCTGTTCTGTGTGCCCCTCACTGATCTGCCGTTTTCCCCACCTTTGTGCTTGGGCCACGGTTAAGCTGTGTGGCTTTGGCTTCGTCCGACCCCAGCGTTCCCGCGCTCTTCAGCACGTTCCCACGACTGGCCACTGGAAGGGCTCGCAGCAGCCCCGGGCCTGGAAGCCAGGCGCCCAGCCCTGCGGTAACCAGACAGCCATGTGAGGAGGGAGGGCCTGTTCCTTCCTGTGAGCTGTGTCATGAGGCAGCGTGGTGGGGTCCCACCGGGGAGGGGCGTGGGCCCAGCCGGGGCATGTTTCTGTGCCGAGTGCTAGAGCCTGCCGCCATGTTGTCTCCCTCCACCGCTGCCCCCAATCAAAAAATCCTTCCCAAAGGGAAGAGCCAAATGTCCCCTCTGTGGGAGGGGAAGCAGCAGCAGTCAGTGCTGGAAATTCTCCCCCCATCCCTGAGCCTTGGGCTTGCATCACGCTGCCTCTTTGCCTCTGCATGAAGGACAGATTTAGCCAATTAACCTAAGTTCACCTTCCTCTGATTAATTCCCCATTCTGTCTTTCCATGTGTTGTCTCTCTTGTTTTCTCCCTTTTCCTTCCCTCTTCCTTGCCTCTCCTCCCCGCCCTAAACCTTACAGATAGCTCGTGAGGCTGAGGCAGCCATGTTCCACCGCAAGCTGTTTGAAGAACTTGTGCGAGGCTCGAGCCACTCCACAGACCTCATGGAAGCCATGGCCATGGGCAGCGTGGAGGCTTCTTATAAGTGTTTAGCGGCAGCTTTGATAGTTCTGACGGAGTCTGGCAGGTAGGGCCCCAAGGGCAGGTAACTTCGCAGGATAACCAGCCTCTTGCTCCGGCTGATCCAGAAGACCGCTAGGGCCCTGCGGCTGGGGCCTGGGCTCCGGTCCTCTTCTCCTCTGCAGGAAGCCAGCCAGGGAGGTCAGGACAGGGCAGGGCAGGACCAAAAGGGCCCTCGGCTTGGTAGGCACAGTGGATGGCACAGGCCGCTGGTGAGGGACTCATTCCTGTGAGTCTGGATCTTGCTCAGCTCAGCACCTCTGCTGGTTGGCCTCCTCTTGGCCTCACACCCCGGGCCACGTTCCTCACCAGCTGTCTGTGCAACTCTTCCCCTCCCTCTCCCGTGTGACGCAGCTCTGACAAAGTTCTGTCCCCCTGGACGGATATTGCTCCCCTAGATTGCCCGTGAGGCAGAGGCCGCCATCTACCACTTGCAATTATTTGAGGAACTCCGCCGCCTGGCGCCCATTACCAGCGACCCCACAGAAGCCGCCGCCGTGGGCGCCGTGGAGGCCTCCTTCAAGTGCTGCAGTGGGGCCATAATCGTGCTCACCAAGTCCGGCAGGTAGGAGGTGGCAGCAGCTCCCAGGGGATGCCCTGCTCCGGGGCACCTTCCGTGGGCGTCCTGAGAGCAGTGCATTGAGCGGGGCTCGGAAAGCGCTGAGCCCAGGTAAGACCCCTCGGCCTGCCACCTGGGCCCGAAGGACTCCAGGCAGCTCTGCTCAGTGGTGTCGGAGCATTTGTGTCTGAAGCAAGTTTACAGCCTCAAGATAAACTAGAGACTTTAAAATGACAGAACTACAGATAGACTGACTGCAAACGCTTATCCGATTATTTGCAGGCCAGTCTTTAAAAAAGGCAAAAGGTAGCCAGTTTTTATTCTTTCCAGCCACCATGTACTCTTTAAAAAGTTCCGTTTGGAAAATGAGTGCTGTTCACTGCCATGTTCCGTTGGTGCACCTGTCCCTGTCTGTCTTTGGACCCCAAAGGCAAGTGGGTTCAGGACCAGGAAAGGTCACCATGTTGTCCCGCTGGCTCTCTCTGCTTGGCCTTGGACCCAGGATCTCTTCCTCGTCTGGCCATGGAGTTAGCCTCTGTCACCACCCCTGTCTAGGAGTGTGCTGCTCATCCCTCCCCCCAGGGCCATGAGGGACTCTTGGAAGGGAGGGGTGATGGGGCTCAGGCCGGCCAGCCCCGTGCTCCGGGGGCCCCGTGTGCCGGGGAGCGGCCGGTGGTCAGCCTGCAGAACTGGGGCATGATGAGGCCTGTGCACATTCCCTCAGCAGAGGGCTCTGGATAAGCAGCTCCCGCCATCAGGGTTGACCTTTGTGGAAAAGGCCAGCCTTTGCTGTTTGGCTATTTTTAGCTCCAGTCTTCTGGGATTTCACTCTCACAAGTCCCGACTTCAGCAGTTGCTTCCCTGTGAAAGCCTTGTATGGGGCCAGGCCCTTAGCGGGGCAGTCTGTGCTCTGCTGGAGCTTAAGTTTCCCTGACACCTGTTGAGTGTCCTCAGACGTTGCCTTCTGAGGCTCAGGGCCTCCTGCAAGCAACTCCATCCCCCCCACCCCCTAACTGCCAGGACACATCTACAACCAAGGGTCGTGTCTGTGTGCAAGGAAGCACCTGGCACTGGGGGCTCCAAGGGCCCCGCCCCCTGCCCTCCAGAGGAGCCTTCACAGGCAGAGAGCCTCCCACACTACCCTTCCCACCTGCTGATCTTGCCTCCTGGGTAACACCTGGATTTCAAAGCCTTGCTCAGAAATACTCAGGTCTGGCTCTCAGCCCGGTTGCTGGGACTGCTTCAGGGCTGTGGGGGCTGTGTGGGCTGCAGAGAGGGCACAGCAGGAGAGAAGGTTTACGTTGTAGATTCCCAGGGGGGATGGTGGGCCCCACTCTTGTTCTTTGCAGATGTCAAGAGTCAGGTGCTATTCACATGCTGCTTGGCTTGTAGCTGTTGCTGGCAGCAGGAGGAATGGGTGCTGGTGAGGTTGGGCAGGGCTGTATCTGTGCCAGGGTGGAAAAGTTCAGAGGAGGGGGTTCTGCCAACTACGGGCCATGTCGGGTGAATGAGTGAGACTGACCATGCTGGGTCGGTGTGATCCTGGAGCCCTGGGCCGTAGGGAGGGGAGGAAGGCAAGTGGGTAGCAAAGCATAGGAAGAAGGGTCGTATTCCCTTCCTTGGAAGGTAGAGGACGAGGGTCTGCCCCGGCATTGGGAGCACATGCTAAAAGGCCAGGGTCTCATGCTGGCAGAGTGAGTTGGATTAGAGGGTGAGCTGGTGCAGAAGGCCGTGCAGGGTGTCCTGGGAGGCTCTGGAACACTGTCTAATCGTCTCTCCTGCCCGTCCATCATCCCATCTCAGGTCTGCTCACCAGGTGGCTAGATACCGCCCCCGCGCCCCCATCATTGCCGTGACCCGGAATCACCAGACTGCTCGCCAGGCCCACCTGTATCGTGGCATCTTCCCTGTGGTTTGTAAGGACCCAGTGCAGGAGGCCTGGGCCGAGGACGTGGACCTCCGCGTGAACTTGGCCATGAATGTTGGTGCGTGACTGGGATCAAGGGCTAGAGCCTGGAGGGGTGGGAAGGGTGCTTGAGCACTGGTATCCCTAGGATCCTCCAGAAAGGGGAACAGGCTGACCTTAGGCTGCACGAGAGTCCTCACTTCTTCCCTAGGAATGTTCTCTGAATCCTCCTTCCCATTTCCTGAAGTTCTGGGCTGAGCTGCCCACTCCCTCTCCTCTCTCTTCCAGTCTGGGGGACCCAAGCAAGGGATCCTGGATAGTCATGGGTGTCTGTCTTCCTGGGCATCTGCTCATTACTGAGGGTTAAAAAAAAAAAAAGCTACAGCTTTTACACTGTGAGGTGACATACACACAGATTATGTACTTATGGCCTTTGTCCCTGATAAAAGTAGGTGTCAGTGGATGAGAGAGGAAGCACTCCACCCTCTAGAGTGTAAAATGATGTCCAAAGGTCCCTGACAACTCTGCCATTCCATTGATAAGGAAGTATTGGGACCTCCCTCTTCGCCTTTGCCTGTGCTGGGAGGCTTGCACCACCTTGTGGTGCAAGGAAGTAATGGTCTGCAGTCAGGTGGCAGGGTGGTCGGCTAGGTGCAGACCTGCCTGGCTTGGCTTTTACTCACCAACCTTTCTTCTCTTCCTTCAGGCAAGGCCCGAGGCTTCTTCAAGAAGGGCGATGTGGTCATTGTGCTGACTGGGTGGCGCCCTGGCTCTGGCTTTACCAACACTATGCGTGTCGTGCCTGTGCCGTGATGGATCCCAGAGCCCCTCCTCCAGCCCCTGTCCCATCCCCTTCCCCCAACCCATCCGTTAGGCCAGCAATGCTTGTAGTGCTCACTTGGGGGCTGTCACGTGGCACTGGTGGGCTGGGATGCCCGGGAAGATGAATGCCTCTGTAACACATGACTGTTCTTTAGGACCCTGCCCGGGTGAGGTGACCCAGAGCTGGGTTGCACATCGTGTGGCCTCACCCAGGCAAGGGACGAAGGAAGGGTGCAGGACTGGAAGCCCCGGAGCTTAACACAGAGGGCAGCAGCTCCTGCTTCTCCTCCTCTGCATACTCCATTCGGTTCCTATAGAAAACAGATGCCCAGAGAACTCCCAGTCCTGGCCTGGGGTCGAGACGGCCAGCAAGAGTCGCAGCATAGGGCAGTGGTTCCAGTTTAAGAAGACTGGCTCAAGCCCTTACTTGCTTCTCCAACCTCCCTCAAACTCCCCCACTCCCACCTTGTGCATTGTGCACGTCTGTTCCTACACTCAGCTGTCGCTGCAGGCACACTCCACCCTCCACTTTCCCCACTACTGCAGCCACCTCCAGGCCTGTTGCTATAGAGCCTACCTGCGTGTCAATAAAAAACAGCTGAAGCACCTGTGTCCTCTCTTTTCTGGTGGGGTGGGGTGGGGGTGGACCCTACCCTCTGAGTAGAGTGAAAATAGCAAGAAACTTGCACCTCTTAGTGGTAACTCCTGTGTGGTGACCCAGGCCACCTGCTGTCTTGTCCTCTGAGGGGTACAGAGCTGCTGGGAAAGCAGGAGGAGAGGACTGTCTTGAGATGCGTCACCCCTTCAGCACCCTGAGGAAATGGTAGCTGGGACATCTTACTGGTTTATTTGGACCAAAGAGGAGAGGGCAGCAACAAGGCCCCTCCCTAGCGCCCCGGGTGGGTTAGGTCTGCAGCAGATGTCCCTAATGTAAGGGCACTGTAGGAGCACACCAAGTTCCACTCCCAGTTTCCAGAATATTTCTCTCTGGGCTCCCTTTGTGCCCCACTGTGCGCCAATACCCTCCCCCCAACCATGACAAAACAGGGCCAAGGGGTTCAGAGAGGTTTAGGAATGAATGGAAGGGAATCTGGCTTGCACCTTACTTCTCCGGACCCCTCTCAAGAATCAAGCTCTACCTGGTGGGAGGAGGGAATGGGCTTGAAGGTCAGGTAGGCTCCGGGAACAGGGCTTTGGCTTCATTCTCAAGGCCCAGGGCATTGTCCCATCGCGCCACTCCGCTTTACCGTCCTGCTTCCCCACTTGATTTCTGGCCATCGTCAGTCCCTCCCCAGGACGCAACTTGGAAAAATGCTCAAAAGCATTCTGCCTCCCGGGCTGCCCAGTTTAAACCTCCTGGCTATCCTATTTAAAATCTGTGTTCCCGGGGCGCCTGGGTGGCTCAGTCGTTAAGCGTCTGCCTTCAGCTCAGGTCATGATCCCGGGGTCCTGGGATCGAGCCCCGCATCGGGCTCCCTGCTCGGCAGGAAGCCTGCTTCTCCCGCTACCATTCCCTCTGCTTGTGTCCCCTCTCTCACTGTGTTTCTCGCTGTCAAATAAAATCTTAAAAAAAAAAAATCTGTGTTCCCTAACTCATGTCACCTCTTAGGTGTGGGGAAAAGTTGAAACCTACCCTGGAGCTCAGAGTCGGGAGGAGGACGGGAACCGGTCGCTGCAGAGGGCTGAGGTAGGGCTGAGGAAGGACCTGGAGGGGACCCAAGGCCTGCGCCGGGAGGGGGAGGAGGTGCAGACTCAGGCCTGGGCCCCCGGGACTAGTCGGCCTGGAGGTAGGAGTGGTAGAATCTGCGTAGAGATCCCGGCAGAACCTGAGGTGGCACGGCCGATGGGCGGGGCCCGTCCCGCGCGAGCCGCCAGTGGGCGGGGCCCGTCCCGCGCGAGTCGCCAGTGGGCGGGGCTCGTCCCGCGTGAGTAGCCAATGGGCGGGGCCCGTCCCGCGTGAGCAGCCAATGGGCGAGCTGGGGTGGGGGCGGGCCGACCGGCTCCGGGTCTGGCGGCGCGGTCCCGGCGCTCGCTGGAGGCGCCGCGATGACCGCTCTGAGCCGGGGAGAGGCCGCGGAGGCGAGCAGGTAAGGGACTGAGGCCCGCGGGCTGGGCTCGGCGGCGGGGCAGGGGGTGGAGGGGGCCGGGGGCTGCCGCGAAGGGACGCTGCCTGGCGGCGCGGAGCGGCCGCGGGGCGCCCTTACGTCTAGGCACATTCTGGCCGCGGGGCAGGCACTTCCCGGCCACCGGAATTCGAGCTCCGCTCCAGAGCAGCGCAGCGCGGGCCCGGGCTCCTCCGGGGGCTGCTAGGTGTTGGCGAGGGGGCAGATGGCCGCGCTGTCGGCGCTCGGTACCTGGGGGATGAGAGAAGTCCCGGCGGCATGAGGATGGGCACCCTCCTTGGGACGCCTCTTACCGCTTCTCCGCCACCATCGCTATTCATTCATTCGTGTATTCATTCATTCATTCATTCATTCATTCATTCATTCATTCATTCATTCATTCTCCAGCCAGACCGATTCCCTCGTCATGACTGTCCCTCACCCAGAGTCTGGCACTTCCCTGCTGGCCCTCGGAGGGGTCAGCCTCTCTCCTCTCCCAGCTGGGTCTGCAGTTGTAGTGGCCCGCGGCGGCCTGGGAGGCAGCGTGGAGCTGTCCCGGCACGACCCAGCCGCGCCCGTGCTCCAGGCGGTCCCGATCGGGCGCGCTGGGGCCGGTCTCTGAGCCTAGAGATCTGATCCAAAGTCGCTTTAGGAGGAAGGAAAGTTCTTGCGGCTGGGAAAGGTTGGGCAGGCTGGACGTGGTGTTTCAGGTGACAGCAAGAACTTTGTCCTCTGCACCTTGAGGTCTTGGGTGCTGCGGGAGGATTTTTTAGGGAAGACAGATGCCGCGAATGAAGCTGTAACAAGTTCCTACCCTTGTCCAGGTCCCAAGCCCCACAGTCTGAGCTCTGGAGGGCGGCCTGGCTCCCCTGGCCCGCTATCACTGGGGAAGGTAGGGTGAATGTGTGTTTTGTGCCCACTCTACACAGGTTCATGGAACTGGCTGAGTCCTAAGGGGCTCCCTCTGCCCTGTTTTCAGAGGCTGGTGGGTCTCAGTCGTCGTTTGCCCGCCCTTACTTGCTTTGTCTCCCACTCCTCATGGTTATTTAAGGGTGCCGCATCCTTGCAGGTGTCAGGCTCCTAAGGAATAAGAGAGTGCCCTGACAATCTGTGATGACTTTGCCCCACGTACACCTCTAGCTGGTCCCAAAGTTCAGCTCCTTTCAAAGATTGATGGGGTTGCAGGGAGAGGTGGCTTAGAGGGTGTCCCTCCTGTCCTGCAGTGAGGGGGCCAGTATACCCTCTCTCCAGTCCTCTGAATATGCTGGCTAGAGTCCAGCCCATGCTGACAGACACTCTCAGGTTTGAGGTTACAGTTTGACAGGGCCACGTAAGCAGTGAGCATCTCTCAGCGAAATGGACAGGTCTAGAATGCAAAGCTGACAGAGGCTGCCACCAAGCCTCCGCCAGTGTTTGGGACCAAGTCAAAGTTCTTCCTGACTTGCCTTAGGGAGAACTTTCGGAGTTAGCCTAGAGGGGACAGTCCAGGCCAATCCGTGCCTTGAGATTCCAGGTTGCTTTCAAATTTCTGAACTTAGGTTTAGTCCTCCCTCCAGAGCTTTAATGCAGACCAGAAAGACCTGTGTGCCAATTCTCCCACCTATGATGGCCCCCTGAGGTTGAGGTCGGCAGGACTCAGGATGGGTTTATGCCAGCCAGCCTCCCTGAAGCTCTAACAAGTGCTTACTTGGGTGGCTCCACCCAGTCCTTAACCTGGTTAAGCCGTGGATTTGCCCCCCTCCCACTCCCCCCCTCCTCCCCCACAATGCCACGCACTGTATTTATCGGACCAGCACAAAGAGCCTTGCTCTGGGAATCAGAAGTGAGTTCTAAGCCTCACGCTGTTCCTATTTTGCTGAGACTTGGGAAAAGTCAGGTCCCCTCTCTGAGTTTGCTTTGCCATCATCATAAGGTAAGGAGATTGGATTGTAGGCTCCCAAGGGCCTTCTCTATGATGTCATTCAATGATTCTGCTAATTTGCCTCAATTTCCCCTCAATTTCTAGAGGTATCTTATTTCTTCACATAATTTCTTCTTTGCTATGACTCCCTAAAGAAAGTCCACAGGGCGCCTGGGTGGCTCAGTTGGTTCAGCAACTGCCTTCAGCTCAATTCTTCAGACTTCAGATCCTGGAGTCTCAGGATCCAGTCCCACATCATCAGGCTCCCTGCTCAGCGGGAAGTCTGCTTTTCCCTCTGACCCTCCCCCATCTCATGGTCTCTCGCCCATTTTCTCTCTTTTAAATAAATAAATAAAATCTTTAAAAAAAAAAAAAAAGTCCATGAAATCAAGGGGTGCCTGGCTGGCTCAGTTGGGGGAGCATGTGACCCACCCTTGATCTCAGGGTCATGAGTTCAAGATCCATGTTGGGCATAGAACTTAGTTAATAAACACACACACACACACACACACACACACACACACACAGAGGCCCATGAAATGGAAAACATTACAGCGTTCCACTTGGTACAGTGTCCAGCATCTGAGTTTGGACACCAGGAAGTAACTTGCTTTTCTCCTGTCCTGAAAAGTGAAAATGGGCCCCTACATTTCTGCCGCTGCCTCTGGTGCCAAGGTTAAGTTTGGCATGAAGTCGGTCTGGGCCACTGTGCTGCTGTTCACCCGGGCTGCAGGGCATCAGTTTGTCACTCTCGTCACCAACGTTTGAAGCTTTGATGAATCCCCCAGGTGTTTACTCATGTAGGAAAGGAAGGAGGAAGGGACAGCAGAGGCCCCTGGGAATGGAGCTTCCTGCCTGATGAGAAGTAACTGCCCCCCTCCGCCCCAAGGAGTACCTGCCTGCTCTAGCACAGATTCCAGAGGGAAGGTTTTTTTTCCCCCCAAGAATATAAGCCTCTATAGGGTAAGCTGTTTCCACCCTTCTTCCTGCCACAGCTACACATTTTTACTGGTTTAGAAAGGCTTGGTCCTGGGGCCCCTGGGTGGCTGGTTGAGCTCAGGTCCTGATCTCCAGGTCCTGAGATTAAGCTCCACATCAGACTCCCTGCTCAGTGGGGAGTCTGCTTCTCCCTCTCCCTCTACTTCTCCCCCTGCTTGTGCTCTGTCTCTCTCTCTCTCTCTCAAAGGAATAAATAAAATCTTAAAAAAAAAAAAAAAAAAGGAAAGAAAGAAATGTCGAGTCCTAATTTAGGAGGGGAGTTTTAATAACCCGTGGAGGCTGAACCACTCTTCGAGTCCTAGTTGTGACCACATGTTTCCTCAGCTGAGTCCTAGTTGTGACCACATGTTTCCTCAGCTGATGTTTAATATCCACTAGAAAATCACATGGTGAGTTTTTTAAACAGATATATTTCTGGTTGGCACTATTCCTTCCTTCCTTCCTTCCTTCCTTCCTTCCTTCCTTCCTTCCTTCCTTCCTTCCTTCCTTCCTTCCTTTTTCTCTCTCTCTCTTTCTTTTCTTTCTTTCTCTCTCTTTCTCTCTTTCTTTCTCTCTCCCCCTCCCGCGCACGTGCGCTCTCTCTTCTTTCCTTCCTTCCTCCCTCCCTCCCTCTCTCTCTCTCTCTTTCTTTCTTTCTTTCTTTTTTTCTTCTTTCTGTAATCTCTACACCCAACGTGGGGCCCGAACTTACAACCCGTGGCATACTCTACCAACTGACCCGCCAGGCACCACATGTTATTTCTATTTTAATCCGAAATAGGAAGCACATAAAGAATTAATTCAAATCAAGGGATCTGGGTGCCACCCTCGGCAAAGCATCTGACTTTGGGTTTCTGCTCAGGTCATGACCTCAGGGTCCTGGGATGGAACCCCATGTCACACTCAGCCAAGGGTCTGCTCAAGTCTCTCCCTCTCCCCCCCCATCCCCACTCTCTTGCACTCTCTCTCAAATAAATAAATAAATCTTAAAAAAAAAAAAAAAAGAATTAGTTTAAATCAAACACAAATTCCGTTTCCTCCTAGCAGGTTGATGTGGCACAACAATGGTATATTAAATAATTGTCAAAATCCAACTGGCATTTCATTTCTTTGGCATCCCTCTTGTGCTCTGACTTAGGGTCAGAGCAGCCTGGGTGGTATGCCTGAGCAAACAACTGTGACCAGTTCTAAGGATTTTTTCTCTTCTCTTCTGTTGAAAAAAATTTAAATGTTTCTAATATGGGTTAACATTAACTGGATTACTCAAAACTTGCCCATACCCACCTGGGCCACACAAAATGCTATTTAAAAATCGTTTTTTAATTTTGAAGGACTATCCAGAAATGTTATTTTAAAACAACCCAGTGACTGGGGTGCCTGGGTGGCATCTGACTCTTGGTTTTGGCTCAGGTCGTGATCTCAGGGTCCTGGGATTGAGCCCCATGTCAGGCTCCCTGCTCAGTGGGAGTCTGCTTTTCCTCTCTCTCCCTCTGCCCCTCCCCCTGCCCATGCACGAGCTCTCACTCATTCTCTCTTTCTCTAGAATAAATAAATAAATCTTTTTAAAAAAGATTTTATTTGGGGTGCGTGGGTGGCTCAGTGGGTTAGAGCCTCTGCCTTCAGCTCGGGTCATGATCTCAGGGTCTTGGAATCTAGTCCCGCATTGGGCTCTCTGCTCAGCAGGGAGCCTGTTTCCCCCCCTCTCTGCCTGCCTCTGCCTACTTGTGACCTCTCTCTCTCTCACTCTCTTTCTCTCTTTCAAATACAAATATAACATAATAATATAAGATAAATAATACAATATACAAATATTACTGTATACAGTACTAATACAATATAAATACTAATATAATAAGATAAAATCTTTAAAAAAAGTAAAAAAAAAAGATTTTATTTATTTGACAGAGATAGAGCACAAGCAGGGGGAGTGGCAGACAGAGAGAGAGGAAGAAGCAGGCTCTCCGCTGATCCAGGAGCCCAATGTGGGTCTTGATCCCAGGACTCCGGTGTCACCACCTGGGCTGAAGGCAGACACTTAACCGACTGAACCACCCAGGTGCCCAATTAAAAAAATTTATTTTTTTTTAAAGTTAAAAACAAAGTAAAACAACCAAGCGACATTATCTTGGAATTGATATTCATATTGGGCTTCCTTGACTACAAAACTAGTTGAAAAATGCTTACATTTTTCATTATTAAATCCTTTTCTTGTGGAAAAATTCAAACATATAAAAAGAGAGAGAATAGTATACTAAGCAGGATGTGCCCATCACCCAGGTTTAAAAATTACCAAGTAATGGGCCAACCTTGTTTCATATAATTCCTTCCTCCTCTCTCACTCCTGGATTATTTCAAAGCAAATCTAAGATATTATTTTATCCACAACTATTTCAGTGTGTATCTATAAAAGATAAAGCCTTTAAAGATTTCATTTATCTATCTATCTATCTATCTATCTATCTATCTATCTATCCATCCATCTATCTATTTGACAGAGAGAGAGATCACAAGTAGGCAGAGAGGCAGGCAGGGGGTGGGGGGTGGGAAGCAGGCTCTCCGCTGAGCAGAGAGCCCGATGTGGGGCTCCATCCCAGGACCCTGAGATCATGACCTGAGCCGAAGGCAGAGGCTTTAACCCACTGAGCCACCCAGGCGCCCCTTTCCTTGCAATTTGTAACTGATCTCTACACCCAGCATGGGGCTTGAACTCCCAACCCTGAGATCAAGAGTTGCATGCCCTACTGACTGAGCCACCCAGGGGCCCCTAGCTTGATTCTTTCTATAAAGAAATGTTTGGGCGCCTGGCCTTCAGCTCATGTCATGATCCCAGGGTCCTCGGATTGAGCCCTGCATTGGGCTCCGTGCTCGGCAGGAAGCCTGCTTTCTCCTTCTGCCACTCCCCCTGCTTGTGTTCCCTCTTTCACTATGTCTCTCTCTGTCAAATAAATAAAATCTTAAAAAAAAGAAAAGAAAAGAAGAGAAATGTCTTTTCTTCAACTATTTGGTTACTGAGGTATAGCACCAACAGTGGAGATCTGGTTTTATCAGGAAAGGAACAGGATGACAAAGATTTGTTCCTTGGTGAGGGATCACTAGTTACAATGAGGTCCATTTAGGTGTTGCAAAGAACTTTCTAACAGAACATTCTGCATGACACACCTGAAGGATGATACTTACGTGTGGGCACACATTTTTAAATTCCTTGTGTCTGATTGCAACTTTACCTTTTTTTTTTTTCACCCACTGGACTGTTTATTTCCTTATACTAAGTTGCTTGATGTGGATAACACTGAATGAGACCTTTCTTTCTTAGATTTTATTTATTTGTTAGAGAGAGAGATCACAAGCAAGGGGAGCAGCAGGCAGAGGGAGAAGCAGGCTCCCCGCTGAGCAAAGAGCCCCATGCAGGGCTCGATGCCGGGACCCTGAGATTATGACCTGAACTAAAGGCAGATGCTTAGCCATCTGAGCCACCCAGGAGTTACAGGTTTTTTTCTTCTTTTTTTTCTTTTAAGTCATTCTCAGGTATGGATGAACTATGATAGAATAATTGGACGAGGCTGAGCAAAAGACCTGGATTCAAATCCTTTGTCCACTACTGAGTCACTACTGGCTCTGAGCCTCCCTTTCTCCATCTATAAAACAGATTCACATCTGACCGCTTCAAAGGTTCTCCGGCCGTGTAATGGCCTGGGGCACAGTAGGTGCTCCCCAAAAGTGAGTTTCCCTGCGGTGCTTCCAGCTTTGAAAACCTGAGGCCAGACCTCTGATGAGCCAGGCTCAGCTTTAAGAAGTCTTGGTCTGTTTCCCTTTTGAAGGTGCAGAGTTTATTTTTTGGAAATAAACTTCATATTTTGAGGTAATTGTAGATTCCCATGCAATTATATGAAACGATCCAAAGGTCTCCTGTACTTTTAACTCAGTTTCTCCCAGTGGTAACATCCTGCACAAGGAGAGCCCAAGCAGAAAACTGACATTGATATAACCCATTGACCTTCTTCAGATTTCACTGGCAAAGTTCATTTTTAAAATCAAGGTTTCTTTTTCTGTTGGAATCTAAGCGTCTTCATGTAAGAAGAATGAGGTTTTAGAAATTTGGAGTATCAGAAGTATCTATGAGTTAATATTGCTGTGCCCTTGAAATAAGTCTTTTCCTTGCTGTATCCTTTTTCTTCCTTTTTATCCTTTCCACCAAATGAGAATAGTGTATTGTGATCATAAAATTCAGGCAGACTATACAGAAAAGTATAAAGAAGAAAATAACACCTAAAATCCCAACTCATGGAGAAAAATATTGTTGAAATTTTGGTGACCATCCTTCCCACATATATTTTATTATACATGCTTTTCTATATAATGCTTTTCCCAATGTTATGTAATGCTAGCCTTTCATGTTCATATAGATTTAGTTTTTTTTTTTTAAGATTTTTATTTTTATTTATTTGTCAGAGAGAGAGGGAGGGAGAAAGAGAGAGAGAGAGAGCACACAAGCAGGCAGAGAGGCAGGCAGAGGGAGAGAAGCAGGCCCCCAGCTGAGCAAGGAGCCCGATGTGGGACTCGATCCCAGGACCCTGGGATCATGACCTGAGCCGAAGGCAGCCGCTTAACTGACTGAGCCACCACCCAGGCATCCCTAGATTTAGTTTTTTTTTTTTTTTTTTTTTTTAATTAATTTTTATTAACATATAATGTATTATTTGCCCCGGGGTACATGTCTGTGAATCACCTAGATTTAGTTTTAATAAATAACTCAATAAGTATTTTAATTGTTACATAGCCTTTCATCCCTGAATAAACCACAATTTGCTCCTGCCCTATTGTTCTTTTTTTCTTCTAACTATAGTCCAGTGAACATTATACATTTAAATTTGTGTCCAGTTATTTTCTAAGAATAAATTGTTAGAGGTGGAATTTATGGGTCTGACGGGTATCTACATATGAAATATATGTACCTATTGTCACACTCCCCCACCACACAGTAGTGGGTGAGACTGCCCATCCATCATCATGTTGATCAACAGTAGATATTATTAAACTTTGGTCGCCTGGGTGGCTCAGTGGGTTAAAGCCTCTGCCTTCGGCTCAGGTCATGATCTCAGGGTCCTGGGATCGAGCCCCACATCGGGCTCCCTGCTCGACAGGAAGCCTGCTTCTCCCTCTCCCACTCCCCCTGCTTATATTCCCTCTCTTGCTGCCTGTCTCTCTCTGTCAAATATATAAAGTCTTTAAAAAAAAGAAAAATATTTCCTAATATTTTAATACTCTCTTCTATCTTATTTTAGTTCTTTATTGATTTAGAAAATATTTGGATGTTTACTCTCCTTGGAACTTATTTTTGTGAATGGTATGAGCTAGACAGGTGCCCCAGTACCATTTACTGGACGATCCATTCTTTTTTTACTTATTTGGAGCACCTTCTTTATCATGTACTAAATTCTCAGATAGCCATAGATCATGTTCTAGACTCCTTGTTAGTATCTGTTCATCTTTCCTAAGCTGGTAAATACCATGGTATTTTGGTTTTTTAAGATTACATTAAATTTTATTTAAATTCAGTTAATTAACATATAGTGCATTATTAGTTTTAGAGGTAGAGGTCTGTGATTCATCAGGTGCATATAACACCCAGTGCTCATTACATCACGTGCCCTCCTTAATGTCCATCACCCAGTTACCCCATCCCTCCAGCCCCCTCCCCTCCAGCAACCCGCAGTTTGTTTCCTATGAATACCATGGTATTTTGGTTGCTCTAGCTTTGTAGTTTGTTCTGACATCTGGTAAGGCAAGCCCTTGCATTAAATTTGAGATAAATTCACTCCTTTAAAACTTTGAATCTTCCCATTCAAGAACATTTATTCAAGTCTTCTTTTATGTCTTTGAAAAAAGATTTGTGGTTTTCTTCTCATGGACTTTCAACATTTTATTTATTTTTTTAAGGTTATTTATTTATTTATTTATTAATTTGACACAGAGATATCACAAGTAGGCAGAGAGGCAGGCAGAGGGAGACGGAGAAGCAGGCTCCCTGCTGAGCGGAGAGCCCGATGCGGGGCTCTATCCCAGGACCTTGAGATCATGACCTGAGCCGAAGGCAGAGGCTTTAACCCACTGAGCCACCCAGGCGCCCCTCAACATTTTTAAAGTTTATTCTTAGATACTTTATATGTGTTGCTTCCATATGACTAGAATAATTTCCCCAAATAATTTGTAACTTTGTGTGTGTGTGTGTGTTACTATGGGTCTACAGAGAAACTATTGACTTTTATGTTGATCTTATAATCCCTGGAATAATAAACTCCCTAAGAACTCAGTATGTGTCTATCCCCACCAAAGCTCTGTCTGCCTAGCCTCCTGCCTAAGTGTAAGAATGTGTGGGCTACTTTCTTCTGTTTTGTTTTGTTTTGTTTTCAGTTGAGTTTATGTCCTCTAGATAGTTTATCCTCTTTCAAATAAAACTTCTCTCTATTTGGGGCCGCGCCTGGCACGCATCTTCTCTGGGTGGTGAGCTCCAACCCCACTTTCGACATAGAGCTTACTTGAAAAACAAATACATAAGAAAATTTCTCTTTTTTTAGTGTCTGAACCTTTTCTTTCTTTTTCTTGCTTTGGTGTAATGGCTAGAACCTCCAGAACACTGTTGAATAATAGGGGTGAGGGCAGGCATTCCTAGGAGTGTCAGACAGCCAGGAGTTCTTCCTGGAGGAAGAAGTCCCAGGACCCAGCAAGCCGCGTAAGACTAGGTCACGGCTCAGGAATCCGGCCTCTTCTCTGCAGCACAGCTTGGGGGAGCCCGGCTGTCCAGAGCCTGCGGCAGGACATGAGCCTGCTTTGGGCCGTCTCAAATCCGGACCAGCTACAGGTTGGGTGCTGGACACCGATCCCAAAGGGGACCTCGGATGTGGGGGGCGCTGGATTCCTTTTCGGAGAGGCCGGGAGGTGCGGCAGGGCGGCTGCACTCGGGGCAGCACCCCGCCCACCTCCCGTCTGCGCCCCCTTTGGCTCTCCACACTTCAGGGCCCATCCACCCGGAGGTTGGCCCCGGCGGGCGGGCGGGATCCCTGGCGCCGGGCCGCCGCCTCGGGGAGCTGGCGCTCCGTGCGGGGCTGGAATTCTGGGTGTGGCCGCCCTCTGGCGCCGGGTGACCCCGGGCTTCCGAGCCCCTGCCGAGGCAGGCGCCGAAAACAGTGGCTCTCGCTGCTGCTGCAGACGCGCCAAGGGTGGAGCGGCGGCAGGTGAGGTCGCCGGGGCGGGGTGGCCCGCGGCGGTGAGGCTGCGGGCGCTGGCAGCGCCCTCTCCGCCGGGAACCCTCTCCCGTCCTCCAGCATCTCTGCACACTTTCACTGGGAGGAAGGCAGCAGGATCCGAGAGCTGGCCCAGCGCCCAGCAGCATCTTCACTTGTACTCAGAGACCTGTCCTCACCGTCGGTCCCTGGGATGCGGCCTCCCCGCCCCCACTACCCGAGATTACTGAAGTGACCCATCCTGTCCTTGCCGCTGAAATGACTGCTTTCAGTCTTCCTCCTAGCTGCCTCACAGCAAACCACTGGTTCTCATTCCTCCTTTGGACACACTCCTTCGGCTTCCATGACAACCCCTACCCCTAGTGTTCTTTCTACCTCATGGCTCCTTCTCTCCTAGTCTCCTCGGGGGACTCTGTCCCCCACACAATATTTAAGTGTTATGCTTCTTTGGGTCCCAGATTTCTCTCCTCCCTCTCCACCTCCTTAAGATGTAATCCACATACCATAAGATTCACCCTTTTACAGTGTACAATTCCGTGGCTTTTAATGTATTTGCCAAGTTGCGCAGCTCTCCCCACCATCTAATTCCAGAACAGTTTCATCACCCCAAAAAGAAACCCTATGCACATTAGTCACTTCCCATTTCCCCTTTCCCCAGCACCTTGGCAACCACTAATCTGCTTTCTGTCTCTGAGGATTTGCCAGTTCTGGACATTTCCTGCATAGGGAATCATACAATATGTGGTCTTTCGTAACTGGCTTCTTTCACTTAGCATAAGGTTTTTAAGGTTCTTTCATACTGTAGCTTGTATCAATACTCTACTCCTTTTCAGGGCTCAGTAATATTCCGTGGTGAGACTGTACCACAGTTTCCCTCCTCATCAGTTGATGGGTATTTGAGCTGTTTGCATTTTGAGGGGCTCATTATCATAATGCTGTGAGCGTTCTTGTTCAAGATTTTGTGCGGACATGTTTTCAGTTCTCTCAGGGTGTATACCGAGGAGGGCAGCTGCTGAGTCCTGTGGGAATTCTTATGTTTAACCATCTGACGAACCAGCAGACATTTCCAAAGCAGTTGTACTGATTCACATTCCCGTACAGCAATGTACGGGCATTCCATTTCTCCGCATCCTTGCCAACACCTAATACTGATTATGGTCCCCTAGTGGGTGTGTAGGGGTATCTAATTGCAGTTTTGATTCGCATTTTCTTTTTTTTTTTAAAGATTTTATTTATTTATTTATTTGACAGAGAGATCACAAGCAGGCAGAGAGGCAGGCAGAGAGAGAGGGGGAGGCAGGCTCCCCGCTGAGCAGAGAGTCTGGTGCGGGGCTTGATCCCAGGACCCTGAGTTCATGACCTGAGCTGAAGGCAGAGGCTTAACCCACTAAGCCACCCAGGCACCCCTGATTTGCATTTCCTTGATGGCTAATGAGGTTGAGCATCTTTTTGTGTACTTATTGTTCATTTGAAATCACCTTTGGAAGAATGTTTATTCAAATGTGTACCCATTTTTAGTTGGATTACTTGTCTTTATCATTCAATTGTAAGAGGTTTTTTTTTTTTTTTTAAGATTTTATTTATTTATTTGACAGAGAGAGAGATCACAGGTAGGCAGAGAAGCAGGCAGTGAGGCAGGCAGAGAGAGAGGGAAGCAGGCTGGATGCTGAGCAGAGAGCCCGATGCGGGGCTCGATCCCAAGACCCTGAGATCATGGCCTGAGCCGAAGGCAGAGGCTTAAACCCACTGAGTCACCCAGGCGCCCCTGTAAGAGGTCTTTTTATGGATGCCTGGGTGGTGCACTCTTGCTTTTGGCTCCGGTGCTGATCTCAGGGTCATGAGACTGAGTGGTGAGTTGGAGCCCTGGGTGGGACTCCACTGTCAGCGGGGAGCCTGCTTAGATTTCTCTCTCCCTCTCTCTGTGCCCCTCTCTCCACCTCCTACAAGTATGCTCTCTCTCTCTTAAATAAACAAATACATCTTTCTTATTTTTATTTTTTATTTATTTTTAATTTGGGGGGAAGTTTTTATTTATTTATTTGTCAGAGAGAAAGAGAGCACAAGCAGGGGGAGAAGCAGGCTCCCTCCTGAGCAAGGAGCCCGATGGGGGACTTGATCCCAGGACCCTGGGATTATGACCTGAGCCAAAGGCAGATGCTTCACCAACTGTGCCACCAAGGCATCCCTAAATAAATCTTTTTTTTTTTTCAAAGAGTTCCTTTTAAAAAAATAATTGTGGTCAAGAAAAACACATGAAATTTATCATCTTAACCATTTTCTTTTTTTTTTTTTTCAAAGATTTTATTTATTTGACAGAGAAACACAGCGAGAGAGGGAACACAAGCAGAGGGAATGGTAGCGGGAGAAGCAGGCTTCCTGCCGAGCAGAGAGCCCGATGCGGGGCTCGATCCCAGGACTCTGGGATCATGACCTGAGCCGAAGGCAGACGCTTAATGAATGAGCCACCCAGGCGCCCCAACCATTTTCTTTCTTTTTTTTTTTTTTTAAAGATTTTGTTTATGTATTTGAGAGAGAGAGATCACAAGTAGGCAGAGAGGCAGGCAGAGAGAGGGGGAAGCAGGCCCCCTGCTGAGCAGAGAGCCTGATGTGGGGCTCAACCCCAGGACCTTGAGATCATGACCTGAGCCAAAGGCAGAGACTTTAACTCACTGAGCCACCAGGGTGTCCCTCATCTTAATGATTTCTAAGTGCATTTGTACACTTTGTTAGTGTTAAACATATTCATATTGTTGTGCAACTCGTCTCCAGAACTTTTTGTCTTGCAAAACTGAAATACCCATTAAATATGTTTCTATCTTCACCTCCCTCCAGCCTCTGGCAACCACCTTTCCACTTTCTGTTTCTTTGAATTTGATACTCTGGATACTTCATATAAGTGGAATGATACAGTATTTATCTTTTGGGACTGGCTTATTTCACTTAGTATAGTATTTTCAAGGTTGTAGGAGTTCTTTATATATTTTGGTAATAGTCTCTTATCAGACATATGATTTGCAAATAGTTTCTCCCTCCTGTGAGTTGTCTTCACTTTCTTGATATCATTAGCACAAAAGTTTCCAATTTTGATAAGGCTCAGTTTTTTCTTTTATCTCCTATGCTTTCAGTATCACATCTTAAGAGACTGTTGCCTAATCAAAGGTCAGAAAGATTTACACCTGTTTTCTTCTTAAAGTTTTGTGGTGTTAGCTCTGACAATTTTGAGCTTGTTTTTATATATGGTGTAAGACAGGGGTCCAACCGAAAGCTTTTGCACGTGCATATCTAGTCACAGCACCATTTGTTGAAAAAATTAATCTTTCTCCCATTGAATTGGTTATGGCACCCTTGTTGATAGCTTCTCTTCTTTTTTTTTTTTTTAAGATTTTATTTATTTATTTGACACAGAGAGGGAGGTCACAAGTAGGCAGAGAGGCAGGCAGAGAGAGAGAGGGAAGCAGGCTCCCTGCTGAGCAGAGAGCCTGATGCGGGGCTCGATCCCAGGACCCTGAGATCATGACCTGAGCCGAAGGCAGAGGCTTTAACCCACTGAGCCACCCAGGCGCCCCGATAGCTTCTCTTCTTTATGTATCCACTTTCCTAGCTCCTGTACTCATTCATGGGCCAACAACTCAGAAATTTATCCCTTTGGCCTGGACCTTTCTTCTGAGCTCTTTACTCCTATACAGCTTGACTTCTCCACTTAATAATTTCCCCACAACTTCAAGACTGAACTCATGATTGTTTCCTTCAAATATGCTCTTTTTCCAATAGAGTTTTCCCTGTTTCATCTCAGTGAAACAGAGCAACATCTTACTTGCTTAGGCCAGAAATCTAGAGTCATATTTGACATTTCCCCCCTTATACCCCACATCCAATGGATCACCAAGTCAGGCTGGTTTTATTTTATTTGGAAATATATATCCTAAACCCATCCCTGGCCTTCCATCACCATTGCCACCAAGTCTGAGACATCATCTCTCCATTGGAATACAGTCTCCTAACTGATCTCTCTCCATGGAAAAATTTTAAGCATATACAAAAAGGAGAGAATTATAGGGTGGATATCCATGTATCCATCACTCATCTATAATAACCATCAACAGAAGATTATCCCTATTTCATCAACACTTATCTCTACTCCCCCTTCCCTACCTCCTTTGGATTACTTTTAAGCAAACCTATGTGTCAGAGTGATCTCTTTAAGATACAAATTCGATAGTGTATTTCCCTTTTTAAATCCCTTTATTGATTCCACACACTGCTTTTAAGAAAATAACAGCAACCCTTATTGGAGTGCACAAGGCCCTTCGTGATCTAACCTTGCCAACCTCTCCAGCCTCATTGCTCCCCACTTCACTACTTCCACTCTCCAGACAAAGGCTCGGTTTATGTTCCTAATACATGCCACACACCTCCAGCCTCAGGGCCTTTGCACATCCATCATAAACCCTCTACAATGACCGCTCGGTAACTCTCTGCAAATACCTTCCCCCATCTGATTAACACTCATTGGCTATCAGCTCAAAATGCCACGGCTTCTTAGGGAGAGCTTCGCTGCTTTCCACGGCTGAGTCAGGACTCTCTGACAGAGGTCCAACTAGGACACTAGGCTCTTCTTTCATAGCATAGATGACACAGTTATAATTATGTATTGATTTATATAAATATTTGTTTCATGTCTGCCTCTCCCACCAGGCATTTTGGGGATAGTAGTCTGTCTTATCCTTCTTAGTATACGCAGCACTTACACAGGGCTGAGCAAACAGCAGACATTCAATTGGTGTTTGTAGGAGGGAGGCAGAGAGGCTGGCAGCCCATTGAGGACTGTGGTCCTGCCAGCCTCTCCTGGAATAGGGGTTCTCCTGACCACAGGAGGGTCAGTGGCCATTTGCAGTTCACCCAGTTCCTAGCTCTGCTCTGTTTTTCCCTCACACAACCCTTGCTTTCCTCCCTGGGCTGAGTCTTTCTCGCCCCTTTGCAGAGAGTAACTGAGGCTCAGAAAGAAGGAGTGGCTTCTCCAAGCCCTCTCAGCAGTGAGAGGTACTTCCAGGCCTGCCTCTCTGTCTCCTGGGCTCCCACACCCAGGTTCTTTCAGGATCCCAAGACACCTTCCAAACTGCCCTGTGCCCTGAGAAGAGCCTGGAGGGTCCACAAAGCCGGCACGATTCTGAGGTGGGTGTTAGGGGCTAGTTGGAATTGGGGTGCGTTGGATGGTATCCACGACGGACAGAGCAGGCTTGTCCCGAGAGTAGCCACGCCCCCTGGCAGCCTTGCCCAGGGGTGGGGGGGCATCTGAGCTGCCGGGGCGGCCTGTGGGCCCTCCCTCAGCAGGCTCAGCAGAGGGCAGCCCCCGGGAGCACAGGAGTGCTCTGTTTCTTAATGAATGCAAGTCTGTTTTTCGACCTGAATGACCAGCTTCTTGTCTGGAAGTGGCCAGGCCTGAAGTGGCCGGCCAAGAAAAAGTGGTCGGTGACCAGGTCCAGGGGTGCTAGCTCAAACAGATGCTGCTACGGCAGGGGGAATGTGGGACGAGGCCAGCGACAGGCAGGTCACTCTCTGCAGGACCAGCTGCCCGCTCCTCGGGGTGGCCTGGGCTTCGTGAGAAATCCTGGACATGCCCAGCAGCAGAGCTGCCGCGTCTCAGCTGTTTGTCCCATCTGTCTCCCTGGTGACTGTTCTCGCTCTGCAGGCCTTTGAGCCCTGGCCAGGAAGGAGGCAGCCCCTGCTGGCCTCAGACCTCTGGAGGAGGGATGCTGCGTGGCGGCTGGGCCTGAGCTGTGGGAGGGCCTCCTGCCCCCCCTGCGGGTGGGAGGCAGGCACTGGATGGGGCCCAGGTGCAGGGAGGGCCCTCCCTGCAGAGGCTCGCTGGCTGTAGTCCCAGGGGAAAGAGTCAGTCCTGTAGGACGTGTGTGGGTGCGGTGTGGGGCCTGACGGTGTGCCTTTCTCCGCTTCCCATGGATGGCTGCACTTCTAGGCGGCCCTCTAGGGGCACGATGGGATGCGGCGCTCTCAGTGTTGCGGGGAGGCTCAGTGGGCAAGGCTGTGAGAACCGCCCCCCTCCCTGGATCTAGGCCATGATCTCTCAGACCCCCACAGCAGCCCTGAAGATCTGCAGGTCAGAGAGGTGTTCCCCCCATTTTTTAGGGGAGCAGACCCAGAGGAAGGGGACTGGGGGCCACCCAGGAGGAGGTGAGGGCAGTAAGAAGCAAACTGGAGTGACTTGCTCTCGCTCCAGGTCTTGTGTTTGTGTCCCAAGGTGCGCCGAACAAACTACACAGAGGAGCTTCTCAGCAGGGATTGTTTGTTTCTTCGGTACACAGTTATTGAGCACTTACTGCATGCCTGGGGCTGTGTGCAGGAGCCCGGACTGAGAGATGAATAAGGAAGGCGGTCTTAGTGGGGAGACAGCCACTTAAATGGGAGGCACAGCAGTGGAGATACCTGAGCAGACCGTGTGTGGAGGCAAGGAGGGAGGGGTCTGCTCTCCTTGGAACTACCAGTTTGCCAGGCTTCAGGGAGCAGAGGTGTTGGCGGATAAGAGCGGAAAGGTCTCCATCTTGGGCCGGAGCACATTAGCTAGGCAGGACCCAGGCAGAGCTGGGAGGGCAGCTCATTAGCAAGCCTTCTGAACACCTGGGTGCCCAAGAGGAGTCAGCCTGAGCACTCTGATCCTGAATTCCATCCCTGTGAGGACCTGGGCCTTTCTAGTGTGTCCCGAGAGCCTGGATCTGGATGGCAGGGGCAGGGTGGGCGGGTCCAAGAGCAGGGAAGAGGGCCACTGGGGTCCTTTAACCAGGGGAGGTCCAGTCAACCAAGCAGCTAAGGGCTGGGCTGACCAGCTCTGGGCTCCACAGAGAGACCCGGGCAGTGGGCAGCCTCTTGGCTGCCAAGAGTGGGAGATGGGGCCAGCCTCGCCCTGGGCCCGCCCACCTCCCACTGGGTGGAAGGCCCTGGAGTCTCTGAGATCCCCGTAGGTAGAAGTTCTTGTTGGCAGCAGAGCTGAAAGGGGTCCTTGTTCAGGCTGGATGCAGTCACCGCCAGAGGGCTACGCCAGCTCACATCCCCTCCTGAACAACTCGCTCTCCCAGTTGGTTAGGTTCTTCGAGCAAAGAAGATAAAGGCCTGGTGGGGGGTGAGGGGGTGGGAAGGGGTCTGATCTAGGGAACCCCACTTCCCAGACGGGCCCCTACGTGGCCATCTCAGCCCAAGAGACCTCCTTTGGTCTCCCCCAACCCCTGTCCACTGGGAGCACCATAGGAGAGGGCAGAAGGCCAGGCCCCCAGCCCTCTGGGCAGTGTGCTGAAGGGGACAGGGTGCAGGATTTCGGCCGGACTGGAGTTTGAATCCAGCTCCACTCCTCCCCAGCTGTGTGGTTGGGAGCTCGCGCGCCTTGCCTGTCTGGGCTGCCGCCTCATCTGTATAACCTGACGGACAGACGGACGCCGGAGCTGGCCTCCGGGCTGGAGGTCGGGGGCCACACCTGCTCCTCTCCCTTCTCCCCAGGGGCTTCCTCCGCTCACAGGGCTTGAGCTGGTTTGAACCTTCCGAGTCCTTCCCCCTCCTGACCCTGAAGGCTCGCTGGGGGTGTGGTGGAACCCAGGCCAGAGTCCCGGCCCTGCCAACGACGGTGTGCGGGGCCTCCGTTCCCCACCCGTGAAATGCCGGCAGAACCACCTGCCCCACGTGAGTGGCCGAAATGACATCCCAGGTGTTCCCTGCTTTGTGGGCCTTGGCCAAAGCTGGTGGGGGCTTCTGGTCTGGCTGCTGGGGCAGCACACCTCCCATCTCGTAGGCCCCGGTGAGGATTCATTAGAAATGGAGTCGGTTGGGCCAAGGTCATCTCTTCCTCCAAAGAGGCTGCTGGTGTTGTGTAGGTCTAGAGCACCTGTGCTTCTGCCGGGGGTGGCCACGGTCATTTGGTCCAGGCTGTGACGTCTGGGGAAGCAGGGCACCTGGCCTTCCACCTTCCCATTCATTTCAAAGGTGCCCCAGGTGGTCAGAGGGAACTAAGCACACCCTTGGCCCAGCTGTTCTCAGACCTGCTCCTGGAAATAGGGTTCATACCTGTGCCGAGCGCCTGCCCCTCCTGAGTTCTTTGCCAGGGCTGCTGAGCCGGACAGCTGGATGGGGACCTAGCACGTGCTCCCCCGCCCAGTGCCCCGAGCCCCAACCCCTCACACTCAGAATGGAGTCCTGTGGGCCTCTCTCCCCTTTTCTGGTAAGCAGAAACAGCAAAGTATTTGTCCTGGATAAGGAATATCAGCTCAGAAAATAAAATGAGGTGCAGCTTCTGTGTAGGAAATGTTAGGATTATTTTTGCAAAAGAAGATCACCTTTGGGGTGCCTGAGTGGCTCAGTGGGTTAAAGCCTCTGCCTTCGGCTCGGGTCATGATCTCAGGGTCCTGGGATCGAGCCCCGCATCAGGCTCTCTGCTCAGAGGGGAGCCTGCTGTCCCCCCCCCCTTTCTCTGCCTCTCTGCCTGATTGTGATCTCTCTCTCTCTGTCAAATGAATAAATAAAATCTTAAAAAAAATACTGTTTAAAAAAAAAGATCACCTTTTTTTCTCCAGGTTTTAGAGTACTTGATGATAAGCCACGTCTGGGCTGCGTGTCAGGACTGTGGCCCTGGGAGGGACGTAGGGAGGCTCTCGAGAAGGACACAGAGCTGGCCTCTGCCGCACGGAAAGCTGCTCCTGCTTCCTTGGCTTCCTTGGCATGACCTAGTGAATGTGCTCTGTGACCTTAACAGACGAAGGAAATCTCCGTGAACAATGTGATTCCTGTCTTGCCGAGGGTGTTCCTGGAACTCCAGAGGGGCAGGGCCCTAGAACCAGAGCCCAGGCGGGGAGATTCACCCTGGATTCCAGGAGGTATGCTTCCCCTTCTGAGCCGCAAAGAAAGGAGAGATGCGGGGGCAAGATTCATCCAGTGGTTTCTTTACACTGGCTGCATATTTCAAATCACCTGAGAGACTTGAAAAGCCTAGAACTGAACATAGGCCTATCTTATGACCCACCAATTCCAACGCTAAGTGTTTACCCATAGGAATGAGTACTTGTGTCCACACGACAGGTACTGGAATGTTCTTGGCCACAATTTCGCAACAGGCAAAAATTGGAAAACTGCCCAGATGCCCCTCTAGAGTCAAATGAATAAATCGGTTGTAGTAAGTCCATGTAATGGGATACTAAACACTAGTGAAAAGGCATGGTTTACGCCTGCACCACCGTGTAGCAGGGTATGTGTGCTACGATTGCATTCATAGGAAGCCCATGGAAGCCGGGATGACAGTCATCCTTGTGGAGTCTGGGGGGAGGGGATGAGACTGGAAGGAGCGGGGGCGGGGGGCTTCTGGGGTGGTTTCCAAGTGTGTTCTATTTGTGAGATGCACTGAATTGTACACTTATTTTATGTGTACTTTTCTCTATGCAAATTATTCTTTACAAAGAAGTTGAAAATATGTAGTGACCTGGCTGCTCCCCGCAGAGGCTCTGATTTCACTGGTGTGAAACCGGGCTCAGGCATCATTTTTTTGTTTGCTTTTTGGAGAAGCTGTCCATGTGATATTCCCATGTAGCGGGCAGACTGCCCGTGAGAGTTGAGCGGACGGTCCCTCCTCCACGAGGGAGGTGGTGAGTCGTGGAGATGGGCCACCTCCCTGGGCCGTGGGTTCTGTGCTTTCAGGGACACGCTGCTAAGGTGTGTTTTTTGTTGGGAAGCGGGGCCCAGTGGCCTGGCTGGCCGCCGAAGGGGAGAAACTGTCGCTGGGCCCGGCCTTAGCTCTAGTATCTCGAGTGTCCAGGACAAGTCAACTTGGGAGATGCACCCAAGGTGCCCCAGGGGACCCTGAAGGCCCGGCTGGCTCAGGCTACTGCTAGGCCTGGCTTTCTGCTTCAGCTCCGGCCAGAGGCTTGCAGGAGCCCGGGGTGGGGAGGGGAGGTTTGCCCCGGGGCTACGGAGGGTTGAGTGTGGGCAAAAGGGCTGGGTGAGCTGGAGTGTTGCCCAGGCACAGGACAGCCCAGGGGCATGCAATGGAGGCAGGAGGGCCCGGCCTGTGCTTTCCCCAAATACCGCACCCCATCCTGTCTGAGCCACTTTCTTCTTTTTCTTATGTCTTCTGCCTCCCCCTGAGCTCCCTCTTTGATCAGTCAGCCAGCCTGGACTGGGTGCCTGGTGGTGCTGGGCCAGTGCTAATGCCTGCTCCACGCCGAGGCTCCATCTGTGTGCAGGGGACAGCCACGGGCTCCACCTCTGTGCCTTTCCCTCCTGTGGCCTGGCTTTTTCCCTCCCCTCCTCCCTCTGTGAATGTCTTCATCTCTCTTTCTCTGTCTCCTTCCCTCACAGTAGCAAACACTGGGTGCCCGCTGTGTGCTGAAGATATGGGGATGTATGAGACACCCCCCTGGGGTCGTGTCTGGGGGAGTCGACTGGGGGAGGACGGATGTGTAAACAGACAAGCCCGGTCTGGGGAGGTAGCATGATGGAGGGCACGAGGGACCACAGAGGAGGGACTAACCCCTCTACCCGGGGGAGGGCAGATGAGTGTGGAGAATTCTGGGTGTGGAGGATGCACCTCTGGGAAGGGCGTCTGCGGCAAAGAGGCTGGGGCTCAGGGGAGCCTTGTGGGGGGGACTGGGAAGGGAAGCAGGAAGCTCAGGGAGGCCTGCAGAGGAGGCAAGGGGGGGCTCAAGAAGGAACGTGAGCAGCAGAGCGGCGGGATCGGATCTGGGTCCCAGCTGGCTCTGTTGGCCAGGGAGATGCAAGCGAGGGCCAGGCAGGAGAACAAGCTCTTCACCAGCATCTGGGGAAGGGATGGCGGTGATGCGGCTGGCCCGCGCAGCCAGAGGGGAGAAAGTAGATGGTGTCGTGGGACCTTGGGGATCCATTGGTCGTGGGGGTGGGGAGGAAAGAGCTTCGGATTCCGGCTGGGGCCGCGGCGGCAGGAGGAGCCTCCCAGGGATGTCAGGTGCTCAGAATGAGGGAGATCTGGGGGGATGACAGCTAGCGCGTCTTGGTAGCTGCATCCCGAAGGTGGGCTGAAGCTCAGGAGGAGAGGGGGCGTTGAGGTTAGAGATTTCAATTTGGGAGTAGCCATGTGTTGGGAGCAGCTTGAGGCCGGGAAGCTTCGAGATCGGAGGGCTCGTGGCAGGTGTCCCGTGAAGCCTCGGTCGACAGGTTCTGCAGGATGCGGCTCAACTCTGGCTCCTCTGGAGCGCCTCCTTTGTCTCTCTCTTCCTCTCCTGCTCTCTCTGTGGACCCCCTTTCTTGGCTGGCCTGGCTCCTCTTCTGACATCTCCCCGAATCTGCTAGCGGCGGGCCCTACGCTGGGCTCCCTGCAGGATAAGCTGAGTATTTGCGGACGGAATGACGGACTGCAGGCGGGCCGAGTACCCGCTGTGTCCCCTGGAGAGGCACCTGCCCTGGGACCCGGCTCTGCGGGGTGGAAGGGCCCCAGAGGGGCCTCCCTCAACCTCTAACGTCCAAAGTATTGGGCCTCCCTGTTGCCCCCCTTGATGACAATCATGATATTTTGAGGGGGGGGCTTTGATTAAAAAAACAGACACGGATTTGAGGACTTCTGATCTTCCGCCACAGAGCACGTGTGGCGGTGGGGTGGGACTGGATGGCTGGGGGGTGTCGTTCACGACACACAGAGTAACTGGCTTGGCGAGGTCTGTGTGGGAATGTCAAGGAGGCCGCCAGCACGGTGGGGGGACCCAGGCTGGTCCCCGCATTCTCCGGCTTCCTGCTCTTGAAGTCTCCTTCCTGGCCTTCTGCGCCAGGGCCCAGTGGGTCCTCGGGGGCTCCCTGCCCGACTGGTTCTGTGGTGACCCCTCTGCCCCAGACCTACCTGGGCATTTGACTTTGCTCCTGGGTCTTTATTTTGTACTCGTCTACACACTGTAGGGGAGAGGACTAATTGGTAGAAAGTCTTACTCAATCATCTTGAAGGCCCATACGTTTGGGCCCCCGGCAGGGTCTCTGTGTCAGCAGCATTAGGAGGCCGGCCAGGAGGGACTGGCCTTCACAGAGGGACAGGTCGGAATGGCTCGTAACCATCCTGTTCGTCAAGCGTTAAGGAGTTGCTTTTAAGTTTAAAGATATTTGAAAGTCATTTGCTCCCGGTGATTGCGTTTTACCCCTGTTCTTCTTTTCCTGGAGATGCTGGGGGGAATGTGCACAGTCTTCTTTTGTTTCTCTCACCGTCTGTCCCTCCTCCAGCCTCGCTTCCTGTCCCCATACGGTCATTCCTCAAACGTGTCCTGGGTGCCTGTCACACGCTGGCATTGCCCCCAGCTCAGGGCCTTCAGTGAGGGAGATGGCAGGGTCCCCTGGCCAGGCCTGAGCCCCCAGGGCTGAGCAGTTCCAGCGCCGACCCGGTGTGACAAGTGCCAAGGCCCCGATTGGGATGCCTGCCGCTGGAGCTCCTCACTAGGCCGGGGGAGGGCGGAGGGCAGGCTCCCCTCCCTGAGAAAATCGCACCACACCTAAAGACGAGTTCAGTTTAGAATCCCTGCACAGGCACGATTATGAACGCAAAGTTAGATTATGGGAACGTCTGCAGGGCGATGGTCCCATACAGCCAGTAAGGTTCGGCTTCCTTTTCTCTGAGAGCCCTTCTGTGACTCTTGCTCGGTCTGCTCTCTGAGCTCCTGTGGCCCTGATACCTCCAGTCACCCTTTACAATGCCTGAGTGACAGGCTCTGAGACCACAGCCAGGGTCCTGCTTGGCGTCTTGCTCTACCCCTGGTCCTCCAAGTTAGGGTGTGTTCCTTCAAGCGGGACCCACCTCCTTCTCTTTCCTGGTGGCCCAGGAAAGCTCACAGTCTGCAGGGTCCAAGCTCTCCAAGGGCTCGGTGGTTGGCCTCGGCGGCCTCTCCAACCCAAGCACGCAAGCCAAGTGAGGAACCGAGAGATGGAAGATGTGGAGGGACTCTACCACACAAAAAAGGAACAAAACCACAGACAAAACTGAAGGGCAGATGACACACTGGGCGAGATGTTTGCAAACATGATCAACTAAGGATTGATGTTCTCGAAAAAGCATTTAGTACAAATCAATAAGACACACGTGGAGATCCTCATAGACGATTCACAGGTGGGGTTCCAGCGGTTCCTATGTCTCCATGGGCAAACTCGTTCATCTCCTCCGTAAACAGAAAGAGAAGTGAAAATAGCATGTTTCCATGTACCAAATTTGCAAAAGTGGGAAAAAGAATAGCCAGGGTAAGGCCTGGGTGTGTCAGGAAAGGGGCCCTCATGTAGCGCTGATGGCCGTGGTCACAAGTAGAGCATCTGGATGCACTTTGGGAGTGGGTCTAAAGGGCCTGAGAAATATGTGTTCTCCACCCATGAATCACAGTTCTGAGAATCTGTCTCAGCCATGGACAGGGACACGGGAATTCCTCATGAGATCATGTTAAGCCACGAAAGGAAGACCTACGAATTATAATCCATGATTCCATTCACATAAATTCTATGTTTATGCATAAACTTTTTCTTTGGGTGATTTTTGAAGAATTTTTTTCCTTCTGGGGGATTTCGAGCATATTTATAGGTTTTCTCTTTTTTGTATTTTCTATAATGAGCATAATAAAAATCAACAGGGGGAGGGAAAACCCTCTTGCAACGTGAAATGATGGAACTAAGTAAATCTAGAAATTACCTTTGGGGTCGAAAGGGTCCAAATCACTAGCAAAACTTGCCACTTTGCAAGATGCAGGCAACCCGTGTTGATGGATGCACCAAAATTCTCCACAGGGGCAAAGGGCAGAGGTCAGCAGGTCACAGGGCTGTGAATGGGCTGATTTTGTGGCATGAGGTCACTGTGTGCTTCTGGGTCCAGCTGCTCCCTTGGCAGGTCTCAGTTTCCTGCTGTGTACACAGCGTGGTAGGGGGTCAGACTAAATCATCTCTGAGGGTCTTGGCAGATCTGGGCTGAGTGGGCCACTCTGTTCTCCAAGAAGACAGCTTCGACTTGTCCCGGTGACAGAGCTGAGAGGGACCGTGGGCTGGTATTTGCAGGCCTCAGGTTGCAGCTCCTTATCTGCCCGGGGCCTTGTGGCCTGTTTGTGACCACCGCGGTGCCCTGCCTTAGGCCCTGCCTCTCCGCCACCCTCTCTTCCTGTCAGCTTCTGGGCCCACTCTGTTGGGGGTTGGTTGGACTGCTCAGGCTTTATTAATTCCGAGCCTCGTGTCTTCCCTGACAAGGGCAGGAAGGGGGGACCCTATGCTTTAGAGCTGTTTAGGGGAGGTACGAACTCAAAAGCCACTGGGGAGTCCCACCTGGCCAGGGAGATGGCGTCTCCTCCCTCCGGGGCCCTCTCTCAGGGACATTTTTGAGATGGCTTGGCTCTCAGGGCCAAGGTGCCGGGACTGTCCGAAGGCCACCAGGCCTGGTGCGGGGCTGCTTCTCCCCTCCCAGCCCATAGTTACCTGTGGGCTGATCGGAGCCCCCTTCTCGCCCGTGCCATCGGTGCCCCAGTTCCTCAGCTCTGCTTCAGCCTCCTGTGCTCAGCATCCTTTCCCAGATCCCAATGGCTTATGGGAATGCTGCTCAGGCACCTCAGAATCTTACACTGTCGGGAAGTCTTCAAATCCTCCTTCCCACCGTGCTTTCTCAAGGGTGGGGCAGGCCTACCTGCCCGGTGCCGCACTAAGGTAGGCTGATTTTCCTTCTGGTCTGGGCATAAGCTGACCTGAAGGCTTCCAGAAAAGCCGGTATGAGATTCCCCCTCTGTCGGGAACCAGAGAACTCTTGCCTGACCAGCGGCCTCCGGACAGTGACGTCTTCAGCCTCAGCCTGAATGGCGGGGCCGGTCTGGGGTCTCCTCTAGAGGAGGAGGTCTAGGAGACCTAGAGGTCTCCTCTCCTCTAGGGAGAGGAGCTGGCCCCGGCCTGGGGAAGCTGGTAGGGAAAAGGGTTCCCACAGTGCCGCCCTTCCTGATGTAGGGCCTGTTTCTGCTCAGTAACCAACAGATGCACGGAAAGACGACCTCTCTGAAGAGCCCTGTGTCCTGCTCAGAGAAACTAGCCAGGGTTCAGGCACCCCTGGACTCCAGGTGAGGCGCCCCCGCTCTGAGTCAGATATGCCTATGGATTGGGGGTGGGAAGCCTTCAGAAGGACTTTAAAGAAAGGGGCCAATAAAAAAGAGTGACATCTTGCTCTTTGCAATGACCTGATTGGAGCTAGAGAGTATTAAACTAAGTGAAATTAAGTCCGAGAAAGACAAATATCGTATGACTTCACTCATAGGTGGGATTTAAGAAGCAAATCAAACAAGCGAGGGGGAGACAAGGAGAGAGAGACGAGCCAAGAAACAGCTCTAAACTCTGAGAACACGCTGTTGGGGTGGGGGGGATGGGTGATGTATGTGATGGGGACGAAGGGGGGCACTTGTGATGCGGGTGACGTGTGGAAGTGCCGAATCACTATATTGTACTCCTGAAACGAATATCGCACTGTATGTTAACTAGCTGGCATTTAAATAAAAACTTAAATAAAAGGAGGGGGCAAAAGAGTTAAAGAAGGGGCAGAAAGGGGACCTGGTGTCAGGCTGGGCAGAGTTTGCCCAGTGCCTCCTGGTCCGGGGCCTGTCCCAGCACTCGGGGACCCAGCAGAGTCTAGGCTTCTCAGGTTACCAGCCTCCTCCCTGCCCACCTGTCCTCAGGCCAACCTGGCCAGGGCCAAGGCTTGCGTTCCAGCACCACCCCCTCTCCCTCAGCCGGTAGCCTCCCTCGGGTCAGGTGAGTCTGCTGAGCTCCAGGCTGCCGGGAGGAGGCTGCGAGGAGGCCAGTGAGTCTGGCCCATCATGGCCCACGGCCAGGCCCCGGAGCCGTGAGTCTGACATCTCCGCCTCACCCGCTCCCCAGACTGGTCCCCATCCCTGCGCCTCTCGCTCACCTAGGCTCGGGTCTGCTCCTCTGCTTATCCTTTGGCCAGAGAAGCGGGAGAGGGTTCTTGGTACCCAGGGGTGGGCAGCCGTCCAGCATCTCTGGGAGCTGGAGGTTCTGGCATGCAGGGGTGCCCTTCCCCGGGGCTGAGCTCCACGCTCCCTGTCGCTTCTCGCCTTGCTCTGGCTCCTAGAGGAGGGTCTCAGTCTTCAGTCTCTCCCCCAAGCTTCTGGCCTGAGGCCAGGGCAGACCTGGCACCGCGGATGTATGGGCAGGACTCGAGGGTTCCCTGTCCCTGGAATGGAATGTCTCCTTTGCAGTCTGCACTGGCCAGAAGGCTTGAAGGGTGAAGAGATAAAGAAGTGTGGCCGAGAAGGGGTAAGTGTGTGGAGGCCGCCTTTTCACTGCCCACCGAGGGAGGGGCTCCGGGCTGCCCAGATCCAAGGACTGTTGGCTCCTTGGCTGCCAAGGCCTGTCCCCAAGGGAAACTGGGTGGGGGTGGTATGTCACCCTCCAGTCATAGGCTTCCCATCAGGACCTTCTGTTGTCATGTCACCGAGAGACAAGCTGTGCTTGGAACTCAGCCTTTCAGCCCCGCTGGCTTTGCGCTAAGTCCCTGGAGCCCCTGACCCCCTGGGGCATTATTTCCTGGTGACTGGTGCAGGGCCCCTTTGGTGGCTGATCCCCTCAGGACTTCTCAGCCCCAGCTTGTGTGTTTGCAGACACTACTGAGTAAATACAACCAGCAATACCACAAGCTGTTTAAGGACATCCCCTTGGAGGAGGTGGTTCTCAAAGGTGAGCGGTCTCCCAGGTGTGGCTTGTCAGGTGCCTAGAGTGCCTGAGGCCCAGGTCCTCTACTCCGGAGCGTCCAAAGCACAGTTTTGATATGGGAACTGGCTGCCCTTTGGATGTGGTTGGGCCCTTTTTCTTCAAAAGTCTGAGAAGACTGGACAGATTGGGGATATGAAATGGAATTTATGAAAGTTTTCTTGAGGCAATGTCAGGGTTTGCAAATTTTATTTCTGTTCTGCTCTTACCAGTGACTGTTCTTTCCTGCTCAGGCCTCTCAGTGAGCTTGTGGGAACATTTGCACCACAGGGTCCTCTCTCAGGGCAGGGCAAGGAGTTCTGCCTGAGGGATCGAGAATCCAGGCTTAGGGAACCCTTTGAAGCATGAGTGGGGAGAGGACGAAAGCTCTGGTAGTCCGGTGGGCTCAGGTGGGGCAGTCAGGACTCTGGAGAAGGACTCGGGGTGCTGGTGGAGTGGGTGGTGTGGGGCTTGGGGTCGGGAATAGGGATTCTGAAGCAGGCAGGCCCTGACGCTGGGCTCTGGACTGCCAAGTGAGGACGCAGGCCCTGGCCTTCAGGGTCAGTTTGCTCATGGCGGTCTTCTTTCCTGTGACCTCCCAGTGTGTTCCTGCGCCCTCCAGAGAGACCTTCTTCTCCAGGGCCGGCTCTACATCTCCCCCAACTGGCTCTGCTTCCATGCCAGCCTCTTTGGCAAGGATATAAAGGTAGTAATCATGGGCCTGTGAGACCCCAGAGGGGAAAGAGACAGAGTACCTACCCTGTGGGCACCAGGTACCCAGTGAAGCCTCCCACTGTGAGGCGCCCCACCTGGTCTCCGGGCAAGTGGCTTCCCTCCTTCCAATGCAGGGCCCCAGTCTAGACTCTACAGAGTCTAGAACCGTTCACAGCCAATTTATTCTGCCTTTGGGTGCCCCCGCAATGCCTTCAGAAGCAGAGTGGGGTGTCACGCTTTGGGGAACCATAATTGTGGCCAGGTGGTAGCTCGGGGAACTCTGTTACTGGAGTATGGGATTCGCCAGTGCCACCGTCCTTGGCCTCCTGGACAATAGGGTGAGAGCCCAGAGCGGTGTGTGCTGCCGAGGCTGGGGCGGGGCAGGGGGACCACCGGAAGGGGAAGGCTCACATATTCTCCCACGTGAGACCAGGCTTCTCCATGGTGTCCGTGCTTGGCTGGGGCTCTATGCAGGAAGCAAAGGGACCGTGTCCTTGGGGGTGAGTCCTGAGAGAAGCATGCCTCTCCTCGCTCAGGTGGTCATTCCCGTGGTGTCTGTCCAAATGATCAAAAAACACAAGATGGCGCGGCTTCTTCCCAATGGCCTGGCCATCACCACCAACACCAGCCAGAAGGTCAGTGAGTCTCTGGGCCAGCCATCCTCGGTTAGTCCCTTATCCCAGCCCCAGGATCCTGACTCTGGCACTCTCTCCAGTCTGTCCTTACCCCACCCTTTTTCTGTTTTCTTTCTCTGTCCAGTACGTCTTTGTGTCACTGCTTTCCCGGGACAGTGTGTATGACATGCTGAGAAGGGTCTGCACACACCTCCAGGTATGTAGCTCTGGGGCAGGATTTGGGCCAGGGAGGCTGCTCAGGCCTAGGCTGAGGTCTTGGGACAAGGCTGTTGGGAGTAGTTGGCCCATCTCTCCAGCACAGGGACCAAGGGCAGGGAGAGGGGAGTGACGGGCTTGGGCCCAGTATATCTGAGCTTAGTCCTTGGACTGGGTGTCTGTGCTTATGAGCGTGTCTCTTGGAGGCCCCATGTGTATGTCCTCATTGTGCCCCTTCGGTGTGTAGACAGAAGCACATGGCTGCTTCCCAGTAGGCCTGCAGCTCTCTTTGGCCCCCGGTGAGGAAGTGGGGAGGGCAGCAAATCCTTGGATTTGCCCTCTGCTCCAGCATTAACTCGGGGGCTCCCACAAACTCTGGGAGCTAGGCTTTATCCCACCCAAGGTGGCTTATTTGGAGGTAAAGCTCTCTTGGAGGGTGCCAACACTGCCTCACTCCTGACCTTGGCTGTTCCCAATGGACAAGTGACCCCAGTTCCCTTTCTTCCTTAGCCTTCCAGCAAGAAGAGCCTGAGTGTCAGAGAATTTCCAGAGGAACCTGAGTGCGAGTCCCTGGTGAGAGCTGAGGTTGGAGGCAAACACTGCTGGCGTGAGGGGGCCCATGGCTCTGAGGCTTCAGGGCCTCCCGGGCAGCAGCCCACAATGCAGAACTGCGGCTCCGGGCTCAAGAGCCAGTGGCCATGTCATGCCAGGGGGTCCCCCAGACCCAACGCACTCCACGCCATGAGCAGCCTGGGCAGATCTGGTGCCTTTCTGAGCAGAACAGACGTCCAGCCCCAGAACGCTGCCCAGGTTGGAGCCCACACCAGGACAGCCACAGAGCCAATGACTCACCCTCTTTAGCAGGGTCAGGAGGGCCTTCCAGGGGATACAGATGTCTTCGGGGAAGAACTCCAAAGGCTGTCACTGTAGAACTCAGACAGACTCATTTGAGATTTGCCGAGGTCCCAGCAAGTGCCAGCTGAGGTCCAGTTCTGGGTAGGCAGAGCTGAGTTCCTACAACAGTGATGGGGATGGAAATGACCCCAAGGTGTTTGAAGTCTCCTTCACTAACCATTAAGCATTTAGCCAAGCATACAGTATGCACAATACTATGCAGGGGATAGAAGGTGCTGTTCCCATTTTTGTTGATGGGGACCCTAGGTACCCCTGCTAAGGTCAGTGATGTACTTAGGGTCAGAGTTCAGATCGGGAGGACTTATCTCATCTAAGATACATTGTGCAAAGCTTTCTTGGGCTCAACAGATCTGAGCACATACCTGGGTTAGCTCACATCTTAGATCCCACTGTGGTTCTATGCTAGCAGTCTTCAAAGACATCGTTCCCTGGAAGAATGGCTGGTCCCAGCAAGGGAGCCTATAAGAGAGACATGTGGTTGCTATGGCAATGGTTTTCCTCCTTCTGGGTACCTGCCTTCATGCTCACTAGGTATCCAAATTGGTAGTATCTGGAAAAGCTTTGATAAACCTAGTGTGGGCCCTTTAGGACAAGTGACATCCCCAGGGTCATAGAGAGTTTCATCTGCCTTCTCTGCAGGAAGTCCTTATCCCTGAGATGAAGTGGAGAAAAGTGTGTCCTGCTTCCAGGTCCCTGTCCCTCCCCGACAACATCCCTTGTATCCCTCGGGCATCCATGGACTCTGCGGACAGCTTTTTTCCCTCCAGGAAGCCTCCCGGGTCTGGTGAGCTCAGGGTGCTCCTCTGTGACACTTGCTTGCAAAGACCAGGCTTTCCCTGCCCCTACTTCTGCAAAAAGGAAAAATCACAGCCCGCAAGGCTTCTGAGAGCTGTTTCTTACTTTATCCAAATCCATAAGGGAAAGCCAAGCCAAGAGCCTGAGGAGCAGCTTCAGGGATGCGGGGAGGGGGGCACGCTCCTTGCTGGGCTGGGTTCCTGCCTCCTGCCCCGGGAAGACGCCTAACTGCTCTCCTATTACAGAGAATGCCGTCTGTGAGGAGGAGAAGCTGGAGGAGGAGCCCAGGAGTGACGGGGAGCTGAGGCTCTGGGATTACCAGCTCCTCAAGGTCATCTTTGTGCTGTAGGTGACTATATTGGGGATGGGGAGGGGGGAGTCAAACTCATCTGGGGGTCTGGCTGTTTGGAGCAGGGGCCTCTGTCTGTGGGGAGGTCACTGTCCAGAGGGAGGGGAAATCTTAAGTCAACCGAAAGCTCCTCGGTGGTGCCTGGATCCTACCCGGCAGGCCCTTCTGCAGCAAGACTAAGTGCCTCCCGTCTCTATTCATGCACCCCTGTAATTTAAGGGTGAGGCTGTGCAGTAGGGAGGGGCAGGATAGGAAGCTGTTGAAAACAGGAAAACGTGCACAGGACTGGGGAGGAGGACAGCTGACAAAATGGGACAGGGCCATCGCAGAGACTAGGGGAGGGCCACAGCCTTCTTGCCACCCACCTTTAGAGCAGTTTTTGGAACCCCAGACTTGTCTGTAATTCTGCCCGAGGACCAACAGAGTGGTGAGCATGGTGAGGCATTTCGTGCACGGCCAGCCCCTGGCGTCCCCTCATCTTACCTCATAACCTTCCTCTGGTTCTGCTGGCTGAGTTCCAATGGTCAGCCTCAGCACTGGCTGGGAGAATGGGCCTACCACCTTAGGGGATAATCTTAGAGGCCTTGGAGAGGAGGCACAGGACCAAAGTTGCTGGTCAGAGGGAAGGTGAGCTCAGTTTAAGGACCTAGAATTCCTGCTGGGCTTCGAGGACATCTCCATGGGGATGAGTCTCAGGACCCCCCTGTGGCCTCTGGGAACAAAGATGTCCAGGCCTGAATGTAGCTGAGAGGCAAAGAGTTCTTTAATTCCTCCAGTTGCACAAAGTAGCTTTGTTCCCATTCCTATTTTTGGTGAGCCTCTGAAAATGTCCTTTTTCCAGATGAGATATCCTTCTTACCTCTCTTTCTCCAGGATCTGCTTCTTGGTCATGTCGTCTTCCTATCTGGCATTCCGCATCTCCCGGCTGGAACAGCAGTTATGTTCCCTGAATTGGGATGGCCCAGTCCCTGGGCACAGGTGATGTCCTGTCTCTTCCCAATGCCTCAGGGATTGAAGGTAAAGGACAGGAGCCAGTACCCACGGCCAGGCTGCGTGTCGTTCTGGCTGGACTTGGCCCTGCCCTTGAGCTGGCTTGACAGCTCAATCTGGCAAGCAAGGCTGGACAGAGCGTGCAGTGTACACACATCCCGCCCTGACCAGCTCTCATTGGGGTGTGCAGGGGGGCGACCGAAAAAGGCTCCATTTGTCCTGTCTATCTGCCTTCTAGGCCCCTTCTCTGATCTGGGAATCTCCTGTGTGCAGGTAACAGCTGCCTCGGCTTCTCCAGGAAGAATATTCTGGGTGTTAAGGTTCCACCAGTGACCCCCGACGTGGATGCTGCTGTGCTGAGACTGAGTATGAAGGGAAACACTCCAGATCCTTCCTCCTCCCCCCAACTTTTATCCCTCCTGTTGACAAAGCTCCTACGATTTGGGGACTCAGACACAAAGCCAGAGTCTTGGAACCGGCCGAGAAATTCTGTATACTAAGTTTCAGCAAGCACTTGGAAAAAGGAAATTAACTTGTTCCTTGGAAACAATCTGGCACGGAGGCAAGAGCCCTAGGAGCCACCCAAGGGACAAAGGCCAAGTTTTGGTACCTGGAATGCAGCTCTCCACGGTCACGCGGCTCACTGCAGGACGGAGGCCCGAACCCAAACACCAGTGGGGGTCTGCTCTCTCCCAACATGCTGTTCTCTCACTTGAGCCTCTGAGAGTCCCTGTTCTGGGGCCCCAAGGGCCTAGGAGCGAGGCACCTATTAAGGAAGCGAGGCACCTGTTAGGCTGCGGGCAGCCTGGGGGAGTGAGGGGGAAGCTATGGAGGAGAGGAGGGTGCATAGCTAGGATTCCAGCCAGAGGGGAAGGTTCGCCCTGGGCTGAGGCTCTGTTCTGGCCCCTCACGAGGAGGCTGAATCCAGAGGACAGTACTTGCAGCAGAGGATGGTGGCAGGGGCTGCGAAGGAGGGCAGAGGTCCGGCGTCCTGGGTCCTTTGCTGCCACTTCCTGGTGAGACAGGTGGAACAGGGCCTGTGGTCACCGTGACCCCACACCCGGTACTTCATCTTCCCCTGGTGTGCTCCAACAGTTCTGAGGTGCCCCAGGCGGGAAGTAGATGCTGGGGGTGAGGTGGGGGGAGGGGGAGGTCGGCGACTTTGATTTGAGCTTTGTACTCCCTGCCTGACTGCCTGGGAGGCCGTGACTGATAGCAGCCTGTCGGGGGGGGGGGGGGGGGGGGGGGGGGGGGGGGGGGGGGGGGGGGGGGGGGGGGCGTGGCTGGGCAGCCGGGCACGATGGTGTCCGGCCACCTCGGAGCAGAGCTCCCTCGTGTCACCTGCAGTCAGTGAGTTGCAGGCTATGGGGGAGGGTCCTGGCCTCCATGAATAAGGCGGGGGTGTCCCAGGTGGGCCTGGTTCAGTGCAGGGACCAGGTCAAGCGGTTCTGTCTGGTACCTCTGGGGATGGGAGGAGCGGACACAGTGGTAGCTTTGCCTTAGAGATTTCCCCGTCTCTGCTGAGGCCTTCTCTTTTCTAAACAGCTCCCCTGTGCCTCAGAACTCGGCCTGTTCTCCCTGGGACTCCAATATGCTACGACAGTGCCTTTGGAGTTTCTAGAAAGGCCTTAGTGAGGAGGTCACAGGTATCAGGCAAAGTCACTGGTGATGGCGTGAGTGTGTCAGAAATAGTCACTGCTTTTCCTTCTTCAAACCCCTGAGAGGTTTTACTCAGGGAGAAATCCAAGGAGAACTCAGTTTTTGTGGAGCCATGACTGTCCTGCTTATGACACACTCAAATGAAGATGTGAGGGATGGTCTGTAGGGGACAGGTCCCTAAGCGCAGACTAGCGTTCTCCATCCTCCCGCCACTGCAGGTTCTAGGATTAAGCTTGGAGCCTGCCTGGGGGTTGTTTGTACCACATGTGCAGGTGAACTCATATTCCTTCCTCCCCACAGCACCACACTGGAGAAAACCTCACCCTTTTTGGGAACCAGCCCCCTTCATCACTCCTTTACATCACATTTTTGGGGAAATAACCCTACTCGCCCGTGTCTCCCTGCCTCGGTCCTTGCCGGAGGGCAGGGGGAATCGGTCCATTCTCTGAGCCCTGCTAGGTTGAGCCCCAGGCTCATGAGAGGCCACCAGAGGTGCCAGGTCATGGGCAGCCGTGCGAACATGCTGGTGAATCTGGTCTCCGGCCACACCCCAGGCTCACAAACGGCAAGAGCCACCTCCAGGCTCTGGCAGGCCTCTTGGGTCCAGGGGTTTCAGTGGTAGGAGCGTGCCTGTCGCTCTGGAGGGCCCTCTGTCCGTTCCTCCCTTTTCTTCCTCAGCCTGGTCCTCTGGGGCCGGTGTCCTTTTTCTTGCGCGCGTTTGTAAACTCCGTGTATTTATACAGACCTGCTTACCCAGGCTGACGCTCCTCTGATTCTGGGAGAGAATGGCTCAGCTATCCTTGGGTTGTTCCAGCATGGCATTAGACGCAGACGCCACTGAAAATATTTTCAAATACAAACATTGGATTTTTCTAGTGTCCTGTGGTATGGAGAGTTCGTGGTTATCTTTTGACTACTCATAAAAGGCACTCGTGCTGACATACTGGGGACCAAGGAGACTGACGGAGCCCCGGTCAGCCTCAGAATCTCAAGTGCTCTGCCAATCTCACAAGGCTGTAGCCGAGCTGCCACGTGCCTCTGGCATAATGTGAAGGGAACAGCGGCCACAGCAAACCTGTGTTGGGTGGACGCCGAGAAGGCGTCCCTATTTCTCTTGGGCAGCTCCAAGGCGATGTCCCTGGTTCATATGGTACCGTGCTTCTGACTCACGAATTCAAGTCCAGAACCCCGAGAAAATCCCTGTGTCCTTTTCTATGACATCGAGCCTAGATTAGGGAGGTTAAGTTCAATTTGGGCCACATTACCGTTCTCTCTCCCTGGGATGCCCCTTCTAGTAGTGATGCACTCATTCGGCAAACGCTGAGCCCAGACCATGAGCCAGGTACTGTGCCAGGCACTGGGATAGAGCAGTGAGCACACCAGGCTGTATCTCTGTGTCCCCACGGCGCTTCTGCTCCATGTAAACATAAGTTCCAAGTAAATATGTGAACAAGCAAGGGAAGTGCAGATTGTACTTAGGTTCCATGAAGGGGAGAAATGGTGGTATGAGAGTAAGTGGGGAGTTGGCTGTAGGTGGGTGGGCAGGAAAGGTTCTTTGAAATGACTCTGAGGTTGGTGTTAAAGAATGAGGAACCAGCCACGGGAGGAGCATTTTGTGGCCAGTGGATCAGTAACTGCAAAACGTCGGAGAGAATGCATTTGTCTCTTCTGCACAGAGAGGCTTGGCAGGACAGAAGGATACCGATCAGGCGAGAGAGTGATGTGGAGAGAGGTTGGAGAGGTCAACACCAACAACACACAAAACCAACTAAAAAATGGGTAAGGAACCTGAACGGACATTTCTCTGAGGAAGAGACACAAATGGCCAACGGGCACATGAAAAGATGTTCAACATCACTGGTCCTTAGGGAAATCAGAACAACGGTCAGGCATTGGGTTGAAATCTTGGTGAAGAACCACTTCACACGCATTGGGACGGCTACTCTCCAGCAGAACACGAGTGTTGGTGAGGATGTAGGGATACAAGTCCTTACGCACTGCAGGTGGGAAGGAAAATGGCGCCACCACCGTGCAAAACATCATGGCGGTTTTTCAAAAAACTAAAGGCAATCGGCATATGATCCAGTAATACCACTTCTGGCTTCTCCTCAAAAGAACTGAAAGCAGGGTTTTCTGCACACCCATGTTCAGAGTAGCATTACTCAAATAGCCAAAAGGTGGAAGCAACCCAGGTCAGGTGTCTAGTAACCAACCAATGGACAAACAAAGTGTGGTATATGCGTACCATGGAATGTTATTCATCCTTAAAAAGGAGGAAAATTCTGACACACACTATAACATGGATGAACTCTGAGGACATTTTGCCAAGTGAACTAAGCCAGCCACAAAAAAACTAACATTGGGGCACCTGGGTGGCTCAGTCAGCTGAGCCACTGACTCTCTGATTTCAGCTCAGGTCATGATCTCAGGGTCTTGGGATCGAGCCCCACACTGGGCTCTGGGTAGGGAGTCTGCTTCTCCCTCTCCCTCCGCTCCTCCCCCTGCTCACTCTCTCTCAAATAAATAAATCTTTAGAAAAAAAAAAGACAAACAATATGATTCCACGTATATGAAGTACACAGAGTAGTCACATTCCTAGAGACAGAAAGTAGAATGGTGGTTGCCAAAGACTGTGGGGAAGGGAAGCGAGAGTTATTTAATGGGCATGGAGTTTCAGTTTTCCCGATGAGCAGAGTTCTGGGGACGTCGATGATGATTGCACAACAATGGGAATATACTTGACACTACAGAACTATACACTTAAAAATGATGAAGATGGCAAATTTTATGTGTATTTTACCACAAGTGCATGTGTGCGCACAAGCACACACACACACACACAAAGAAAGAGGCTGGAGAGGTAGGCAGGAAAAGGGAGTTTGGATTTTATATAATCCCCGGGTACTGCTGCTCAGATCTGAAAGTTTGGAGTCTGTAGGATCAGTGGTTGCTGAAACCAAGGGCTTTCTTTTGCTAGAGGAAATAAACACGTGAATGCAATATGCAGGAAAATACGGATGACTGATGATCTGCAGAATATACTCCCTTCCTGTTATTCTCAGGGACTGGCTCATAGCAGCAGCATCACAGAGAGGGCATATAATCTTTATAACTTTAAAGTCGGAATGAGCTACCTTTGTAAGGAAGAAACAACTGCCTTAAATTCGAAGAAATTGGAGATATGTGTATGTGTATGTGTGTATATAAAATGCAGGAGCCTGGGTGTAACAACATGGGTGTAGCCAGACAAGGCAGGGTCGTGGGAGGAGCAGGAGCTCTGGTGAAAAAGGCATTCGGGAATGAGGGGAGCCCTGGCAGAACAGTACCCCACAGGGGTCCCCCGCGAGTAAAACTGCCCCCACCCGTGGCCCCCCCGGCCAGCCAGCCTTGGCCCTCCTACCTGGTGTCCACGGCATTAGGACGCCTGTTGAGGTGGGCGAGGTCATGAACCTGGGCTGCTCCTCTCGCGGGGGCTGCAGAAGCCGGGCGTCCTAGGGTGGAGAGGCGTTGCAGAGAAGGCTCTCAAGTTTGCCTCAGGCGGGGACTGAAGCTAGCTCTCCAGGCTGGTCTCTTTGAGGGGGAAGAGATGCCACCTGGGCCACTAGGTGGCAGCAAAGTCCAGCAGGAGCTGGAGCCTCCGAGGAGAGGAACAGACTTCATTCCCCTCGGTCAAAGAAAGGTCCCCGCTGTCCACTTGTGGGGTGAAAACAAGCCAGGGCTGGTCCAAGTCCAGGGCGTTGCGTATCCAGCAGCAGAAAGGAAGCTCTGGCAAGCTCCTGTGGCCATTTCTCCACGGTCTCCTTCGGTCCTTTCCCTTTTCTTTTCCCTCTTCTTTCATGGGGGGTGGGCGGTTGTGGGGGAACAGAATGAAACGACCACCCAAGGGCTCTTCAGACCTGAAGGTCAGGCCAGTAGGGAGGCAGAACTGACAGGTGTGAAGAACCAGCATGTGTGGGAGGTGAGGGGTCGTGTGGGTGTAGGAGGGGGAGGGTGGGGAGCTCAGCTTCTCTCCCGACAAGAACATAGAAGTCCCAGGTTTGCCCTTGACCGGCCCTTGCTGTAGGCAGCACCTTCTCTAACTCGGGGCACAGAATCACAGACTCCTGGCTCCAGCAAATTGTGATCTCTGGAGGCTACAACACTCCTTCCTCTCCTACCTCTATTCAGAGATGAGGGGCTAGACCTCAGAGGACAGAGGATTCAGGTTTAGAGGTTTAACACTGCTTTGTCCACCGAAAGTGAGAGGGAGGGGGCTGTTTAAGCCTGTGAAATGGTAATCCAGAGAAAGCCGGGTGCATTTCCCTGCGTGCCTGACCTCCACGGAGCCAAGGAGCACCTGGCGCCCGGCAGGCCCAGCTTGCTAGGCTGCCTTTGCGTTGGCAGGGTTCCTTGCCTTCTCGGAATGTGTTCCTTCTTGTTTGCCACTCAGTGCCTGGCCCAGAGCCAAACCTGGGCTGCTCGGAATACCCGGCCCCACTCCCTTCTCTCACAGGATCTGAGACAAGTCTCTGTTCCACTTGCGGAAAGGCCAGGACCTCTTTGCAGCCTCGTCCCGCTGGTGCCCACTTCTCTAGGGGTACCAGAGACTCCAGCTGCTGAGAGCAGAATCACTTAGGGAGGATGCAGCTGGGACCCCAGCAAAGCCGGGTAGGGCATATTGACATCCTATCCTATTGGTGGCCTTCTAAATTGGGCCGGAGTGGGCAAAGTGTTACTCATAAGCTATTCATTAACTTGTTAAAGGCAGAAAGGTTGGCTTAGGCACCACTTGGAGAAAATGTGACACCCACTGCTCCTGGATTCACTCTAGCATGAAGGCGTGTTAATTGGTGTAGAATTTCTGATGCAAGTTTTTCTCTGCTGTTAGTTCCAAAGACCAGGCTAGTCTGAATGCATGCTCTCTCCAGCATGTAACTACTATTAAAAGATTTATTAAGCACGTTCTGAGGGCTCCCAATTGTAATCTTCTATAGATACTATGATACCATAATTTTCTGAGCACTTAACTGGGTACCAGGCCTTGCACAAGGTGCTTTTTATACTCATTTCATTTGACTCTCAATACAATACAGTTTTCACACCTTATGCTGTGTGAACTGACACAGAAAGGCCAGAAATACAAGATGGCGCCCTTCAGGGAACTTATTGAGGGAACAAGATAGAGGGAAGAGCTATCAGTGTAAGACATGTGAGCCCATGAGAAGTACAGAAAGGAGTGGTACAAAAAGAGACCGACTCATTGGCAGAGGGGCGTGCGGCATGTGTGGGCTTCAAAGAATGAGTAAGACTTGGATCAGAGGAGACGTGGGGGGGATCCTCACATGGTACTTGTGTGCGGGACAACGTCGGTGAAAGGATGATGGTGTGGAGGCTGGTGAAGACGAAAGCTTGTGAGGAGCAGTTCCTGCTGGGGAAGGAAAACAGAAGCGGGCAAAATCTTGAGGGATTTAAATGCCAGGATAAGAAGGAAAGATTGGAACTTTCAGGCAACAAGAGCTGCTGGAGTTCCTGAAGCTTGGAAGTGAGGTGTTTTTTTTTTTTTTTTTAAGATTTTATTCATTCATTTGACACAGAGAGAGCGATCACAAGGAGGCAGAGAGGCAGGCAGAGAGAGAGAGGGGGAAGCAGGCTCCCTGCTGAGCAGAGAGCCCGATGCGGGGCTCGATCCCAGGACCCTGAGATCATGACCCGAGCCGAAGGCAGAGGCTTAACCCACTGAGCCACCCAGGTGCCCCGGAAGTGAGGTTTTGATAAATGTGGTGGTCTAGGAATATTGGCTTGGCAGTGAGTACAGAGCAGATTACAAGTCTGGCAGAATAGTCTAGATCATGGTTCCTCAACTTCAGTACTACTGATATTTGGGCTGCCGAGTTCTTTGTTATGGGGTATTCTGTGCATTGTAGGATGCTTAGCCACATCCTCAGCCTCTGCCCACCTCAAGATGTAGCAGCCCCTGCCCCTTGGTGTGACAATCAAAGACATTTTCAGATGTTGCCAAATGTCCCCTGCGGAGCAAAACTGCCTCTGATTGGGATTCACTGGTCTAAATGGCTGGGGATTAGGGCTCGGGCCTCCGAATATTGGCAGGTATTTTCAAAACCACTGTGTCAATCTATTGACTTTTAAAATAGCTGACAAAAATAAAAGTGGTTTCTTTGCCACAGGAAATTCATCATCAATGCCAAAGAACTTAATGGCCTAGAGAAAAGAGGTCCCAGAAGTAGATCATTTTGTATATTAGAAACCTCTAGAGGATACCTCAAAGCTATAGATAATGTGTTCTATACTCATTAGCCAGAAAGTGGCTGATATCAGGATTTTTCTCCCCACCTCCCACCCCCAAGTCCTATATTGCTCAGCAGCCATTTTGAGTACGGAATGCCCAGTCTGCTGCAGGCGGAGAAGCTGCTCATCTGTAATTTTGCTAGGTTTGCATTCACTTTTCCAAAATTTTGTTTTTGGCAATTAGTAAAGTCGATCTGTAGAGCTTAGCTTGCCAATGAAGAGTTACAATTTACTGAGATATGTCTTTGTCTTAAGGAGGAATCCGTAAAATACAGCCCACTGGTTGGCTCTTTATTTTTGTAAATAGTTTTATTGGGCCACAGTCATGCCCATTTGTTTATACACAGTCTCTGGCCACCCTAGGGCTCCCAAGGTGGAGGTTGCATAGTTACAACAGAGACCATATGAACTATAAACCTGTAATATTTACTAATATTCAAGAAAAAGTTTGCTGATCCCTGGTCTAAAGGAAAATGTGTATGTTGTATGAAATTGAGGACTTAGATTCTCATTCTGTTGCTGGGGATGACAGATTTTCATTTTTTCCCACTCAGATAATTACCATTGAGTGAGTTAGGCATTGAATGACTTAGGCTTGATGTGCCTAGGATATATTAGTGAACAAGGTACAAAGAGATCTTTAGCTTCATGCAGTTTATATATTGTAGTGGTGAGTGGAGGAAGATAAGACAATAAGCAACAAAGATAATTATAATAGTTAATTATAACAATAAATTATATGTATGCTAGAAGGTGACTAAGTGCTAAAGGAAAAAGTGTAAAGCAAGAGAATTAGGATCGGAAATGCTGTTGAGATATTGCAATTAAAAGAGGATGATGGTCATGCATTGCTGGTGGGAATGCAGACTGGTACAGCCACTGCAGAAAACAGTATGGAGGTTCCTCAAACAATCAAAAGGAATTACCATATGATCCAGTAATTCTACTACTGGGTATTTACCCAAAGAATATGAAAACACTAATTTGAAAAGATATATGCACCTCTATGTTTATAGCAGCCCTATTTACAATAACTAGATTGCAGAAATAGCCTAAGTGTCCATCCATAGATGAATAGGATAAAGAAGAGATGGTGTGTTTATAAATATATATATATATGTATATATATATTCTATTATATATAATATCCCATATATATGTGGAATATTATTCAGCCATAAAAAAGAATGAAATCTTACCATTTGCAACAACATGGATGAATCTAGAGGGTATAATGCTAAGTGAAATCAGTCAGAGAAAGACAAATACCATATAGTTTCACTCATATGTGGAATTTAAGAAACAAATGAACAGAGAAAAAAAGAGACAAACCAGAAACAGACTCTAAACTATAGGAAACAAACAGATGGTCACTAGAGGGGAGGTGGGTGGGGGAATGGGTGAAATTGGTGTTGGGGTTAAGAGTACACTTACCATGATGAGCACTGAGTGATGTATAGAATTGTTGAAACATTATATTGTATACCTGAAATACATAACACTGTACATTAACTATACTGGAATTAAAATAAAAAATAAAAGGGAATAATGGTTGATATTTAAGCAAAGATGTAAAAGAAGTGAGAGAGTACACTTTGTGGGGCATTCCAGGCAGAAGAGCCAACGCAAAAGTTCTAAGGTGCCTGACTGTGTCCAGTAACAGCAAGGATGCAGGTTGAGCTGAAGAGAGACAACAAGGAGGCAAGAGGAGGAAGTGAGGTCAAAGAGGTAATGGTGGGACGGGGCATGGTGGCACGGAATAGGGAGGTCACAGAAGACCACTGGAAGAACTTTGGATTTTACTGTGAATGAAATGGGAAGCAGAGGAGTAACAAGTTTTACCATACAGGTTTTAGAAGGATCACCCTTGGCTGCTGGGCTTAGGGGGAGAGGGGGAAGCAGATGGGTCAGTCTAAGATTTTTGTGGCAATTCTGGTGGGAGATGGTGGTGGCTCTGACCAGAGTGGTAGGAGTAGAGATGGTGGGAATGGGCAGATTCTGGGTATATTCTGAAGGTGAAAACAACAGACTTTCCAATCAAACTACAGAAAAAGAGTCATAAAGTGTGACTCTGTGTTTTAGCTTGAAAGGATGGATAGAGTTGCCATCGACTGAGATGGAGAAAGCCATGAGTGGTGCAGTTTGAGGAAGGAATATCAGAAATGTAACGTTGGAATGCTAAGCTTGAGATGAGCTTTAGACATCCAAGTGGGGAATGTCAAGTGGGCAATACACTATATGGGTTTGGAGTTCCAGAGAGAAGTCTGGGAGATATAAATTTGGGAACTGTCAACATAGGGATGGTATCTAGAAGCATGGAACTGGATGAGATATCACCAAGGGTCTGAATCTGTCCACAGAGGAGAGGATGGAGGTCTGAGCCCTGTTGCCCAGTATCAATGAAAGATCAGGAGGCTAATTACCATATATAAAGGACTGACAAATGCTGCTAATAAATCACATTTCTTTTACTATAGCTCAACAAAAGTACTTTTTCACTTGAATGCAATTCCAAAGTTTCCAACCTGGCAACTCCAAACAATTTAATGTTTTTTTGTTTTGTTTTGTTTTTTGCTTTTTAAGATTTTATTTATTTATTTGACAGAGAGAGAGATCACAAGTAGGCAGAGAGGCAGGCATTGAGAGAGGGGGAAGCAGGCTCCCTGCTGAGCAGAGAGCCCGATGCGGGGCTTGATCCCAGGACCCTGGGATCATGACCTGAGCTGAAGGCAGAGGCTTTAACCCACTGAGCCACCCAGGCGCCCAACAATTTAATGTTTAAGGGTCATTCTCTCAATATAAAAATGGCCCCAGCCCCATTTCCACCTACTGTCGGAAGTCCTGAGACTTCAATTTCCTCGAGTGTTTCCAAGTTGCTTCTCCATCTCCTGGGTCAGACCATGATGCAGCCTGCTTGTCCTTTGGCTATTGCCCCCTTGCCCGTGATGTGCATGTCTTCTTCCTTCATTCCTTCAAATGACCCACCACCAAGATGGTTGGGTGTATCCATATTGCACACAAGGCTTAGAGTTAATGGAAGGCTACCGCACAGAGAAGAAAACAACTTCAAAGTCAGTGTATACATGACTGCTCACAGAAATGGAAAGTCATTCTCTACTATCTTGGAAACTTCTCACTGGCCATCTCCATCAGGCCCCTGCCTCCTGCTGTGTTTCTGGTGGGCATCCCATCTCAGTCCTTCTCACCAATTCTCCCTCCACTTCTTTCTTACCTAGACCTCATTCTCTTTCTCTAGGGAATCCAGTGAAAATTCAATTCATTTTATTGTTTGGAGTAACTGATCTTTCTTTGTATCCCCCTCACCCACTCAAGCCAACCCTGGGAGTTGACTTTTCTCAACAAAAAGGTCCATCTAGATATTTACCTCAATAACCAACAAGCTTTCTAGAAGTACATTATGCCATACTCCTGAAATCAGAGATTTCCTTTTGCGAAAATAAAACAGAAAAAAACACTATCACTAACAAACATTATCGTGGTTAGGAGTACAGTTCTGGAATCAGTACATCTACATTTAAACCTTATCAAGTACTTAACTTTAGTTTTCTCATTTCTAAAATGGAGATAGTATCTACTGTACAGTTTTATGGTGATTATTATATGGAAAAATTCACATCAAATACTTTTAAGTCCCTTGCACATAGAAAGAGCTCAATAAAAGTTCTTATCTTTTAAACTTCATGAAATAAATTTTAACAAGTATAAAAACCCAATGTTGGTAGCGCTACATAGAATTAGATTTAGGTTTTGTATTATATATTTATATATTGCATATAATACATACAATACATAGCATATGTATATATATATACTTAAAGATTTTATTTATTTTAAATTTTAGAGAGAAAAAGGGCACAAGCAGGGAGAGAATCTCAGGAGGGAGAAAATCACTTGGGGCTCAATTTCACGACAACCCTAAGATTATGACCGGAGCCGAAAACAAGTCAGATGCTTTACTGACTCAGCCACATAGGTGCTTCTATATTATATATATATTATTTATATATATATTATTTATATATAATATATATTTATTTATATATAATATATAAATTTTTAATTAACATATAATGCATTATATATTTTTAATGGTACTATACATTGATTCTTTTGAGAACTCTCTGACTATCTATACGAAGGGATAGAAATTGCTCATATGCTTTGATGTATATCAAACTCATATTTTTCAAGGAGATAATTTGAAATGAAAAAGTTATTTATGAATAGTGTTTGTGGCACTGCTATTCATAGCAACATCAGAACTAATCAAAAAGCCTAGCAGTGGGGAAGTGCCTAAGGAAATCATGACCTATTAACTTGAGGTAATTCCATGTTGCCTTTAAACATAACAAGCAGAAAATGATTTAGGATGGAAATTTGTGAAAAAGCAGAATTAAAACTGCTTACACATGGGGCGCCTGGCTGGCTCAGCTAGTAGGGCATGCAAATTTTGTTCTCGGGGTCGTGAGTTCAAGCCCAATGTTGGATGTGGAGTTTACTTAGGGAAAAAAAAAAAAAGGAAAGAAATGCTTACACAGGGATTACAGCTATGTAAAAATGTGAAAATATCAAGTCAGCAGATAAACTGAAGAGATGTCCACGTTAGAGTTACATGTTTTGTGAATTTCTTATTTTCTGTCAGGTTGCTTAAGTTCATCAACCTCCCTTCCCCCACGATCGCTTGCTCTTAGGCAAGCATGAAATGTTATGCTGATCACATGGCATTTTGATTCCTGCTGCAATGCCATGGAGCGGTGATGGGCTCTTTCTGATAAACTGCTTCTGTATTTGCATCTTTTCATTCAACAAATAACTACCAGTGTCTATGTGCCAGGCACTATATTAAGCAGCAGTATTCAATGATGAACAACAAATCAGACATGGTCCCTAGCCTACAGGGCATTTACAATTTACTGGGAAGAGAGATTTAACACCAAAAATTATACATGATTTGGGCACACTGAAAGCAAATTAGTCTGGTGCACCAGAGAAGATTTCCCTGAAGAAGAGATTACATAGGAGTTTCCCTAATGAAGAGTGTGGGGGAATTGGAAGGGGAGAGATCATTAAGTGGGAAAGCTTTAAGGGAAGAAAAGAATGGGTTGTGTCGGAGGAACTACAAGAAAGTCTGCAGAGTTGGGGCACAGTAAACTAGGGCAAGAGTGGTCTAGCTCATAAAGATGTAGGAAAAGCAGGAAGGAGCCAGATTATGCTAAGCTTTAAGATATTGGCAGGATATAAAGTGGACTGAGGGATGGAGAGTACTTATGAATACTGGAACACTATTCTAGAAGCTTTTGGGGCAGTCCAGATGAGTCTATATGTTTGGACTACAGTGGTGGCATTGATGATAGAAATACACAAACTTAAAGGATGTTAAGATGTGCAACAAACATGATTAGGCAATTGGTAGATATGGAATGTGTGAGAAAGAGACAAGTCAAGGATGACTCCTAGATTTCTGGCTAGAACTTGGTGAGCAATGGTGTAATTTCTTGAGGTAGGGAATACTGATAAAGCAGGTTTGATGATGGGGAAGAGGAGTTGAGCTTTAGGATTTGTTGGGTTTGGTTGCTTATGAAATAGCCAAGGAAGATGGCTAGCAAAAGGATATACAGGCAGAATTTTGGAAGAGTTCAGGAGAGAGGTCAGAAGTGCCCTACCCAAACGTATCATTGACCTGAGCAATGGCTGGGAGAGCCTAGGAAGCACAAACAGAATGAGAAGAGGGCTTTTGGGACAAAACCCTGAGAATCTCTATCAAGTTGAAAAGAAACTTGACAAGAAACCTGATAATAAGAAAAAGTAGTCAGAGAAGTACTAGGAAAACTAGGTATCACATCAGTTAAAGGAAGAGAGATTTGAAAAGGAAGGTTTAATTTGCAAGGAAGACTGGTAAAATGAGAACCATAAGCGATCTTACTGAGCATTTTTTTTTGTACGGTGGTGGGAGCAGAATCTAGATTAAAGTGGGTTGAGAAGTGGGAGGGAGGTGAGAAATTGTGACACTTTAGATTTGGCTGTTAAAGAGGAGGAAAGCAAAAGGTCAGTATCTAGAGGAAGACACGCATGAGATCATGCTTCTATTTATTTTTGAAGACGGAGAGATTTAATACATCTATACATCTAGAGGCTGATGGAAAGGAGCCGGCAGAGAAAGTGGATGATGATGATGGTGTGTGTGCTGTTCGTACAAGGTCTAGGGCACAAGCTAAGGGATTAGCCTTTTGCTATGAGGGTCAATAGGAGTGACGAATGCTCAAAAATGGGTACAGGTACAGGTAAGGTTTGTAGATTTGGTGTCAGGAAAGTTGAAGGGGTTCACGATAGTTCCTATTTTTCTCTCTGAAGTCACAGAGCGCAGGAGGTAAGGGCTTTGCACGTTTGAGGAATGAAAACCTAGTAGAAGCCCTGGAAAGCTGGTGTGTGAGCCAGCTAGCACAGCACAACCCACTGCAGAAAACCTTGATCCAGCCTGCATCACAGGGAAAGGGTTCTCTTCCAAATACAGGCTGCTTCATTTGGGGACACAGAGGGAAAAGAGCCAGGAAGCAATTCTTCTCTTGTCTTTTAACAAACGGCAGGATCGAAGATTAACTTGGTCCAGATTACTGGTAACTCCTCCCTACTACTGATAGCGAAGTGGGCTACCATTTCCTCTGACTATCTGACACGTTTGTTTCTCCTGGCCTAAGAAAACTTCATTTACATGCATTTAGCACCTGATCTCTCCGTAGAGGATTTTGTCTCGTTTTCCCTGCCTTTGTACTGAATGCTCCATCTGCGCTCAGTTTCATTTACATGAAATGAAATTCCTTTAAGTCCTCTCTTTTTTTTATGAGATTCCCCAGGCTACTGTTCTCGTTCTACTTCCCATCTTTCATATATGAGGAATCTGAAAGGAAGTACAATGTCGGGCTTTTAAAATACATTAGATCAGTAGATCAATGTCAGGAGCTGGTCCAAAAATGACCTAATACATAAAACAAAGCCAGTTATCATAGAGGTTCTGCTACCTAGGAGTTAATTGAGACGAGCATTTCTCACTATTGCTTTCTGTGATATGCTGGCTAAATTTATGAAATTTATTTTATATTTTATTTTTTTAAGATTTTATTTATTTATTTGACAGACAGCGATCACAAGTAGGCAGAGGCAGGCAGAGAGAGAGGAGGAAGCAGGCTCCCTGCTGAGCAGAGAGCCCGATGCAGGGCTCGATCCCAGGACCCTGAGCCAAAGGCAGAGGCTTTAACCCACTGAGCCACCCAGGCGCCCTGAATTTATGAAATTTATAAAGTGAGGTGAGATTATTTAAACTATTGCAGCAAGGAGTTCTGGCAACCATTCCTGGGAGAGAGAGAAAGGAATAGGTGGAGAGTGTGAGGAGGGAGATGGAGGACCCGTGTGTGAGTCTTGGCCCTGTCACTCTCCATCATGTGACTGAGCTTCTGAGTTGGTTTCTTCTCTATGAAGAGAATAGTGATAGCTGGCAACACATGACAATTAAATGAGATTATATAATTATAATAATATGTAGTAACATATACAAAGTAACTTGCACATTATAATGTGATAACAAAGATTAGTGTTGCCATTTACAATCCTTGAGTAGTTTTCTCTTTTGTACGTAATAGTATTTATCAGGCCATTTTTTACACAGCTATTTAGTTGCAGTATAAAACTAAGTTTTCAGGGGCGCCTGGGTGGCTTAGTTGTTAAGTGTCTGCCTTCAGCTCAGGTCATGATCCCGGGGTCCTGGGATCGAGCCCCGCATCGGGCTCCCTGCTGAGCGGGGAGCCTGCTTCTCCCTCTCCCTCTCCCCCGGCTTATGTTCCCTCTCTAGCTGTGTTTCTGTCAAAGAAATAAATAAAAAAATCTTTAAAACAAACAAGGAAAAAAACTAAGTTTTCAAACTTGTTGCTGGATTTAAAATGGAACTGGGCGGTGAGACAGAACGGGAATAGGTTTTAGTGTATGCTTTACATATAATATTTATAATATTACCTGCTTAAACAGACTACCACCATGATTTTGCAGATGAGTCTACTCAATCTTAAACCTGCCTGAGGCTATACACTTATAACAGATAGGGCCTGAATTTGATGAACATATTCATGCTCTTTCTCACAACCACAACATGTAAATTTCTGTATTTCCCTTTTCTGTTTAAGTGATGGAAGAAAAAACTTAAATAACCACACGACTGAGAAATTCTACCTTGTCATTTCAAAGAAATACATATTAAAACATATGGTCAATAAGGAAATAGTAAAAATTATGGTAAAAATAATAAGATACATATCAGAAATATAATCTGCTTGTGATTTTTAAACTACTCAGATCCATTTAGAACTAGTGAATATAAACTTTAATAGCTATCTAGCCAAAGGGGAGAAAAATTTATGATCTGAACAGTATTAAACAGAAAGCTCACAGTGTATCTAAAACTAATGTAATATTGTCAGTTACACTCAAATTAAAAAAAAAAAAGACCACTGGTACTTATTTTTATTTTTGACCACCATCTATAGCTGGGTTTATAAATGGCGACTTTTCCAAATTCCATGAGACGCAGGTTGGATAAGTCTGAATATAGTATGGAGTAATACTTCAGGGTATTTGAAAGCAGGGAAGTTCAGTATAATAATTGCTCAATCCAATTATAAAAAACCTGCTTTCCTTTAGAATATTCTGAAGCTGAGTTTTGCAGACTGGATTCTTCTGACTCTTAAAAGGAAACACAGTACCACAAAAGAGCTTTTTCCAATTTTGTATCACATAGCATCAAAAGTATACAGTCAACCAAGGGCATAACCTATGGCTATTATAGTACCTAGGGACATATTACAAGTAAACTCTTAAAGTCTACTGTCATTTATAATGCTAACTCTTACAAATGGCATACTCAAAGTCTTATAGAAGACTAACCTGTGGCACAGTCCAACCACGTGATTTATGTGGAAAAGGGGACCTTAATCTCTCTTTTTTTTTTAGACTACTAGTTCCGTTCAAAAAAATAATTTATTTCTGGGACGACTTTTAGGGAGTCAGGAAAGATTGCTCTCATATGGTTTGACTTATAAGAGGGAGACAATATCACATTTAAAGACATACTCTGTGTTATCGGAACAACTTTTCCCAGAGAGCCTTTGAGTCTTTCATAGTCTAGATACCTAAGTCAACAGTTACTGAAATGATATTGCCTTCTTATCTTTATCTACACTTATGGCCTCAGCAATCTATGTCACTCCTCTAGCTGTTCTTTCCTCCCTATTTCACCTCTATGGCTGATTGCCAGTTCCCAATCTTTTATTTTCCCGCTCCCATTTTTATTAGGTCTCTTTTTTATCCAAAACATACTGACTTGAAATGGACATTTTTTGGTAGCTTTCTTAGACTTTCAGTTTCGATTCACGTTCACTCAGCTTGCTATGTAACCTGTATTACTTACACTGTGTTTTCCCTCCCTAACTAAAAGGAACGGAGTTACTGCATTTGCGGTTACTGAGTGGTCAGGTTATTTTGGGCCTTGAGGGCTGGGGGTAAAGGTTGGCTGGGGAGGGAGGTGAAATAAATTTCACAGCTGAAACTAATCTCTGGTTTTCAAGCCTCATATGCACTGCAATGTAATTCTTGTTAGGAGTAGAATTAATGTGTGTACCCGACCTATCATCTGGTTGTCAATTATTTGAAACTCAGAAAAAACACATCAATGATTTAGGAGGGATAGCATCTCTTTTTATTCTTGGTTCCATATTTAAAAAATAACATCGTCTGCATTTTGAACTAAGTGGAAGGGTGAGAAAGGTCACTTTTTCTGCTTTATAATCACAAAAACAAACCAACTTTTAGTCTGCAAGTTTTAGATACAATAATACCCTTGATATCACCATGACATAACTGAAACCAATTCTGCCAGATTACAGATAGACTGGAAAGGAAAAACTATGACTATCAGAAAGCAGCAATATTTATTAGAAATAACAGGTAACCTTGGGAAGTTATCAGCTACGAGTTTTAAAACCACAGAACTTTGGATGTAAGGAAGGAGTGTATGCATGGCTAACAGACGAAGTGAAGAAAAACTGTTATCAGTGCAGAGCAGTAAGTCAGCCCATCCACTGAGCAAACTAAAAGGTCCAACAGCCATATATTTTAATGAAGTTACTCAAGATTCCCCTTTTCTTAAAGCAGTTCAGGAATCAAATGGGGGAAATGGGCTAACATCATCTTTATCAAATACCTGCAAAGGTTACAAAGATAGCCAGGAAAGCCTCTGCATGATGAATAGAAGAGATACCACAGAAATGAGTATTTGATTCTCCTAATATTTAGATCTTGAATTAGGTTAGATCTTGACCTGCTTCTAGCCAGTTTATCTCTGTGTAATAAGTTTTTGATTCTTCTATAATGTTCTTCTTGTATTCCTTTAGATTTCACATATACTTGATTTCTTTAAAGATCACTGCTTTTCCTTTGGAATAGCCAATGTGGAAAAGGGAGACCGAAAGGGAATTAATAAATGTTAAGATAGCGTGGTTTTAAGGTTTTGATACATAACTTTAAGACATTTTCCCAGAGCACACTGTTCCCAAGTTAGGGTTAAAGTGAAACTTTCCATTTGGATTATGCAGAGGATGACATTCTTCCAGGGAAAAATAAGAACATTAAACTTCCCTCTACTAGGCATCTTCCTTCAGGCACTCAAAACTGCAGCCATCCAATAAATGGGGATGGGCAGAAAGAAGAGACTCCAAAAGTCACATATACTTTGACAGCTAATTTTTGGCAAGTCTGGCAATGAGATCTTTCCATTCTCCTCTTTTCTTTGTGATGTATGTAGGAGTGAGTAGCTGCAATGGTGATTCCGGCTGTTGCCTAAAGAAGTTCTGACACAAGGCCTCAGTGTTACAAATCACATACATCCCACAGTCATAGCTGTTTTGTTGAGCAGGGGCCTTCTCTTCCACAAAGGCCACGTTGTCTCCTTTTCTCCCTAAGAAAGCTTCCAGTTTCTCTGCTACCTGCTTTGCGTGGACTGAGTTGCTTCTGCTATGGGAATCATAGTGAAAAAAGCTATTTTTATTTTGGACATAAACTAACAAACTCCAATGGGTTCCCCCAGCTGCCTCATTGGAATTATCATTGATGGCTAAAAATACAACTCTCTTGTTGGGGAGGTCCAGGGGTTCAAGAAACATGGCAATCTCTGCTCGGTTGCTAGTGCACTTGATGAACTGGGTAACTTCGGGGCTGATGAAGCAGACATGGTCAGAACAGTCATGAAACTGACTGTTGGCAAAGTACTCAAAGGCAAATCCAATGATATGGTCATTGAGCCAGCTTGGAGGATCCAATAGTGAGACATCTGATTGCCGCAGTAGACTGTCCATATAACTCAAGACTACAGGGTCCATCTTGTACTGACCAGGGTTGATCAGAAATTCCAGAAGCTGAAGGAAAGGCATAAGATAATATTTACTGTTGAATATGATACCTGGATGTAAAATGAGGGTCATAAATAGGAGCTACTCTTACAGGGTTTTGGTTAAGACTAAATGTAATTGTAAAGTGTTCAGCAACAATGCCTGGGTAAGGGTAAACATTCAAGAGACCCTAACTTATGTGCTATATGTTAACAATTAGAATGAAAACTTTGGAAATTTTTCATGCTGAAACATAAGCATGAGTTTTTAAAAAAGATTTTATTTATTTATTAGACAGAGAGAGACATAGTTAAGAGGGAACACAAGCAGGGGGAGCGGGAGAGGGAGAAGCAGGCTTCCTGTGGAGCAGGGAGCCCGATGCGGGGCTCAATCTCAGGACCCTGGGATCATGACCTGAGCTGAAAGCCCAACAACTGAGCCACCCAGGTGCCCCAATGAGCATGAATTTTTAATTTCTTCTTTAGATGCAGCATTTCATTAAAATTAAACAAACGTTTATGAAACTTCCTAGCATTAACCATATACTTATTTGTCCCTTTATGCATGATAATAATGGCAAATTATTTTTACATTATAGTGAATTTTCAGAGTCTAAAGAAAAATGTTGCTCATTAACAAAGGAAATAGTCTCCGTTTCAACATTAATTTTCAAGAGTTAAGATAAAAAATATTGCTTTCTCATTCCATAATGGAAAGTGACAGTGATTAGAGTTGTAGTTAAAAGGAACTACAATTTCAAGAACAGAAAATTGTGAGAGTAACACAAATGAAAACCATTCCTGGTTCTGCCTGAGTTTTGAGCATGAGTGATAGAATATGTCCTAGTCCATTTCCCATCTTTAACCTCAAGTGGTAAGATAAAGACTATGTAATGTTTATAATATAAGTTAGGGGGCACCTGGGTGGCTCAGGTGGTTAAGCATCTGCCTTTGACTCAGGTCATGATCTCCAGGTCCTGGGATTGAGTCCCATGGTGGGCTCCCAGCTCAGCAGGGAGTCTGCTTCTCCCTCTCCCTCTGCCTCTCCTCCTGCTTGTG
>CM053609.1:25709870-25722506 GCA_028646535.1 Procyon lotor
GGCAGAGAGGCAGGCGGGGCGGGGGGGGGGGGGGAAGCATGCTCTCTGCTGAGCAGAGAGCCTGATGGAGGGCTCGATCCCAGGACCCTGAGATCATGACCTGAGCTGAAGGCAGAGGCTTCTGCCTGAGCCACCCAGGCGCCCTATGATCTGTCATGTTCTTGCTTAAAACCATTATAGTCAGCTTTTTGTAAATCTACCCTCCATGGGCCACGATGCAGTTAGAATTAAAGATTCCATGAACTGGGACTAGGAAAAAAAACTGCATCTTGATTTTTGATAACATCTAACTGAAATTTAACATTTTCTTCAATAAGTATAGGATAATCCACAGTAGTATTAGCAGTCCCTATATCTTTTCACCAATAGAAACATGATATTTTGGGGGCCTGGGTGGCTCAGTGGGTTAAAGCTTCTGCCTTCGGCTCAGGTCATGATCTCAGGGTCCTGGGATCATGCCCCACATCGGGCTCTGCTCAGCAGGGAGCCTGCTTCCCCCTCTCTCTGCTTGCCTCTCTCTCTACTTGTGATCTCTCTCCTCTCTGTCAAATAAATAAATAAAATCTTTAAACAAAAAAGAAAAAATAAAAAAAATATGATATTTTCATATCACACTGAATTGTACAGGTATTTCAAAATGTAATTTATACTCATCACTATTTTGAAATTACTTGCTGCTAGATGTTATTTAATGCATAAAGAAGCACATATATAACTGCATCATGCACATGTTTTTTAATGTTTTTAAAATTTTCAATAAAATTGATTTAGTTTCTATTTATTTTCACAATTTTTTTGTTAATTTTTTAAATTTAATTTTATTTTTTCAGTGTTCCAAGATTCATTGTTCATGCACCACACCCAGCGCTCCATGCTATTTTCACATTTAAAAACATTCTGAGATAGGGTCTATAGGCCAGGCTGTCAAAGAAGTCCATGGTGTAAAAAAAAGTTATTTTATTTTTTTATCTTTGTTTTTTATACCTATTAATTGCTTTAAGTAGATAATCTAAACACTTTAGCCTGGAATTCAAGGCTCCTTATAATCTGTTCACACCCACTTTATCATCTTTATCTTTGCCCCACCCCTACCCTCCATATTAATTCCTAGTCATACCAGACAACAGTAATGCTGTCTTATCTGGAGGAAGATAGACAAGTTTTTGGATTAGCCCTAGTTAATAGACAGTAGCCAGGCATGACTTTGGCTTTACCTTATAGAGACCTCTCTGCCTCCCAAGTGAATTATTCTTTTAAAAGGTTTGTTTTCACTAATAGTATGAGATCTTAATAGGGATATTATATCTTAACTGTCTTTATATCTCTTTCCTAACTTAAATGATTGCTGAGTAACAGAAGACAGATTCTAAATTGGAAAGGCACTGTATGCAGTAATCTCTAGGGAAGTAAAGCTAGTCTTTGAATCTCAAATTGACTTAGCTCTTTTTGGGGACAGAAATGAAGATGCCCTTGATTGAGCCCTAAGGTTGGATCCCCAGCTGATAGATGGTAGGTAGGGAAAGGGAAGAGAGCCCTGAGGTGGACTTCATTAAGATTGAGGGATGGAATTGTGCTGAAGGGAAAGGCAGAAATGACACTTTCCCCATCACCCAGAGTAGTTATCCAAAAGTTTTATCACTGTGCTCAAACTTCTCATTCCATCCCCAACTCTCTCATCGAATGACTTCCATCTTAAAGTTATAGAGCCAACGACATCAACTTCCTGCCCTTCCTTACTTCCCATCCTTTCCTTTCCTCAGTGGTTCTCAATCCTCAATGCACTTCAGGAGCTTTAAAAGATACTGATGCCCGAGTCCCTAACGCCAGAGTTTAACTGGAACAAGAGCATTGGTTTTATTTAAACACACACACACACACACACACACACACACACACACACACACAGCTTCTCAGGTTATTCTAACGTGTACACAAAGCTGAGTTCCATTAGTGGCCTTGATGCTATAAATTAGCCACCTTCATCCAAGAATTGTCCACTTCTGGGTTCCAAGGTACAATTTTATGCCTAAGTCTCCCATCTTTAAATAAAACATTCTTTCCACCCACATTCTCGCCCCCCATCTCTCTCACCCTTTACAACGATGTTTTTTTGAAGGGTAATCTACACCTATAGCTTCCACCAACTCTATCTACTCTTTTTACTCTTACAGCCAGTACTGTCATATGCTTTTGTACCCGTCATTCTCTCTGCTTCTGTCTATTTCTCGGCCAGCTACTGCTCACTAGCCTTTTAACACAAGTTAGGAGTGACTCAAAGGTCACCTGGGAAAGGGTTTCCCCCAGTCCTTCCACACAATCAGGGGCCCCTCTTCTATGCTCAGAGGGTCCTCTGCCTTTTTTGGTCATACTTTAATTTTTTAGTTTTTAATTTTTTTAAAAAGGTTTATTTGTCAGACAGCGAGAGAGGGAACACAAGCAGGGGGAGTGGGAGGAGAAGTAGGCTTTTCCCGAGAAGGGAGCCCCACGGGGGGCTCGATTCCAGGACCCTGGGATCACGACCTGAGCCGCAGGCAGACGCTGAACGACCGAGCCACCCAGGCGCCCCCATACTTTCACTTTGTTACTACTGCGGATTCTCTCAACGTCTCCCACACAACATCGCACTTCAGAATGCTGAAATTGTTTCATTTACTTTTGACTTCCTGGAGTCTAAAGCACGAGAAAGCGCCCTGTGAGAACTCTGAGGAATGAATGAAAAGTCAGACTAGTAAACAGAGGTCGGGGGCGGGGAAATGAGGGGGGAGAAGGCGTGTGTGTGTGGGAAGAGGCGGGGGCTAAGAGGGGCGGTGCTGAGAATCTGGCACCAGAAATGGGGAGGGGGCAAGGATATGTTAAATCTGCGAGGGCTGAAAAACGGCTCCCTGCCAGTATAGGCTGCCCGACCAACCGAAGTGGGGAGGCGGCTTCTTACCTGCCTCGGGCCTCACCACCCCAACCAGCCTTCAAGGACCTCTGTATAGGCCGGAAAGCGAGAGCTACGGTCGCAAACCTAGACTTTTTTACCCCAACCTCGCGACATTCCTCTCTACTAGAGTGAGAATCTGAGGCTCAGTTCCGAGCTCTGCCGTAAGGTGAGGAAGAAAAGTTTGGGCGGGGCCGCCTGGGGCGGACGAATGGGGCGTGCCCGCGCAAGCGCCTGAGGTACCGTCTGGCGGCGTCACGTGCGGGGGCCAGGCCGGCAGGCTGGCCGGCTCCCGCGGGCGGTAGGGGGCGTGGGAGGTAAGTGCGCGCGCGCCTGCTCGTCTGCAGCCGGGGAGTTGCGCGGGGCGGGGCCGCGTGCGCGGGGTCGGAGGCGCGCGGGCCTGAGCCGACCAGGGACGCGGCGGCGGTTGGCTGTGGCTGCTGAGAGTACCGCAAGGACTGTGAGAGGCGGCGGCAAAGGCACCCGCGATACCCGCAGAGACAGCGACAGCGGCTGAGGCGGCAGTTGGACGCGTGCTCTCTGGGCGGGGTGCGGCGGGGGATGTGCCTGTCCGGGCCGGGCGGAGTCTCTCTGACAGGGCGGGGGATGCGCGGCGGCCGCTCTCCCGGACCCTGAGGCTGCTGGGCCCACCCTCCCGGAACCGTCCGACCCTCGGTGGCCTCAGCCTCTGCTGTCTCCGGCGGCCTGACTCTGGAGCCGCGGGTAGGAGGTTACTTCTGGCGAAGAGGAGGGGGCTGTGGTGGCCACCGCGGCGGAGCGCGAGGTAAGACCCGCCCAAGCCGCCGAGCGGCCCTGCTGCCCGGCCCGGCCCACGTCTCGGTCTCGCTCTTTGGCTCCTGCGGGGCCGCCCCGCCCCACCCCAGCGGAGACGCCCCGCGAGCGGGTCCGCCCGGGAGCCTCCCAGACACCGGATCGCTGCGCTGGGTCCTGGTAGACCCCACCCGCGTATCTTCCATTGGCCGGACACCATTCCGGCCCGCCAGCCCCCGGCGGTTCTGTCACGGGCCCCCACCCCAACACAGCCCATTAGAAACCCCCTCGGACTCTTAGGACTCCTAATGGAGCCTCCAGACGCTGTTACGGCCTCCCGTAAGCTGACTCGGGCACAGTTCCTCCGAGACCCAGTCACGGCCGCCCCCTAACCCATAGCGACCCCCAGCTTCAAGGCATATCCATCGCAGCCACCCCCTTCCTGCTGACTCCTTCCCTCCCAGCTCGGTCCCCATCAGCCCCCTAACCATCTCGGCTTTGGGGTAGTCTGTCTGATGATGCTCTCACCTCCTAGGGGATCTGGTCAGCACCTCTCAGCCTCCCCCAGCCCTTTTCTCGGGCAGACCTTGTTATCTTTCTCTTTTCTTTGGTTGAAAGGGTTTGCCATTAAATCCTGGAGGGATATTTGCTTAACCTAGTGTCTCCTTGCCCACCCCCCACCCGTGGAGCTTAAGGGGACCAACTGACATCCGTGTTTGGAGGGTTTAATCTGGTGGCTGGGGAGGGACAGACAGGGAAGAGTGTGGAAGACCAGGGCAGAGGGTGTGTGTGCTGATAGGTCACACAGCCTGCTTCCCTTCTTGTCTCTTCTGTAGAACGTGTGACATCAAGGGATCTCTATAAGGATTAAATCACGTTACACCAAGAGATGTGACAGTGTCTCCATGTAATATCATTTGCTTCACCTTCCTGTAGATTTTTACGCATTTTCCCCTCTGTTTTTGAATGATAGCGGGGGATTGTTTTTTTAATGTGTTGTTTGGAATTTGCTGGAAAAATAAGTTTTGTAGTTTTTCTTAATCCTTGAAGATTTTAATGTCAATTTAATAATAAGTTTCTGCTCTCTGAAACAAGTATAGTTATCATGCAGTGTTGACTGCTGTCATTACCAACAGCCTTCTCAGCAGTAGTGAAATAGAGGATAAAATTTTGTTTGTGGAAGTTGAAGTTCTGAGTTGTCAAGAAGGAAATGTAATGTTACACTAAGTGATCAGTACCTAATTTTAACGTTGGTATAGGCATGAAGTATAGTGAGGTTTTTGTAGTTAATACTTCTAAAATTTTTATTTTGTGTGTGTGAAGCTGAGGAGGGAGAACACCATATTAAAATTATAGGTAATAACTAGACATAGTAAAAAAATCAAGAAATTCAAAAGAATATGCAGTAAAAAGTTTTTCTTCCCCCTGTATTCCCCAGCTACCTGTTTTCACTCTTTAGAGGCAACTTCGATGTCCATCTTTATGTGGGTCCTTCCTGTGATATTTCTAGCATACACAAACCTATACATTCTCAAATTTATATTCTTAAATTCTTAAAAAGCACCACAAATACTTTACACACACAAATATTTTATAGCTTCCTGTACACTCTATAGCTTCCCCCCTTTCCCACCCCTACTTAATAATCCTAGAAATCATAAAACAGCAGTACATATGGAAATGCCTCATTTATGGGCTGGATTGTATTGCTTTTATGATCTTGAGATTATTTTTAGTCTTTGCTTTTACAAACAACACTACCTGCTTTTCTTTGAAATGTATTAGTTGTTTATGTCCTAAGTAATTATCAGGATTTCAAATTTCCTGGTGACTCTCTTGTATTGAATTTACAGAAAAGGATATAACTGAAGTTCCCCTTGAACTTCTGAGCTTTCATGGAGTGACTAGCTTTGATAGTGATTATAATATTTATCAAATAAGTTATTGAAGGATATAAACTATGGCACTGAAATGATCAGATTGTCATTTTTAAAAGGTCATTGTGGCTGCAGTGAGTAGAGTGGATTAAAGAGTAGTCCAAGACTAAAGGCAGGAATGTCAGGCAAATGATGTTAGTGGGTCTGTATTTGGGTATTGGGAGTAGACAGGACTTGGTGATTTCATTGGATTTAGGATTAGGGAGAAGGTTCATAGAAGATGTAGGTTTCTAGCTTGTACCTTTCACTGAAGTGGGAATTGATATGAGAGAGAGAGGAATGGGATTTTATTTATTTATTTTTTTTGTCAAGAAAGACTTTTTAATTTGTGACAAGTTGCATTTGGGTGATTATACTTCTGTCAGATCTTGATGGCCAAGAGGCAGCTGGATTTGTGGCTTAAGTTCATTATCAATGTTTGGGTTGTAATAGATTTTTGGGGCAAAAGGTATAAATGAGAGGAGAAAAGATTATAGGACAGAAATCCAACATTTACAGTGTAGGTAAGAGTTGAATGTCTAAAGCTAGTAAATTACGTGATTAAATTCTTTAAAAAATCTGGGGCGCCTGGGTGGCTCAGACGTTAAGCGTCTGCCTTCGGCTCAGGTCATGATCCCAGGGTCCTGGGATCGAGCCCCACATCGGGCTCCCTGCTCTGAGGGAAGCCTGCTTCTCCCACTACCATTCCCTCTGCTTGTGTTCCCTCTCTCGCTGTGTTTCTCTCTGTCAAATAAATAAAAAAATCTTTAAAAAAAAAATTTCTTTAAAAAAATCTTACTGTAGTTTAAGTAGCAATAGTGAAGTTCACTGTCTAACATGTAATTAAGTTTTTTCATGTAGTTATTAATATTAGTGGTAGAGTTTATACAGGAAATGGAATAAACTTAGGTGTTTTTTTTTTTTTTTAATAAAAGCTCAGTAGAAATTAGTACTGTAAACCCATCTTTTCTAATCATTTGGATTTGCTGTTGTAGAAGTTGGTTCAATCTTCGTTTGTGGAGGAGTGCAGGATGTTTGAAAATATGGTTGCCAAAAATACTGAGTTTCTCAGTTTGCATGATTTTTCAAATTCTCTTAACTTAGTTTAAAATAAACATCAGTCAAAGAATTTTGGGTCATGTTTTAAAGTCTAACATCGACTTTATGTATTCCTAAGTCTAAAGCTGCTGTATAGATAGATCTCTCTCCTTAACTCTAGACCTCTGTGAATTTACTGCTAATGGACATCTCCACTTGGATTCACAGTTCATAAGCACTTCAGCCTTATACGAAATAAAACTCTTACTCTGCTTCTCTTCCTTCCAAAAAGGAGGGGCTTAGAGGGAGACTGCAACAAAAAGTTTTGTTTTTGATTTCCTATCTTGATGAATTTCCTATCTGGATGATGGTGCAACTATCATTTCCAGAAGTCTCCAGGAATCTGTGAATCATCCTCCACTCTGTACCTTACTACCAGTATCATTAAATCCTGCACGTTCTCCCTCATAATATTTCAGATAATTTCCTATTATTTTTGTTGTTTCTACTTTATTTTTTAAAAGATTTTACTTTTTTTTTTTTTTTTTTTTTTGAGAGAAAACGAGAGAGAGAGAGAGAGCGAGCGCCCGCACAAGAGGGGGGAGGGTCAGAGAGAGAAGCAGACACCCTGCTGAGTGGAGAGCACTAAGTTGGGGCTCTATCCCAGGACTTTGGGATCATGACCTGAGCTGAAGGCAGATGCTTAACCGACTGAGCCACTCAGGTGCCCTGTTTCTATTTTATTTTAACCCCATATGTCTGTTGTGCTCCTGTAACACTTTCTAAGTGGTCTCACTGTTGCTTTCTCTTTTCTGCCTCTTGTTTTGCCTCCCATTCATTCTCTGCACTGCTGCCAGATTAGGTGTTCTAAAATGCTCTTTTTGTTAGGCTGTTTCATTTGCAAAGAAGAGACTCAAGTTACAGTAAGTAGTAGTAGAGTGCTTTTTGAAAGGAAACATGCACAAGGGAACCTAGGAAAAGTTAAACAACTTGGTCTCAAGAAGAATAGGAATTTATTAAATAAAGCTAGAAGCAGGAAAAGACAGATTTCACTCTAGAGCTCTATGGTTAACTCGTCTTAATTACTCTTACTACTTCTCTTTGGCTTACTTTTCCTCTTTATTCCAGTTTTTCCTCCTCTATCTCCCAACTTCCATTTATTCCAAACTTCTGCCTCCTTACAACTACTGTGTCACTCTTGTGCCAACATTTTGCCTCTTGGATGCTCTCGTTTTAACTTGAGCTCCTGTTTGCTGACTTCTGCCTTCTCCCTTGGATTTTCTGGTTTGAATTACTAAGAAACAATCTCTTTGACTTAGGTCTTTTTCTCATGGGCTGCTACAAGTCTGTATACTTGGGTCATGTGATCACTCCTGGCCATTTATTGTTGTCCATGTGTTTATTTGTGTATGTGGGTGTGAGGCAGGATCATAATGGTGAAAAGCATGGGGCAGTGTGCAGGCTAGTTTTTTCACAAAATGGGATTGCAGGTATGGCACACACTATGATTGACATTTGTAGCACAAAACCAAATCTGATCATGTCCTTTCCTATTGAAAGATCTTTAGTGCTTTCTCATTGTTTTCAGGATAAAGCTTAACTGTAGCATGGCCTGTATGTGAGATTTTTCATGACCTGTGACCTGTTACTTCTCTAGGCTTTCCTTTCTTGCTCTCTTCCTTAAATTCTTTGATCCAACCTTATTGAACTGAGGTTTTTGCTCCGATAAAGCACTTTTTCTCTTGTCTTAGCATCTCTGTTCCTTTCCTGTCTTTCTCTTCTCCCATTTGGAACTCAGGTCAGTTGTATCTTCAGAAAACTTTTTTTTTCTTTTTAACTTCTAGTTTGAGTTAGATAGCACTCATGTGCTCCTATGTAGTGCTTGTTTCTGTCGTAGCTCCCTAGTGAAATTCCTAATTACTTGTCTATTTTCTTCACTAGGCTTTATCTTTGATATCCCTATCATATAGGAAGGAAAGTTTTTAGATTGGGGATTAAATAAGCTTTTTATAAATTATAAAGCATACAAAAAAGTACACAGATCCTAAATGAATTTTCACAAGTAAACACACCAGTGTAATCAACACCCATAGTAAGATGCAGAATATCCCAACTCCATAAGCCACCTCATGCTCTCTTCTAGTCCCTAATCCAGTTCAAAGAGGATTTAATTTTAAATAGGAAAAACTCTTTAACATACAGATTTTTCTTTTTCTTTTTGTACAGATTTTTCTATGTATTTTGTGTGTATCTTTAAACATAAAGGAGACAAAGATACTGGGATTTCGATCCTATAGAAAGAACCAACATATGTTAAAAGTGCAGTTTTTGTATACCGATATGTAACAGACAAATTTAAAATCACATTGGACTATAACTAAAATATAAATATTCAGTTGTGGGATGTTTGTATTTAGGTAGATTTTCTTGTTTGTAAGTTTAATATTTTAGAGTGGCAAGAAAAGATATCATAGATCAAAGAATATTTGTTGAAAATTGCCTATTAATTTTGAATGGTGAACTTGCTGGAGATGTGTAAGCATGTAAAGCTCTTTCCAAATGGTGTTTGGCCTCTGAGTTTTAATGTGAATTATGTTGCTAGCATATTTTGGCAGTGGGGTCATCCAACGGGCAACTGCCGTGTAATTTTACATGTACAGTTAGGAAAGTACTAGCTGTCCTATGTCATAGACAGCTGGCTTGCTAAGAATTGGTTCTTTTTTATAACCAGCAATAATTTAGAGTGTATTTTTTTCTTTTTCTCAGTTTTGATTTTTCTTTAACATTATGTAGTTCTTTGAATATGAAGGTATTTTTTTAACATACTTTTTCCGTCTAGACTTTTCTGTCTGTAAATATTAAATCCATTAAGGCCAGTTAAGTGGAAAGAATATGGACTTTCGAACCTCGGTTTCCAGTGACCTCAGTTCAATTTCCAACCTTGTCACTTAATAAACTGTAATTTATAGGCAAATCACTTAACATCTCTGAGCTTCAAGAATGTTCTTTTCTCAAATTAGAAGTATTTACCTGAGACAGGGTTATCATTAGAGTTATTAAACACTTTATGTAAAACAGTAGGCACTTAGTTGATATTCAACAAGTCCCCCCCCCACCGCAAATGTGTATATTTCTTGTTATATTTAAATAGGAGATCAGAAACTTAAAGAATTTCATTGGGTGGCATTTAAAATAAATGGCTAATCAAAGTTAGATGCTAATAGAAGTAAATCTTTGATAGTTGGCTAGCTGTCTTTCAAGTGTGATCATACTTTTGAAGTAAAGAAATTTCAAAGAAATGCTTTTCTTGATTTCTTACTAATAGTTTAATAGATGTGTTAGAATGTATTTTGATTCACTGTGAGGTATCATAAGAAAATGTTCTGTTTGCCAATGACAAACATTCCTTAAATCATTGACAGATTGTAGTACTATTGCTGTTTGTAGTGTCTTAAGTATTTGTTTGAAATCTGTTTACTTACATTGATCAGATGATAGTGGGATGACTAATCTCTGGATTTTTTTTTCTTTTTTAAATGTAACGGAGAAAGTTCTTAAGGTGACTGTGTAGATATGTGTTTATAAACAACTTTTAGTTCGTATTTTTTCCTTACTTGCTTTTGCAACTCTATCTTCTTTTAGTTCTCTTCCTGCCCCTCCCCTCCTTTTTTTTAAATAATAAAAAACTTAGCAAAATTTTGAAAAGGTGAACAATTAGAACAAAGGTCACTGATAGTTCTGCCACCTAGATTCAAGTTACCAATAGTCATCCATATTTGCTTTACTGTTTTCTGTATGTATGTGCACTTGTATATTTTTACTGAACCTTTGAAAGCTGTGAATATTACGATGTTTATCTTCACATACTTCAGTGTATATCTTCTAAGAAAATAGATATTCTTGGAGTACCTGGCTGATTCATTCAGAAGAGCTTGTGATTCTTTTTTTTTTTTTTTAATATTTTATTTTATTTTATTTATTTGACACAGAGAGAGAGATCACAAGTAGGCAGAGAGGCAGGCAGAGAGAGAGGGAGAAGCAGGCTCCCCGCTGAGCAGAGAGCCCGATGCGGGGCTCGATCCCAGGACCCTGAGATCATGACCTGAGTCGAAGGCAGAGGCTTTAACCACTGAGCCACCCAGGCACCCAGAGCTTGTGATTCTTGATCCTTGGGTTCATGAGCCCAACCTTGGGTGAAGTAAAGTAAATAAAACTTAAAAAAAAAAAAAAAAAAGAAAATAGGTATTCTCCACAGTCACCACTATGCCATCACCAACGTCTAAGAAAAATAACAGTAATTTCCTAATAGCATTTAATACTCAGTCTATATTTAAAAATTTCCATTTGTTCCATAAAACGATTTTTTCAAACCAGCATTCTGTCAAGATTTTTGCATTGCAGTTGATTATCTTTTTGGTCTCTTTTAATCTAGAAAATCTCCTTCCTCCACTCCTCTTTCTTATGATATTGACATTTCTTTGAGAAGATCAGATCATTTCCTCGTAGAATGGCCTGTTTTCTAGAGATACCTGATTGTTTCTTTGTGCTCTTGTTTTACTTGTTCCTTTGTTCACTATATATCTTATAAACTGGAAGTTTTAAAGGCTTGATTAGATTCATGTTAAAGAAGTTTTGGCAAGAACACATCATAGGTGATGTTATATTTCATGTTACATATTAAGAGAGGTACATACTATCACTATTAGTGATAAAAGTTTTATGAAGTTTAAGGTTGGTATTTGCTGTCTCTCCATTGTAAAGATTTTTTATTTTTATTTATTTGACAGAGAGAGATCACAAGTAGGCAGAGAGGCAGGCAGAGAGAGAGGGGGAAGCAGGCTCCCTGCTGAGCAGAGAGCCTGATGCGGGGCTCGATCCCAGGACCCTGAGATCATGACCTGAGCCGAAGGCAGAGGCTTTAATCCACTGAGCCACCCAGGCGCCCCTCTCCATTGTAGAAATATATTTTTCCCACTATAATCATCATGTACAATAATCTGTGGAGGTAATACTTTGGTACTATATAAAATTCCATTCTTAAGTATGCTTTAATAATTTTAGCATCCTTTATTGAACCTTAGGCAAATCGGTTACTTAATTGAAGGTTGAAAATTGGTGATTTTTCTAATTTTGTAATTCCTTTTTTTTTTTTTTTTTTAAGATTTTATTTATTTGTTAGAGAGATTACAAGTAGGCAGAGAGGTAGGCAGAGAGAGAGGGGGAAGCAGGCTCCCTGCCGAGCAGAGAGCCCTATGTGGGGCTCGATCTCAGGACCCTGAGATCATGACCTGAGCCGAAGACAGAGGCTTTAACCCACTGAGCCACCCAGGCGCCCCATAATTCTTTAATTCTTTTACACTTATTAGCTATCATTCTTCATTTAACAAGAGCTTTATAACCTTCCATCAACTGGGAGTGAACTATCGTTCCTTCTAAAGGGCAGAGTAAATAAATGCTTAATTCTTTCTCATCTAATTTTCAGAGTGAGCTGTTGGTCTAATGGTTATCTACAATGGTGGCAATGAATGGTTTTATATTGGCTTGGATTTTTATTTGTTGTATTATAGTGAGTTACATTGTTTTTTTGATGCTGAAATTGTCTCAGATAAGGACATTGGTAGCCCCTCCCAAGCATACTCCTCAGTTCCTTTTTTTTATTTAAAGATTTTATTTGTTATTTGTTTGTTTATTATATATTTTAAAGAGAAAGAGTGTGAATGCGTGCACATACAAGAGAGCATGAGCAGGAGGAGGGGCAGAAGGAGAGAGAAAGAGAGAATCTCAAGCAGACTCGTGCTGAGCATGGAGCTTGACTCGGAGCTTGATCTCACAACCCTGAGATCATGATCTGAGCTGGAATCAAGAGTCAGATGCTTAACCTGCTGAGTCACCCAAGTGTCCCCATCAGTTTTTTTTTTTTTTTTTTAAGATTTTTATTTTTATTTATTTGACACAGAGAGAGAGATCACAGGTAGGCAGAGAGGCAGG